>CM055958.1:45177880-46377880 GCA_029490685.1 Schizonepeta tenuifolia | reverse complement strand
AAGTAAAAAGACGCGGATCTTAGATTCGGGTAGGATCGAATCGGTTGCATTATATGCAATTAGTTGCACCCAAATCCATCTCAAAATCAATTTAACAATATGATTTCAAAAGAAAAAAAGAAATTAAAAAATAAATGTAGCAATGCCAAAAGTTAATGGTTTAACTCTTTCTCAAAGAATATCAAAACGAAAAAAATATCAAATATAGTACCAAAAAGGACGGGTCAATGAGATATAATATTTTTTATACCTTATTAGTTTCATTTTAAGAAAAAGTATAAATTTATACCTAAGAATTAGAGGTTTAATATTATACATCTCATGTATTTTAGACATTTTTTCCTCTATCTATCATTTTGTTTTCACTTAAACAAGACATAAAGATTGTGCCCCCCTTGAAAATAGAGATAAATATATTATCACTCGTACTAAACAAGATATAAAATATCTATATACTACGATTATCTATATATTAAACAAAAAATATTTGAAATCGGAGCCAAAGGCAGATCCGGAAAAAATATCTGAAAATTAAAAAAATTTACTAAATAGGATAGGATTGAATATGTTTATATGATGATTCCTTCAATCTCACATGTGTAGTTCCAAATATGAACAATGATCATGTGTTATGAATATCCGTGAATTGTACTTAAAAAAAAAAAACACTTGATTAGTACTATTTTTATCTATATGACTTATCCCACTTAGTAAATGCCCCCGTAGAGTATAAAATAGCCGATAGGTGTCTTCACTGCTTATTCACTTCCCAACTTTAAGTTTGCCGAATAATGGAATAATTAATGCCAATTTCAAATTAAATTGCATGGACATTTTTTTAAGGGGAAAATGCCATAAAGGCATAAATTTTCTTTGTTTTGGAATTTAGACTTGATTTTTCAAATTTTGCAATAAAATACTTCATATTTTAATTTTTTTACAATTAGGACTTAGCTTTCTTTTTTGATGATTGAGCATCCTAAGTGGCAATTATTTATCCACGTGTACATGCCACGTATGCTGCCATCTAGACAATAGTTGTTAATTTTTTATTATTTTTTATAATTTTCTTTTATATTTTAAAACAGAATATTTGAGCTGCCTTTTTTTACAGTCTTTTTTTACAGTTATGCAAGAAACAATTTACGACATGACAATACTTTTCACACTACATGCAAACAAGTCGAGCTGCATACAAATAATATTTGGTACAAAATAACAAGAAATTTTTCCATATTACAACCTAAAACTTTCCATTGCGTTTAACTTAAGGATTGATTGTTGGAATTGACATCTTTCAAAAACATTCAGTAGGGGAAAAAAGGTCTTTATCATGGTAGTAATAATAGAGTCAAATCCATGAATAAGCTACAAAAAAAAGACTTCTTGATCATTGCAATAGACCTAAACAAAAAACAAAAACTAAACTTCATTTAGCTTCGACTTTCTTGCGTTTCCATCAAATCTCCAACACGGACTGCATTAGAAGTTGTTGCTCCAACACCTTGTCCTCTCCTACCTCCAGCTCCGCCTCGGCCTCTAGACACACATCTGCTTCCTGAGGTACTAGCCATTCTAGTTGCAGAATTGTATTGGTAAATGCTATTACGGCCGGACAACTAAAAACGGTGAAATAAGATCTATTTGATTCTAATACAAAAATTAGCAAAAATAATGTTGAATTGCCACGTAAGATGCTCAATCACCAGAATAGAAAGCCAAGTTATAATTGCGAAAAATCAAAACATGATGTCTTATTGCAAAGTTTCAAAAGTGAAGTCTAAATTGCAAATGGTAAAAAGTTTATACCTTTTTTGGCATTTTTCCCCCTTTTTAATGACTTGAGAGACTTAACTGAGACTATTAACATCAAGTCAAATATAATAATTAACAATCTAGTATTGCCGATTGCATGGTGCCTGTTTGGTAGGTAATATAAATCCATACTATATTATTTATCCGGACGTATCGAATGTTTGATAGGCGACATAAATAATATGAATAGCCCTCTACTATACTCAGGCCCGTTCTTATTTTACTGTTACGCTTTGTTAAATAATATCGCAACACCCCCTGTAATATTTTCTGTTGGAGTAATAGTGCCTGAGATTAAACTAGAGGGAGACAAATTTGCCCTCAGCTTTCGGTGCTTTCACCTCCTCCATTTCAAAATACACCAAGCCACGTCTAGACTAGGGCAAAACACAAATAGCTCTAAGGCACCGCCGCCAGAAAAATCACAGGTAGGACCGCGTCTACTGTGACCTTCCCAGAATCCGAGAGCTCCCTATACATATAATGACGATGTGGTGGTTGATTTGTAGGAAACCACCGAAAAGCACTAATTCTCTCACTCCATCCCCACCTAGGAATCTGTCGCCGCCGCCGATTCGAGCCAACAAACTCTCTCTCAAACTTCTCATCGACAACAACATGTGGATCAAGTGTTTTTGCATTTGTTTTATCAAGTGTATTTCAATTGTAGTAACTGATGTGAGAGAATTAACATTTGTATATGTGAAATAAATCATTTTTTTTAGCTTTTTTCATGAAGCACTACTTCTTTACCAAAATTGAGGTAGTGATAATTATCTTATTGTTATTAGGATATATATGCTTCCATATGTTTTGGGCCAGATTTGACTAGTATCGACTAGTTTAAGTCTTTCTCTGTAATTGAGCTTTGATGGAAATTATTTTGAGCTCAGGCATTATTCTTTAATTGATTAAAGTGATCCTAGGCCCCCTTAATTGATCTGAAATCGAAATTTATTTAATTAGGTGAGAACAAACTTTGAGATTTCGACCATGAGAGATCTCAGCGAACCCGCATCTGGACCTGAAGTTCGTTAAATCTGTAATTCTCGTGTAATTTCTGAGAAAGGTGGGTCGATGAAATGTCGGAGAAGCTCAGAGGAATTGTGCATTTTCCTACATATTTATATCATGGTGTGCTTAGTAATTTGTATGTTAGGGTAGGCATAGAAATGAAAAAAAAAACAAAACTTATTTGTAAATTGTGGTGAAGAAGACAAGATGTGTAAATTGTAAAGTAGGATAAGGTTATTTTTGGAAATGTAAAAATTAGCATTGAAGATAATAGAGGCTACCAAACATGAAAACTTCATATATGAAAGTTAATATTGAAGTTAATATGGACTTTCAAACACCAACCATATACTAATTTATCACACACAACAATATTATTTTTTTTAAAATTATTTGTATTGGCTAATCTTATATTGCCTACCAAACAGGCACGTAAACTCAAAATGTTCTTTCTTAATTTTAATTACGTTATACACTACCTTGTTGGATTTCTTAAGCCTATTTTCCCTCGTGTTTGGGTGCTTCTAGTTCTCGTTGTTAATTGTATCGGTGTTCTTTTTTTTTTCTTTTTCTTTTGTATTGGTGTTTTGTATTATTTTTTATTTTCCCCTTTTTCATGTCCGAGCTTGCATAATTTTCTTCAATATCTTTTTGTTGTGAGAGAACGTATTTGCGATCTTCTTGGCTTAAGGGTTATTTTTCTTCTTCATTTCGATACTTTTTATTTGATGCTATCAACAAATTTATCTTTTTCTTTTCTTTAATCGTTTTATTTTTACTACTATTTAAGTTTAAAAGAAGCAATTTACTTGGTATAAACCAAGGTTTCATTTACATTATTATTATTATTATTATTATTATTATTATTATTATTATTATTATTGAAACTGTGACATAATAATATTTACTTGACTTAAAGCGAGTGTCCATCCATATTTAACCACACTTATCAATATAATAATAACTTTGCCACCCAAGATTATCCTTAATAAGAGGTATTGAGTTCAATTTCACCTGTGCACAGTGTAAATTTCAAACCAGCTCGTCTTTCGTATTGATGGCTGAGCCTACAAACCCTCACAAGTCATTTCTAACGTGCTTTGTCCTCACTCGCATGCTTCCTGAGAAAACTTCCCAGGAGGTCACTCATCCAAGTTGCTTAGGTCAAGTACACTTAACCTTGAAATTCTTCCACGATATACACCAGAAAAGAAGATGCATCTTGATGGTATGAGTAACACCTATCAAATTGCTTTAAACTTTCCTCGAATATGGCGTCCCATTCCGACATATTCTCAGAATTCCTCTTGTTCGGGTGTGTTTCGGTTCATCCCTGCCCCCTCCGCTTGGAAGTCTTATCGGAGTCACTCTTTGTCCGTGCCTTGTGCACCGACGATCACTCTGTACTTCAGCCCGGGCGTCACAGTCCCACCAGCTTCCGCTTAGTTAGTCCCGAACCACACCATACTGAAAGAGGTTCGACTCTGATACCACCAGTAACAGTCCGGCTTACGGATTGATGGCTAACCCCACAAATCATCACAATCCTTTTTAGCGTGCTTTGTCCTCACTCGCAACCTTCCTGAGAAAACTTCCCAGGAGGTCACCCATCCTAGTATTACTCTAGGTGAAACACGTTTAACCTTAGAATTCTTCCACGATAACGCCAAAAAAGAAGATATATCTTGATGGTATGAGTATCACCTATCAAATCTTTTAAGTTTTCCCTAATTATGTCGTCCCATTCCGACATATTCTCGAAATTCCTCTCGTTCGGGTGTGTTCCGGTTCATCCCGCCCCCTCCGCTTGGAAGTCTTATCGGACCGCTTTTTGTCCGTGCCTTGTACACCAGCGATCACTCCATACTTCGGCCCCAGACGTATAACATAAATGTTTATTTAAAAGAAGAGGTGGTGGCGCAGTTGGCTAGCGCATAGGTCTCATAGCTAAGTTGAGCCTGTGACACCCGGGGTCGAAGTACAGAGTGATCGCCACTGCACAAGGCACGAAAAAGGAGTAGCTCTGATAAGACTTCCAAGCGGAGGGGGCAAGGATGAATCGGAACACACCCGAACGAGAGAGATTCCGAGAATATATCAGAATGGGATGGCATATTCGAGGAAAACTTAAAGGATTTGATAGGTGCTACTTATACCATCAAGATGCATCTTCTTTTCTGGTGTCTATCGTGGTCCCTTGAAAGAGTGCGTAATAGCTCACTGATCGAGCGCTCTTGCTTGACCTGGAGCAATACTAGAATGAGTGACCTTCTGGGAAGTTTTCTTAGGAAATGTAAACACATTAAAAAAGATTTGTGATGGTTTATAGGGTCATCCGTCAATCCGAAAGCCGAGTTGTTACAGGTGGTATCGGAGTCGAACATCTTCCAGTACGGTATGG
Source organism: Schizonepeta tenuifolia (assembly GCA_029490685.1). Classification (NCBI taxonomy): domain Eukaryota; kingdom Viridiplantae; phylum Streptophyta; class Magnoliopsida; order Lamiales; family Lamiaceae; genus Schizonepeta; species Schizonepeta tenuifolia. Next base: position 46,372,650 of record CM055958.1, on the reverse strand, counting down.
TTCGGGGACGAACCAAGCGAAAGCTGGTGGGCTTGTGACTCTCGTGGCTGAAGTACGGAGTGATCGTCGGTGCACAAGGCACGAACAAGAAGCGGCTCCGATAAGACATCCAAGCGGAGGGGGCAGGGATGAACCGGAACATACCCGAACGAGAGGGATTCCGAGAATATGTCGGAATGGGACGGCATATTCGAAGAACTCTAAGAATAAGCGTGTTTGACCTGGAGCAATACTAGGATGGGTAACCTTCTGGGACTCAGGAAGTGTACGAGTAAGGATAAAACACACTAGAAAGGATTTGTGGTGGTTTGTGGGTTCTGCCGTCAATCCGGAAGCCGAACTGTTACAATATAGTAGTTTACTTGATAGTATATTCATACCTCATTGTAATTAATAAGCAAATACTACTCCCTCCGTATTTTTATAAATGTCCCATTTCACTCATTTCAACTGTATTTCTATAAAAGTCCTACTCTATTTTTTTATCATCATACTCTCCTTACTTTTTAAAATTAATACCCTTTGCCACTGTAGACTCACACTCCTACAATTTAAACTACACTAATTACTTATCCTACTCTAATTAACAAAATAAATAACCTATCTTAACTAATCTAATTAAACCCATTTGAGCTGCCCAAATCCATTTCGGATTTTCCACTCTCTCACTTTCTAAAACCTTTCTCTTAGCCCACTCTCAATCACTCTCCAAACCCTAATTCATTTGCCCACTCCCAATCTACTCCCCAAACCCTAATTCATCTACATCCATTTCATCTGTCGATCCACTCCTCTAACCCTCCTCCCTCTATCCATTTCTCTTGATCCAGATCTGTGGTTTCTCATCCACAATCTAGATCTGTTCTCAAAATCACTCGAATCCATCGATTTCATGACGAAATTTATGGAAACCCCTCCATTTTTGCTCGAATCTACTAATCTATTTGGCCCCAATTCATGGGAACCGGAGTCCACTTCCATCGACTTGGTGCCTGAATCGATTATGTTGGTGGTTGATGGGAATCGAATTTGACTTCCATCGACTTTCTTCTGCTTCTTCACCGTCATGGAAATCTACAGAGCCTTCGTGCTTGGTGCCGAGATCCACAACCATGGGGGCCGATGATGTCTCTCCTTTCAGTGGTTCTGAGGTCAAAGATGCAACGCTCGAGAAGATTTCTGCGATGCCACCGAGATCTGTAGATCTCCATGGTTTGGTGCCGAAAACAGCATCCTTGGCGCTGGAACCCTTTTCCTTGGTGCTGGAAACAGCATCCTTGGTGTCGGAAACAACATCCTTGGCATCGGGTTTTGTCCTTCCGCCATCTGGATCGGATGAAGATCCAGTACCAGACACTCCATCGTCGGGAGCCTATTTAAAGATGATTGAATCGGAGATCGAGCCTGCAGATCCCTATTATTTTTTGGTGACCGAGTGTGCAAAAGCGAGAAGGAAAAGGAAGATCGATGAAGCATTGGCTGATGATGTTTTTACAAGGGTGTTGAGACACATATGACTCAGGTGTAATTGTTCTTATTTTTTCTATTTATTTGGGTGTTGTGATGGCTAGTGATGCCTTGTATGAATTATGTTGTGATGGCTGGTGATGCCTTGTGTGAAATCTTATCTCATTCTGATTTTCTTTATATAAGGAATTCTATGAAGATTTTTTCTGTGAAATGAATTCTATTGATGGAGATTCTGTGATATGATGATGATTCTGTGATATGATGATTCTGTGAAGGTTCTGATTATATGATGATGATGATGTTAAATGATATAAACTGATAGAACTGATACTAAATTTGATGCCACCACTGGTAGTTACCAACTGAGTGTAGGAGTCAACAAATGTGAATTAAGAACACAGTCAATGATGCAAAATATTCCACTGATAGACTGAGACTACAAAATATGTGAATTTGATCACAATTTACATTCCAAATAATCAAAAACCTACTTGAATTGTTAGTCCCTATAAACCTGTACCAAAAAGCTACCCAATACTGCCTGATACCTCATATTCCTCCAACATTACCTGCTGCATTCCATCAATTAGATTTTCCAGGTTGTGGATTGTCTGATCTACATTCTCATGCACCTCTAAATATTGATATGCTTCTCTGACTACCTCCTCCTCAATATCCAGTGTGTCTGGTAGTATGTCCTGCCTTCTGAGTTGTTCCTTACCCAAGTGTGAAATCTTGTAATTGTTGCTGCCTTTATGTTTAATTATCTCTTTGTGGCAACCTTGTAGTGTTAAGAACACATCATTGAATTTATAGTTGGGAAATTCTGCAAATGCATCCTTGATATTCTGAATTAAAGCTTCAATTGTACTTGCATTCTTTTCATCTTTTAGTGAGTGAATGACTCTGAAAAAACCAAGTCATTTACATTTGTGCCTGGTGAGTTTGGTGGTTGGCAAACCAATTGGATGTTGAATCCATAAGAATGTGCAATAGCTTGAAATTCTGGATCATCATTTGAGATGTGTGGTTTTGCATTATCCTGTTGTATGATAATGTTTTTACTGATCCCTTTTGGCCACTTTCTATAATTGTTGGAATAACCTGCACCATATTGACATTCACAGCTTGTCAATGAAGGCTAAATGATGAAAATGTGTGGTTTTTCTGATAGCATAGTGATCTGATGATGATTATCTTGACTGACCAATTTAAAAAAGGCATCTTTCATGACCTGATTTGTTATAGCAATGATAGGCTTTGTTAGTATGGTCCCGTTTGGTTTATTTTTTGAATTTCTTGTTGCTGGCTCTTGAAATGTGAATGGGAATTTACCAAACTTCCCATAAAATATCTCAAGGCCTTCTGAATCATATATTGGCCTTCCAACAACACATAAAAACATGATTTTTTCAATGTGTTGCTTGGATTTGCATGTTCTGTATTAATGCACTTCATTTGCAAGCACATAATATCTCTTTGTATTTTTTGTAACGTTGTGTATTGGCTGAAATAAAATTCTGTCACTGTTACTGATGCAACTCAGCATACTTAAGCTCCATTTGATCATTCCAATCATGTTTGCAGGAGTGAGAAAAGGTTTAATTGAATTGGTATGTGGTTTTACCTGCTTTTCCCTGATTCATCTTTTAACCACACTTGTACTAACACCCATTTTCATTGAAACTTTTATGATATTACCCCTCTCCAAAACTGACAAGTTTCTGATTTTATCTTCATCAAGAATCTTCTTTGTGCCTTTGACTGACCATTTTTTCATTGATTTCAAGTGCAGGGGTTTACCCAATGACTGCTGTTTGAGAGCTGTTGTCCAGATTCTGTGAACAGTCTTCACATCTACACCAAACATTGCTGCAACTTCTTTTTTTGTGCCATACTTGAGCTTATTATTGTTGGTATTTTGAAGAAGCCAAGTTGCAGCATTGTTCCTCTCAATTTCTGTCAAATTTGGCTTCTGCTTGTTGATCTCTTGCATATTTAAAGCTGCTGTTTTTGGAGATTCTGTGTAATGAATGTTGTAATTGGAGTAAGTTGTGATGACTTTTATCCTGTTTTTATAGGTTTAAATTAGATGTTGTGGACAGATTTTAAATTTCCCTCATTGGTCCTCCCAAATCAGAATTAATGAATGAAATTTCCACTTTTTTTTTTTCAATCACATCAGCATTGTTTTCCCTTCTTTATTTATTGTTTATTATCGGTTGTGAGTGTTTGTTTATTTTTTTTTTCATGAATCACTTTTGATATGTTAACAATAATTAGATTTATAATTTCATGAAGAATCATGTTTTTAATTTTCATGAATAATCATGTTTTTAATTTTTTGAATAATCAGGTTATTTTAGACTAAAAATGTTAAATAAAAAAAATTCTGTTTTTATTTAATGAGATAAAAAGCACATGAAAACAAAATACACCAAAACACCAAACCAACAAATTTTAATTAATCGAATGATATGTCAACTTTTATTTAATGGAAGAAAAAAAAACACAAACCAAAATAAGAATTTATAAACTGGAATAAAATCTCAGTTTTTATTTCACGGAGAAAAAAAACATCAAACTAACATGCCTTAATTAAAAATAAAATAAACTCACTAGATTTGTTATATCCACTCCCTTACTTAAAAATGAATACAACCAATCCACTTTATTAACAAACTAAACAACATCATTAACAATACCCACACTTTCTAATTCTTACCCTACTTTTTAACACTTTACCATCTTTCTTAATGTTCGTGCCCAGTTAAACCAGGACATTTAGAAAAATCCGGAGGAGTACTATTTTGATTACATAAATCGATTTAATAAAAAAAATGAATAATGCTTTGTCGTTGATTTACTATGTAATTTGATCAAGTTCTAAGACTGCTTGCAGGAGTCGGCTCGTTCCACCGGCTCCAGACACCGCCGCCGATGAGACGGCCGCTGCAGCTTTCGCCGTCTCGAGCCCATCTCGCTAGCTCGAGACCGTCTCGATCTGGTGCGTGCATTGCACGCGCTTGACCGGAAAAAAAAAGGCAACGAATATATTGACTTCCAACGGGTATAAAACGGCTATTTAGCCGATTTTAATTTTTTATTCATTTTTTTGACCTATAAATACCACCTTAATTCACACCACATTCACACCATTTCTCTCTATTTTTCTCACACAATTCTCTCTTTTTTTGCACATCTCTTTCACATAATCATGTCTCATAAATGGATCCAAATAATCCATGGTCGTCGTCGTGGTGTCCCCCTGAAATGACGGACAACGGTGCATACGGAGGATATATGCCGACATGGCTTGATTCTATCAACCTCAACTCGTCCGTCGGCGAGTCCTTGCACACTGTCATGGGCGACGAAGACAGTCCCTCGTCCGAGGCGGCACAGGCCAAAGGAAAGGGGAAGGCACGAGCCAAAGGATAGGGCAAGGCACGAGCCAAAGAAAAGGGCAAGGCACGGGCCGATCTCACCCGCGCAAACGTCTCTCCTCCTCCTCCGGCCGCCGGCGCCAAACCACCGACGAAGCGGCGCAATTACACGGTTGAACAAGGCACCGCCGTCGCCCAGATCTGAAAAGAGGAGACGTGCAACTCCATTCTCGGCAGGGATCAACATGGCGACCCATATTGGGGAAAAGTGGCGGAGAGGTACAACGCCATGTTCGGCAACGACCTCAACTCAAAGACAGTGAAGAGTTTATTCGGGCGGATCTCCACATGGGTGAAGGAGTGGATGATCGCTTACGACAAGGCGATGAAGAAAAGGCCCAGCGGCGCTTCCGACGACATGGTCATCGAGAATGCCCAGGAGATATACTCCGCCCATCTAGGGAACCGCTTCAAGCACTTCGGTGCCTGAAAAATCTTGTAGGACTATTCCAAATTCCTCCACCAAGAATTTTCCGACGTTTCCTCCATGAAGCAGACGAAGAATACGGCCGAAGGCGCCTACACCTCATCTGGAACGCCGTACGGATCGAGACATTACTACTACAGGTAGTCTAATCAGCAGTGCCGATCACAAAGCTTACAAAGAAAAAAAATCCACCACGTGTCATCTTCTAGTTAATGACACATTATAGATCCCGTGTCGCTGCACGCACGCGATAACTTCGCGCATAAACACACCGGCTAATCCCGGTTCCACCTCCAAACGGTTCGATTATTAGGATTCTCGAATTTGCTACTGTCACTAAAGTGGATTTTTCAGCCTAAATCCGAGGTTCTATTTACCAGCTGGGTCGGTACCCAGTAAAAGTAAGCGTTCTCTCTCATTCTCAGGGGTCGGTACTATATTCTCTTCTTTCTTTCTTACTCTTCTTCTCCTATTGACCGATCACCGATCGCTTGTTATCTTCTAGGTATGCTTATTTTTCTTAATCACTTTTCATTTTCCCTCTTTTATATTTATTCTGCTGCTGAAATCTAGCTGTGCAATTTTCGATTTGTAGCGGATCTTTTGTCTTTTGTCTTTTTTTTTTGCATAGTATTGCTCGTGTTTTGCGCTGTTTTTTGGTATATTTTTCTTAATTTTCTGCTACTGCTAAGCTGCTGTGGTTGAAACTGGATTCTTAGTTGTAGTATATGAAATTTTGAATAAATATTTGGCCGCCGTAATTATGAGTTTACTTTTCTTCCTAATTTTTCGGAACCAGTCGTGAAGGTAGAGATTAACGGTGGATTTTAGTAGTTTTAATTTAATTTTGGCTGGTTTCATTTAATTCAACCATTTTTTGGGTATATGTTGGCTTGTTTTACTTTAGTGTCTGGATTTGCTTACAGATACAGTTCAATTGACACTGCATAACAACAATCAGTTTCCTTTCATGTAGCCGTTGCTTGTTCGAAATTTTACCTGTTGATTATACTGTGTTGGATTATACCTGTTGATTTTGTTGTCACTATGATAAATTATTGCAGGAATTGTATATGTTAACATTTCGTAGCTTGATGTGCATAACATATTGGGAATCATGTCTGATTTATGTGTTTTGGGACTTGTAGATATGAAGACTGGCAGCAGGAGTAGAGGGGCTACGAGAAAGGAAACTAAAGAAGTATTGAAGCCTGTTGAGGATAGGTTGATAAGTCCTTTTAGTGTATATTTTTTTGGGTCAATATTGCAATTTCCTCGAGTTTATGCTGCCAAGATTGGAGTCGAACACCAAATTTCTGCTGTGTACTCTAGGATGGTGATTTTTGTTCACCATTTGTATATTCAGGAGGGTTGGGAAGAGGAAGGCTGCGCCGAAGGCAGATACACGGAAGGGTAAGAAGGAAAAGAAGGCCAACAAAGACCCAAACAAGCCGAAAAGGCCCCCAAGTGCCTTCTTCGTCTTCCTGTATGATCTCCTATATGTTGCTTTATAGCAGATATAGTTTTTGTGCTTTTCTTACCTTGGTGTTTAATCTGGTATCTTTTGTTGTAGTGAGGAATTCCGGAAGACCTTCAAAAAGGAAAATCCTAATGTGAAAGCTGTCTCGGCTGTATGGACCTTTCCTAGTGTTACGAATGATAGTCATTTTTAGTTTATATATTTTGGAAGTGATGAATTTTGGCTTCTTTCTATGTATCTGCTTTAGGTTGGAAAAGCTGGCGGAGAAAGGTGGAAATCCATGTCCGAAGCTGTAAGTGCTACTCAATCTTTGGCAGCATGTGGCTTAGTTTTCTCTTTGAAATTTTGATTAAATAGGGAAGTCATTTTTCACCTGTGAATACCGTCTATGTTGAACACATCGTATTTGGTTATGATTGAATTGGACATTGATGTCAAAATACATACTTGTCTGTATCTGGAAGTAACGTAGGTCAAGTAGATTGATGCAATTCAAAAAGTTCGTTGATGGCAGACATTATGTTGATATTTGTTACTTAAAGAAACATAGTCTGGCCTTGAATACTGAAAATGTAAAATCGCAATTGATTGGCAGGATAAAGCTCCGTTTGAAGCTAAAGCTGCAAAGAGGAAGGTTGAATACGAAAAACTTATGAATGCTTACAACAAGAAGCAGGTGAACACTCCTTTTCTCTTTTCTATATGCCCTCGCACTTAATAGATCGTTAGAATGTAACCCATGAGCTGTATTTGCTAAGTCTTATGTGTCATTTGATTTGCAGGAGAGTTCTGCTGACGAGGGTGATGATGGGTCTGAGAAGTCGGCATCTGAAGTTCACGACGATGAGGAGAGCGTACAGGTGTGGTTACCATGCTTTAATATTTCAATTTCGTACAATAGACTCTGTACATTTGGTACAGTAGTGGTCTGGTTAAGATTTTGTGTGTTGAAGCAATTCTTATGTTTGTTTTTATTTCTTGGGGTTTCTTTGACTTTCGTAGCTCTGTTTTGGTATGGTAGTTTCCTTTTCTTGAGGATATAAATTTGATAATGTCTTATCTGCAGGAGGCGGATGAGGAGGATGATGATGAAGGCGATGATGATGAAGATGACGATGAGTGATGTTCACAGTAATCGTTAAATGCTTGCTATGATTTATGCTGTGAATCTTTGGTTGGCCTTGTATGTTTAAGAATGGTTGTACCCTACATTTTGCTATGTAAAATGGGACAAACATGACATGTAGTTTGTATTGTATAGCTCTTTACAGAGCACTTTACCGCGTTAAATGTATGCTCTGTTTTTCGTATTTTGACCCTGCTCGAGCCGTGCTGTGACGTGACCTTAGCATGAAAGAACGATGTACCATGAATTTCATGGCGTGTCGAGCTTTCGTGTTATGGTTTCAGATCTTTGGTCATAGGAATAGGAGTTGGTAGTAGAACTGTAAAAATAACCTTTTAACCTGTTTTCCCGTGTGATTAGTGAAAGATCAACGATCATGGGACTACGTAATTTACTCAACAAACGTTATTTCGAATATATATTCTAATCTCAAATCATGCCTGCCTCAGCTTAACTTTTCTAGTTTTAGGTATTAGTGTTGGTTGGTATAGTTGAAGAGTTGCTTACATTATCAGATATGATGTCAGAGAACAAGCATAAAAAATATACTACAAAACAAAAGTGAAAACAGACGGATAAGAAAATTAAGTGCGAATAATACTTCCCATTTGGAAAAAAAAAAAAAAAAAAAGAATTCACGTATAAAATATCTCAATAAAAATGCTAATGTTACTATTTAAGCGGCCTTGATTTACAATGAGGATCGGAGGAAACATCTAGAAAAAAATAAAAAAAAAATAAAAAATTAAAGTATCTACTAGGAGAAAAAGAGGCCCAAATTCTTTAAACATGTAGCGTCGAAATCAGATGAAAAGAATTATGAAAATCTTACAAATATGACACCAGACCATATATTTACAGTAACAAATGTAAGGTACAATTTATAAATACGATCACTTAAAGAATCACCTGATATATACTCTGTACAAGCAATGACCAAGAACCCGATCCTTCTTCAAGAATGAGGATCATAAGAAACCACCATCGGATTGGGAACGACAAGAGGCAGTTTCTCGGTGTACACGAACAGTCTCTTCAGATTCTCCCTTGTAATGGTAGGTAAGTCAGTTATGTCACAGTTGCTAGTATATATCCAGAGCTCTCCGGAGTTCATCCGCTTCAGACTATCCCGACAGAATGGACATGACTGAGATTTAGCGCGCCTGAACATGCATCATCATGCCGATCAATTAAGTTGTGGAGAGAATCTTATCACAACCATCTATATACAAAGAACTTACAAGACAATATTGACAAAGGATAAGCCACCTAAAATCAAATGTCAACGTATTTAACTAACACAACGAAACATCGATGAAATTTTGTCAAATTGAATAGCATAGTAGCACAATGTAAAACGCACACAAAAGGGCTCTGTCTGTGGAGGAAATAAATATTAGGTAAACACGGCCACTATTTCAAAACCGATGGATTTATACTTACCAGTCTCTAAAACACTTAAAACACAACGAATGACTGCAGCTGGGCAGGACAACCTTGGTGTTCATTTCCATGCAGATCCCACATTCTTCCTCCCTCTCGATATCAATTTCAGACAATTTTCCCTTGTTCGTCTCATCTCTTCTCGTGTACTTAGTTTCGCATAGCTCTCTCTGTTTCCTCTCCTCAACATCAGAAATTCCATTGTGAAGTTGCACCAAAGATGGGAATATCACTCCTGTTCAACAAAATATCATCACTCAAACTTTTCAATCAAAGCTGGCAGCTCAAGAACTTATCATTGATCGAGAAAATCAAAACTTTGGAACATGGTACTAGAAGCAAGAAATAAAGCAACACAAATCTCTGCATTCCCTCACCGTAGAACTCCTTTAAACTTGCTTTCCTTTCATGAATAGACATAGTCGTCTTGCCATTACCATAAGCCTACAATCACCAACCTCCTCGTCAAAATTCTTTATATAACCACAACACGAACTACCCAAGCAACATAAAATGCATGATATGCATAAAACTAGAAGCTACCTTGTAAATAAGGATTCTAATCAACCCGAGCACACCAGCTAGGTGACAATCAGTCCATTGAACAAGGAAGAGAAAAATATGTGCACATGGGCTATATGATAATCTCATCTGAAGGCAGGCACCATCGGATTCTCTCGGATAATCTGATGCCCTGCACCCCAGTAAACTAGAATTCATCAGAATTCAGATCAAGAAATAGAAGAATTTTGCTTAATACAGCAAAAACATAGATTATCCCTCCAAGAAATGAGCGGGATTAGGCCATGACATAATACTATGTGCTAAATGCAACCGCAAATTCACAAGAAAAAGCAAGATTTAGAGCTCAACAACAAATTCATATAAAGCCACTGAACCATAGTTTCCTTCATCTACAAAATTCCCAAAGTTTCAAAGTCTTCGAGCTTCAAAAGAATCATCATCGAAATCTTTATATTATTCTGAATATCTCCAGGATAAATGACACCAAGTCAATATTTTATCGCCTTATGACACAACATTAAGATATACACATATTTCAAAAAAAAAAAAAATCTCTAATTCAAAGGATACCACTATATAAGCTCAAGTTCACAGGGTAATTATCTCATGGAATTGATATTGCCAAATTCGAAAAGAAAGCGACGCTAACAATAAATTTTCCTTATTGAAAATTTTCTACCAAAACAAAATAAAATCCTAATACAGAAACAATAAATCTGAACCGCAACTACAAGAATATCATCAAGGAAAAAGAGAGAAAGAGCGAAACGTAACAAGGTGTTGGCATGTTGAATATCAGCTTCAAGCGCTTTGAGTGAATCTTTAAAGGACTTCCTCATCACCCTCCCACTTGCTTTCTCGCACTCCCATCCAATTTTCACCTTAAACTCTCTACTCCTCTCTCTCTCTCTCTCTCTAGAAACACTCCTGAAATGATAAAAAGAAAGCAGCCCTTTTCACATAGAACGTTCAGGAAATTGAGAACAAACAAGACCCACAACAAGGAATATAAAATCTTTGATCTCTTATCCCCTAAAAAGGGATAATTAAAAGGAAAATTTTGATAGAAGAGTGAAGTGTTTGCAGAACGGTTGGGGTTTACACACACTACGCATAGAGTCACCACACATCAGAGGTTACTGAAACACAGTGATGCCGTCTTCGCTTGGACCGCACGCTTCGATTACTTGTACATCTAATTTATTTATTTATATATTTGATTAACAATTAATTGGAATTAATAGTGTGTGTTTGGTGGGCTGCCGTGTTAGTTTTGCCTAATTTTCCACAATCTAAAGATTGCCCTAAAAAGCGGGCCCCAATCCAAACCCTTTTACTGTTTTACCCATTCTATTCTAATAATACTAATAATTAAGAAAAGAAAACGTACTACTGTATCAATAAAATAAAATAAAATAAAATAAAATAACAGTACGTCGGTAATTATTGTACCCAAAAAGATCAAATGGACAAAAAAAACATTTTTGATTATACTCTTAAATAATAAAAAAACATTTTTGTTTGTACTAAACTTAATTCAAAAGTTAATAGCGAGATTTTTTCGAAGGAATTTTAAAGCAGGATCAAATGGACAAAAACCTAGTACTGATTGTTTTAAATTTTATAAAAAATTCAGTATTTGTAAAAAGTCTATTATCTTGAAACCGACAATAAAGAGACGATGCTCCACCTTTTCCTTGACAAATATATTTCCACTTCTGGAATCGGATGGTCCTGTTTCGAAATGACAAATATACCTGCAAATTATCCCTCCTCACCAAATAACTATTGCAGCACAATATAGTGACGAGGTGGATGTCGGTCGACATGTTTAAATCTAAATTAATATATCAATAATTTAGCTTCTAAATCTAGTTAAATATTTTGTCTCGTCCTTTTTAGTTTACGAGTATTTTACACCCGAGACACATTTTATTCGATATGACTTTCACTGAAAATAATAAAATAAAATAAAATAAAATAAAAATCAAGACAAATGGAGAGAGTAAGAGAGATGTGGGGAAACATCACTTGCTATATAATACTACGAAAACCTCAAAATAGCGAAAACGACATACAGTATTGAAGATCAAGAACATGTGTCCACCATGCAAAGATCGTTGCAATTTGGTGGGACCCTATGGGCAGTTGGCTCCATTACTCCATTATCGGACCTTTTTTTCTTTCTTTCTTTTTTAGGGTATTATTATTGGGCTTTCTTAGTATTTATTTATTTATTCTTTGTAACTTATAACCTCAAAATTATCCCTGTCGATAGTTTAATTAATTTATGACTGAAAAAAATAAATTTGTCACGCTAGCTATATTGAATTATCATCTGAAATACCCAAGTATTCATCTTCAGATCTCGCAAGTGCTAGTGTAGCATTTAAAATAGGTATCATTCTCCAAAACCTAAATGGTAAGTGTTTAGTATAATAGTCGGTAGCTTTCTCTTTATGCATCTCACTAATATAAAGCTGTTAAGGTTTCCCGTTGAAGAATTAAAATTAAAAATCCACTTCTGTTTTTGCGGGGAATTTGAAGAGATGTAAAGTGGATGGATATACGAGTATGTAATTTGTTGTGCAATTTACCCAAGGCAATACTTGAAAATGTCAACAACCAATAATTAGCATCGTCGCACCACTCGAGTCTTGCCCACTCCTACTCGTAAACCACAAATATCTTTCGGTGCAACGTAGGCTAACCAACACCAAAAATATGTGCACTACCAGTAGTAATCCAATATAAAAGAAGCTTAATATTTACTTTGAAATTTTGAATCTTTCTAATATAATAATTATTACTCGGCCTAATAGTAGGTCAAATTATACTAATAATAATATGTTTGTTAATTTTATTGAAATCTATATAACTTGCAAGCCTCAATTCATCCACTACTTAGAGCACATCCGCACCGCATGCTCGATCTCCTATCTCGAGATGGGTTTTGGTTGAGCCACCCACAGTGCAAGTGAAGCTGTCACGATCTCGTCCCTTCCTAACGAGCCCAGCTCGATTAAAAAGAAAAAACTAAATCGGATAATTTGAAAATGTGACCATTGGCAACGTTCGAAACTTGGCCAAGAGAGCCATTGGCTCATCAACGGCCGAAATCAGCCAACTTTTTTTTTCCCTCCAATTTTCTCCTATTTGTGGGTCAAAGGTGTTACAACAAGGATATATGTCAACTTGCAAACTACTTGCTAACAGAGCCTCTACTAACCCTTGTTTGTGGGTCAAAGGTGTTACAACAATGTAGAAGTAATTCATCTACATATACAAATATGAAAAAGAGCATTTTCTATAAAGAGTTTTATACTAATTACTTATAAAATATTGTTGTTTATACTAAAAGGATAGTAGGTGGCTGTGACGGGGACATACTAACCTCTGATAGCTGAAGGAGAGAGTATATATCATGAGTCTCATGACCAAACGTCAAAAACCCTTCTTCAACAAGCTGGAGCATCATAAACCATGATTTGCCACTACCCAAGTTAAAGATATTTGATCACGAAAATGGATAGCAATGGAAAGGCACTGAAGCTCCTTCAACAATGACTTAATCCTGAAACAAGTGAGAACGGAGCTCTGGGGTCATAAGCAGTCTGTAGGACAGGGCTTACTAGTCTTGTCACATGGTAAAGGTAACGGGATCTGAAATCTGCATTGGCAGCATAACCTGGCCCTTGCTTGCTTTCTCAAGGGGAAACGAGAAAAGACTGCCCGATATGGTGGTTAATCAGATTAAACTGAGACTATTCAGCACTATGTCACAAGAATCGTTCTTGACATGAAAATAATGTCATAGGCACTTCGTTATTCAAGAGATGTACCTTTTATTTCATGTTGTCTTGAATGGAAGACATTTTCCACGTGACTTGAAATGGTAGGTTTGGGCACTTTGAATCAGTTTATAGGAATGACTGATAATAATAATTTCGGAGGATCATGGAATGTGCCACATACTCTGGAGAAGCTCTTATAAGCTTCAACACCCATAGCGTCTCTGCCTTTCTTGGAAGGATCTCAAGGCCCCGAGGAACTCATCTTCTCCAAAATCGGGCCAAAGAGAATTAGTAAAATGTAGTTCAGTGTGAGCCATCTGCCATAGTAAGAAATTACTCACTCTCAACTCCCCACTAGTCCGTATTAGCAAGTCAGGATGAGGAAAATCGGTACAATTTGTTCCAAGCTCCCTTTCGACTAGAATTTCATTGATATCCTCGGGTTGAATGAGCCCATCCTTTACTTTGACAGCAAGTTTTTGGCAGGCTTGCACAACATCGTTCTTGCCACTGTAATTAATTGCAATGATGAGGTGAAGTCTCGAGTTATTCTTGGTTGTTTCCATTGCATTGGCTAGCAATGCCTGTAACGAATTTAAAAGTTTAGAGGAGTCCCCCATGATTGAAATCCTAATACCTGCACTGTTAAGGAATTTAATGTATTATAACAACCGATCAATAGAAGTCACCATGCACAATACACGTCATACGATATATCATTATACTGATTAATGTAAGCCAGCCATGTCGAATATCACCAAACAAAAAAGAAAGTAAACAATCCAAGCCATACGTTAGAATAATGGTCAGGAATTCTACCAGCAGTGATAACCCAAAGAAAAAGCATTCATTCCACAAACAAGATGCTACTAGCTATAATACATAACTACTTCATGATTAATATTCAAATATTCTAACATTTGGCCGAAAAACGAACGAGCAGCTCCTCTGGAATTAAACATTTAAAAGTTTGCCAATCATCTGCAGAAAACACTAGCTGACGATCACACACGAGCATCAAGCCTACGAATTTGACTAACAAAGCAAAACATTCTACAATTACTAGCATGACTTTAACAGAAGCAGTCTCTAGTAACGATTGTGATCAACGCTTAAGATAAACAATTTCATGAGAAAATATTGCAAAGAGAAACCTAAAATCCAAGTATGTTGCAGCTAGTAAAGATGAGCACATTAACATAAATTGGGAGCAGATTAATTCAATACAATACCTCACTAAATACTGGAGTTGCTCTCTCAGTCCTCTGTCAAACAATGCCATCAAGACATCAACCTCCATCTACAATCAAAATCAACAAATAAACTGAAGATTATTCAATTTAAAAAAAAAAAAAAAAGTTAAATCCACGCATTATTTACCTTTGGACGAAACCAATTATCCGAAGAAAACGCGAAAACTGTAAGAACCCGAATCCCCAACATGCAAGAGAGCTCCACCACCCTTCTCAAGGCCCGAACTCCAGCTTCATAGCCCGACCCGACCGGCAAACCCCTCATCCGGGCCCATCTCCTGTTTCCATCCATAATGACCGCCACGTGCCTCGGCATCGACTCCCGCCGCAGTCCCGCCGGAAGTGCAACTGGATCTTCTCCGGAAAAGTGAGCTGGCGTTGTCCCGTTGAGCAAGACGTCCTCGCCGAGATGGCCGTTCACGGTGGCGGCTTTGATGGATGAAGATAACGCGCGCCGTGGCAGCTTGAGGTCGAGTGAGCGGCGCGGCACCTGCCGCCGGAGCTTGAGGGGTGAGGGGATGAGAGGAAGGCGGTGGTGGAGAGATACCATTACTGCCGCCGCGACTGGTTTTGGAAAGGCGGGATTTTAGGGTTTCTAAATTGGAAGGCGGGGAATAAATTGTTTTGAAGTTTGTGAGCGGAACTCATCCTAAAATGAATGGCTAATCGATGAAGATCCCTCCATTCTGCTAATTGAAGTTATGTATTTTCTCGGAAATACCTACGTGTCTGTACCACGTGTACACCCAAAAAATTTCTTATATTTTTAAATAAAACTAATTACTTATATTTATAATAAAACGCTAAGAAAAAAAAATGGTTTATATTTTATACTCTGTCGCCCACCATAAGATGACCTTTCTATTTAATACGTTATCATTTTATCTTTCTTACTCTCACCTAATCTCCTTTATTTCACTAAAATTAACACATAATCTCCTTCATTTCATTAAAATTAACACATATATTTCTTTCATACTTACTCACTCTCCTTTATTTCTTAAAATATGTGACTCTTAATCAAATTTACACTTATTACGGATGGAGGAAATAGTAGCTAAGGTTTGCCTAATGAAATTATTTCCCCATCTTTAGAATTGGTGTTTATATTGTGCTGAAATTAATTTTTAGAAAAATAGATATTGTGAAGAAAAAAGGTTGCGGACAACAAATCTTATTAAATGATCCCTTTATTGATTTGTGATTCCATTAGAACTCTTCACCGATGTAATAATAACAAAAGAGGGTTAATTTAGAAAAGAACCACATGGGATTTTATTTTAAAAAATTGAACCAGTTCAATTAATAGCTGGTTAACTAATTTTTTTTTGGAACAAATTAGCAAATCTATATATTATTAAAACCAATGTTGATTCAAATTCTCCCCTTAATTTTAGGTCCTACGTAGCGCATCCTCTATTCGGTATTACTATTTATCTTAAATCTTCATTTTAATCATTTTTTATTCATATATATTCAATATTTTAAAATTTTCCAAAAATATGTAGAGCATAAAATATCTTCCAAGATTTAACGCATATATTGTGTAATAGACAATATGCAAACGTGTGTATTAATTAGTGGATATAGCCATTTGTACAATATATTATATAAATTGTTAATTGTTATACATATTCTATATTTTCTAAATTATTTACGTTCTATCTTCTTATCATTATCATCATTATATTATTATTATTATTATTATTATTATTATTATTATTATTATTATTATTATTATTACTACTAAAAGAAAAACGATTCTTGCTTTGAAAAAATCCTATGTGGCACCCCCCCTTAATCCTTCATTCCTATTTATCCAAATTCTCAAATTTTGTGAATTTTTAAATGTAAAATAATAAATTTTTAATATCTACTAAAATCTTGTGTCCCACATCGATTTTTTTTAATAAAACTTCACCTATTGAAAAAGCTATAAATACCTATAATCAATGTGTATTTTCTCATTTTTTACTCCACCAATTTTATTTGGCCAATTCTTTTATTAGTCGGTCGAATAAAGAAGTATATTTTTATAATTTATTTTTATATGTCATCCTAAGCTTAGGTACAATTATTAATAAAAAAATTTGTTTCCCTAATTAACCTTATTTATTATATCTAATAAAGGAAATACAATAAATAAATAAAAATAATCTTATTGGCATATTTTATTTTAATTTCATCATTCTTTACTTCTTATAATAATTTTTTGAAATAATATTACTCATTATATTTTTTAATGCTGACAATGTTTTTATTTAATTTGAGGAGTGAAAATTGATGCTATTAAAGTTTTCGTAGCTACAATTGCAAAGAAGGGGGGAAACTAACAACAATATTTTAGAAAATATAGGAAAGATACAAAAATTTGTAATTTCTTGAAATTGTCATGTTTAAAATTTATCTTAGTAGAATTTACATTCTATTGATTTTTCTTAAATGAAGCAGAATAAACCTGAATAAAAAATCTTATTAATGTGCTTTTTATTATAATTTCATATAAAACTTCTTATAGTGAATTGTTGAATTAATATTACTCTCATATAGATAATATTGTTATTTTTATGATTACACACTTATAAATTATGGTATAATGTAATTCACCGTCGATTTTCGACGGGTTGCACACTAGTAAATTTTAAAAGAGCGCATCACGATTGGACTCAAACCCGAGATCTTGGATTTAGGGCATTACTCTGCCGCTAGGCCAATTCATACACAAAAGGTAAATGAAATGCATAGAACTAGGTTCACTAATTTATTTATTTATTTATTATTTTTTTTTTGAACAATATTATAAAGAAATTTAAACACCGCATGACGGAGAACTCGAACCCGTGACCTTTGACCCGGGCATTAACCTCACTACCACTAGGCTAACACACACACACAGGTTCACTAATTTTTTTTTTGTGACAATTTTTTTTGTGACAGTTATGTCCCTTCCTATTCTTCTAAACGGAATTATTTTATCTTAAAAATTAAAAATATTTGTATACAATTCTTAATATTGGTAACAATCAACATAATATTAGAGACTTAATAAGTTTTTATTATCTTTGTCCAAAAAGAAAAATATGAAGCGTCTAACTGTAGCACATGTGGTTGACAGTGTGTCCGAATAGATTTATTGTGAAACTAGTAGAGTATATACAGTGTTGGGAAATTTATTAGTATAAGTTTTGATGAATTTCAAAACCGGCTGACCCCAACCGAGTAGATGTTGCCAGAACCTAATGTTAGAATTCAGGCTCGCTGTTTGAGCAAAGTTAAGATTTTATCTTTACAGGTCTCCAGCTGAAGATGGCAACAAGGCGTCACTCAGACAGAACATCAGTTGTGAAGAGAGACAACTGAGAGTTCATTTGTTCAGATGCAAACAAGGGGAAGTCTTCAGAACATCAGTTGAGAAGGAAACCAACTGAGGGTTCATCAGATGAAAAGCAGCAGAGAGGAAGAGAACATCAGATGAAAAGGAAATCATCTGAGGGTTCAAACCCAACTGAGTAAAGAAGTGGAAGACAACTGAGTGTTCAGTTTCAGAACCTCAGTTATAGAATCCGAACAAGAAGTTCAACTGTTTGAAGTTCAAAGTCAGCTGAGAGCTCGACAGATCGGAACATCAGCTGAAGACCACTCAGATGAAGGTCAAGACTTTCAACCGACAAAACGAAGTTGACTGTCAAAGATTTGAATTTCAAAAGGAAGTCACATGAGGGTTTGACCGTTCAGTCACTACCCCATCTATCCCAACACAAGGCTGTCTCAGATGGAAAGCAGAAGAGCACAGGTGCCATATCGGGAAAGTCTGCAGAGATGAGAGACAAGCCATCGCTATCAACCGATCAGAGATCAACTGCTCCTCCAACGGCTAGTTGATTCTCTCCGCCTATAAATAGAGGCATTCTCTCATTCGAGAGACAGACAACGAGAAGGATATAGACTGATTCTTCAAGAGCTTTCACGAGAGAAATCAAAGCAAAAAGCAAATCTATAAAATCATCATCTAAGAGCATCAGCAGCTGAGAGTTCCAATTTTGAGAGAACATTAGTAACTGAGGGTTCCTAGAGATCGAATCAGTTTTTTATCTTAGTTTGAGTGTTCATTCGTTCAAGCCTTAGATCCAGCTCTCATTTGTGATCGAGCTGTAGTTGGAAAAACCCACCCACTCTCACACCCTAAAAAGTGTTAGTTAGGACCCTACTCTTCCTGCAACTGAGTAGATAGACTGTTAAGTGCCCGCAAACTTAGCATAGGTTGTTAAGAACCCGTAATCTTAACTGTAAGGTTGATAAGTACCCGCAAACTTATCCTTAACGGTTGCTCAGCCCGCGTAAGCTGAGTAGTTCTGTCCAGAAGAACTTGGACTGAAGTGTGTGGACTCACATCTCCCCGTGGACGTAGGAGTTCTCTCCGAACCACGTAAATCTTGTGTGTCGTGTTTATTTGTGTTCAGTTATACCTTGCATTCTTAACTGTCTGTCTAACCAGCATACAAATCACATTTGCATTTTTCCAACCGAGCTGTTGTGGTCTTTGACCAACCGAGCTGTTTCTGTTTTGGTTGTTGACCAACCGAGCTGTTTTGTGTGAGTTGATTTAACGAGTTTATCTTTCCCACCACTTTCCGCACTGACTCACTCTTCCAGCTGAGGTTGCTTACTCAGCTGTGAGATTCCAACTGAGTTCTTTTTACTCAGTTGAAGTTTTTTTTAAGAGTTAAATTTTAAAATCCTAACTGGTGTATTCCCCCCCCATACACCAGTGACTCGTTTCGGGACCATCAAGTGGTATCAGAGCAGTGGTTCAAAAGACTGCTGACTCTGTCTCACGAGGTGTGAATTCGAGAATTTTTCTTCAGTGGTCAACTGAACAGATCTTTTCACGCTAGTGCATACTTGCTCGCATTTTTTTTTGTCCTATTTTTGTTTGTGCAGATGGACGTCAAGGACAAGATCGTAGTCATGTTCTCTGTTGTCAACTATACATCATGGAGAACTCGAATGAAGAAGATCCTTCTGTCAAAGCATCATAGGATGCAACAAGTTCTCACTTCTGGACCAATCGTCATACGAGACAGAATACTTCGCACTCCCACAAATCCCAACGATGGAGATGCAGTGGTGGAGTATGTGGAGAAACAGCCAGAAGACTACACTCCGGAGGAGGCCAAAGTGAGCCAGCTGGATATCTGGGCTCAGAGCACAATAATGTCCACGGTTGGACAAGACTATCTGCCCTGGATAGAGGAATGTGAGACTGCAAAAGAGATGTGGGACATCCTGGCTTCGCTAAGTGAAGGAAGCGACGAGACGAAGGAAAATAAGTTCTTGCATGCATGTCAAGATTTTGACAACTTCAGTTTGCGACCTGATGAGACCATCGATCAGCTAGAGCTCCGGTTTATGGACATCATCAGAAGAATTCAGTCCATCCGGAAAGGAAAATACACACTAAGAGAAATTAACCTCAAAGTGTTGCAAGCTCTACCGGCTGAGTGGGATACTTTCACAAATATCCACGAGAGCCGAGCTGACCTTGGTGAAATGGGAACTGAAAGATTGTTCTCAATCTTGAAAGGAAATGAGTATAAGGTCAACAGAATGAGATCGCAACCTTCAAATCAGACAAATAGAATTGAGGATGTTAGCTCGGCATCAAAGTCAGTTGCCCTCCGAGCTGACTACACAAAATCAAGATCGTCAAGGCCAACCAGATCGGCTGACACGACTGCAAAGGAGCCGAGCAGAGAGGAACTGCAATAGAACATTGCAGCGCTGTCAAAGAAACTAGCCGACATGGACACTCGGTTCAGCAAATATAAACGTTTCTATAAATCAAACCGAACTCGAGACAGTTCGAAGCCAATCACCAATGGATGCTTCGAATGTGGCAAGGAAGGACACTTCAAAGCTGACTGCCCAGACCTTTCAAAGAAGGAAAGAGAAGCACTAAGGGCCAAGCAAACTGCAAAGAACAAGGCCATGGTAGCATAAGAGGCAGCTGACGATATGGACATCTTCACAGACACTGAAGATGAGGATGAACTGACCTCTACCAACAAAGTCATCAGTCCGGATCAATGCCTCATGGCACTTGGAACCGACCAAGATGATATTGAGGTACAATCTAATCCTGCTCGCTTAAATTCTTCCAATACTTCTAACCTACAGGAATCTCTGAGCGATGAGTTGGAACCCTCCTGGAATGATTTTCAAGAACTCAGTGAGGAACTGCATCAGCAGTCGGTTGAGTTTAAGAGTCTTCAAGCTCAGTTCGCCAAGCTTGAAGATTCCTTAACCGAAAAGGAGGATCTGATTACGAGTCAAACTCAGGAGATTGAGAATCTCAAGAGTCAACTGATCAAGGCTAAGGCTCCAGCTGATGAGGAGTTGACAAAGCAAAACAAAGAACAGCAAGATCAGTTGAAAAATCAAGATGCTCAGATCGAACAGCTGATAAAGAAGTCAGATGGACAAACCGAGCAGATAGCTGTACTCGTCAAGGAGTTGCAAACTGAGAAGGACAATCTAATCAAGCTGTATCAGTCATCCAAGATCATCGAAAACCTTTTAAGTTACAACAGACAGATGGATGACGTGTCAGGACTCGGTTATGATGTTGTCAAGGATACTGGGATTCCACCAGCAACTTTCATCAAACCAGTAGAAGTTACAGCTGTAGAGCCAGACACAGCTGAGTCTCCAGAAGCTAATTCAACTTCCACCTCTCAACAAGTTCAAACGACCAATGAAATTACGACTGAGAAGGGAAAAGGAGTAGCTGATGTAGGACAGAATATTCCATCGGTTGAGGTATCAACCGAGGGGGAATGTTCCAAGAGTCAGAAGAGGAATCAGAGGCGTCGGAAGCACAACCGCAACCGATCTCAGAACCAGAACCGACCTCTGCATCAACCTCAAAGTCAACGTCAGAAGGAATGGAACCGACCTCTGAACAATCAAGGATTCAATCATCTGAATCAACAGCGGTTCCAACATCAGTTCGACTAAAGGTTCCAACATAGTCTTACCAATGAGGAACTGGTCAAACAACTGGAGATATTCATGCCATAATATTAATCATCAACAGGGCATGAACAGCTACACACAACCCTCAGGAAGTTGGAATCATAATCAGCCACAAAGATTCCAACAGGGCGTCCGATCATTCAGACAGATCAGACAGGATAAAAATCGCCATCAAAACAGGGGGAAAGCCTCACCTCCTAAAGCCCAACATGGGAGAAATCCAACTCCTCCCAAGAAACAGAGCATCATTTCAAACAACAAGCCTAAGGATAACCGAGGTGTTGTTATAGTTGATGAAAATGGGCAGATCATTTGGAATGAAAAGACTATTCGAGTGTACAGAGAAAAGCGATGCACAGTTCCAGGGGGAACTGGTTCTAACCCTCCAGGACCCAACTGAAATTGGGGACCTAAGCGAGTTTCTCTTTGCAGGTACAAGAGAAACAGCTGAGGAAGAAGAAGGCGTCTACAACAATGTGGGTGATGGATAGTGGATGCTCGAAACACATGACAAATTTGAAGGATTTGCTTGGAAGTTTCGTGGAGAAAGAAGGTCCATCAGTTACTTTTGGTGATAACTCAAAAGGTTATACCAGAGGTTACGGTACCCTTGAAACCAATCATGTTTCAATTTCTAATGTCTCTTATGTTGATGGATTGAAGCATAACCTGCTCTCCATCAGCCAATTCTGTGATAATGGTTTCTCTGTCAAGTTTGATGCACAGGGTTGCAGGGTGAAAGATGTCGGATCAAAGCAGGTGATATTTTTGGGAAATCGATCCCCAACCGGGAATGTGTACTACGCTGACTGGAACAGCAGCCTCCCTGACACTTGCCTGTTATCAAAGAGCAGTTCGGATGTGAGCTGGCTGTGGCACAAAAGGCTCAACCATCTGAACTTCAAGACGATGAACCGACTCGCCAGACAAGAATATGCAAGAGGCATACCTAACCGGGTGTTTTCAACAACACACATCTGCAGTGCATGCCAGCTGGGAAAGCTCGCTAGGTCCTTCTTCCGGTTGAAGACAACTCCTTCAACTGACCGAGTGTTACAGCTGATCCACATGGATCTCTTCGGGCCAGTTACACCAAAAAGTTTGAATGGGAATGAGTATACCCTGGTGGTAACTGATGACTACTCAAGATATACGTGGACAATCTTCATGCGCCACAAAAGTGAGACCCGAGATGAGCTGCCCAAGCTGATGGATCGGATATCGAACCAACAAGAGATGAAGATCATATCCATCCGATCAGATCGTGGAACGGAGTTTCTAAATGAAACCATCATTGAGTATTGCGAAAAGAATGGCATAACCCATCAGACATCAGCCGCGCGTACTCCACAACAGAATGGCGTAGCTGAGCGAAGAAATAGAACTCTGAAGGATGCAGCCACATCCATGTTAGCGAGCTCAGCACTGCCAAAGAGATTTTGGGCTGAAGCGATCAACACAGCATGCTGCACTCAGAATCGATCTCTTCTCACCAAGCGGTTGGGAAAGACGCCCTACGAGCTGTGGAGACGCAGAAAGCCAGATATTTCTTATTTTCGTGTTTTTGGATCTAAGTGTTATATTCACAATAATGGGAAGACTCAGTTGAAAACTTTTGATGCCAAAGCTTCGAAGGGCATATTTCTTGGATATGCAGCTCGGATCAAGGCATATAGAGTTTTCAACAACAGCTCTCGTGTTGTGGAAATAACACCTCATGTTAGTTTTGATGAATCTACCTTTGAGTGCAGGGAACAGGTAAAGGAACAACACGCGGATCCAGCTGTTCTACCAGTTCTCACCAGATCGCAAGCACTTCGGGAAAAGAACAGAGCTGAACCTCTAATATGGGCAACTGAGGATGATGATCCATACTCCTCTGAAGATGAATGCGAAGACCCCAGCTCGTCCCAAGGGGGAACTTCAGCTGATGCCCCTCCAACTGCATCAGCATCCGATGCCCAACCGAGCTCAGTTCAAACTATTGTAAATATTGAGGATCCAGACTCAACAGCTGATCAATCACCAGCTCTGAAGACTCCAACTCAGATTTCTGAACAGCCACAGTTGGAAGAAGAAGGAAGACGCAACCGAAGATGGTATGAAGTTCATTCCACTGACGACATCATCGGAGATCCAACCGAGGGTGTGCGCACACGGAGCAGAGTTGCAAATCCAGAATCAACCGAGGAAGATTCCAACACTTATGCCCAATATGCTGAGGAATTGGCAGTTCTAGAGGAGTTCGAGCAAGCTGGAGATGTTGCCATGATTTCTTGCTTTGTAGCTGATGTTCCAGAACCGAAGAATGTTGGTGAAGCTCTCAACTGTGTCCACTGGACAACAGCTATGCAAGAAGAATTGAATGAGTTTCTACGCAACTGTGTATGGGAGTTGGTAGAAAGACCAAATGGTGTCAAGGTGATTGGATTAAAGTGGATTTTCAAAAACAAGAGAGACGCCATTGGATTCATTGTGATGAATAAAGCAAGGTTAGTAGCTCAAGGATACTGCCAACAAGAAGGAATTGACTTTGAAGATTCCTTTGCACCAGTTGCAAGGCTGGAAGCTATCCGGATCTTTCTAGCTTATGCTGCACATCACAAGTTCAAAGTATATCAGATGGATGTAAAATGTTCATTTCTCAATGGAGATATCAAAGAAGATGTATATGTTGAACAGCCTCCTGGTTTTGAGACTGGAGATGGAAGAGTGTACAAGCTGAAGAAAGCTATCTATGGTCTAAAGCAAGCACCAAGGGCATGGTATGACACTCTTTGTGGATTTCTTCTGGACTCGGGGTTCAAACGAGGTTCAGTTGATAAAACTCTGTTCACCATCAAAGTTGAAGAAGATATACTTGTTGTGCAAATTTATGTCGATGACATCATTTTCGGCTCCAAGTCGGAGGAGCTATGCAAGAAATTCTCCGATCTCATGAAAGATAAGTTCGAGATGTCAATGATGGGCGAGATAAATTATTTTCTTGGATTACAAGTGAAGTAGTCACCTGAAGGGATTTTCATCAACCAGTCCAAATATACAAAGGAGCTCATCACCAAGTTCGGATTGCAGACAAGTAAGACAACCAAAATCCCTATGAACACGAACTGGAAGATCGAACCAGGAGCTGAGGGAAAGCTCGTTGATGCCAGCCAGTATAGAGGGATCATCGGTTCGCTGCTATACCTAACTGCCAGCCGACCAGACATTTCATACGCAGTTGGAGTGTGTGCTCGTTTTCAAGTCCAACCAAGAGAAGCACACATGTTGGCAGCAAAGAACATCATTAAGTATCTGAAAGGAACTGTCAATGTTGGGTTGTGGTACCCAACTGATGACAATATCCAGCTGACTGGATACTCAGATGCCGACCTAGCAGGAGATCGGTTGGACAGGAAGTCTACTTCTGGACACTGTCAGTTCATGGGAAGCAAGCTGGTTTCATGGTTCTCCAAGAAACAAGCGTGTGTTGCTACTTCGACAACCGAGTCAGAGTACATGCCTGCCGGAAGCTGTTGCATGCAAGTATTGTGGCTGAAGCAGCAGCTGAGAGATTATGAAGTCTCGACTGGACAGGTTCCCATTCATTGTGGTAGCTCGAGTGCCATAGCTATCTCTCTAAACCCTGTTCACCACTCTCGGACTAAGCATATCGACATTCGTCATCACTTCATCCGAGACCATATTGAGAAGAAGGATGTGTCCATGGAGAAGATCCCAACTGAAATTCAGAGAGCTGACATCTTCACCAAACCTCTTCCTGAAGCCCGGTTCAAGATGTTGTGTGATCTTCTAGGACTTTTGGATCCGAACTAAAAACTCATCCGAGCTAAAAGAGTCATCCGAGATGAAGAGTCATCCGAGCTGATAAGGATTCATCCGAGCTGACGAATCGGATATCGAATTAAGGGGGAAGCTCAGATGAAGGAGGAATCTCAAATACGAATTGCCAACTGAAGACATCAGACGTCAGCTGAACAGACGAACTCAAGTCAGCTGATGGTATGCGGCAACTGAGGAGCACAACTGTGGTATACAGCTGATATCGACATCAGCTGACAGGTATCATTTATGACTGAAGGTGTTATGATAATAAATAAGAATGTTTGAAATAAATTCAAACATTCCTGAACATGTCAGCTAGATTAAACAAACCATCATATCGCATTTAATGTAAAGTCTGGCCGAACATCTATAGCCTTACTTTATAGTGCGACTGGGCAGACACCCTAAACTATTCACCTTCCCACTCGCGCGCGTGGTATATCAGTCAAAATTAACCAACAGTCGCGTAATCTCAGCCGTTAATAGATTCGCGCCATTTAACCCCAGCCGTTGATTTTATCCAAGTCAAAGATTATATAATACGGCAAATCAGGAAGTGATCCTTACCTTCTCTTCTCGTGCATATCTTTACTCACTATTCATCATCTTCTCAAATCTTGTTTCGCCATTTCCAGTAAAGTGTTTCGCTCTTTCTTTGCATATATATCTCCTCGAGATGGCGCCCAAGTCAAAAGCTTCTAAGAAGATGGTTTCCTCAGAGCTTGCAACGTTCCAGGAATCGTTCGACATGGTGATGTCGAAGATTCATTTCGAACAGATATTATCCAGAGCGGCTATCTCCTCGCCTGAGCTCGCTCCAGTCACCGCCATTCTCTCCGACCACTATCTTCTTGACTGGGCTACCCTCTCTCCGGCCCTGTTGCTCAGGAAGCAGATCGTACATTTCTACCGGAATCTGCAACGAGTTGCAGAAGACGGGCTTGTCACGATCGTCCCGTGCAAGCAACGCCACAGAACCTCCCGAACAGTAGAAGACTCCACTGTGGAGATAAAGGTGTCAAAGGAGCTGGAGAAGCTCATCCCCAGAAACTGTGAAGCCACAGATGTGGTGGGGAACTTTAATGACAAGGAAGCTGATGCCTTCCTTCAAACCATCCTTATTGTTCCCGAACCATTGAAGGGGAGCATGCAAAGGACAAAGTTGAAGCCGGAGCACCGACTTCTTTTCGTTGTAATTTCCAAATGCATCTTCGCATATGGTGGAGCCTTCGGGGACATAAGCCGTCCTAAGCTCAAGCAGCAGAAGGCCCTGGAAGAGCTACACCAGGTCGACTGGTTGGGATATATAGAGAGCCAGCTGCTGATGGAGAAACAGAAAATCTCCGAGATAACAGCTGAGTCTGGAGAACTGCTATTGAGTGTCAAGGGGACACTCAACTTCGGGACAAAGATATCAGCCCTCATCCTCCAAGCCACACAGGGTCTGCCGCTGACATGGGAAGGAAGTGAGGACACTCCAGTCAGCAAGTTGTTGCTGTTCCCCTCAGCCAAGAAGGCCAGGGATGTTGTAGAAGCTGTCTACACCCCCAAGGGTGCCCCCAAGCCAGCTGTGGAGCCAGCTGCTCGCCGCCTTTCAAGGTCCAAGCCAGCGAAGCGCCAGCTGGAGGAGGTGGCTGAGGAAGAGGAAGGAGAAGAAGAAGAAGAGGAGGAACCCCTCCAGAAGAGGCCAAGGATCAGGATCGTCCAGCCCGCAGCTCGTCCTTCAACCAGTCCAATGGTGACAAAGCCAGCTGAGGAAAAAGAGTCAACCGAATCCAGCCAATCGGTTGACCCAGCTGGGTTTATTCTTCAACCTCGCCAGGAGGACGTGGCTGAGGAGGCAGGTGAAGACGTGGAGGTCCAAGTGGTGGATGCCAGCTCCTCCTCAGATGACTCTTCTTCATCTGACAGTCGAACTAGAGCTGATGCCAGCCAGGTTAACCCACCTGTGACTGAAGAAACTCTCCAGCCAGCCAACTCTCCATCCAAAGAGGATCCAGTTCTCTTAACTGGTCCTCAGTCAGATATTCCGAGCCTTTCGCTCGATGCCAACGTTGTGACCATTTCTTCGACCAACGTTGATGAAACCATCGAACCCATAACCTTCGATATCGACCCCCCTCAGATCGATGAAGAAGCCAACCGCCAGGCGATCCTGGCTGAATATGAAGGAAGACTCAGCTACTGCTTCCGCAAGCTGATTGGTATGTTCCCCGAGGCAGCATCGATGCCCATTTTCTCTGTTCTCAGGACGGAACTTCTATACCAGTTCAGTGTCATATTCAGCTACTGGTACGTGAAGGAGGAGACCCTCAGGATCAATGGTTGAGACAGGTTAAAGGTCGAAGAGTCCAACCTGAGGGAGTACTTCGACTACCAGAGCCTGGAGGTGGCTTACAACCAAAAGGTGGCTGTGCTCCGACGACGTCTGGACAAAAGCATCCAAGAAGGGACAGACACCAGGGAGCTGTGCAACAACCCTGAAGCTGTTCACTTTCTTGATGACATGCTCGCCAAAAATGCCTCCTGCATGGACGACGTCGACGCAGCTGATGAGGCGGCCAAGAGAGAAGAAGACAAGCTCAAGGCCTACCTCGCCAGCCGATCTGCCATGGTTGTTTCGGAGCCTGCTGCCCAGCCACAACCACAGCTTCTGCCCGGACCCTCCGATCAGCCAGCTCTCTCAACCGACGCCATCTGCGAGCTGATCTCGGAGAGGGTCAACCAGCTGAGGACGGAGATGCTGTCCAAGATCCAGCTGGGCAAGGAGGAAGAAGCTGACAGGATGCAGCAGCTGATGGCTGACAATGCCAGCTTGAAGAATCAACTGGAACTCCTCTCCTCGTCTCTTCAGCACAAGCTTGATGACCTCTCTACTTCTTCCAGCTCGGAGGTCTCAGCTCTAAGGAAGGCCATTCAGAGCCTCAGCTCGGATTTCAACGTGTTCAAAACCGTTGTTGAATCTGACCTCGCAAAGTCCCAGCAGACTCAGGACCAGGAGTGGATGTCTCAGTTCGGCTCCTTCCGAGCTGAGTTCGTCTCTCTCCACAAAGAGGTCTCTGCGACCTTTGCAGCTGTACAGCGAGCTGAGCAGGAGCGCCAAGACTTGGAGTTGCCCAAGAAGGTAGCAGAGAAGGATGCTGTTGACGAACTGTTTTCCAGAGTTCAACAAGCTGAAGCCAAGTTGAACTCCCTGGATGGCACTGTTGCCACCCTTTTGGATGATGCCAAAAAGGGGGAAGACAAGGAGCCAGCAGCTGAGGATGACAGGGTGCCAGCAGCTGTTGCTGAACGAGGGAAAGCTGTTCTCCAGCAAGCCGAAGGAGTTGAGCAAGGAGAAGGAGTGCCAGCTGAAGCTGAAGCTGAAGGATCGCAGCCCGAACTGGAAGTCTCCCACGACCTCGTAGCCGAGCTCACGGCCGAGCTCGATGCAGAACTTGACGGGATATCTGTTGAAGACTGCATTGAAGCTGCCAAAGCTATGGGGGAGTCAAAGGAGAAGTACTTGAATCCCTCTTGGATCAAGAAGTTCGTTGCCGATCTGGCCAAAAAGGTGGCCAAGTTCGAGAAAGAACTGGCCAAGGTGGAAAAGAGAGTCGACAGGAATAAAGCCAGCCGGAGTGTGCGAAGAATCAACAAGCACCAGATGAAGGCTGAGGCTAGGAAGTCGACGCACCAACTGCAGAAGAACGCTCCGCTCCCGTCTCGATACCCACATGTTGACAAGTGGATGAATGCGGAGTGGAACGATGACTTGGAACAGTTCAAGCATGAGTTCGTCAATGACTTCTATTACAGGAAAGTCTACTCGACTGAAGACCCAAGGCAAGCCTTCAAGGAAGCCCTGTGGGAACTCAGAACTGGAGACCCTGGAATGTTTAGTCAGTTCAAGCGAGCTATGCTGAATGCTCAGCTTGATCCCAACACTGTTCCAGTTCCGAAGATGTGCAGGTACCGCCCTCCGATGATCAAAGGCACGAGCACGCCAAATAGAAATACGATCATGGCTGAGGCGAGGCAAGTCTGCAAGGAACACGGCGTCAACACTGGGATCGAGTCGGAAGCGAAGAAGGAGATCTTCAACCGTATCTTCAGCAAGTACGGTCAACAGTATTTCTGAACTGTCAAAGTTTTTGAGCTGATAATGTTTTTGGATGTTGTAGTTTTTGAAGCAACTGTTGCATCTTTATCTGTTTTGTGCTTAACCTTGTAACCTTCAGTTGTAACAAAAACTTCAAAGTATATAATACGATTCACCTTGATGAACAATTCCTCATTGTCCAAGCTCTGAATCACAAAGTCTTTCAATTTCATGTTATAACTGTCCTAACCCTTTGATGTTTTATCTTATAGACTGTCTAGAATTTCAGCTGAGATTTTAGGTCAGTTAGAGAGGATTAGATCAATAGTGGTTTAAAGTTGTAAGTGGTTTTGGCATCATAAAAAAGGGGGAAATTGTTGGGAAATTTATTAGTATAAGTTTTGATGAATTCCAAAACCGGCTGACCCCAATCGAGTAGATGTTGCCAGAACCTAATGTTAGAATTCAGGCTCGCTGTTTGAGCAAAGTTAAGATTTTATCTTTACAGATCTCCAGCTGAAGATGGCAACAAGGCGTCACTCAGACAGAACATCAGTTGTGAAGAGAGACAACTGAGAGTTCATTTGTTCAGATGCAAACAAGGGGAAGTCTTCAGAACATCAGTTGAGAAGGAAACCAACTGAGGGTTCATCAGATGAAAAGCAGCAGAGAGGAAGAGAACATCAGATGAAAAGGAAATCATCTGAGGGTTCAAACCCAACTGAGTAAAGAAGTGGAAGACAACTGAGTGTTCAGTTTCAGAACCTCAGTTATAGAATCCGAACAAGAAGTTCAACTGTTTGAAGTTCAAAGTCAGCTGAGAGCTCGACAGATCGGAACATCAGCTGAAGACCACTCAGATGAAGGTCAAGACTTTCAACCGACAAAACGAAGTTGACTGTCAAAGATTTGAATTTCAAAAGGAAGTCACATGAGGGTTTGACCGTTCAGTCATTACCCCATCTATCCCAACACAAGGCTGTCTCAGATGGAAAGCAGAAGAGCACAGATGCCATATCGGGAAAGTCTGCAGAGATGAGAGACAAGCCATCGCTATCAACCGATCAGAGATCAACTGCTCCTCCAACGGCTAGTTGATTCTCTCCGCCTATAAATAGAGGCATTCTCTCATTCGAGAGACAGACGACGAGAAGGATATAGACTGATTCTTCAAGAGCTTTCACGAGAGAAATCAAAGCAAAAAGCAAATCTATAAAATCATCATCTAAGAGCATGAGCAGCTGAGAGTTCCAATTTTGAGAGAACATTAGTAACTGAGGGTTCCTAGAGATCGAATCAGTTTTTTATCTTAGTTTGAGTGTTCATTCGTTCAAGCCTTAGATCCAGCTCTCATTTGTGATCGAGCTGTAGTTGGAAAAACCCACCCACTCTCACACCCTAAAAAGTGTTAGTTAGGACCCTACTCTTCCTGCAACTGAGTAGATAGACTGTTAAGTGCCCGCAAACTTAGCATAGGTTGTTAAGAACCCGTAATCTTAACTGTAAGGTTGATAAGTACCCGCAAACTTATCCTTAACGGTTGCTCAGCCCGCGTAAGCTGAGTAGTTCTGTCCAGAAGAACTTGGACTGAAGTGTGTGGACTCACATCTCCCCGTGGACGTAGGAGTTCTCTCCGAACCACGTAAATCTTGTGTGTCGTGTTTATTTGTGTTCAGTTATACCTTGCATTCTTAACTGTCTGTCTAACCAGCATACAAATCACATTTGCATTTTTCCAACCGAGCTGTTGTGGTCTTTGACCAACCGAGCTGTTTCTGTTTTGGTTGTTGACCAACCTAGCTGTTTTGCGTGAGTTGATTTAACGAGTTTATCTTTCCCACCACTTTCCGCACTGACTCACTCTTCCAGCTGAGGTTGCTTACTTAGCTGTGAGATTCCAACTGAGTTCTTTTTACTCAGTTGAAGTTTTTTTTAAAGAGTTAAATTTTAAAATCCTAAGTGGTGTATTCCCCCCCCCCCCATACACCAGTGACTTGTTTCGGAACCATCATACAGTTTTAAAGCAACGCAAAAATTAAAAGTGGACGGAAGTATGAGACAGTATCTCTCAATTATTTGTCAGAATTTACATGTTATTGAATGGTAAGCAGAAAGAATCAAATAGACAAAGACAACAATAAGAAGGCCAGCAAAAGTCATCATCAATAGTTAGTACTAAGAGACTCAAATTCTCTCTCACCACAAAATTTGTAGAACTCAACCACATTCAGAGGTTGCAATAACGTAGAGGCAGGCTATTAAACTTAATATTTTGTTCGTCGTAATAATTCAGGCAAATTTTTCAATCAGGACTCAGAATTTATATGTCACCTTGTGGTTCTTGTATTGAAATTTCTTTAGGCACCTTTAGATATATCTGATGTGTTTCCCACCCGGTTCTTTCCAGTTGTAGCAAAAAATTATCAAACCTATCATTTAATTCGATCAAGCTTTGCTCAAGTTGGCTGAAGACATCGTCTGTTTCACGTCGATTATGATGGAGCCAGTAGGATTGCCACACACTTCGTAGGACTGATAGACTTGTAGCTTTCTCCTGCAAGGTTTTGAGTTTAGTACATTTGATATAACAGATACAGTACTTGGTAATAGCTACTCAAGGACACCATACCTTGAAGGAGACGAAGACCTCAAATTCTGTTCCGCTTTGGCTCACCACAAGAAAATATTTCTCCTTCGCATACAGTTTGAGAAGTGTCCTCACCTGTTCGGAGAGATTACAGTAATAACTCAGCTGAGACATGAGTAGATTTCAACAGTTCTGTGTTTCTGGGCAATATCTATGTACTTCGAGTTCTTCATCATGCATGTTATGACATTATAATACATCCGTTATGTATTTTGTAATGCAAATGCAGAAATCAGCTGGCGTTTAAACTAGAATAACGAACGAAATAAATAAATAAGAAAAGATCATACCATAGAGCCAGGTTTCTTGCCAGAAATCATCTCTCCCAAGGGCACACCAAAAGTGATTTTCGGTCTAAGAAATTTTTCCCATACTAATATATTTTCCATCTTGTTGCAGTCACTGATCCCTGATCCAGTGAGAACTTATTAGCACTGTCGGAAAAAATTGCCAAAATTGATAGGAACAGCATTTGTTACCAGGAATCTTTTGCCATAGTATATGTGAGTTCACCAGTATTCGTGCACGCTTGAGATTTATCTGTCAGAAAACTGATACAGCTAAGAATGGTTCTTTTAGTGTATGGACTTTCATATTTTGAAGTTCCCACACAACAATTTTGTAGGAAAATTTAGCACATTGTGCCATCAACTCTTCACAAAGCAGATATTAAATCATATCGCACCGTGTTAAACCGCAGAACTGAGAGAGACAGATAGCGGAACCAGAGGTGAAGAAGCCGCACTCCAAGCCACGTGAATGTCAAGGTAGGATATGAAGATGCAAAACCAGGTGTATCCTAAATTGTGGTTCTGATTAAGCTATCAAAATAATTGTGGTGAACAAAGAATTATGTTATGTCCAAATATATGGTGTTGATGAGTAAAGACTCGTTATACCAGAGCAAGTATGCCTAAACCAAGGCCAACCAGCTCGGCAGCCACTTCCCACACTTCCTCCTACCAATTTTACCATAAAAATCAGCAATTTTACCACACAAGCCGAGTAATAACTCCCAAATAAAGGCCATAACCAAAATTTATAAATTTCCGTACATAATATATTCAGCTTTATGTAAAGCTCTGAAACAAAGTTTGTGAAAGCGAATGTAATATAAATAACTAGGGTATAAGGAATAAGCTAATAGCCTACCTTGGCTGATATTTCTCCCAGATTATTAGAGATCGCAAAATGATTTTGGATCACACGAAATGAAGGATCTCTTAGACCTCTCCCTACCGCCTGCAGAAATAGAAATTTCACTGCATAAAACTTGATATATGGGCATACTTCACAACCTTCGGGACCTCAAAATAGCTAAAAGAAATATTTAGCCAACTCTTTGATCAGTATAGATTGTGGACCTTCAACTTGAATATATATCAAGAAAATGATACAACGCGTACTAGCTCGATTTCATGTAGCATATTTTTATATCCTATAAGGGTGAATTTACTTTGATAGTAAAGTTATCATTGGAAAAGGATGAATAAGAAAGTATGAGAAAATATTGTTTTTTTTTATCACATGTTTACTAGAGATGAAAATGTTGGAAAATATTTTTACACCATTACCCAAAGATAATATTATACAACATTGGAGTGAAAAAGAGCTGCCCGAGAAAATATTCCAACCTGCCTGGAGAAATTTTTTTAATCAAAGTAAACATGTGAAAATGATGGAAAATGGGTGAAAATATGTGTATTCTATTGTTTTTCACCAAAGTAAACGCACCCCAAATGTTAAAGTCCATATGTTTTAAGCAGCAACTTAGAGAAATTAAGTGCATGCCCAATAATCCAGCTTTCAGATCCAACAATTCATACACCAGAACCCAAAGTAAAAAAGCTTTCAAAGTTTTCCTCACTTCCCGAACAGCAATGTGGATTTAGGGCAGTTTGTGAGAGAAAACCTTATATCTAATAACTTTACCTTGGCAAGATTTCCTAGTGATGCCAATGGTAAAAAGTACGCAGGATATAGCTGGGTACTGAGGTCAAAGATGCTGCAATAGACGGATAATATTTTTCATCATAGAATACATGGCCTGTAACAAACAAGTACATCAATTAAATCCATAAGAGTCAAACCTCCCAGCACTGCCTATGAAATCTGCATATAAGCGCCATTGTTTAGGATCATCGTCAAAAAGGTTACCAAATCTTCCACCTGACATTAAATTAAACAGCTATTACTTGCATAATCATGAGATTGGTTTTCTATATTCTTGTATGGTGGCCGGACCAATGAATAAACGGCCGAGAGCACCAATGCCATCCTTTGACACCCATCTGTGAACACAAACAGATTTTAACCGAACAAAATCAACTTCTCAAATTTTAACTGGACACATGATAGTGAAAATCTAAAACAGAGCCAAACACTTCATAACACATTAAATTCAGACAAAAAAATATTGAGTTTGTAATCGAAAGGTATCCTACTCCAGCTCACTAAATACTGGAGTTCCTCTCTCAAACAGTGAGTATATAGTCATCAGTTGAATAAGGATACACGCAATTACCTAATAGCAGCAGCAGAAGCCGCAGCTGTAGTTCCTGAAAATGAGCCTACTCCAACAGCCTATATTTAACCACAAATTTTAGCACAAATAATTGAGTACTAACCATGCTGGCATGGGTTAATTTAATTAATTGATGCTCAAATATTGATTCCCATCTCAAAAAAAAACTCGCAATGGTTTGAAGAACAGAAGGACCAGAAACTGAACTGAGCATAGTGACGCTATACCTTAATCTATGTTCAAGAGAAAAATATTTAGGTCCGAGAATTGCATTAAGACAGGCGAGCAAAAAAATTACAACTGTGAATAAAAGCCTTCAAGCTTCTGTAGAAAACCAATGAAGATCAAAATAGTGGTTTCTTATGCCTACTAGCTCTAAACTATGTACTATAAGTTAAATTATCGGCCTGAGTTAGTTTCACATGCCTTTAAAAGAGTGGAAGTGACCAATGTATGACATATCCACCCAGTAACATTAGTTGGGAACTGGAGCAATATATACGTCAAGTAATCATCTGACACTGAATCTGCATCACAAAATTTGAGCAATAAGTTAAGTAACACCGTGTCAAGGGCTGAGTTTCCGGGAGAATACTTCAGGTTGAACTAACAATGCATTAGTAACACAATCCTTTTCAGTCAAAATTAATTGTACAACCTGGGAAACCAGCAGGAAGGACAAAATCTTTTATGGTTTTTGGAAGCCAAGACAAGTGCATGCCAGTTTCCACAGCATGGGAGTTTTGCAGCAAATCATCCTCAAGAACGGTTCTAATTTGCAGATCAGATTCTAAAATAAATCTGGATTCAAAAGCATACAGAAGTCACATATCACAAATTTAGCCCTGTGCTAAAGGAAGAAGGAATATGTATGCAAACAATCACATAATGTAATACAAAATCTAATATATCTAGACAAAATTTGCACAATATACGCGAGAGTAAGCACAGATTGGATGTGTATCTCAACGAATAACGTACATGATCTACAAAACATTTATAAACATAAATGCAAAAAAATCAAAGCAAAGGAAAAGAAAAGAATTAAACATGAAACAATCTAAATTCAGTAGAACTTGTATACTAACTAAGTAGTACTAGTTAGTAGTAGTTACCGTTTGGAAGTGCCATTCCCGTACTTCTCCACCAAAACGAATCGCGCTTCATTTTCCTCCCTACAATTAATCAGCAAAAGCGTGCATAAAAGAGCTAGAAATCATTATTTCTAAGCAACGAAGTAAAAAGCACAGTGGCTGATAATCATACTTTATACATTGTGAGTCCTCGGCTCCGGCGGAATGAGGTAGATTGGTGCAAAGAATCTGAACTCGGTCAACTCTTGCTCGTTTTGGATTCTGACGGGAGCTGAAGTTGAAGCTCTGGCAGCTCAATCGCAGCGCGGATGCCATCTTTAAATTATTTATATTTCTTTTCGTTGTCGCTTGAATTTAGCGGGATGGTCTGTCCTGAAAATGGGTGATGAGAGAGGGAGGGGGAGAGAGAGAGAGAGAGGATGGTATTAGCAAATAGCAATAGCTTATTTCTTCCACATTTTAATTTCTTAGATACTTTCATCGTCGTCGGCTCGCTCAAACAGTGGGCCCGATGTTAGGGAGGCCAGTAAATTATCCAGGCCCACCTTTTATTTTCCTTGTTTTGGCCCATCCTTTGAGGCTGAAGCTTACCAATTTTTTCCCCTATTCCAAATGTTTAAGAAAATTGCGATAGGTGTTTATTCTTACGTAGGTTCGGAATGAAAAAAATTACCAATTAAGATCTTTTAAAAAAGGGTAATTTTAAGAGTTTATTAATGTTTATAGACCCCCTTTAGATAAAAATAATAAAGTTGTACTCCAACTTAATTTACAATAAAAGAGGTTAAATTTGAGTTGATGAGACCAAAATACCCTTACTTTTCACCAACAACCCACTTTTCTCTCTCTTATGTTTTTTCTCTCTCATAAACCCACACTTCTTTCTTTTCTCTCTCTTATTCTCTCGTTTTTTCTCTCTCTTTTTGCAGCTCCTCCATTGTTCTTGCTGCTTTTTTTTTTTAATTCGTTTTAATACTTGCTGCGTTTTCTTCTGCATTTTATTTGTCTTCTTAGTTTGGATTGATAAACAGTGCTTCTTCTTTCTCCTTTCTCTCTCTTTCTCTCTCGTTTTTTTCTTCGTCGTCTTTTTTTTCTCTCTTTTCGTTTTTCTCCGTCGCCGGCGGTATCACATTTTTTTTCCGGCGGAGACGATGATGGAGGTACTGAATACTATTCCCGTTTGTTTTTTTTTTTATTTGATGGTGGATTTCATTTAGATATGATGTTTTAGATCGTTAAAATTGTTGTTCGTCGCAATTGATGATTTACAGTCATGGCTGATTTTTGTTTAAGTCGTACAGTCGTAGCAAATAATTGTTGTGCTCATGCATGAGTTTATGTATGATACGATATTATATATATATCGTAACATGATAGCACAATTTTCTTTTGCGAGATTAGTATGTTTTTGGATCGCATGTTACGATATATAGGAATCTCCTATGAATAGCGTGGCTACAATGATTTCATAAGTGATTATGTATGTACGATATATGTATATCGTAACATGTTATCACCATTTTCTTTACTAGGTTAGCACGTTTTAGCGTCTGATGTTACGATATATTGGAATGTATTAGGAATAGTGTGGCTACAATTATTTCATAAGTGATAACGTTTGATACGATATATATATATCGTAACATGTTATCACCATTTTCTTTACGAGATTAGCAAGTTTTATCGTAGAATGTTACTATATATGAATATCGTAATACCGTAGCTACAATTATTTCATAAGTGATTATGTATTTTATGTTTCATTGTACGAGTTTGGTATGTCATAACTGATTTGTGTTACATACATATTTATATATCGTAACTTATATTTCATGCAGAAGAGGCATTCTTGTTTAATTGTTGCTCATGGTGCCGTATGGAATGACAATATCTATGAGGGTGGAAGGAAATAGTATATACCTATACCACCTTGTGGTATAACGTATCAAGATTTATTGAGCAAACTTGAGAATCGATTGAAGAAGGACAAGGTCATGTTTATTTATGATGTTGATGCTCTAGTAAAATCTCCTACTGGTGAATTAATGAGGATGAAAGTAACATATGATTTTGAGTTGAATATTTTAATGGAAATGTTGGAGGTTCCTACAATTCATGTAAGTGTTTGCCCTAGAGATATCGAAGCCTTACCGAAGGTGTCTCGCGGGAATCGTCTTAAAGCGCGTGCGGATATGCCGTCTTTTGATCGCATTGTTTGTAATGAAGATTCTTCAGTTTTTGGGTTAGGATTCGGTGATGATGTTGCTATTTGTGATACCAACATGAGCTTGGATAATGATGTGGATGAATGTGCTTACCCGTTGGGGGATGATTTTGAAGTTTGTGAAGACCCTGATTTGATGCAACCATTAGATGTTTCGAATGAATCTAATGAAGGAAATTCTAATCCAAGCCGGTTGTGGGTCATTCCTGGTACGTGTTTCAATAATAACAAAGTACGAGATTCATAATATCGTATGATAGTGTGCTTATGCCTATTTTTATGATAAAGTACAATATTCATAATATCGTAGTATCATAATTACATGCTAACCCAAGAACATCAAGTAATCGTATTATGGTTTCAATGTCTAGTACCAGTTTATCGTATTCATTAATAACAAGTACGATATTCCTAACGATCGTATCACAGAGGATATTATGAACTTTTATGTGCCTAAGCGTAGTTTTATAATCAAGTACGATATGTGGAATATCGTAGCATTGTACGTATATGCTAGACTCTAAAAACAAGTTATCGTACTATGTTTTGAGTCTCGACTAGGACTTTATAATATTCAACAGCAATGAAGTACGATATGAGGAATATCGTACAAAGTGATAATATTAATTGTTTTCTTTCTATACGTGTTCTTATACTATAGTGTGATAATGCACGTGCTTTAGAGTATGCGACGCTCCCAACATCAGATTTGGTTGTAGTAGATCATTTGGCTCGTGAAGAACTTGTTGTGGGTGGCTTCTTTTTGAATAAGCGGCGTATGAAGGAAGTTATTGGCATCTTTCATTTGAAAAATAATTTGGAGTATGTTACAAAAAAGTCAAATAAGCGAAAGTATCATCTTCGATGTAAATATGAAGATATATGTGATTTTATTATGCGACCAAAAGCAATTGGGCAAGAATGGAGAATCTACAAATGGTCACTTCATACATGTGAGACTGATTTGAGGTATCACCCTCCACCAAGAGTGTCTGCTAAAGTCATAGCTTCATACTTTAGTCCTAAGTTGGATGATCTAGTTGAGCTTAGACCAAGAGAAATTCAAGGACAGCTGTTGAGGGAACATGGTGTTCATGTGAAGTATCATGCAGCCTTGTCCGGGAGGAACCAGGTAGTTAGCTCGACATATGGTGATGCAAACGAGTCGTTTCAGGTAATTTTTTTTTTAATTGCTTGATAGCTTTTTTGGCCCTATTTTTCCTTGCATATTGTTACGAGTTATAAATCTCGTAACATCGTGCAAAGAAGGATAGGATCTAATAATTTCTCTCATGTACGATTTTAATTAACTCGTATGTATTGTAGTACGAATCTCTATAAATCGTAACATTGTGCAGTCATAATCAAAATAGAAACAAGTTGTATTATTTTATGAAGTACGAATAAATACGATTTTTATAAAACTTTATCCACATTCACAATATAGAATATCGTACTATGAAATTGCGTATTATATATTACGATTTATATAAATCGTAACATCATGTAAAGATGTTACTTATCTCATGGAGTAGTGCTTAATTAGCTCTTATATATCTTAGTACGATATTTCGTATATCGTAACATCGTCTGTGTCAATTTACTTATCTCATGGAGTAGTGCTTAATTAGCTCGTATATAACGTAGTACGATATTATGTATATCGTACCATCGTCTGTGTCAATGTTACTTATCTCATGGAGTAGTGCTTAATTAGCTCGTATATAATTTAGTACGATATTTCGTATATCGTAACATCGCCTGTGTCAATGCAAATGCTGGGGAAGTATTTTAATATGCTAGAGCGTGCAAATCCTGGCTCTGTGGTCGAGTTACAGACGTGTGCGGATGGTTGCTTTGAATATTATTTTTTTGCTCTATCCGCATGTATCAGAGCATTTCGTTCATGTCGTTCTGTAATTGTCATTGATGCGACTCATTTGAAGGGGAAATACAAAGGCGTGTTGTTTGTTGCAGCGACAAAGAACGGTAATGAACAGATAGTTCCTTTAGCTTTTGGAATCGGGGACAAAGAGAACGATTCCTCATGGACTTGGTTCCTTAGGCGTGTTAAACTATCATTTGCATCTCCAAAGAACTTATTGATTGTGTCCGATCAGCACCTTAGTATCGAGAATGTTGTGTCTTCCGTCTTTCCAGGGGCACATCATGGTCTTTGTACGTTTCATATTCAGCAAAATTTGAGGATTTGGGGTACTGACGTTACTGACTTGTTCATGCTCGCTGCTAGTAGCTACAAGATTGTTGATTTTGAGGAGCATATGAAGAATTTGAAGATCATGGAACCTCGTGCTTATAAAAAACTATTGAACTTGGATTCTTGTAGATGGGCTCGTTCGAAATGTCCGGTGCGACGATATGAATACGGAACTTCTAATGGATGCGAGGTGTCGAATGCTCGATTGCGATGGGCTAGAAAATTGCATGTTTGTCCTCTTATGGAGAGTGTTCATACGTTGCTCCAAAAGTGGTTTTACGAGCGTCGCACTATAGCTGGAGATGCAACTACGGAGTTGACTCCGTGGGCTACTACGAGATTGAGTAAGGCAATTGAAGCTGGCCGATCAATGAGGGTTGAACCAATTACTTCTGTGTTGTTTTAAGGTTTTTTCTAGACAGAAGAGTTACGTTGTTGATGTTACTGCCAAGGAATGCTCTTGTCTCGTGTTTCAGTTCGACTTAATCCCATGCTCACATGCATCAGCAGCTATAAGGTGAATTTCTTTACGATAATAATTAAACTCGTTGTTGAAGTGATTATGTATTGTATGATATATAGGTATCTCGTAGCAATGTGATTGTTACTGATGCGAGTAACATGCAACTCTTTTATATATCGTAACATGATGGCACTATTTTGATTTACGAGATTAGCACGTTTAGCATTGCATGTTATGATATATAAAATCTCGTAGCAATTGCGTGACTACAATTTTTTCATAAGTGATTATGTATTATACGATATATATATCTCGTAACATGTTGGCAGAATTTTGTTTTACGTGATTTGCATGTCTTGCCATCGCATGTTAAGCAATACGTGAATATCGTAACATGTTTGCATTGATGTGTTTGCTTATTTTGATCATTTTGTAGTTATAAGAGGCAATCATCTTTGTCTTACGTGGACCACATGTATACCACTCAGACGTGGCGAGATGTGTATGCGGGTGAGGTGATGCTTCTTCCTGATAAAGAAGATTGGCAAGTCCCGTCTGAGGTCGAAGAAAGGGTAATCTTAACTCCGGAAAATCCAAGGCAAACTGGACGTCCACGTACTAGAAGAATATCGTCCGGAGCTAGCAAAATAGGGAAAAGGGTGTGTTCGAGATGTCATCAGAAGGGTCACTACATGAATACGTGCAAAACTGTTTTGGAAAGCATTGTAGAAGAAGAAGTGAATAGCAGCAAAACAAGTGCGAAGAAATCTCGGAAAGAGAAGAAATGCGGTATTTATGGTGTACCTGGCCACACTCGTGCAACATGCAAGGATCCAAATAGGTTTGAATGATGATGTTCACACTTATTATTTTATGTAGTTTGTTACGATATTCGTAAACTCGTACAAACAATTATATTTTGTATGTGCTTAGGTTGATACGGTATTCATAACATTGTACTTGATGTGTTTTGATTTTGATTAAATCATACATGATTGCAGAATCGTACTCATTTTAATTGAATTCTACATGTGTATCTTGTTACGATATTCTTAAAAGCGTACATGATTCGTTACGGTATTATCTAATATTGAACAATTGTATACAAGATTATGTAATATCGTACAAGTCATAGCAAAAATTACCGATAATTTAAAGAAAAGTCGTAGCAATCATACTTACAAAATGCAGGATATTTCATACTACCAGATATTTTTTACAAAATGCAAGGATCCAAATAGGTTTGAATGATCATGTTCGTACTTTTTTTTTAGGATCGTTGTATGTAGTTTGCTACGATATTAAAAAAATCGTACAAACAATTATATTTTGTATGTGTTTAAGTTGTGACGATATTAGAAAAATCGTACAAACAATTATATTTTGTATGTGTTTAAGTTGATTCGATATTGCAGAATCGTACGCATTTTGATTGAATTATACAAGTGTATCTTCTTGCGATATTCCTATAATCGTACATGATTTGTTACGATATTATCAAATCGTACATGATTTGCTACGATATTCCTAAAATCGTACAAGTCGTAGCAAAAATAAGTGATATGATTTGAAGAAAAGTCATAGCAATCATACTTACAAAACCCAGGATCTACATACTACCAGGTATTTTTTACAAAATGCGTACATAATAGAGTATTCCTTGTTAAAGTAGTAGCAAAATATACAAAATAAAACAAGTGTTCAATATGGCAATATAGACAAAATAACACAACAACTGTTCACGCCAAGTCGATATCTATCGGGAGTGTGTCTTCATCGGTGCTGTTTGCATAGATGGTCCTTGCAATGTGGTGGCGATATGATTTATGCTCGGCTAAATTCCTCAAACACTTTGGTTGCTTCTTCTTTGATATAAAATGCACCACATACTTCAATGAATATAGACCACAACCGACGCCATCATCTTGCTCTTGCTTGAAGAGACCCTTTGCGTTTGCTCTTGGGAAGCACAACGGCCACTGCGTGTAGTTTGGATTAGCTATTCCATATTTTTCACAATAGACAATTTTCTTCATTAGTTGTGGCAGTAACCTGGTCATTGACAGGAAGTGTTGCAATCTATTGTCCTTGTGGTGCTTCTCAAATTCCCACGACTTGGGGTCGTAAAGCCACAACTGCTGTGCTGCGAGATCCATGACAATCGTTGTCCATTGCTTGCTTAAATAAGCAACCATGATAACCTAGAAGTGGATGCGATATAGAGATTCAGAAATAACATAAGTATTCGGGAAAATGATAGTACGATATTTGACAGATCGTACCACCCATTATGTTATGATTGTACGAGATTAAGTAAATCGTAACAACATCATGCAGAATTAGTTTTTGTTACCTTCTCGCAGTTGATCCATGGCTTCATGTTCGGCCCCCAACGTGGAATTCTTACCTCTGCAAAGTAGACCAACCTTTTCATTTCGTCTTCCAGAACAATCTCTTCTCTATCAACATTAAATAGAGAAGGCTCGTATGGGTCCAATCCTACCTTCTTTGCCTTATGCATTGAATCAAATACGTCCTCGAGAGCATCCTACGAATACAGATGAAAGTCAAGATGATACGATTTAAGAGTTAAACGTCAAGATGATATTGTTTAGAGGATGTACGATATTGCGAATATCTTAATATCGCACATTGATAATAGACACGATGTTGCAAACTTCATAGTACAATGTTACGATTTATTAGAATCTCGTAACATCATACTCACCCATAAAAGTTTAAATTATGTACGATATTAGTATAACTGTAACATACCATGAAATCAGTGGACGTAATGGTAACGTTGTCGTGAAGTTCTCCCAAGCTGGCGAAGGTTGGATTGGCAACCATAACAGATGTGTAGCAGTTTATGTGGTCGTTGTACAACATTTTTGATGGATCTATTAAGCTCTCGAAGAATTCAGTGTCGATTGCCCATAGCAATCCGACATTCATCCTGTTTTTGGTTATATCTAGCAATGCATAAGAATCATAGCAATGGACAAGCAAACTTGTTATGATTTATATGAATATCGTAACACGATACGAAAATCATAGCAAGATTGATTGTCCGCCATGACATGATGACTTTTGTTACGAAATCCAGGCAAATCGTAGCAAGATCGCTCTTCTTGTTAAGATTTTATATGAATATTTTAACAAAAGTTGCCATTCTTGCTACGAGTTATATGAATCTCGTTGCAAGAATGACGACGCATATCAATGATCATGTTACGAAATTTCATAAAACATGTAAATTTAAACTTACTTTTCAGTCTTAGCTTTCAAGAATGCTTCGAACCCATCACGCTTTGGGCGTACATCATCGACTAGGAATGGACTCCGACAAGCTGCTGACGGGTATCTCTGGCGAATGGGTCTCTCATTCAAATTTGGTGCCTGCACTTGTGGAGCTTGAACCGAGGCCCCAGATGTGGTCGCCAACCACCTTGGCGGAATAATTCGAGCCGTTGTTGTTGTTGGCGTCACAGTATGCGGCGAAGGTGCAGATGTGTTCGCCAACAAATAGTCATATGCAGCATTCATTTGTGTGTCACTGACATCTTGTTGGATAGCAGGCTGTGTAGAGTCCTGCTTATAAACGTACCCTAATACGTTATATTTCTATAATTTTATGCAACTCGTATGCTACGATTTTATGTAAGTCGTACCAAGTGTAGATCAAAGCTCGGCCCATCGTCCAGAATATCCATTGCTGCGGCTTCCGATGCTGCTGTTATGTGTAGTATGTTCTCATCTTCTGTCTGAGGAAGTTGTTCTTGGCAGGTAGATTTCTGGGAAAGATGTAGCAATGCAAATCAATGCCATTAGTA
Organism: Schizonepeta tenuifolia; assembly: GCA_029490685.1. Lineage (NCBI taxonomy): Eukaryota > Viridiplantae > Streptophyta > Magnoliopsida > Lamiales > Lamiaceae > Schizonepeta > Schizonepeta tenuifolia. The sequence goes on along the minus strand of CM055958.1, from coordinate 46,327,739 downwards.
GTTGATTCACATGATACGATTTATGTGAATATCGTAACATGAGACAATCAAATTTGTTACGATTTATGATAATATCGTAACAAGATACGAATATCGTAGCAAGATTGTTTGTCCGCTTTCTGCCATGCCATGATGACTGATTTGTGCTACGATATTCATCGAAGTTGTAACAATATTAGATGACTTTTGTTACGAGATTCATGAAAATCGTAGCATGATCGCTTGTCTTGTAACGAAATGATTGCGCGTGTTACGATTTTATATGAATATCATTACAAAAGTTGCCATTCTTGCAACAAGTTTTATGAATCTCGTTGCAAGAATGACAACGGATATTAATGATCATGTTACGAAATACATAAAAGTCGTACTAACAGTTGTACGAAGTAGCATGATTTGAACTGCAAATTATACAAATTTTAAACTGAACGCCGATTATCCATTGTTTAAGTGAGAAAAAAAAACAGAAATAATTAAATTTGTTTTTCACCATCACACACGCAGAAGATACATGTTTATGCATTGTTTATGTGTCGACATGCATTTCCTTTACCTGTTCACTGTTTGGCTCAGCTCCATTCTCGGCATCCACGACATCCTCGGCATCCTCAGCTTGCTCGGCATCCCCCTGTGCATCCTTAGCATGCTCGACATCGTCCAGTGTTATGTCTGCGGCTGGATCCGGCGGTGGTTCATCCTGCGCTGCTGCTGCATCCTTCGTGGCCTCATCCATTGGTGCACCATCGACAACAGGTTCTTCAACCTGCACTGGTGCTTCATTCTCCACTACTTGGGGGGATGTCTGCTACTGATTTCTTTGTTCAGAGCGTGGGGATGGCTGCTGCTGATCATGCTCGTGTGGTGCGGGGGTTCTGTGCTGGAATGCCTGGCTCATCCTCGCCGCGTATTCTTGTTCCGTTGGAGGACCACATGCTTCAACCATCTTCTGGAAAACATACTCTCCAATACCAACAATCATCTCATCTCGTACGGCAGTGAAGAATGCCTCTGCTTCTAGCCTAGCCCGCTTCGCTGCAACCTCACCGGCGTATTCACCGATCTCTTTGATCAATGAAGCTCTATCATCATCGTTGAGTGGGGCTTGACGTCTGGAGCTCGTTGCAGCGGAATTGGGAGCCGCATGCCTAGCAGCATCACTCGGACCTTCCTCATCATCACCACCATCTTCGCGAGGCCTTTTCTTCTTCTTCGTGTCATTGGCATTGTACGTGAAGGCAAATTGCTTTCCTTCAGGATCTTGCTGAAGCGATATCCAGTAGGAAGACCTCAACTCGGTCCTACCTGGTTCCAGCACGGCTTTAAGGTCCTACATGAGAAATTAGATAAGTTAGTTGTGTATAAAACTGATACGAATTAAATAAATCGTACTATACCGGCACTTATTCAATGTACGATATGACCAATATCGTACATTGAGGCAAGCATAAAACTAAATCATATAGTGCATTATGTACGATATTTCAAATATCGTAACATCGTACACACTTCCAGAGAAGCATAACAATTTTGCTTCAAATAAAGTACGATATTCCGAATCTCGTAGCATGATTTACAATATCATAGCATGAATTAGAATCTCGTAGCAAATAAAGTACGATAATGTGAATATCGTAGCATGAATTACAATATCATAGGATCAATTAGAATCTTGTAGCATGAATTAGAATCTCATAGCATAAATAAGAATTTCGTAGCAAATAAAGTAGAATATTACCAATATCGTAACATGCAAGCGGCTAACAAATTGAGTATCGTAGCATGCAAGCAAAAAAATTCATTAAACTGTTAACATTAATTAGGAAATTGAATCAAATAGAGTATGATATTATGAATATCGTACACACAAAAAGTCAACAACTCAGTCAAAATTTAATATCGTACAACTTAGTAAATTTTTATCTTGGCTTGAAGATCTTCTGGCATGTCGTTGTTCTTGATATAAGTGTACCTCAGGAATTGAGGTATCTTCTTCTTATTCTGTTCATTCTTCATGTCGATAGTTTTCCCGACAGCTGGAAGTGAGCAAAAAATCCATGTCTGTATACGATTTTTGGTCACACGAGTGTACGATTTTCATGTAAATCGTAGTATGAGTAGCAGTAAACTTACCAAGAAAGCGAATGTGTTGCCTTTGAGATGATATCCAGGCGATGATCTGGCGGCTCTCTTTTTTGTCACCTTGTTTATGCTGTGTATCAGAGCTTGATATGATATACTTCCCCATGGAAATTCCTCCCAAGCTTGCTTGTCCTCCACGAGCACCCACATCCACAATGGGATCTTGTTGCGTGCTTGTTCAAAGCCCATCACGTAGTGGGTGGCTAACAGTATCTTTGCCAGTTTGATGGCATCTTCGGCACCTCTATAGTTTTTGGCATTAAAAACAGTATGGACATCGGTTCCACTAATTACCTTGGTGGTGTCGAATAGCCTCTCGTAGATCATCTCATTGTGGAGAACAAGCCTGTCATATGGATTAAAAGAAGCTGGTCCGAATTTGAGTCCGCTCATCAAAGCATACTCCACTCGGGAGAAGCGTAATATCTTGCCCTCCACCTTGAACCATAGGGCTGTGGGGTCAATATTTTGGGTCGTTTTCTCGTTTGGCCTCACCTGACGAGACAGCATGTAGTTGAGCGCGAGGCCTGATCGGGAGTTGGAGTCATCCAATCGCATAAAGACTTCTAGAGCGGAATGCTTGACTTTAGATTTTACTTCCTCTCCAAAGGACTCGAGCACCTTCCGTATTTCTCCAATCAGACCCTCATAGCCATAGCATTGCACCCTGTGGTGAGGTGGTTTCATCAATTCTGGTCGGACATATTTCCACGAAACCTGAAAACATGTAGACAGAAAGTGGTCAAACACGAATTCATGTACGAGATTGGACAATATTGTAACAAACAAAGTACGATATTGGGTAATATCGTAACAAATTTCTCACATCCAATCATCTTCTCAAATAAATGGTAACATATTACTAACATGCATCGGTTGCGCACATGTACGAGTTTATAAAATCGTAAAACACTAAGTACGATATAGGTAATATCGTAACACACAAAGCATGATATTGGGTATATCGTAACAAATTTGGCAGATGCAATCATCTTCTCACATAAATCGTAACATATTGCTCACATGCATTCTTATTTCGTGCTATAAATCGGTTGCGCTCATGTACGAGATTATAAAATCGTAATATACTAAGTACGATATTGGGAATATCGTACGATATATATGGCACCAATTATTCATCCTCAAGTACAATATTACCAATATCGTATCTACAGAAACATTATTTTTCAAACAAGGCATCCCTCAAATATCAAATAAATCATCCTCAATGGTGCAAGAAACAAATCTCAAGCAATAAAAATAAGTACGATATTCGCAATATCGTAACAATAAAAATGGATATCGTACTATGCCAATGAATATCATACCAAAAGCGAGTTATTATACAAGAAATCGTTTCAAATTTTGCAGATCAACTACAATACAAGCACGAAACGATATTTCATGTACGATTTTCATGATATTTATCGAGAAACAAACCGTACCAAGCCCGCGAAATTCAAAATTCAAAAATTTTGAGCAAAAAATTAAAAAATTCACAAATTCTGCAAATTTTGTGTGAATGGATGTGAAATTACCAGCATCTCGCCGAAAGGGTCGTCGCCCATCTCCTGTTGAGCATCTTCGACCGGTTGTTCGTCGACGGCGGCGGTGGGTTCTCTTTGTTTGCTGTCGGAGCCGATTTTTGATCGCTTCGCCGGCTTCTTCAGTCGTGGCATCGTTTTCCGGCGTGGGGTGTTCTTTTTCTGCAACTTGGAGTTGGGGGCGGCGGTGTTCTTCAACTCGCACGGCGGTTGGTGGCGGTTGGTGGCGGTGTTTGCTAGAGAAAGAGACGGTGGTGGTGGAGGGTGTGGAGGCGGAGAAGACAGAGGTGGCGTTGTGGTTGGCGGCGGCGAGTCGGTGGTGGCAGAGCGGCGGTTGGTGGCGGAGGAAATTAGGGCAGACAAGAGAGAAGGGGGGCGTCGAGTGGTGGAGGCAGCGGAGAAAGAGGAGGCGGCGGATGGTGGTGGCGTTGTGGGTGGCGGCGTCGAGTAGGTGGTGGCGGAGACGGAGGAAGGGGTGGTGGCGGAGGAAGATGAAAATGTGCAAATGAGAGAGAGAGACGATTTTAGAGAGAGAAATGTAGAGAGATAAAGTAGTGGGGGAAAGTGGTAAATATTATATATATATATATATATGGATGTAAAAATTCAAAATAACCATCTTTTACCCTACTAAGGATATTTTCATCTCATTACATCAAAATTGGCCTCTTCTATTGAAAATTAAGTTGGGGTACAAAATTATACCCCTTAACTCTAAAGGAGCCTCTCTACTACTTGACTCTAATTTTAAACATAGCCCCACTTCTTTTAATATAGCTTCCTATTTAAAATAATAATAGAATAAATTATGAGTATACTATTATATCCTTACAGCCTTAGATTTAAATTTTAATAAATAATTAAAATAATTTAATCATTATAGCCTCCACAATCCTGAAATGTAAAGCCCCTCTAACGCTTAACATTGCAGACATTGAAATCATGCTTGCAGATTCAACCAAAATTCTATTCTTTCATGAAACTAACAAAATTCATTCTTTTAAATTCTCACCGTCAATAAAATTTTAAAAAGAAGAGCCATCAACCAATTTGATATGGAAGGAGAGGAATCTCTCAAATTGATTAAGTTTCCTCCTTTCATCGGCCACTTTGCTACCAATACAACAATTTTGCTCAAAATCTGTTAAGATATTTTTGAGGATTAATCATTCTTCATTCTTTTCGGTTTTCGAGCAAATTATCTTTACTCCCTACAGAAACTACTTCTTTTTAATTCCCCCTCCCCCCAACCCACCCCCCGACATTGTTTTTCTCAGTTATGAAGTTTATTTGCATTTATGTTCTACAATTATATATCATTAATGGTGGCATTAGCCATTTGTTGAATGTGTACGAGATAAATGAATTGATGGAATGGAAAAAATTACAAGGGACAGCGAGAATTAAAAAAAAGAGAAGGTGTGTCTCGTTTAAATATGTATTAAATTTGTGTTTGTTCAATTTGGGGTTATAAGGGTATAGTAGTACATTTAATATTTATTTATTAATATTTTAATTTAAAGGCTATAGTGAAAGAAATGAGGGCTATATTTTAAATTACCCTTTAAAAAATCATATATATACCAATTAAGATCCGAAAGTCATATTTTAATTAGTTTTTAATAAAGTTTCCCTCAAAGTAAACTTGAATAAAATTACAAGATGAATGAATCTTTTTGTCAGGGACGGACCTGTATAACGCGGGGGGGTGCCCTCACAAATTTCTAGATTTCTAAATCTCTCTATTTATATTGTATTGTATATTAATTTGGATAGCACAAGTTCAAGTGTTCATTGATTTATTTGATTATAACACTTGTTTTAATTTTTCCGGTTGTCACTATTTTCTATAGTGAATATCATAAAAAATCTTCAACGCAATAGGATAATAAGAGGTTTTTTGATGGTGTTGATAATGAGTCACTGAAGTAGGTTTCAATTGTGATAGCATTTTATGTAGTAAAAAAAATCTCAACGTATTTTATACTAATTTTGTGCCCCGCACTAAAAATATTCTGGAACCGCCACTGGTTACTGTCAGACTCAAAAGTAATTGCATAAAATATGTTAGTAAAATATAATCGCATATCATATGTCACGCGTTCCATGAAAACAAATACGGAGTAGTATATTCGATTATTGCTGCAAATAAGATAATGCAACTGCTATGCCTATGCCCACTTTGAAACGAAACATAAAATGCAATAAACATTCGAAGTTGCGAGTGAACACTTTGCACTATTAGAACAAGAAATTTCATATCTTCATATAGACTCACTAATTCACTATAAAGCTGACTGTATTACAAAAAATAGAGCCTGGTCTGCATAATTTAATTAATTAATTAATTATATCACCTACAGCTCAATCTAATCTTTTAAAGACAACGCTAACTTCTCCCTGCCAAAAAAAAAAAAAAAAAAAGAAAGGCTTGTAATTCTGCATGTATAATAAATACACTGCCTGTCCAGAATTAACTAGATCCATTGTCACTACCACTTTGATCTCCATTCTTGCGGTTTTCCTCAATTACTCGTTGAAGTTCTTTCTCGCCCGCTGCAATAAGACGCTTCACACTGTCGAATGTAGTAAGCCTTATGCTGCAAAACGAAAAATATGAGGAATCTATCAGAGCAATGACACTCGTCTGATTGTAAGAAGTTCTGTAGACATAGTTTCTGGGACTAAGAAGGAGATAATCTCGTGAAGAAAGTCAGACACCGAAGTTCAAACTTTAATTTCCGACTTATAAAATCAGAGCTCGGATCCATTTTGTTGTTAATGAGCAACCATTCTGAAATGTGGTATTTCTGTCAAAACCCTTTTGTATAAGATTTCAGGTCTCATCAATCACAAAGAAGAAGGCATTGTTGAACAAAGAAAAGAAAACAGAAATAACCTGCTGTTGGGTAAAGTCTTTAATGCATTGGGGATGAAACCCCTGTACAGTCCCACTAAACCATCACGAGCAACGATACCTGTTTCAAAAATTTCATGGCGAGTGTTAGCAAATTGGAGCGCCGAGAAACTAATTTCTACAACCAAATAATACAAGCATGTAACTTCATTACTGGTATCAAGCAGTCACTCAATGTAAACATCTAGATCCCACATTATAATGACTTACAAATAAAAAAATTAGGGAAAAGTAGCAGTTACACATCCGTTTGAAGCAGGGGGTTATTTGCACACATTATATTACCTTGGGGTGCTAGCAGCCCTTAAAGGTTCCTTAAGGAGGTAAATGTGCTTGGAGGGTGAACGTTAGGGTGGTAAATGCTACTTTTCCCAAAAAATTAAATTGAATATACAGCTCTATAATCACTCAAAGTTTCTAAAGGCTGAAGTGGCACCTAGATGGAGGAAAAATATGCAAATTGCAAGTGCACATACTACAGCTTAAAAGCAAGACCATGTAGACTCCTAGAAAATAAATTTCAGTTACATGTTGTCCGAGAAGACAGCCTTCGTAATGACCGCTTAGAACATCAACGAGGCAAGTACATTGTTTCATTCTCACCTCATAACATACATGTTTTTCATATATGTATAACATTACCTGGAAAGGCATCCAAAATTGTGACGTAAGGAGTACCCTTCATTTGCATCTGTCGCCTAACCGTGTCCAAAGGGTAGCACATGAGTGTGGCTACAGTAGCTGACACCAGTGCAGTTAACATGGATGCTTCAGTCTTCTTCTGATATTTTTCTGGGAGACCCTTCTTCACCCTGCCATTCAGATATTCAGATTTAAGTCGTAAAACTAGTGTCATTGTGCAGGCACACAAACAAATCAGAAAATTGCCAGATTAGTAAAGCTCACAAGTCAAAAACGCAAAAGTTCACTGCAATATATGGTGCGATTCCAATAAGAGAAGGTCCTAGGCCGTTATAAAATGATGCAAATCCTTCCTCTCTCAACATGGTCAAGGCAACCTGCAAAGCATAGAAGACAAATGCAGAGATTCCACATCACTCGCAGAGAGTCCTCTTTGCATAAAGTAACACAGAGATAGTAGCTTTACCTGTGACATAGTTCTGTGGCCAGTTTCAACAGCTAACCTCAAACGAAGGACATCTAGCGGGTATGTCACCTGGATAAATATAGCAACTAAGATACCACTGCATACCAACAGCAAAACCAAAAAGTAGGTCCGTAGGCTTCTAACTCTCAACTCAAATAAATTCACAAGATTGCTTATCTTAAAAATAAAAAGTATATATTGTAGTGAATTAATTCCTGAAATAGCCAACGGAAAATTTCATATGATGCTAAAAATATCACGTCCATTCATTTCATTTTCAACTTACAAAAGTTGAAGTCATGCCAGCACAAGCACCTGCTGCTAATCTTCCAAGTACAGAGAGTTCCCCATCTTTTCCCCGGAAAAGTTTCTGAACAAAGGGAAATCAACAATTTCAACAGACACTAAATTGCTTTTGGAATGATGCTATGCTTCTTTTGGGATAAGTTGCACCATACCTTGTATGATTCATAGGCAAAAAGCTGAACTGCACTATAAGGTATAATCCGGATCACCTATAGCATTGAAAAGTGAAAAAATAAATCATGTTAATTGAACTTGAAAACAAACTAAATAAATACCTCTTCTGAAGGAACATTTTTTAAGAGGAAATCAGAGCATCAAACCTGAGGGAGATTCCCTTTCCAGTACCCTTTTAGCCCTTCTTCCTTTCCGATCAACATGAGAGCCTATATGGAAATTCATAAGATTAGACAGTATGAAATTTTTTAGTCTCATTGAAAAAGTTACACAAAAGAAATAGTATAATAACACTTAGAAGGTAGATGGGCAGGGAGGCTATCAATCTAACAAAGGATTTGCTATATCAGCAACTGGAATAAATTAGGTTTAAGTCTGACAATCATAATTGTTAAATGATAAGAATAACAGAATGAGCCAGCTAATTTGTATGAATAGAAGGTTCTATCATAAGGGGGAACATGATAGACGACATTGTTTGAGTGGAGGAAAAGTGAAAAAGAAGAAAAAAAAACTTACATCGTAGTCGCAGATAACTTAATATAAAGATTATGATAAACTAAAGAAAATATTGACACATCACGGGCCATTAGCATAGTGACTTCAGCTTAATTGAATGTTGTCTCACACTTACAAGCAAATCGACAACAATATACAGTAGATAGAGCATTACTCAGCTTAGAAATTGCTGTACACGTCCTGAACATGTTTTTAGCAGGTATTAACTTTCCACTTTAACAAAGCACTAATGTTTTAATTACCAATAAAAATTTAGAAATGCAATCATGCTAAGCAAGCAGCCAAAATATTCAGCATCACGAAAGATGCATATGGAGTACCTCAACAAAACCTATTCCCCTCTTTGCACCTACTTGTCCAGCTCTAATCCCATGAGTCTGCATAAAATGAGGGAATAGAATAAGCAAGTCCATTAATATCTTCATAACTTAGTGTAAGAACACAACAAATACGGCTAGCATTTCTGATGAGTTTTCTTCTAGTTGAAGTCAGGATTTAGGCGGAAAAAGAAAAGGCTACAACTATGAGAATTCTTTAGCGCTGTAGGCAGTCGAGAGCAATTTTGAATTGAAAACTATACAAATGCTTTCAAAGAAACAACACTACAGTATCCCATGACCCACAATAAAGAAAGCAGAATAATCCATCATTGTTCTTTCAGTAACAGAATTAATCATTTCAGAATAGAAACAACACAATTTCCAAATAAGGAATTCCCCCCAAATTCCGGTTTCAAGGAAAAAGGCACAAAAAAACCTGCATAAGAAGCTTGACGCGATCGAGCGGCGCGGTGACAGTTTTGGCGGCGGCACCGGCAATTGCCCCGGCGGCGAAGAGAGCGGCGTCTTTAGGAACCAACGCAATCAAAGTCAGCGGATGCTTCATAATCTGATCGAACGACGGCGAGAACTCCTTCTCCTCCCTCTTCTCCGCGAGCGAAATACACGCAAAATTATGTCCCCTGCCATCGCCGTTCCCGCCGAACCGTCTGGTTTTGCATTGGTTGAGCCCGCCGGAATAGTTTGTGTCAAGGCCTGGAATTTCCCGCCATGTCAATGTAGCTTGAGAATTATTACTCATTTTGGAAGAGGGGTTTAAGCTTTGTTCCCCTCTGTTCAGATAAGGCGTCGACAGTTAGCGAGAGAGGGAACTAAGAGAAAAAGAGGGGGTTTGGTTTCGCCCTTCTTTACTACTACTCTACTACTATTGTTTGTTGCTTTTTTCTTTCTCACCTCCTTTATTTTCTTTATCAATAAATAAAAGATTGATTATTTGGACTAATGGACCAATAACCATTATTTTTATTCAAATGTACGTAATCAATTTTATGATTTCTAGATGCTTACTCAATGGTTCTCCCTCCGTATTAGTTATAAAGTTCTAATTTAAATGGATAAGGGTATTAAGAAAACTAGTAAAGTGTTTTTGAGTGGGATAAAAATTAGAAAGTAAGGGTAGTAGTATTGATAAAAAGGAAGTGGTATTGACAAAAAGTAGTGATAAAGTTGTAAAAAGGTGGGCCCATCAATAATAAATGAGTGTAAATAAGTGAGATTCTTGAGAGTGTATGAGTTCATAAAGTGAAATGAGACTTTTTAAAAAATACATGTGAAATATATAAAATGGAACTTTATATGTAATACGGAGGGAGTAGTATTTATCATACTCCCTCCGTCCAATTTAAGATGACCCATTTGGGTGCTGGCACGGAGATTAAGAAAAGTGATAAAGTGGTAGTAGGTGGAGGAAAAAAGACATGAAGGGTATTGTTAAGTAATTTAATTAAGTTCTCTAATACACTTTTGTCTTTCCTTTTCTTCTTGTTTTTTTTTTCTAAGGCATTACTGCTTCTTCTTCTTCTTCTTCTTTTCGTTGCATGACTGCTTCTTCTTTATTTATTTTTTTTGGGTTGCATGAATTGCTGCTGCTTTTTTTTTCGTTAAATGTTAAATTAATTTCCATTTACCTTTTTTTTTCCTGGCATCAAACAATAAGAGTTGGTGTTGTATGAAAACACAAACATAAACAAACATAAGCTTAAGAAATGTAAATGGAGGGAAAGATGAACTTTGGAGGCAAAATTTGAACTTTTATTGAATAAACAATAAGTAAAGTTGCTGTGATTTGATCAAAAACAATGGTGGGAAATTTGAATCAAACCTAACCACAAAATAAGCCTATAAATACACAGATTGCATCAAAAGTTATTGCAACCTTCATTTCTACAACTACCACAAACTACATAAGCTGTTGAAAATCAGAAAATGGTTCAACCAAGGAAAAACGAGCTGACTTCAAATCAGCTCAATACTATTGCTCAATATCTCCTCCAGCACACAGTAGATGGGAAACTCAGGTATGGAGCAAAGCAGGCGGCTGCAGACAAGTTTGATGTGAGTTTGAAGACAATTTGGAGGATTTGGAGCAGGGGAGAAGCTCAGAAACAGCAGGGACTTCCTGTACATCTACAAAGCAAGAAGATAGGGTCAGTTAGGAAAAAAACAAAGCCTTTTGAAGAAGGAAAATACAAGGACCTCTCAATTTTGAAGAAGACATCATTGAGGTCAATTGCAGCACATATGGAAGTCGGTAAAAGCCAAGCTCATATCTGGAACAAATCAGATTTCATCAGAGCACATACAAATGCCATCAAACCCTATCTCACCCCTAAGCACAAACTGTGCAGACTGAATTGGTGCTTAAGTCAGCTTGGAGGCATCATCACAGATGGCAAGATAAAGTTTCAAAGAATGCAAAACACAGTGCATGTAGATGAAAAGTGGTTCTACCTTACCAAGGCAAAAGATAGGTACTACCTGTCCAAGAATGAAAAGCCACCAGAAAGACAAGTTCAGAACAAGAGATTCATCAAAAAGATAATGTTCACAGCTGCCATTGCAAGGCCAATAATAGATGAAGATGGAACAGTCATATTTGATGGCAAGATAGGGATATTTCCCTTCATCACAGAGGAGCCAACAGTGAGGAGTTCAAAAAACAGAAGCAAAGGCACAATGGAAACAAAGGCAGTCAACAATGTTACCAGGGAACTAACAAGAGCACAACTACTGAATGAGGTACACACATAAATAACCAAGTATAGTATCTGTTCAATCAGTTTCTTCACACATATGCAATCAAGGCAACAAACTATGCATTAGCAAACACAGTAGCATCATTTGCATCATAACCAAGTATAGTATTTGTTCAATCAGTTTGCAGAAGAAGTATATATGCAATCAAGTCAACACAGTATGCATCAGCAAGATCATAAACATCATTTGCATCATATATAACCAAGTATAGTATCTGTTCAATATCAGTATAAGTTTACATCATGCAGCTGGTACCAGCAATTAAAGTAAAGTGGCCAGAATGTCTAGGAAAGCATATCTACGTCCAACAAGACAATGCCAAACCACATATTGAAGACAATGACCCTGAATTTCAAGCAATAGCACATAGTGATGGTTTCCATTTTGAACTCATTAACCAACCAACCAGTAGCCCAGACACAAATGTTAATGATTTAGGCTTTTTTAGAAGCATTCAAAGCCTTAAAGATCAGGTGGCAGCAACAAATGTAGATGAATTGGTTGTAAATGTAAGGGAAGCATTTGAGAACTACCCAGCAGAGAAGATCAACAAAATATTCCTAACACTACAAGTCTGCTGTGGGGAGATCATAAAGTGTAAAGGAGGGAATGACTACAACATTCCTCATATGGGAAAGGATCACCTAATTGCTACAGGAGTGTTACCAGATTGTTTTGAAGTGGATGAACAAGTGGTGAGAGATGCATTGGACTACTTAAATGATCAAGGAAATGCAGAAGACAGATGGTACAGTGTAGATGACATTACACAGTCATCGAATGAAGTTAATATTGAAGACTGAAGGCTGGCAAATCAGATGCAGAGGACATGATAGAACTCTTAAGCTTTACAGGGACAAACAAGTGTAATTTTTTGTTTTTTGATTTGTTTGGAATGTAAAGTAATCACTGCATCTGCTATTAAGGGACAAACATGAATTGCCTTATCAGTTTAGTTGCATTTGAGCCTCCAACAACTAGGAAATGAATCAATTTCCTAGTGGTGGCATCAAATGATCAAGTACTAGTATCTGCCTTATCCTATATGAACATATATATGCATATGAACACTGTAATTGCATCAGCAAGATCATAAGCATCATTTGCATCATATAAAGATCAAGTAGTAGTATCTGCCAATATCAGTTTCAACATATACATGCATATCATCACATAATTGCATCAGCAAGATCATTAGCATCATTTGCATCATATAAAGATCAAGTAGTATTATCTGTCAATATCAGTTTCAACATATACATGCATATCATCACATAAATGCATCAGCAAGATCATAACCATCATTTGCAGGGCAAACAAGTAGTAGCATCTGCCTTATCCTATATGAACAAATAATCCCCTCTCAATCAAATATCACAATCTGTTCATAATCAAGAAACCTCATAATCATAATAGGCATCACCAGCCATCATCCACAACATAATCATAATCAGATAATTGCAGAAAATAGGCATCACCAGCCATCACCCACAGAATAAGTTTAAGAAAGAAATCACCTAATTTTTCCAATCTTTATACTCTATGAGCAATCCTTTAGCGAGGTATTTCTTCTACCATTCCTCATAGCTTAGACTGGCATCAAGATCATCCTCGAATGCCAACTCAGCTGCCGGATCAGTCCTAACCCCCTTGTTCCACGTGTATTCCTCCTTCGCCGGCGCCGGACTCGGAGATTTCGCCACCAAGCCCTCTGAGTTGGAAACCCTAATCTCAGATTTGCGCCCCCTTTTCCTAGTGGCAGCACATTCGAATCAAGAGCGGCGGGGAGTGGCGTCTGCATCATCGAATTGTGTTTCCGGCACGATGGTATCAACCAAAAGCAGCGGCGGTTGTGTCTCAGACTCCTCATAGAGCGGCGGCGACGGAGATTTCGCCACCAGGCTCTGAGAGATGGAGAACGGCAGCATTATAGTGAAAAAGATGATGAGGAAATGGAAGATCTGTGCAGTCGGCGAAGAGAGAAAGGAGGAGATAGGGTGCAGTCGGCGAGAGAGAGAGATGAGAGAAGATAGATTAGGGTTGGGGAAATGAGTGTGAGAGAGAGAGAGAGAAACGGCAGATAGATGCAAGATTAGGGTTGGGCTGGGTGGATTTGGATTTGGACTAATTAGGGATTAGGCTTAGTTAATAAGTTTGGGTTAATGATATGTGTGTGGGCCCAAATGGCAAAATAGTGTAATAACCCATTAGTATGAGGGTATAAGGGTAAAAATTCAACAACGAGTCATCTTAAATTGGACGAAAAAATGAGTAACAACGGGTCATCTTAAATTGGACGGAGGGAGTATTAGTTTTCAATTGCATTCTTTCTTAACAAATTGGTATCATATTTATAACCAAACAAACTATTGCGACAACCTATAAGAAATAATCTCTGCACAAGATAAGAAATCTACACTGCACAGTAGGGAGAATTGGACTCAACAACTCTCACTAAAAAGAGATTTATGATGTACTTAAGTTTGGTCTTTCATCATCTTTATTGTACTATATTTGATGGTGTGAAACACGCTATGCTAAGTACTTCCATAATTCCATGTGATCTTATTTTGGCAGCAACTAAAATTTAGCTTCTTTTCTTTCACCTAAATAATGTCATTGATTCAATGCTTAACCATTCTTTTAGGCTATCTGCATCCCTTAGAAATCATTAGGGTGCTTTAAGGGTGCTCCAACACTAGAGCACCCTTAGAAATCTCTACCCCTGCATCTCAATAGTCTCCAAGGGGTGCTCCAGCACAATGTTAAACAATTCCTCATTTTCATTAAATTAATTCATAAAATTCCATTAATAAAATAACATTAAACATTACATTAATTCAAATAAAATAAAATATTACATTAATTAAAATAAAAAAAAATTACATTAATTAAAAAAAATTACATTAATTAAAATGTGGATTACTCCCGTAGAGGTTCAAATTTCTGGTAAAGGTGCTCGATGAGATCATTGGTTAGCCGAACGTGCTTTCGTTGATCTCTCAAGTCGGCTTCCCGTTGGAGATATGTCTTAAAGGCGATCGGAGTGGTCCGATAGGATATCCCGCTAGTGGACGGAGATTCGGAGTCGTCTCTCCAATTCTCCACATCTTCCCGCTCGTCTTCGATAATCATGTTGTGCAAAATAATGCACGCGAACATGAAGTCTTGGAGATGCCTCTTGTACCAGCACCGACCCGGAGCACTCCAAAGGCCCGCTCTATGTCCTTTCTGGCCGCCTCTTGCATCTTCTTGAACCTCGCCGTCTTTGGGTCACTTTCAAGCCTCGGCGCTTTAATCAGTGTTGGCTAAGAAGGGTAGATCCCGTCTGTCAAGTAGTACCTCTTGTTGTAGCGGTTTCCGTTGACGGTGAAGGTGCACGGTGGAGCTCTATCCTCAAGCACGTCGATGAACAAGGGCGACTGATTGAGGACGTTGATGTCGTTGTTGGAGCCGGCACACCCAAAAAAGGCATGCCAGATCCACAAATCCTGCGACGCAACCGCCTCCAAGATTAAGGTAGGCACGCCTTGATCGCCGCGAGTGTGGACACCCGCCCACCCTTTTGGGTAGTTCCTCCAAGCCTAGTGCATGCAATCCAGACTTCCGAGCATCCCCGAAAACCCATGCCGTGCCTCGTGCATTTCGAGCAGACATGCGGTGTCGGCAGCGTTGGACTTCCTCAATTACCGCTCGCCGAAGAGGTCGATCATTGCCCGGCAATTTTTTTTGAGGCAAAGGCGGCCCGTGCTATCTCCGATCTTCAGGTACTCGTCGAACGTGTCGGCAACACCACCGGTCGCCAGTTGTCGCACCGCCATCGTGTATTTTTGCACCGATGTCAGACTCCATCGTCCGAGTGCATCTTGTCGATGCGTGAAGTAGTGGACGTTTTCCTCCAACGTCTTGCAGATGTGCAAGAACAGATGCTTAAGCATCCGGAAAAGGCGTCGGAAAAAATGCTCGCCGTACGTGGGGTTGTCGGCGAAGTAGTCGGCGTGTAGGACCGCACACGCCGCTTCTCGGTCGCGGTCGACGAACCCCCACGCCCTCTTCTTCTTCTTTTTCTGCGCTGCTAAGTGTGCACGTATGTAGCGATCCACATCCGTCATCATCTCCATTACCTCGTCGTCGGTGCCGCCCTCGACATATTCCACCGACGAAGATGAAAAACTCAATGAAGATGAAGATATTTTTTTGTAGTTGAATTTGAGAGAGAAATATGATGTATTTTTGGTGTGAGATGAAAGAGAGTTGTGAGGATGTATTTATAGTGGAGGAAAAAGAAAAAAAGATTAAAAAAATAATTAAATCGGCAATAGTCGTTGAATTACACAAACGGTCGAATTTTTAAAATTTTTAACGTTAGGCCCGTGTAAAACACACACCATTTCTTTTTCTCAATCGAAAATTGGAGCGCGTGGCTTGCACGCGCTGGCTTCGAGCCATGCTCGTGTGTTCGAGCCCTCTCGAGCTGCGGTGCTTTGCCACGTGGGGGGCTCGAGCTCCACCATGCTTGAACACGCTTCGAGCACCCCCCTTCATGGCGCGATGCAGATCGCCTTAGGATAAAGATTAGATAGCTCATATACTATTCCACGTGGTTTAATTTAGTCATTATTTAATTATTTGGCTCAATTAGCTCTCTCAAATGGATCTTGTTGCCTTCTCAATTACATTTTTTATTGTTATTTCGGTGCTGATTTTGAGGAATCCAAGCGTCAAGAAGAAACTCATTTAAGGCTTTTAAGCTAGTATTAAAGAACACACTTTTGTGTTAACTATGTTTCGTGATAGATTTATTCTTCGTGATATATGCTCCCAAGTCCCCACCCACTATTCAGCAACTGAAGCAATTTGCACTTTAAAAATGACGGAAGTAACGTTATTATAACTAGTTCAACTTAACTCTTTTTTTTTTTTTTTCATGCATCTTAAAATATTTAATGGTTGGATCGCTGACTGGATGTCGTCTTTAACTTAGATCTCTATATTGTTTAGTTCGTTTTTGTACGTTTTATGTGTTATTATTTGTGCGTGTTTTACATGTTATCGTTTGTTTTTTACCACGAGTTGTGGTCGTGTATATGGTTTTTGGTATTTTGGTATGTTTAGGTACGCAAGTGGTTGATGATGCAATATCGGGTTGAAAAAGATGGAAAAAGAAGTACAATCGGTGGAGAAAGGAACAAACAAGGAATCCCATCGGAGCGGGAATCCCACCGGCGCTGGAAACTTGTGCACTGAAGGATGTCCGTCGGCGCTGGGTTCCCACCGGCGCTGGCGAACGGTTATCTCCAGTAGTATAAAAGGAATTTATTAGTTTCTGGATGGAAAATTTACCAATTTCTCTCGTTTTAGCTTAGGAAAAACAGTAAGAACTCTGTAGAATTTGTTCTTGTTCAAACACTTTTAGATTTTGATTTAGACTTCATTTTCACTGATCGTTGAAGACTTCTAGTACTTTGTAAGAACTCTTTTCGTTTATGCAATGTTTATTTCATTCCATTTCGTTTCTGTTTCCTGCGATATGAATTAAATTCTCTAGTCTAGGATTTGGGATGTTCAAGTCGAGATAATCTTTAATTATCATGTGTACGTGCTTGTTGTTTGAATTGGTATGTATGTGATCGAACTTTTGGCCAAAGCTAGATCGTTATAAATAATGAATGAGATCGATAGAAGAATTCATTATTTGATTTAGGTTCAATCGACGTTAGATTTAATCGGAAACGTGTAATCTTACTAAAGATTGGTTTGTATAATCCTCTTAGCTAGACTTGATTTATGAATACGAAAGTTAGTATTTCAATTCTTATGTTGATGGTGTTTATATGAAGTAATCTGTTGCATGTCACATGATAGTTGGTTTGTGTTATCTCGAGGCGAGGAAACCCCTTGTCCTAGATCCCTTTAACTCGACTTCTATATTTACATTTTATTCTCGTCTTGTTTTTAGTATTAATTCACAAAACCTCATCTGATTAGAATGTTTAGGTTGTTTTTATTTTCTTTTGCAAAGCATGAATCGATTGTCTTGCTAAGCTTTCCTTGAGATTCGATTTGGGTTAGCTAGTTGTGCTATATAGGACCCTATTCTCTTGCGAGCAATTAATAGATATATTTTAGTTGATTCATATATAAAGTCTACAAAAACTTTGCCAATCCTTACCAAATGTTAATAAAACGATGAATCTCCTCCCTTAACAGAATCAATCAATTATACGAAAATAAACGATACTTTCTCATCGATGCTTCGTTCTGATTTTTCATTATTCTCGTATTTTTTCTATTAATTCATAAAGATATTAGTTCCTATATAATAATAATAATAATAATAATAATAATAATAATAATAATAATAATAATAATAATAATATATCAACGCCCAATTTACATCTCTATCTCATGCGGTCACCCACTTGAGAAAATCATGTATGATTAAGCCATACGCACTTCGAAAAAATATTTTCATTTTCCACATACTCATTTTGACAAACAAACTCCTAGCCACTAGGGATGGCAATTTACCCGCGGGTACCCGATATCTATGGGTATCCGACCCTAATAGATGCAGATTTGAGGGGCATTTGATATCCATGTATAGCTTCATGGTTAGAAAATACTATCCATTTAGTTCGCGGGTATGGGTATGGATAGTTACTATCCGTTTACCCGCTAAAAATATCCACGAAATACCCGACTACTACCCGATTATTATGTAATGTATATAATATATTTGGTCCAAATATTATTTAATAGTATAAGTTATATAAATTTAGCTCAAACTGCTTAACTTCAGAAAAGCCCAACCAACCTAATATTAACTAATTATTTAAAAAAGTCCAACAGGTAGCGGGTACCCAACGGGTGGCGTGTTAGTGGATATCCGCGGGTGGCGGGTAGGCGGGTACCCGACGGGTGGCGGATAGCGAGTATGGGTGGAAGAAACTATTCATTACGGGTATGGGTATGGATATAGGTATGAGTTTGGCTCGTAGGTATGAGTATGAAATTTCACTATCCGCGCCCGCCGTACTCGATTGTCATTCCTACTAGCCACCTCAATTGCATCATCTTTACATATTTCGGAAGGCATGCATGAGAATAAAAAAATCCTTTTCTAGCTTTTTGCAGGTTTTTGTACTTGTCAAGTTCGCACCTTTTTTTCTTCTTAAATTTCTATGTACGTGGATAAAAGCAGTACCAAATAAATAAATAAATAATCACGAACGTTCAAATCTTTATCTCGATCAATGTAAATATATATAGCGACCGTCCCCACAATCAGCTTTAAGTATCATATTATGACACTAAAATTATATTTATATATATATAGTGGGGATACGGTGAAAATAATTTTTTTAGAATGTAAGAATGATATATTTTAATGTATTTTTATTAAGGGTATATTCGAACCGAGCTGAGTCGAATACTATCGTGCTCAAGCTCGGTTTGTTTATAATCGAGTCGAATCGATCTTAGTTTATAGAATATTTCAAGGCTCGCGAGTTTAATTGAGCCTAAAGGAACTTTCTAAATTTAGCTTTATGTTTTAATCATCTATTATTTTAAGTTAAAATTAATCATTTTATTCGTAATAACATAATATATTAACTAATAATTTTTTTTTTCTTATCACAAATAACGTTAGTTAAATATTAATACAATTAGTACTTATTAGAGTATAAAAATATAAGACACGACTAGATAATAATTTATATTTTTAATCTTAATCACTAAACGAGCTTGTTCACGAGCTTACGAGCCAAATACCGTCATGCCCAAGCTCGGCTCGTTTAGCAAACGAGCTTCTCTAAACGAAGTCGAACGATTTTTTATCGAGTCGAATTCCGAATAGCTCACGAATAGTTTGGCTCGTTTACAACCCTAATTTTTATCACATCAGAAATGCATATATTGCAGAAATAATGTATATATATTCTGATGCATAAATTTCAATAACTTAATGCATTAACATCATAATGCATAAACTAAAGTAACTTAATGCATCGTTAGATCTGAGCCATTGATTAAGAAAGATCAAGGGTCTAGATTTATTCTCATTTTTCATCTAAGATAGCATTCTCACCTGATCATCTTCATATATATATATATAGGAAGAAGATCATATAGGAACTCATATTTAGGTAGGAAATAGGAACTAATCTGGGCCATTGGTTTTTTTTGCTCTACGATCCAGAGTAATTTATGCATTAGATTACTGTTGTTTGTGCATTAAAAGTGTGTTAAATAATTTGTGCATTAAGTTAGTGTAATTTTTGCATTAACGTACTGTATTTTGTTCATCACGTAAGTGATATTTATGCTGATTGCTACATTGTACTCATATAAAAATGAGTTTCTACTAGATCTATACGATATATATATATATACTAACACCACATATCTATTAAATTTCGATTCAAAGTGCATATGCATATTTTTTTTTTCTTTTAATCTTATTCTTATTCTAAATATACTAGTATATCACAATTCATATATTAGAATATCGATTCAAAGTATTTATACAATGAATTGATATTCAACCCATTACCATTCTCAACTATATATTTAGATACGAGAAATAACATTATTTTTAATTCTCTTCAAATTTATTCCTATGTATGGAGATATAGTTTAAGAAAAGATGAAAACAAAGATTTGAAGATGTAAATATATCTTTCTCGGCCTTTTGGTTAAGATTAGTGATACCAATTTGGTGTAAACCAACGAGACGATTCAAATAAATATAGTAAATAGAATAACTTTTACTAATTTTAAAAAATATTAACTTTGTCGTGTTTAAAATTTTATTAAGTATTAGCCAACAAGTTTGATAAGGGTATATATAATAAAGTCGTATTTTAATCGAAATTACAACGAGTACGTGTACAAAATTTCTAAACAAATTTAAATTTGGAAAGTACCTGATAAATGAGTACTCAATCCAAATTATAATTATACGCAAACGACATCATAACTTCTAAATAAAATGTTGTATACAATTATTTTAAAATATATACATGTAAATCGAAACATAAGTTACTTCCCGTCGAATATCGACCGACTACTTATTAGTAGTATCTTATGTTTAAGTCTAAGAGCATTTGCAACGGGGATCGATCGCCGGTAATGGTATCGATCCCCGTGTCGATCCCCCTTGATACTCCCTCCCTCGATATAGGGAGTATCGAGCGCCGTTGCAAACGAGGGAAAGTCGGTATCGATCTCGGCGGTATCGAAGGTGGTGTTGATATATCGAGCGCCGTTGAAAATGAGGGAAAGTCGGTATCGATCTCAAGCTATTTTTTTTTCAGAATTAAAAAAAAAAAAATCCCAACGGTTACAATTTTTTCATCCCCTATAAATACCCCTTCAATTCATTCATCCTTCACACCAAAATTCATTCTACACCTTCAAAATTCAACTATTCACCTAAAAAAATTCACTCTTTTCTTCCACAAGCTATAAAAAAAATGAGTTGGTCGGGTGCGTTTTCAATCATGAAGAGGAGGAGGAGCAACGTCAGCGACGTATCGTTTAGGGTCAGCGAGCCATGAAGCTTTACCAACAAGCATATGATGATGATTCGTCGGATGACGAACCAGATACGAGGACGTACCTGCACCGGAATCGTGAGGAGGCCGAACAACGCCTCTGGCGAGATTATTTTGACGACAACCCTATATGGGGTCATGTTGTCTTCCGCCGGCGGTTTTGAATAAGCAAGAGGTTGTTCTTGAGAATAGCTCAAACTCTTAAGCAACGAGAACATTTTTTTCAGCAACACCTGGATGCCACCGGAAGATTGGGGTTTCACGTGTGGGTGAAGTGCACCGTTGCTCTTAGACAACTCGCCAATGGTGGACCAGCCGATCAGTATGACGAATATCTGCACCGTGAAGATTCAACAGCCAATTTGATTCTCAAAAATTTCTGTCGGACCATAAGATTTGCTTTCGGCGACCACTATTTGAGGCGGCCAAACGCCGATGACATCGCCAAGATCACTGCATTGCACGAGAGGACGCACGGCTTTCCCGGGATGTTTGGAAGCATCGACTGTATGCACTGGGCGTAGAAGAATTGTCCATCGTCTTGGAGAGGAATGTACACAAGTGGACGAAAGGGTTATCCAACGCTCATCCTTAAAGCTGTCGCCTCCCAAGATTTGTGGATTTGGCATGCTTTTTTCGGTATCGCCGGCTCTCTGAACGACATTAATGTGCTCAATCAGTCCCCCATCTTCAGCGACGTCCTCAATGGGAGAGCCGTCAACTGAATTCACTGCAAACGGCCGCCAGCACCACATGGGATATTATCTCGCCAACGACATCTATATGAGGTGGGCCAATTTCGTGAAGACGCTCATTGCGCCAACAGATCCGAAGAGAGCACAATTCGCTCGGATGCAAGAAGCTGCGCGTAAAGACGTTGAACGAGTTTTCGGCGTCCTTCAAGCTCGTTGGACAATTATAAAGGGCCCTGCTTACTTGTGGTTTCGAGAACATTTATGTGACGTCATGTATGCTTGCATCATTCTGCATAACATGATCATTGAAGATGAAGAACCTAGAGCAACTCAATTCAATGCTGAATCGAGCGAACGAGGCGAAAGACACGTGAATAGGGCACCAGTTAATCAAGGTAAGCCAGCGTCACTCCACCAATATATTGAAAGACAAGCTTGGATTCAGGATGCACGTGCCCACAAACGTTTTATGGACAATCTGATTGAAGAGATCTATGCACGTTTCGGTTGACTCCACTAGTAGTTCTTGTGTGTGTGTTTTTTTTTTAATTATTGTAATTTTTTTTATTATTGTATTTTTATTTTATTAATTAGTGTATGTTTTATTTTTTTAATTGAATAGAATTGTCATTTCTTAATTTTTGAATTTAATTATTAAGTTTTTTTAATGTTATTTGTACAAATAAAAAATAACAAAATAAAATTTATTCAATCATTATCAATAATCATAAATACTTGTATCAAATTTAATATCCACAGTGGTATTCTACACCATTATCTTACTTAATACCACTAAATTATTAAAATCACGCTTCTCGGTGATAGACCAAGTATCTAACTCAATACGTGCTGTGAATGCTCTAATGCAGTGCTCACACGGAACGTAGAAAATTATAATTTCACATAAAATATGCAATAACTAGTATTCGTGTGAATGGACTATCGCCCCATTCTAATTGATCGGCCTATAGGCCTAATATGTTAGGGCCGAATAATAGGGTAATTATTTGTATTCAGAAATATACATTATTTTCGTGTTTACGTGAAATCACTGTCGATCGAATTATAGGTGACTTACACGATATACATCTTACCATTTAATTATAGTATGTTTTTGTGACATCTAACCATCAAAATAAATGATTTTCTTATACCTAACCATCCGAATTTTGCAAAATTTCGTCAATAATGAACTATGTGGAAGCAGAGCACTCATGAACAACACAAGTTTTGCTACAACAAAAAAAAAAAAAAAAAAAATTAGGGCAAGTTCTAGAAGCTAAAGGTATCGATAACTTTGCATTTGATTAACTTTCAATGTAATACTCGACTATCAACAATTATTATTTAGTCAATGGTATATGTAATACTCGATTATCAATAATTATTATTTTGTCAATGGACATTTAGCAACTTAGGTAGTTGGACACAAGCAAAGAAAATCAAGTAACAGCCGCTCATTTGATGCACATGTTTTATTTCAGTAATCAGTGTGTATCATAAATTTATATTACTATTAGATAATTATAACATTAAATTAAAAGACTATGCTACCATAAATTTGTAACGATATGTATTTTTTTTTTTATATCGCCCGTAGCGCAAAATAGTGCACCTGCTAATTTAAGTGCTGATTTACATTATTGATCATGAAATTGTGCAAATACGGAATGATTATTTAGAAAATACATTTATTAATGGGCAAGGTATTTACAACTCTTCTCATCTTCATAAACATAAAACTATTGCCAAATGGATCCCACTGATACACAGGATTCAGAGTTCATCTCCATTTTACAATATAATAAAAAGCTACTGACATTAATTTCAAAGTCTCGCCATTTCTTGATCGCGTGAGGATCTAAACCCTAAGTTGGTAGTGCCTGCAATAAAATTATAACAATAATTAAGATTTGATAATGAATAAACATAAAACAAGATTTTAATAATTGGGATTGATTCTTACTTGGTGGCGCCGTAGATACAAAAAAGGATGCCCCAATAATAAAGTAGCACAATAGAAGTACCAAGCCCTTCATGTAATGAGAGGTCCCATCCTACAAACATACAACTAGTATTAATTAAGAAACGTTAACACTATCTAAATTACAACATTCTGGTAGCCGCCGCAAATAGCTTAATAAATCGCAATTTCAAAAAACTCTCAACTCTCGTAATACCTGTAACGCCAATGCTGTTATAAGTATCGACAGGCCAAGAGCAGTAGTTTCAAGGAGACTTAAATCAAGATCCATTTTTACTCCAATGATCCATGAAATCAACACGCTTAAAGGAACCTGATATTAATTAATTAATTGTTCAACAAATTCAATACATATATTTACTAATAACAAAGTATTACTACAATTCAATTTAATTTTTGTTGTTGTTGTGGAGCTTACCACAAACATGGCGATTTGAGTTGCCGAACCCAGAGCCACTCCTAATGTTATATCCTGCACCACACATACACAAACTTATACCTATAATTTCCTTAAATACATAAGAGAGAGAGAGAGAGAGAGAGGGAGGGAGGGAGAGAGAGAGAGAGAGAGAGAGAGAGAGAGAGAGAGAGAGAGAGAGAGAGAGAGAGAGAGAGCTTACTAATTTGTTTTTAAATGCAAAAATGATAGCCCCCGCGTGTTCTACTGCATTTCCCACAATTGGTAGTACAATCACACTAATGAATCCCACAGACAGGCCCCATGAATTTGATACAGCCTGTGTTCATGTAACAAATTTAAATATAGCTAGTATCACCATTTGAACGTATCCTATGTATAATAATGACTATAATTTTGTATTGTACACGCATCTACACAAATTACTTCATATCAAATTATTCTCCTACTCACTTCAATTGTGGTGACCACGTATTCGGACAGCAGAGCTACGACGCCAGTCATTAGAACTAACCAAATTACGGCACTATGGAGCCCAATTACCGGCAATTCCTCGGATTCAACGTCGTCATCAACTGCGTCTTCCTCCTAAAAAAAACAAGAAACAATAATAAAAAGATATCCGCCAGAAATGATCAAATTCCGCGCCAATAATTTGAATTTTGCGCAAAACTCTTTCTATAGTCGCCAAATACAAAGCTAAGCACATTATTATGCGACAATTGGAGATACGAGTGATGAAATAAAATACGAGAAGGAATAGTATACTAAATTACCTGTTGTTGTTGTTGTTGGAATAGTCGTCCATGAGTGAAAAGCTGGAAGACAAGGTAAGCAATGTAGGCCAAAAGCATGATAATGCTGCTGACGCGTGATAACGCAAGCGTTGCGAATGCCGTTATGCCAGGATCATTGGATTTTCCAGTATACTTAAACATCAAAGGTAGGATGTGGCACACCAACCCCAACAACAAAAGTAGACAGTTCACGTCCGCTTGTTTCTGTCGGAAAATCCCCCAAAACCAAGTATCAATGAGTCTCCATATCTCGAAGCCAACAACAAATATTAAACAGGGATGTTTGACATCGTTTTTCTATAAAATTTCATTCTATTTTGGTTGGTTCAAAATGAATCTTTGGGATTGCTGAATCAAAGGCAAAAGAACACTTAATTATTATTCGGAGATAAATTTTATATCTAAGTATGACATGTATTCGCAGACGGAGGGAGTAGTTTAACTTAAAACACGAAACAAGCACATGCAAGAGGATGGATGCGTAAAAGAGAAAGAAACTTCAAAGGACACTTTTGTATGAGCTCAAATAGGGAAGGTTGTTGGAAATTACTCAATGTGATGTTAATTGTCGCAAGAACATAACTTTTACCTGAATTAGTAATTTTCGTATGACTTAGATAAAATGTTGCAATTGTAATATTGTTTGTTACCTTATGAACATATTACCAATCTTTGTAAGACAAATTTCGCTATCTTTGAAAGACTAAAAAAATTATGTGAAAATTACAAATTCGCAATTGGAGGCAATTAAGCTAAAAAGGAATAAAAATTTGGAGGAAAATAATACTTACTCGTTGAAACTTCTGTTCTTTATACATGTTGGCAAGGCCACCACAGAGAAGAGAGGAGCCAAGAACTAAAAGGAGATTGGAGAGAATTGAACCCAAAAGAGAGTATTTCACGACATCTACTTTGTTTTGAATTAGAGCTAAAATTGCTATTATGAGCTCTGTAACATTTCCACATGTCGCATTTAGAAGCCCTCCAACTGCAAAACAAAATATAGTAGTATACATTAAAACATTGAAATATGATAATCAAAGATGATCTCATGAGAATTTTGTCGTTTCTTGAAGCATGTTATGAAAGACATCTTCAAATATATCAAACTCTTTTGCTATTATTATAATCTTGGGGCCATTCTGAAATTAAAAATAAATGCATAAACAAGAACATACAGACCACACATTTAAAAATGCGGTTTCTGAATATGTTGAAAATAAGGAATTACCTGTTGGCCCAGTGAAGAGAGCAATCTGCCTGCAATTGCATATAAGCAATTTAGAATATAGTTAGTCGTATATACAAAAACAATATTAAAATAAAAAAAAAATAATAAATAAATACTTCATCTTCCTTACTCTGTCAAGAAGCTAACACGTTCTGCAAGAGGAATAAGTCCCAGACAACTCAGACCAAACACCCATGGCTGTCACCAACAAAAATAGCTCAACAACTTCAAAATTAATTAATTAATTAAAACGTAAATAATCATAAATGAAAACTTATACTACTGTATAGTACTATTTCAGAAATCAATGTTCGGATATTAATTCAAAACAACGAAAATAATCGAAATTACTACTTCACACCCCACATTAATTTAATTCAGGAAATTAAAAAAAAAAAAAAATTGGAGAGAGAGAGAGAGAGAGAGCTTACACTGCCAAAATTACGATAGTTAGCGACAATTGCGAAAGGGATAGCGAGAAATAAAATAAAAAGCTTCGTCCCCAGCAAAACCTCCTGCAAATTGCCCAGGAATTTCCTCAGAAACCCGAACCGAATACCCGAAAGCAGGGAGCGGTCCGATTTCTTCCGGAGCGAGGAAGTCGACACATTGTGGGCCGTACGACCATTCCACATCTCCTTGCTCAATACCTTAACGTTCCCGTTCTCCAACAGCCATTCTTCGGGCGACGCCATTTTTGTCTGCAATTCCTAGATTAATTTCCACCTTTTCTAATGTTCTTTTGCTTCTTGGCCGGTTAGTGAGAGTGAGTGTATGGTGTATCAGAGAAAGATCGATTTCTTGGAGATACATATATATAATAAATAAAATAAAATCGAATTAGTGTGCAAGTGAAGATATACAAAAAAATGTATACACAAGTATAAAAAATGTACTTGAAGATATATATAAACAAAATCGGATTCCTGTGTGTGTGTGTGTGTTTCTTTTTTTCTTTTTTTTTTTAATGTTGATACATATATATATATATATATATATATATATATATGCTCCTCATGAGGATGTGTTAGTATAAGTACGGAACCATATTCTTTGTTTTTCTATATAATCATACTTTTAATATATAGTATACAATAATGCTTAATTGTAGTAGTTCTTTTCTTAATTTATGTTTTTTTTTTTAAATGATGCTTAATAGTAGTAGTATTTTTGTATTTATGTTTTTTTTTTTATATAAAATCATACTATTTTTTATATAAAAATTTCATACTTTCATTATTAATAATCGAAATTTTATTATGATCAACTATTGATATTTGTCGTAGCAATTAATTTTTATATCAACCAAAATCTCATGTTCCTAAATACAAAGTAGCTGCGGATTCTCCCAAAAAAAAAAAAAAGCGTGTGAAATTTAAAGTACATCAGAAGGAATTTCCGCAAAGCTCCAAATATAGTTCATATATAAATAGGTTGTTTGTTACGTGTATTATTCATTATTTACTTATAGGTGAAATAGGTTAGAACTATTATATATATATATATATGAGCCAATTTATGAAATACCAATAGTGAAGATAAAAATTCAATATATAGTCAATTTTTAAAAAAATATATAAATTTTAGTCATTTTTTTGAATTTGGGACAAAAATACAATTAATGAAGGGCGCGCGGATCGGGTCAGAGCGCGGGTCGGATCGAATTCAGGTACAAGAAGTCGGGCACTTTTGACACTAATTAGTGCCAAAGTACCATGCTTTCAGTTGGCACTTTGGCACTGATATGGTCATTAGTGCTAAAGTACCAAAGTATCAAAGTACTTAGTATTTTTTTGTGCTTTCTGTTGGTACCTTGACACTAATATAGTCATTAGTGCCAAAGTACTAAGTTACGTAGTTTTTTTTTGTGCTTTCTGTTGGCACTTTGGCACTAATATGGTCATTAGTGCCAAAGTACCAAGTTACATAGTTTTTTTTTTGTGCTTTCTGTTGGTACTTTGGCACTAATAAGGTCATTAGTGTCAAAGTACCAAATTACAACAAATCAAAATTTACACTCCATTACAGCTCAAAAAGAAAAATGCAGCAACAATTAACATCATCTAACTCAATCGTTAATTATTTTATCAAAATGTTTCACAATATTATACGAACATCTACTCATCATGACATAGAGTTTCCAGCCAAAAGGAAGAATCCTTCAAAACACCATTGTCATCCCCATCCAATGAAGAAAATAATCGAACTACAGACGATGAATTTGAAAAATTCAAACTAGATATATGTGGAATCTTCTTTTCACTTGAGGTTGAGTAAATTCAGTAATAAAATTCCCAAAGTAGCAACTTCCAATGTCTGATTTCACAGTAAAAATTTGAGCACTCTGCACACTCAAACACCGATTTCTGGAAATATAGGAGATTCATATTAAAATAATGGCGACGGAAATCAGGAAAATTAAATCACAAAGTAATTTACACATAAAATAATCTCAATTAACTCAAAAAATCACCTTCCGGAAGTGTGCCTCTGAAATTAGACATTAGCAATCCAATTTAATCAGAGAATTGGGAATCAGAGAAGAATTATGGAAGAAGAATACAATTTTTTTATGGGCCGCGAAATTTTCCCAAAAGCTTCGGCTAGACTTCATTTGGAATTTATACCCCATATTTAGACGTAAAATAATTTCAATTAACTCAAACATTCACCTTTTTCGGAATTAGGCATCAGCAATCCAATTTCACCATAATTCAATCGAACCTGAAGAAAAAAAATCTAGATATCTCGCCGTCAGTTTCTCCACCCCGCTCGCGATCTGCGCAAGATGCTTAACCTCCAGCTTCACCACCGATGCCACGACGACGATCTCCGTCGCCATCATGGCGTTGTACACCGCCTCGAAAAAGGAATCTTCCCAAACCTCATCGTCAATATTTGCCACGCCTCTACCTCTCTCGAAGCCCCCTTCCGCGCCCTAATTTGTGATATCACCAGCACAGACCGCCACACATCTACACAACGGCTGTGATGGCGGGAGAAGATGATGAAAATCGGGGGATGGGGAGTGGGGGAGGGGGAAGAAAGAGAGAGAGATAGAGACAGAGGTGAGACATGTGGGTGGAGTGAGCCGGGTCGGGTTGGAGGAGTATATTTCGACGGAAGAGTGTGAGGGTATTTAGGACCCATATTACAAATAATGGCTATATTTTTTGTGTATTTTATAAGGTGGGCTATATATTGGGTTCTAATCCTCATTGTGGCTATTTCACTATATTATATATATATATAGGAAGAGGATCGGGTGAGAATGCTATCTTAGGCAAGAAATGAGAATAAATCTGGATCCTTGATTTTTCAAAATCAATGGCTCAGATTTCATGATGCATTAAGTTATTGTAATTTATGCATTATGATGTTAATGCATTAAATTATTATAGTTTATGCATTAGAATATGTATGCATTACATTTCTGCAATATATGCATTTTCGATGTGATAAAAATGTATTAAAATGTATCATTCTCACGTTCTCATATAAAATTTATTCTCACATGATCCCTACCCTATATATATATAGTATGGCGTGTTTTTTGGGGATACACATTAATCCACATAATGAGAGAAGAGAATGAGAGATCTTACAACAAGAATGCTTCTAGAACAAGTAGCTATCCAGGTTGGTCAGATCGAGATAGAAGTATGCACGGCGGAAATAAAACTAACAATGTTTATATATATATATATATATATATATATATATATATATATATATATATATTGGGATATATTATATGAATTAGGAAGAATTAACTATTAGCTAGAAACTAAGACGGAGATAATTTAGAAGAACATTTTCTTCATTGTTTCAAAGGTGTTATGTGTGTGGTGTTGTGTGTTTTACAACAAAGAGCTGAGCTCTTTATATAGGCATTCGTAATAAAATATTACTAACACTATTACAAACTATTGAATAAACTATTACTAACATTATCACTAGCTTTTGCCATATGGCCGATAAAGATAAAAATAGAAAGAAAAGCTAGAAGGCTAGATAAGACTATATCTAATCTAGAAAGTAAATTACTACCTTTAAAATGTTTTTGTATATAGAGTGGATCTGATAAGAACACCCTTTTAAATAAGAACTAAGAACAACATCGGACCATCAATATAGTACCATCCAATGGTCAAATTATAATTTCAAATTTAATTCCTACTTTTCGAACTCAAATCATCTAACACTTTTTTTTTTTTAGAACAAATCATCTAAACACCTAAATAATACAATTAAGGGTACAAGAATAAGAAGAAAAAGAATTTCCTAAATCAATTGACGGCACAAGTCATGGGAGCAAATTAAAAAGTGAATGGTATTTCATTTTTTTCCTAATTTAATATTGCTTAAGTTATATGTATAGGTGAATTTAATTTTTCTTAGGTTGATTTCCGGAGAATCTCATGAATATGACAAAGGAAGAAAAGTTCCAGTTCTATTGTCTTAAGGTTTGAAATTTTTGCATAATCTTTATATTAATTTATGCATTTTGTCGATTGTTGAAAACAAACATTTTTAGGGCTTTTAGTATTTTTACTACATTTAGGGGGTGTATCGGATGGTGGAGTTTGAAAGATTTTAATGGAGTTGAATTCCATGGAGTTGAATGGAGCTTATGAGAGTTGAGTGTGGAGTTGGGAGGAATTCGGTGTCGATTTTCAAGGAGTTTGGCCAAGTTCAACTCCACATCCTCGCAATCGTGGAAGATGCACGGTCGCGCATGACCTCCCCTACTTGCGATCGTGGGTGGTGCACGGGCGTGGATGACCTCCCATTCCCACGATAGTGGGTGATGCACGGTCGTGTGTACCAATTTGGGGATAGGGAGTTAAATCCACACCCCAACCCTAATTGCACACACTCACCCCCATTCATCACACCCTAATATCTCCTCAACCGCCGCCCCTCCACCTCCGCCTCCTCCATCGGCGCCACAGCTCCACCTCCCGCGACAGTTCGACGCCATTTTACCTTCCACGTGGTCGCGGCATCCCCGCTGTCGCTGGTGCCATCCGTTTCACGCGGTCGCGTGCTCTTTACATCGCTGACGATGCCTCCTCGAACCAAGATGCCCGATAGTACTGCTCCATCAGACCCCCCTATAGACTACACAGAGAGGTACGAGTATCCATTTCACTTGAAATCTGACTTGGAGGGTCAAATTTATGTTAAGTTTTGTGAGAATCATGTTAGCCGTCCGAAATATATTGATTGAACTTTGATTAGAGACATTTGGATTACAGTAAAAGTAGTGCAATATTTGAAGGTTTTGGGTTTGGAAACTTTTGCTAGAGATGGAGTTAGTGCTTGTGCCTATGATGAATTATCTATTGAGTTTCTAACTTCACTGAGGATAACTCCTGATAAAAGCAAGATTTATGTTATAATGAAAAATACGAAGTATATGATTAGTTTACAGAGGATGAAAACTGTATTTGGTTTTTCAACTTGTGGGAAACTTGAGAAACCTAGAGGTTTTAACCTAATTTAGAATGGAAAGAATTGACTGGATATGATAATTGGAATCCCACCGGTATGTCCAATGGTTATTTTGACGACCCGACTTTGATAATTGTGCACAAGTTTATTGCCTACAATATTTCTGGGAAGGTGGAGGCAAACAAGGTGAATTCCGCTGAACTATATATGTTGTCTTGTGTCAAGAAGGGCATTGAAGTTTGTATTTCCAGCTTCATTTTTACTACTATGCATCAGACACAGACTCGCCCTGGGTCTCATGCTTCATTCGGTGCAATTATTACGGGCTTGACTCATTTCAATGGAGTTTTCTCTTCCAAAACGGGGCCCCATGAAGGTTATGAAGAACTTGAGCCTTACTTCATTGATTTCACTGAGTTGACTCGGTCTAACATCATTAAAGATCGACACAGTTTTGTGCCTCCGGCAAAAAGACAATGTATTCGAAATTTCCTTGCCAACAAATCTGACTCATCAACATCCAATGTTGGTAATGAAGATGAAGCTGGAGAGAAAGAAAGAGAGGAAGAGCAAGAGGAGGAAGAGGAAGAGGAGGAGCAGGAACCGGGACAGGATGTGCCACTAATAATTTCAAACTAAATGGGTATACGAGATTAGATGCACAAATACCATTAGTAAAATGCATTAAACAAAACAAATAGATGCATCATCACACTAGAACAATTTTGCCGAAAAAAACAAAATGTCATTGTACAGAATACATTTTTGAGATATAATAGTGCTAATATTTTACACGCCCAAACACACTAATTTAACAACAGACTCTTCAATTTAGCAATATATGATAATAATTTTGATTGTATATATTATAATCAAAATTAATAAAATACGAGTTTCATGCACGTATAATTCAAGATGTACAAACATCACTTTTTGAATGCAAGAATCACACAAATCGAGATGCACAAACACAACTTTTCAAATGCAAGAATCATATAAATTTGAGATGCACAAACACCAATTTTTAGATGCAAGAATAATGATTTCAAAAAGAGTTTGTTTAATTCAACAATTAGAAGCTATATGACAATAGTTTTGATTGTACACATTGTAATCAACATTAATTAAATATGAATGTCATGCACAAATAATCCGGATGCACGAACATCATTTTTTCAATGCAAGAATAAAAAAAACTCAGATGTACAAGCACAACTTTTCAAATGCAAGAACCATAAATCCGAGATGCACAAACACCAATTTTTAAATCCAAGAATAACTAATTACAAAAAAAATTCAAGAATCAAACAATTTCAAGATGCATAAACATCACCTTTAAATGGATGAATCATATAAGGATATTAGTACTTGCCAAAGGTACATCACCAAGCAAAATATTCGTTTTTTAATGTTAAAGCTAAACAATTTTGAAAATTAGAATATTCCTACACCAAATGTTTTATGAAAAAAAAAAACATTTAAAATAATGTGATCAATCAATATTGGTTAAAGATAACAAAAATAAAAATCTGTAACCCCAGCCCCACAAATTAAGTTAGTCTACGGTTACAAAAAGTAAAAAAAAAAAATACTAGAGTGACCTTCATTATCAATAAACTAAGTAAAAAAAAAACTGTATATGATTCTTAACCAATGATCAATGTATATAGATGGTGTAGATTTGTTCTTATTTCTTATATAAGAATGTGTTCTTATTTGATCCATCCTCTATATTTATATATATATACTTTTTTTTGTTTCTTTCTATTTCTTTTTCTGTAATTGTAAGTAAGTTACATAAAAATTCTTGTAACGGCTTAACATTAAATTCAGTCCAAAAGAAGAAAAAACAACTTAAACTAAATTATGTTATATTTCAGGCATCCCAGTCCAGCAATTAAATAGTGTCATTTTATTTTGCTCACGCAATTTTGTAACGATTTATAGTGTAACGATGTCAACAGGGAAGTATAGTGTATTGGTGTAATAATAAAGGAAAGAGAGAATATTGGGATTTGAACATCTCCAACCATATATCTATAACAGAACACAATTTTGCTCTAGTATAGAGTAAATTCAGCATATCATGTCCAACCATTACTTTAGTATCTGCTCTATTTTAAAATATTTTTATTATTTATTTAATTTGAACAACATATAAAATATTATTAATTAAATATATAAATACTATATGAATGCACAATGTAATATTATAATAAAGGAAAATAAATTTACAAGTTTCGAAAATTACATAATTCGAGGTACGAGGCTCACTAAAACCTCTCATGATGAAACCAATGAACAGAAAAAAGAGTACATATTGCTAGGTTTTCTAGAACTAATATTTTGTATTTACAATTTCCGTATCTTTAATTATTTTGTTATGTAAGTTTGTGGTTTTAAATATTTTATAAATCAATTTTTTATAATGCGATTATATAGTAATCTTTATAATCGAATGTGTAAAAGTATGAAATAAATATTAGAGAATATTAACTTTTTTAGACACTTTAATGTTAAAAAGTATATTTATAGCCACACTTTTAATTTACAATAAAAATGGTCATACTTTTAAAAGTGGACAAAAATACTCTTCTTTTTCACCAACCTTATTTCTCTCTCCTACTTTTCTTCACTCTCTCCTACTTTTTCTTCTTCCAGCTCGTCTGCTTTCTTTCTCTCCTTCTTTTTCTTTTTTTTCTTCTTTCTCTCTCTTAGTATACATTTTTTTTTTCGCCGGAAATTTAGATCTATATTTTCCGTTGTTCTCCTATTTCGCCGACGGTTGTGGTAAGAGAGAAAGTTTGTCTTTGTTTTCCATTGTTTCCGGTGGTGGTCGATTCTTTTTCTTTCTTCTTGTTTTTTTTTTCCGACGGTGTTCGTTGCTCTTCTCCAGCGCTGTTTGCCGATGTATTTTCGGCCGTCTTTCTCGACGATGGAGGTATTGTATGTTATGCCGTTTGATTTTCGTTGATTTGACAAACAATTTTTGTTAAATTTGAGGATTGATATGTGAAATTTTCTATTTTTCGCGGTTGTACGATATACAGTCAGACGATATATGTTTAAGTCGTACATTCGTATCAATGTTTGATTGTGGCCATGAATGAGTTTTATATTTGTACGAGGTATTGTAAATCGTACAAACATATTTCTAATACGAGTGTACGATTGTATATATCATATCATATATTGTACGACATACATAATATCGTAGTTTGATATATTGTACGACATACATTATCATTATGTTAAATTGTAGGATTTGAATATATCGTAGCTTATGGTTGTACGTTATATGGTAGTATATCGTAACATCATGTAGATTTTTTCGTAATCTGATATTGTCATCGTATTAATGTTTGATTGTGGTCATGCACGAGGTTAAGTTTGTACGACGTGTTGTAGATGGTACAAAGATATCCCTAATACTAGTGTACAATTGGATATGTCGTATCATATATTGTACGACATACATAATATCGTAGTGTGATATATTGTATGACATTCATTATCAATTTGTTAGGATGTTAGGATTTTTATATATCGTATCTTGTATTTGTACGATATATAGTATATCGTAACATCGTTTGATATCTGACCGTGTGATATGTCGCAGCCCCAAATCCCGAGGGACGGCAGAAGCCGGGGTGCGACTGGGATTAGATTAAAGAAGCGGGGAAGAAGGGGGCTAACTGACTAAACATACATAAAAGACAACATACATTCAATGAACAAGACTTTACTAAAAGAAAGGAAGAGTTAATCGCGAAGGATTACTCGACAAAAGTACACGATAGTAACTAAGTTCAAGATTACAGACTTATACTACAGTGATTTGTTCAATATACATATTCTCAAAAGACTTAGAGTTTTGCAGCGGAAGTAAGTCATAAGCTAAAGCATCCTATCTTCTCAACTCAACTTCAACCACCGCCGCTATCGTCGCTTCAACCTGCACATTTAGAAAATAATGCAGGGCTAAGTACAAAAGTACTTAGTGGGCACGATGCCGAAAATATAATCATAGGTATAGATAATTTGGCATTTCATAATTTGTAGCACATCGGGGGTTTTATTAAAAGGGGCCCGTGTCTGCTAAACATTTTCTGACTGATTTTCACAATTTACTCGGCCGAGTATTTTCTGGTATGCTACGTTCAAATCTTGACCAATTCTCATTCACCGTGGCTGGTACCCCTCAACAGGATATCACATACACCACAGGTTACAAAGTGCACTAACTCTGGAAAGCACTTAGCAGCTAACTCAGAGTCGATCGTTAGTTAACCTAGTTAGATTAACTCTAAATCTGGAAAACACGAATGTTAACTCAGATAGGTACAAGAGAACTCACATAAAACATAAAACAGTTCATGCCATAATTATCACTTTGAAAACACAGATATCAAAGCGATAAAGAAAGGTTTTCCGAGCATTGTTCGTTTTATTTCATATATAAAAGCCCACCTCGTTGATACAGAACTACTAAGTACTAGCTTCCGATCTCCTGATCTTCCGTCCTTTCCTTACTGCTGGCTTCCTCATTCATCGTAAAATAATAACACTTAAAATCGGTCGAAAAAGATAATCGATCATTGAAAATCGATATAGGTTTTAGTCGTTTCATTTCTTTAGGCATTTGCACGCTACTAGTTTCATTTTTTTGTTAAATGGGAACGAGACTCGAAAGGTCTCATACTCGACTCTTAGGTCAGTAGAGAAGGTAGTCGATAGCTCAATACGACTTAAAAGATCAAAAGGAACTAAGTTGGAAAGGAAATCAACTTAGGAAATTAAGTTTTAGTTCTTTAGACAATTTAGGCATTTTCACGCTTAACTAAATTTCTTTACTTTAACGGATACGAGATACAAACTCGTCTCGTTTAGCACTCAAGGCTACATACTTGACACTGAGGTCAGTAGGAAGATAGTCGTCAAGTTATTACGGCTTAAACGATCGAAAGAAACTAAGTTGCGAACGAAACAACTTAGGAAAATGAATTCTGAAAAATCACTGCGCATTACAGTAACTCTGGGGACTGCCCAGAACAGGAAAACTGGAAACAGGGGATGAGCCCTGTACCGTTTGAAAGCTTGGGATATCTAGTTTACGCTCCAATTTACGGATCTCAAATCCGATAAACGAGCTAAAAGATATTACAGTTTCCGGCAAGGGTCGCAAAACTGCCGCGCTAACCCTAGTTGCTCGATAGAATCGACGTATAACTTCTTAGGTTTGTTCTAAGTTCTCGTATTCGATTTCTTAAGAAACTTGACTCTCAAGGCAGTCAACACGTACTCCCGTACTTGAAGAACTCCTTTTCAAAACTCGTCCAATAGCACGACGTTCTAAACGTCGGCTTTCAGCTATCAAGTACTAAACCAAAGTCAAGTTAACAATTTCTCGTTTCTAGTTCTCGACTATCACTATAACTCATATTATAATAGCTCGAAAGCTCATGACGTCAACTACAAAGTTATACCTTAGTCCATAAGAAACAATATTATCAAGTTAGAATTCTTATCGACTTCTCGGTTATTAATTACGGCTACTTGTTCCTCTCTTACAAGATTTTAAAAGTTATCGGATTTCGTTCATTTTCTACGTCATCAAACAACATCTAACGAGATTCTTTTTCATGCATATCATCACTTCATATTATTACTACATCTCAACTTAAATCAACTTCTTTTGTCTCTTACGATTCACAAATTATTTTTAGAAAATTCCAAATAAATTCATATCAATATCTAATATTATTTACAACATTATTTCATCCACAATTCCTCAACCAATTCAACTACATGCAAACCCCTATTTTCTCATATAATTTCGGTAATTACACAAAATTAAAGAGAGTGATTTTCTTCATCAATCAACACCATTTATCCATAAATCATACCACCATATCATCCATTAAACAATTGAAGTCCAAATACACATTAAATTGAAAATCCCCAATTCCAAACCCTAGCCCTAAATCGGTTTTCATCAATTTCATAGGGCTTTCGATTTCTTTTTGTTTTAATCCCTAATCGAACACTTCCTAAGCAATATCATGACATCAATTGAAGAATTCCATCATCCCACCTAATTGCCCTAATTTTCGGTAATAGCAAAGACTTAGGGTTCTTGGATTTTCTTCAATTTTAATCCTAGAATTCATATCTAATCACATCTAATTACACTAATCGAAGATCAAACATCTAATTCATCCACCCATAATTTTTGATCCAAAAGAAAATAAAAAGAAATGGATTTGGAATGGATAGAATTAAAGAGGAGAAGATTACCTTGAGCTTTACTAAAGGAAGAAATAGACTTTGATGGAGGATTAGAGACTTGTGTGATTTTTCTTGTCCAAGAACTTGATGTCTTCAATGGTGAAGATGAAAATGAGAGAGATAGAGTGTAAGTGTGTGTGTGTTGCGGTTTTGGGGAGGGATTGGGAGTGAGGATGGTGATGACTAACTAAGTTAGATATTTCAAGTTAGCATTAGGTGTAAAGTTTGAATAGTATTACATTAGGTGTCCAAATTAATACTATATAAAAATCAAAATATCAAGCTTAAGAGAGGGAGTAGAAGTCGGCTAAGAGAGGGGAGAAGGAGGATTACGCGATTTTCCGACGCGATACGACGTTACGAAAATCGAACGACGAAAAACGTAGCTCGGCACAAAATCGTCAAATTCCGTTTCGTCCAAAAATTCTAACGTATTTAACTTAATTGGAAAGTAAATTTTAAAATTTTAATTCCGACAAAAACTCGGGACGACACAGTCCGAGTTTCATCCGGAAAATCATAAAAACGAACTTTCTCGGGCGAGTTCGTATCGCGATTTCGTGAATGTAAAAATCAGACGGTTTTCCGTTCTGAGTTCCAAAACTAAAATTTTTTCGTACGTGATAACCCTAAATACAGTAGTCGTCTAGCTGACTTCCGTAATTTATTTTCGGAAACGGATTTGACCGTTAGTCTTAGAATTCAAAATCGTAAACTTAGACGTGCAAAGCCATTTTTATTATTAACTTTAAATTTTTAAGATCGTTCGGAAATTTTGGGGTATTACATGATATTTCATGCAGACTAGGCATTGTTGTTTAATTGTTGCTCATGATGGATCATGTAATCAGAATATATATGAGGGTGGGAGAAAAGAGTACATACCTATACCACCTGATGGGATAAGTTATGAAGATTTATTGAGTAAGCTTGAGATTCGGATGAAGAAGGACAAGAGCATCTTTATTTTTGAGGTTGATGCTCTTGTTACTTCTCCTACTGGCGAAATCATGCTGAAGAAGGTAACAGACGATTTTGAGTTGAATACTTTGATGAAAATGTTGGAGATTCCTACTATTCATGTGAGTGTTTATCCTAGAGTAGGGAAGTTTTACTGAATCTAACTAATCGCAATGATGTTAGAGTCGCGCAGAATGCGTTTGTTGATGATGTAGATTGTAATGAAGATGAGCTAGTGTTGGGTTTAGGATTCGGTGATGATGCTGTTATTTTTTATTCTAAAACTAGTTTGGATGATGCTCACTCATTTGGGGATGATTTGCTTGATGATTATGTTGCTGAAGATCATGATCTGATGCCGCCGTTAGATGCTTCAAATGAAATTAATGAAGAAAATTCACAGCCAATACGGCCGTGACTTGTTCCCGGTATGATTCTCATTTACGACATTAATAAATCGTAGCAAGTATGTACTATATTGTTAATATCGTACACTTATATTATGTACACGAATATCGTATGAGTGTACGATATTACGAATAGTTGCTTATCGTATGTATAGTTGTATGATATTAATAATATCGTACATCATACGATAGTACAAATAGTTGGTTATCGTAGCAATAGTTGTACGATATTTGTAATATCGCAACACAAATGCAAAATATTACTATCATATCAATCATACATATTTATAGTTATGTGCTGTTATGTTATATTGTGTATTCTTAATGCAGACGATTCACAGCAAGTACAATTTTTAACTCTGAAGTGGTCTTTCTACTAATTAACTCCTATAAAAAATATTGGTTTTAACGTGACCAAAGTACTTTGTTATGTGGAAAACATACAAGTGATCAATTCGAAAAGCCGATACAAAATTGGTTTATTAATTTAATATTTTTCCTGTTTTATTTCTCGTTTCTGTTTAGAATTTGATTCATAATTAAACTAGGGATTTTTGTTTCAATTTCAATTTCAATTTCAAACAAAGTAATATTTTTGTTTTATTTTATTTTTTTTGGTATGAATGTCTTCTACATGGTATCAGTATGTGTCAGTTGTGCAACTAAAAATGATTACTTTGTTTGAAATTGGAATTGACGCTTTATTGATGAAATTGTATATTTGGTGCAAGTTGTCAAACACACACTTATTTTAATAGTTTATAAAAACAATATTTTTCTATTATTTTTAAAGGAACTTCACGAATCAACATGACACCATTAATCATAAATAGATTTGGAGAAATTGCAACATTATATAATACTTTATGTAATGGATTCAAATTTCCAAAAGAAGTAGTAATAATTCCATTGACCCTAGAATTACGAAGGGTGTATTTTATTCCACTTTCAAAATATTAATAATTATTTTTTCGACGAAAAAAAGAATTCATCGATTAGGTAGAAAGGCATTCCTGCATGAGCGGCATCTGTTGCCCTTGGTGGTGATATTTAAAAGAAACTTTTGACATATATATTAAACACGTTTTCAAATTAAAAAAAATATATATATTTTACACGTTTTCAAATAGAAAAATTGTCTATTCAATTTGTCGCAGACTACACCACACATCCACTAAATAATAAGACAATTAATCAATAATTTATAAATCATTAGACCACTAAATATGGTGAGAATATACTACCGTAGGAATTTACACAAGCCACACAAGCCACACAAGCCACCTGAGCTGTAAGATTAATCACATTATCATTTTACTTGTTAATTACTACTCATTTTACTCAACATTTTCTAGCATGGGACGATTTATTTTACTTTCATTTGCTATTTTCAGGGTTTCTCTTTTGCATAGATTTCTGATGCAGTACTACTTAATTAATTAATATACTCCAAACACGATCAATAGATGATTTCATAATTAAAAAAACAAACAAACAAACACGATCTGTAGATCATTTACTTAATTAAATATAATTTGTTTCTGATGTAAGTAGCGTTTGGTCTTCCCCATTTTACTTGTCTGTGCTCATTAATTAATACAAACCCTTTGGTTTAAATAAATGAATAAATTAAGTGTTAGGAAGTTGGAGCCTTATAAGTACAATAAAGATGTTTGACCACCTGGTGGCCTGACCACCAGGGTTAATTAAGTAAATTCTATCTTAATCCTAAAAAATCGATTTTTCTCCATTAAACCGGTTCACTATATTTTCCATATTACCCTCAATGATTTATTATGTTAATTATTGACCGAAAATGTTAATAAATTGGGAGGGAAATATCATCCCATTATTTTAGGAACAAATTAGAGAGAGAAAAATAATATATTATGGGAGGGAAATAAAATCAAAATATAATCCCACATTATATTTGACCGAAATTTTTTATGAATTGGGAGGGAATTATCATCCCATTATTTTAGGAACAAATTAGAGAGAAAAAAATAATATATTATGGGAGGAAAATAAAATCAAAATATAATCCACACTATATTTGACCGAAAATTATGATGAAGTGGGAGGGAATTATCATCCCATTATTTTAGGAACAAATTAGAGAGAGAGAAAAATAATATATTATGAGAGAGAAATAAAATCCAAATATAATGCCAAATGTTATTATTGACCGAAAATGTTAATAAATTGGGAGGGAAATATCATCTCATTATTTTAGGAACAAATTAGAGAGAGAAAAATAATATGTTATGGGAGGGAAATAAAATCCAATTGAATCATAAATTATCCCTAATTAATAGGATAAAATTTTCGGTCCATTCAAAAAATATTTAGTCATTATTTACCTTAATTAATCAAGGTTAGAATTGTCTTCCCAATTAATTTAAAAAAATCGGTCCAAATAAAATCGGATCAAATAACCGGTTTGGGCAAACAAAATCGGTGGTGGCTGGCCACTAGGTGGCCGATGCAAAAATGACGAGCATATATCCCAAAATAAATTGCAAATCTAATGTTTGCCAGTTTCTAATTTCCATTAAACGCGTGAAAATCCTTTTCCCGTAATAAAAATCTTCTATTTGTGAAACTTTATTTGGAGTTGATATTATTACCATAATTGGACAAATAATTATAAATTGCACATTAGTTAAAAATAGGTTTATTTATTTGGTAAGCTGCACGCATGCCATGAACTCGTCGTGATTATTTTACTTACAGAAGTGCGTATTAATTAATTGATTAAGATATTAGACATTTTTCGTGAAGGGTAATTAACTACTATATAGAACAAGAAATATGAGAAACTTTCATACAGAGGTAATTGGGATACCTAACTCTTCAACCAACAAAATATTCTATTTTAATTCATTGATGTATCACACTTTATGCATCGAAAGAAATCGACTAACAACTAACAAGATTCGCAAATTGATAGGTAATGACTTTGTGACTAAAAAGAATCTCGTTCATTTTGATAATATGTTGCTCATCATTTATGAGCACCATTTCATGACCATAAATGACAGTTAATCAACATCATGATTTTTGTGTTTATGAATACTTTAGAATATTTTTGTTTTTTTGTTTTTTTGTTTTTTTAGGGAAATACTTTAGAAGTTATTGTAATTAATTCTGTTT
Source organism: Schizonepeta tenuifolia (assembly GCA_029490685.1). Lineage (NCBI taxonomy): Eukaryota > Viridiplantae > Streptophyta > Magnoliopsida > Lamiales > Lamiaceae > Schizonepeta > Schizonepeta tenuifolia. The sequence goes on along the minus strand of CM055958.1, from coordinate 46,284,987 downwards.
ATGAGAATACTTTAGAAGTTTTATTGTAATTATATCAAATGACATATTTATCTCTTCCATAGCTAATATTTTCAGGGGTAGTTAATTATTAAAGTATCGGAAGTCTAAAATATACGTTTGGTATTATTTTACAATTCTTATTACTCGTAAATATAAAATTAATAATTCTATTCGGACATACTATATCTGAACATACGTGCTTGAAATAGGAAAAACATTGTACGATTATCTCTAAAATATATTTCCTACTCACACCCCCTTCCGAAATATCGATCTCATGCACATCTGCTCCAAAATTTTACTCTCATCCACACTCAAATACTAAATTTGTGAATTTAAATTGGGATGAAGCTTTATAATTAAAATTTAAAAAGTGCATGTTTATTTATAACCAAACTATCGTAACTATGAAATTAATTTATTAGTTAAAAATTCCATTAAATCTGTATTTTTACCATCGTATGTCTGGACATAATATGTTCAAATAACACTGCCTATATAAAATTTAGATGAAATACACAATAAATTGAGGCGGTCATTCAGAAATTTAATAAATCGAGAAAATATTGAGGATAAGGGGGAAAAGGAAAAAAAAACCAAACGAGATAAAGCCGTTGTATGATAAAATTAAAATTATATACTTCATCAAAAAAAAAAACTTGTCTAGTTTAAGTGGCTATAGGAGGTATCACAAGTCTCTTCTTATTGAGAGTCTTGGATTCAATCGGTTTAGATTTTCTGCCTTATTTGATGGTGTAGTGGTTCTACCTTCGTGTGAAATAGAAGTCCTACCTATATGATAGTGTAGTGATTTATTCGATTAAATATATATATCTCATCGTAACACCTTCATAAAAAAAAAAGAATAAGAATAATAAAAATAAAAATAAAAATAAAAAGTTAGAGGATTCTACTAAATCTGAAGAGTTAAATGTTTCCTTCTTAAAAATAAGATATTACAAATGAAACAGGCCAAAAAATAGAAATTGGGACAAACTTAATGGGACACAGCAAATATATTAATGTATTACATTTAAGCTGAAAAAAAGAAGAAGTAAAATATTTTGTTTTTTGATGCTATTTGAAGATTGTATCCAAAACTGTGTCGAACAGACAGCTGCGATGCAATGACATCTCACCTCGTCATCTCAGAAAAATTACAACGTTGATGCTGCTGCAGGCAGGCACCAAATTAAATAACAGAGTAATTTCCTCGAAGTTTCTTCTTAACCCATTTTGCATGGGATCGATTCTTGGCATCATTTGCAGTTAAGAGGTCCATTCAGATAGATCCCCAGACTCCAACTACGAAAATTAAATTGTATTTTAATACTCAAACTTAAATTGTTATCCTTTAACAATTCTACATCCCAATCTACAGAAAATAATAACTACTGTATATATTTAATCATTAAAAAGAATTTACAATTATGTCATAACTTTAATTTCCAACAACAGGAGATACACATGCACGTATCGTGTGGAAAAGTTGATTTGGATATTAACAAAAAGATTCACTAATAATTTGACATCTAAATGGTTCGTTAATAACGCCGTTTTCAATTTGAGGCTTTTTTTTGTGGTTGTGAATACTTTTTGCGGTATTAAAAGGTGACGTTTTATGTTATATATTTTTAATTTTGTATGTAAGATAGTATTACGAATTACAATGAGCTAGATGGATTAAAAATATAGATTCAGAATTCAAATTATTTGTTGAAATGAATATTCATAATAGACTCAATATAAAGAAATATCAAGACCGGTAAAATCAATATTGTGACTTATTTCGGAAAGTGCATAAAAGAGGCATATAAATTAAGTGGAGTTGAATTGTATTGTAGTGTTTGTATTGTATTGTATGTTGCATCTCTATAGCCAAATTGTGTATATTCTTTATTTTTTACCAACATTTTAAAATAATCTAGTTCCGATTTTAGCAGTAATGTGCAATTTTGGTTATTTTTGCAAATTCAAGTGACGTAGAAGCTACATAAATGTGAAGTGTTATCGATTTTAATAAGGTTGGTTGACTAAATGTGAAGTAATATGTATTATTGGAACTCTAATTCAAATGTCTTAGTTTTATAAGTCGATCAAATTTGTAATCAATAACTAAAGTGGCAACTTGTTTTTGTAAAACTAAGTGGAATGACAAACTGTCCCCTTGGGGATGATGACCTAGTGGTAAAAGTGAGCACCTGAGACTGAAAGGTCTCAGGTTCGAACCTCATGAAGCGTCTCTATAGGTCGAGCATGTCACACTTATACTTGGAAAGTGTGGTTTACCTGTCCTGTGTGGTTTGCAGGCTACTGCACAGGGAACGAGGGTTTACCCAGTGCGCACCGAAAGTAGAGGCTGCGGGTTCCCACGATATAAAAAAAAAGAAAAAAAGTGGAATGACAAACTCGCACAAAGGGTTTTAATTTTTCGCACTATTATGCGCTCAACTATAATAATTTTATGCTTAAAACATACTCCCTCCGTCCCTGCGTCCAAAATCACGTCTTAATAATCTTTTGCAAACATCCCCATACTCTAAAGAATAAGTTGAATTCCTAGAAAATAATAATATTAACAATAATAAGTATTTAATTAAACTCAAAATGTTTAATCTAAAAAATACTCACTCCACTATTTGACAATCCTCACATGAACGTCTTACTTTATTAATTGGGTGAGCCACTCAACTATACCACATTCATGAATTTCAATAAAAATGCATTTCACTCCATGAGAATGCGACGGAATTTCCCTCAAAAACGAAAATAATTGAGAACGTGATGCAAAGATATCAGACTAAACACGAGAAAAACCTTTGGAAAAGTCTATAGATTTACAAGCAAGGAACACCACATATAATCAAGAAAATAGTTTTACCGCCACTGGTTTAAGATTTCATACATCAATCTTTTTCATGCATTTCAATTTTACCGCCAATGGTTTGTCATTTTCATCTCGTACAATCCGTCCACGTCCACGAAGTAAAGTTATTTTTATCTCAAAATATTTGTAAATGAAATAAAGCTCTACTTATTTTTTTCCACTCACATTAAGTGGAACCTACAACAACTTTCACTTTCATTTTACTTTTTCCCACTCACAATGTGTGATCCTTATTCCACTCATGATAATTTTAACTCCATTCCACCTTTTCAACTTAAACAAGTGAGACTCTTATTCCACTCACAATAATTTTAACTTCCAATTCACTTGTTCAACTCTCAACAAGTGAGACCTTAACTTCACTCACAACAACTTTACTGGCTTTCTTAGTCTTCGTGTCGACACTCAAATGAGGCTTTATTTCGTGAACGAAGGAGTATCTTTTTTTTATTCATTTAATTTAACGTGGATGACACCACTATCCGTGTATTACATTATCGACGAATAAACGCAAACACGAGTAAATAAATTGGGCTGACCCAATTATTTTGCACTGACTTTTTTTAGGGATAATTTTAAACATAACCCTCAAATCTTTTACTATAGATTCCTAATTAAAATAATAATTAAGTAATTACTGAATGTATTATTATTCCCTAATAGCCCCCAACTTAAATATTAATTAAATAAATAATTTACTCCATAATCCCAAGCCCCGAACTTAATATTTTTGGCAAAACTTGTCGTTGGCTCCCCCACGCCGACACCTCTCCCTCTCTTTTTCTCTCTCGCAAGCGTCAAGATTTTCCTACATTCTTCCTCATCTTGACGAGCGCGGCTACCTATCCATAACCTCCAACTTAATATCCCTTTTAAAAACAATTATTTATTCCATGATTCTAACACCAATCAATCTTACTCTATCATAAAGTTATGTAATTGGCGAAAAAATTTCTTAAAATAAGAGCAAGTCAGTAATTTCCTCAAATTAAAAGAGTTGATGTACCTATATCAACTAAATATGTAAATATTTCCCCATCAATTATTATTTTTCTGTTTTATTTTAATTTGACTTGGGCAGGGCTTTAGGTGTACTTAAATGGGCCTATGCTGGTGCGCCTAAAATGAGCATGTGATTGTTTTATGCTCGGGTAATTCTAAACATACGTTTTACTCTTTGTAGCCGTAAAAAAATAAAATAAATAAAAAGTAATAATAATAATAATAATAATAATAATAATAATAATATATTTGAATGTAGAGTAAGTCTTGTGTGCAGATGTCTGCACGGTACAAAACCTGACCCGCCCCGCGCGTGCGGTCCACGCGCCAGTTTTTTTTTTTTTTTTTTTTTTTTTTTTTTTTTTTTTTTAATTTTCAGATTTTTTGTCCCCGTCGGAGCCTTCGGCTCCGATTTTACGGCTCCGCCTTCGCTCCGATTACTAAAATAAGGATAATCGGCGGGCAACATTTTGGACTTTTACGGCTCGCTCCGAGGCCTTCGGCTCCCCTCGCTCGCGTCTTGACCATAGAAGAAGCGGCAAACAAAAATAAATTTAAAAAAAAAAAAAAAAACTGGTCAAAGGGGGGTTTGACCGGGTCAAACCCGGGTCAAATGGGTCGGGTCAGGGCGGGTCGAGTCAAATGGGCGGGTGTTCTACGGTGGAATATTTGCACCCAAGTTTTTGTCTTGAATGTAATACTTTGCTCTGATAGCCTCCAAATCAAATCAGTAACTTCATCCCTCCCAACCATCTGAAAACAAAGAATGATAAATACGTTCAGCCTCCACAAAGTTGAAGACGAAAATAAGATGCATAACATAACGTTAACATAGCTAGGTTTTGGGATAGATTGCGTTTGCCAAGAATAATAGTAGTAATTAAAAAATAATTTGAACAAAAATGGATGTAACAATAGAAAAGGCCTGAAAAATTAGGAAAAAACAAATGACAAAAACTTGGGTGCAACTGTTCCACCGTAGAACACCCGCCCATTTGACCCGACCTGTTTGACCCGGGTTTGACCCGGTCAAACCCCCCTTTGACCAGTTTTTTTTTTTTTTTTTTAATTTCCAGTTTTTTTTTTAATTTATTTTTGTTTGCCGCTTCTTCTATAGTCAAGACGCGAGCGAGGGGAGCCGAAGGCCTCGGAGCGAGTCGTAAAAATCCAAAATATTGCCCGCCGATTATCCTTATTTTAGTAATCGGAGCGAAGGCGGAGCCGAAGGCTCCGACGGGAACAAAAAATCTGGAAATTAAAAAAAAAAAAAAAAAAACTGGCGCGTAGACCTCACGCGCGGGGCGGGTCGGCGCGTGGCGGGTCAGGTCGGGTCATGCGGATATTTCCACGGTACATACCTATGTACCGAAGTCCAACTCAAAACAAATCATATTATCATCCAGGGGGAGTGTTACCGGCAGGCATTTGCATGTCGCAAGATTTGAACCATTAATAATTGGATGGAATTGATTTTATGGCTTAATTAATCCAGTCAAGAAGCAGACCTTAGTGACTCAAATTCCAAACACAAATTAATGAGAGGGGGAGAGATTGCTAGCTAATACTGCAGAAGCTAAACATGCTCATAAATTTTCAAGTTTCAAGAGAGAGATAGTGATTAGACTGCAAAGCGTGAAAGGAGATTGAGATGATGAGCATGCGTAGGTTGAACTCCGGCACCCAATGACTTCAGAGAAAATTAAATTAAGGATGAAGTTATTACTAATTTGTGGTCTATAGAGATAAAAAAAATTTGAACAAAATATTTAAGTGAAGGGTATGTAAGAGAAATTTGGAGGTTATGTATATAATTATCCTTTATACTTTAAGTATGACTATCTATTCATTATATAAATACTTGGACAAGAATAAAGTTTCAAAGATGGATGTTCAATATTATTTGACTATGTATTTGTTGGAAAATTTGAACAGATAGGAACAAGAAAATCTTTAATGAAAGATGTTTGGATATTGATAGAATTATCGATTGGTATTACTAGGTGGTTCAAGGCGGTATTTTCTTATGATTTTTGTGTCTCATTCCATTTTTTATTTTAGGACCCCATTAATTGCTTCCCTTTTAAGATCTCTTTGCAGTTCTTCGTTGTAGTGTGCTTCTTTTTATGTAATGTTCGAATTTGAGTACCCCTGATGGTCCCGATACGAGTTCTGGTGTATGGGGGGGGGGGGGGGAGAATACACCAGATAAGACTTTTTAAAACAACCCCCTAAAAAAATCACTCAACCGAGTAAAGAAGCTCAGTTGGAATCACAACCGAGTAAGAAACACTCGGTTGGAAGTGATGTGCTGTGCGGAATGTGGTGGAAATTAACTCGTATAAAAATTAACTCACGCTTTTATGCACTGTTGGTCAATAACCAAAACAGTTGATGAATAATGCAGTTTGTATGCAGGTTAGTAAGCCAGTTAAATATGCAATAAGATAACTGAAAATAAACACAACACACAAAGATTTAACGTGGTTCGGAGAGAACTCCTACGTCCACGGGGAGTTGTGAGTCCACACAACTCAGTCCAAGTTCTTCTGGACAAACCACAAAGCTTACGCGGGCTTTGCAACCGTTGAGATAAGTTTACGGGCACTTATCAACCTTACAGTTTAGTTTTAGGGTACTAAACAACCTATCTACTCAGTTACGGGAAGAGTAGGGTCCTAAAACCTTTTCAGGTGAAAGAAAGGGGTTCCAACTAATAGCTCGAACACAAAGTGAGCTATGATCTAACACTCTACGAACTCTCACAAAGTGATGTTCTCAAGGTTGGATCTAAAGACACTCAGACAAAATCTAACACTCTAGAACTCTCAACTAATGATGTTCTAAGAGAATGAATATGGTTCAGCTCATGTGAGGAATTTGGTTCTTTCTTTTGCTCTTTGCACTTGTCTGTCTCGTCTCGTGTGTGTCTTATCACTTGTGAGTGAATGAATGCCTCTATTTATAAGCGGAGAGAATCAACTAGCCGTTGGAAGAGCTGTTGATCTCTGTTCTTTGATAGCGATAGCTTGTCTCTCATCTCTGCAGACTTTCCGGATTTGGCAACTGCGTGCTTCTGCTTTCCATCTGAGACAGCCTTGTGTTGGGCCAAATGAGGTAATGACAGAGAGTCAAACCTTCACGTGACTTCCTGCTTGAAGAGTTCCCATTCCTCATTCCATTCGGTCGGCATCCACTTATCAACATGCCTGAACTGACTCTCGACCTTGGACTTCCCTGGCAACCTTTGTTGCTTCAACCAAGCTTCAGTCTTTGTTTGATGTTTGTTGATGCGGCGTCGGCTGCGGAAGGCAACGTTGCGGTCCAAGTTCTGGGTTATCTTCTTTAGCTCTTCTTCGAACTAGTTCACCCTTCTCGCCTGGCTGGTGGCGAACTTCTTGATCCAACTTGGGTTCATATAATCTTTTTCTTCAACGTCCATAGCCTTGGCAGCTGCAATGCACTCTTCGGTTGTGATACCGTCGAGTTCAGAATCCAGCTCGGCTGCGATCTCGGCTATGGAGTTGTAAGAAACTCCGAACTTCTCTGCCTGCTCCAAGTCTTTTGACATTTGAGCTCCACTGACTTCGGTTGACTTGGGAGCAGCAGACTTCCTCCTCAGCTGGGATTTTGATTTTGTAGTAGCTGGCACTTCTTTCTCAGCTTGGGTCTCTTCTTCCTGCTGCAACTCAACATCCGCCTCATTCTCTCCCCCTTTTTGGCATCAGCAACAAGGCTTGCTACTGAACCATCCAGAGAGGTGAGTTGTTGCTCGGCTAGTTGAATGCGGTTGAAGAGTTCATCGACCGCGCACTCGAGCTCCACCTTCTTCGCCAGTGCAGAGTCCTGGTGCTCTTGTTCGACTTTCTTCAAGGCAAAGAGGTGTCTTGGCTGGTGGAGGAGGAGAATTCTTCCAGCTTTGTCTTCATCGCAACATTCTCCTCCACCAGCTGCTGGGTCTTTTCTTCATGTGCTGCCAACACCCTCAGCTGATCATCTTTGTGTTGTTGGAGGTTGGCAAGCATCTCGGTTTGCAGCTGGTTCACCCTCTCAGCTATCAGCTCACAGATTTCTTCAGAGGAGGGAGCTGGCTGATCAGCTGGAGGGGCTTGTTCAATCAAGGCTTGTTGCTCAACTGTCACCATGGCTTGGCGGTTGGCCAGGTACAGTTGCAGCTCTTGTTCCTCGTCCTTTACTGCGGTGGCAGCTGCGTCCAGATCGTCGAGGAAGTTAGCTGACTTGATCAACATGCTGTCGAGAAAATCAATGCAATCCTGTCCAGCTGCCTCCCTGGTGTCTGTCCCTTCTACCTTGCTCTGGTCTAGACGACGAGTGAGCAACGCAACCTTGTTGTTGTAAGCCACTTCCAGATTTGAGTAGTTGAAGTAGGCTCGGATGCGAGACTCGTCTGACTTCAGCCTGTCCCAGCTGTGCACCCTGATTGTATCTTCCTTCACGTACCAGTGACTGAAGATCAGGTTGAACTGGTACAACAGTTCGGTGCCAAGGGTTGCGAAGATTGGCATGTCACGAGCTTCTGGGAACATCCCAATCAGCTTTTGGAAATAGTAGGCCACCTTGCCTTCGTGTCCCAACGCGACTGCCTGGCGGTCAACTTCATCATCAATTGGCGAGGGGGATAGATCATAAGGCAACAGATCAAATGTTTCATCAATGTTGGCCAGAGAATCGGTCACAACATTGGCATCGAGCTGGGAGCTCGGAATATCAGATTCAGTTGGGAGGGGGGTTTTAAAAGGTTCCTCAATATTGGCCGAAGGAGCGGTCACAATGTTGGCATCGAGCAATGTGCTCGGAACATTTGGCTGTGATTGTTCGGTTGAGAGAGCAGGAGGCTCTGGGGGCGGTACGGCATCAACTCCTGCCGTGGAGGAGGTTGGAGCGTGTTCAAGTTCCTCAGAGGAGGAAGATGCATCCGACGTCACGTCTGTCTCTATCCCGTCTGCCTCATCAGCTCCGGTGGCACGAGGGACGATCTCGAAAGAAGCGGCCTCAGCTGAGCGGCTCGACTCGGATGGCTTCTCAGCTGGTATCACCTCCTCAGCTAGTGCTTGCTCCTCAGCTTGCTCCTCAGCTGGTACCTCAACTGGCTCCTCAGCTGGCTCTCCAGCTGGCACCTCAGTTGGCTCATCAGCTGGCACCTCAGCTGGCTTCTCAACCGTCTTCTTGAACCGTACCCTTAGCTTTTTCTGGGCAGGCTCCTCAGCTGTTTCCTTCTCCGACTCAGCTCGTCGGCGTGCAGCTTTGGATTTGGTGGGGCGAACGACAGCTGGTTCCCCCTCAGCTGTGGGCTCAGCAGTCTTCCCAGTCTCCTTCTTCTCCTTAGGAGTGTAGACACTCCTAAGCACCTCCTGTGCCTTCTTAGCTGTTGGGAACAACATCAACTTCTTAACAGACGTCTCCTCACAATCTTCCCAGACCATGTTGCGACCCTCGGTTGCGAGCATGATCAGGGCTGAGATCTTGCAGCCGAAGTTGAGTGTCCCTTTCACATTCAACAGTTTCTCTCCCGAGTCTGTTGTTGTCTCGGAGATCTTCGACTTCTCCACCATCAGCTGGTTCAAAAAGTATTGAAACCAGTCGATCTCATGCTTGTGCTCCAAAGCCACCAACTGCTTCAACTTTGGTCGGCTGATGTCGCCGAAGGCACCGCTGTAGCCGAACACCACCTTGAACACAACATCGAACATGAGTCGATGTTCTGGCTTCAGCTTCGTCCTCTGCATATTGCTCCTTAACTTCTCCGGAGTGATCAGAGCACTCTCTAGAAACTCATCTGCGTGCTCGTCGGTTATGTTCTCCAGTAATTCCGTGGCGGTGTGGTTGACGGGGATGATGTGGTGGAGGACGTCAGAAACTGCTATGGGAAAAGTGACACGGCGAATAGTCCTAGCCGGAACGTCACGTTGCCGACAGGAGACTTCCGTTGTAACTCCTTCTCGCTATCGATGGAGCTCTGCAGATTGACGTAGAATTCGCCGACCTGGCGCCTGAGCAGGTGGGAAGGGCAGAGCTTAGCCCATTCTAGGAGCCCGTTCTCCGTGAGTGTATTGGCAAGGGGAGCCAACACCGGCAACTCCAATTTCTCGTCAGAGAGAATTTGTTCGAAGTTAATCTTCGAAACTAGCATGTCGAATGATTCTTCATATGAGGTGGGGACAAGAGAAGATCCTGAAGAGGCCATTTTCTTGCTTTTGGGAGCTATTTATGATCACTGCGAAGGTATATATATAAGAAGTAAGGGAAATCTTTTGCAGAAAATAGTTAGACAATTTCTGAGAAGACGATGAACAGTTATTGCAGATAAATACGAATGAGGAAGGTAAGAGATCACTTCCTAATTTTCCGCTATATATAGGTTTTTGACTCGATTGAGATCGACGGCTGGGGTTAAATGGTGCGAATCCATCAACGGCTGAGATCACGCGACTGTTGACTATCTTTGACTTGACGTCATGCACCGAGTTCCAACCCGCGCGTGAGAAGGTGTACAGTTTTTCTTGTCAGCCCAGTCGCACTATAAAGTAGGCTATAGATGTTCAGCCGTACTTCACATTTAATGCGACATGATGGCTATTTTAATGTAACTGACTTGCTCAGGAATGTTTGAATTTATTTCGAACATTCTCATTTAAGAACATAACACCTTCAGCCTTAAATGTTACCTGCCAGCTGATGTCGGAATCAGCTGTGTTCCAATGTTGCGGCATACCATCAGCTGACTCGAGTTCGTCTGTTCAGCTGACGTCTGATCCAACGTTGCAGCATACCGTCAGCTGACTCGAATTCGTCTGTTCAGCTGACATCTGATGTCTTCGGTTGACAATCCGCATCTGAGATTCCCTCTTCATCTGAGCTTCCCCCTCAGATGGATATCTATCTCTTCACCTCAGCTGGTTCCTCATCTGATGGATCCAACAATCCGAGTAAATCACATAACATCTTGAACCGTGCTTCGGCTAGAGGTTTGGTGAAGATATCTGCTCTCTGAATCTCAGTTGGAATCTTCTCCATGGATACGTCCTTCTTCTCAATATGGTCTCGGATGAAATGATTTCGGATGTCAATGTGCTTCGTCCGAGAGTGATGAACAGGATTCAAAGAGATAGCAATGGCACTAGAGCTATCACAATGAATGGGAACCTGTCCAGTTGCAACTTCATAGTCTCTCAGTTGTTGCTTGAGCCACAACACTTGCATGCAGCAGCTACCGACAGCCATATACTCTGACTCAGTTGTAGAAGTGGCAACACATGCTTGTTTCTTGGAGAACCACGAAACTAGCTTGCTTCCCATGAACTGACAGTGTCCAGATGTGGACTTCCTGTCCAACCGATCTCCGGCTAGATCTGCATCTGAGTATCCGGTCAGTTGAATGTTGTCGTTGGTTGGATACCACAACCCAACATTAACAGTTCCCTTCAGATATTTGATGATGTTCTTTGCTGCCAACATGTGAGCTTCCCTTGGTTGAACTTGGAACCGTGCACACACTCCAACCGCGTAAGATATGTCTGGCCGACTGGCGGTTAGATATAGCAAAGAACCGATGATCCCTGTATACTTACTCGCATCCACGAGCTTTCCCTCAGTTCCAGGTTCAATCTTCCAGTTAGTATTCATCGGGATCCTTGTAGTCTTACTTGTCTGCAATCCGAACTTGGTGATGAGCTCCTTTGTATACTTGGACTGATTGAAGAATATCCCTTCTGGTGACTGCTTCACTTGAAGTCCAAGAAAGTAGTTCATCTCGCCCATCATCGACATCTCGAACTTCTCCTTCATAAGATTTGAGAACTTTTTACACAGCTCCTCCGACTTGGAACCGAATATGATGTCGTCAACGTAGATTTGCACAACAAGTATATCTTCTCCAACTTTGATGGTGAACAGGGTTTTGTCAGTTGACCCTCGTTTGAACCCCGAGTTCAGAAGAAAACCACAAAGAGTGTCATACCAAGCCCTGGGTGCTTGCTTCAATCCATAGATTGCTTTCTTCAACTTGTACACTCTTCCATCTCCAGTCTCAAAACCGGGAGGCTGTTCAACATATACATCTTCCTTGATATCACCATTGAGGAAGGCACACTTCACATCCATCTGATAGACTTTAAACTTGTGAAATGCGGCATAGGCTAGAAAGATTCGGATGGCTTCCAGCCTTGCAACCGGCGCGAAGGAGTCCTCGAAATTGATTCCTTCTTGTTGGCAATATCCCTAAGCTACCAACCTTGCTTTATTCCTCACGATGAATCCAATGGCGTCTCTCTTGTTCTTGAAAATTCATTTTAATCCAATGACTTTGACAACATTTGGTCTTTCTACCAACTCCTATACACAGTTGCGTAGAAATTCATTCAGTTCTTCTTGCATGGCTGTTGTCCAGTGAACACAGTTGAGAGCTTCCACAATATTCTTTGGTTTCGGTACATCAACTACGAAGCAAGAAATCATGGCAACATCTCCAGCTTGCTCGAACTCCTCCAGAACTGCCAACTCCTCAGCATACTGGGTATAAGTTTTGGAATCTTCCTCAGTTGAATCTGGAATTGCAACTCTGCTCCTTGTACGCACACCTTCGGTTGGATCTCCGATGATGTTGTCAGTGGAATGATCTTCATACCATCTTTTGTTGCGTCTTTCTTCTTCTTCCAACTGTGGCTGTTCCGTGATCTGAGTTGTGGGAGATGCTGGACTCTTCTGAGCTGGTGATTTATCAGTTGTTGAGTCTGGATCCTCAACATTGATAACATTTTGAACCGGGCTCGGTTGGGCTTCGGATGCTGATGCAGTTGGAGTGACATTAGCTGGAGTTCCCCCTTGAGATGAGCTGGGGTCCTCGCATTCATCTTTAGAGGAGTATGGATCATCATCCTCGGTTGCCCATACCAATGGTTCAGCTAGATTCTTTTCCCTTAGTGCTTGCGATCTGGTGAGAGCAGGTGGAACTTGTGAATCAGTCTGTTGTCCTTTTGCCTGTTCCCTGCACTCAAAAGTAGATTCATCAAAACTAACATGAGGTGTTATCTCCACAACACGAGAGCTATTGTTGAAAACTCTGTATGCCTTGATTCGAGCAGCATATCCAAGAAATATGCCTTTCGAAGCCTTGACATCAAAAGTTTTCAACTGATTCTTCCCATTGTTGTGAATATAACACTTAGAACCAAAAACGCAAAAATATGAAATATCGGGCTTCCTGCGTCTCCATAGCTCGTATGGTGTCTTTCCCAACCGCTTGGTTAGAAGAGACCGGTTCTGGGTAAAGCATGCTGTGTTGATGGCCTCAGCCCAAAATCTCTTTGGCAGAGCTGAGCTTGTCAACATGGATGTAGCTGCATCTTTCAGTGTTCGGTTTCTTCGCTCAGGTACTCATTCTGTTGCAGAGTACGCGCAGCTGATGTTTGATGAGTAATTTCATGCTTCTCGCAGTACTCGATGATGGTTTCTTTAGAAACTCGGTTCCACGATCTGATCGGATGGAAATGATTTTCATCTCTTGCTGGTTTGATATCCGATCCATCAACTTGGGTAGCTCATCTCGGGTTTCACTCTTGTATCGCATGAAAATGGTTCACATGTATCTGGAATAATCATCAGTTACAACAAGTGTATACTCGTTACCATTCATGCTTTTTGGTGTGACTGGCCCAAAGAGATCCATGTGGATCAGCTGTAACACTCGGTTGGTTGAGGGAGTTGTCTTCAACCAGAAGGAGGATCTAGCGAGCTTTCCCAACTGGCATGCACTGCAGATATGTGTTGTTGAAAACACTCGGTTTGGTATGCCTTTTGCATGTTCTTGTCTGGAGAGTCGGTTCATAGTCTTGAAGTTCAGATGATTGAGCCTCTTGTGCCACAGCCAACTCACATCTGAACTACTCTTTGATAACAAGCAGGTGTTAGGAAGACTACTGTTCTAGTCAGCATAGTAGACATTTCCGGTTGGCGATCGATTTCCCAACAATATGACCTGCTTTGATCCGACATTTTTAACCCTGCAACCCTGTGCATCAAACTTGACAGAGAAACCATTATCACAGAATTGGCTGATGGAGAGCAAGTTATGCTTCAATCCATCAACATAAGAAACATTAGAAATTGACACGTGATTGGTTTCAAGGGTACCGTAACCTCTGGTGTGACCTTTTGAGTTGTCACCAAAGGTAACTGAGGGTCCTTCTTTCTCCACGAAACTCCCAAGCAAATCCTTCAGATTTGTCATGTGTTTCGAACATCCACTATCCATCACCCACAGAGTTCGTGATCCTTTATTCTTCCTCAGTTGTTTCTCCTATACCTGCAAGGAGAAACTCGCTTAGGTCCCCAATTTCAGTTGGGTCCTGGAGGGTTAGAACCAGTTCCCTCTGGAACTGTTAGTCTCTTTTCCCTGTATACTCGGATGGATTTATCATTCCAGATCATTTTTCCTTCATCATCAACTATAACAACACCTCGATTATCCTTAGGCTTGTTGTTAGTAGTGATGTTCTGTTTCTTGGGAGGAGTTCTTGTTAGTAGAAGACCTTGCACCGAGTCCGAAGAGCATGGTAGGCTAGGTCTTATCCACAACCTGCCACCCTCTACTCTATCTCTTGGTATCGAATCCCAAGCTATTTGGATATAGGCTTTTAGATAAGTCTGAAAAAACCGACCCTTCTATAGTTCGTGTAGGAGTGGTAGTAGAGATAGCTTTCATCTCCCATTGTGAGCTTTCGGAGGAGAGGCTTTCCTCCTGTTTTGATGACGATTCTTATCCTGTTGAATTTGTCTGTGAGGTCGGACGCCATGTTGGAACCTTTGTGGCTGATTCTGATTCGAACTCCCTGAATGTTGTCTATAGCTGTTCATGTCCTGTTGGTGGTTCATGTTGTGGCATGAATATCTCTAGTTGTTCGACCTGTTCCTTATTGGTTGACTCAGTTGGAACCTTTGGTTGAACTGATGATGGAACCGCTGTTGATTCAGATGGTTGGATCCTTGTCGGTTCTGCGGTCGGTGCCATTCTTTCTGATGTTGACTCTGAGGTTGATGCAGAGGTCGGTTCTGATTCTGAGTTCGGTTGCGATTGTGTCTTCGACGCCTCTGATTCCTCTTCTGACTTTTGGAACATTCCCCCTCGGTTGATGTTCCAACCGATGGAACATTCTGTCCTCCATCTACTGCTCCTTTTCCCTTCTCAGGTCGGTTGAGCTTGCTGAGAAGTGGAGGTTGGATTACTTTGGAGAGACTCAGGTTCAACTGTGTTAGGTTCGACAACCTTGGCTTCCATAGCTTTGATGAAGGTTGCTGAAGGGATTCCAGTATCCTTGATCACATCATAACCGAGTCCTGACACGTCATCGATCTGTCGGCTGTAACTGATAAGATTCTCGATGATCTTGGATGACTGATATAGCTTGATTAAATTATCCTTCTCAGTTTGTAACTCCTTGAGGAGGACAACTATATGCTCGGTTTGTCCGTCTGACTTCTTTATCAGCTGGTCGATCTGAGCCTCTTGATTTTTCAACTGATCTTGCTGCTCCTTGATCTGCTTCATCAACTCCTCATCGGTTGGAGCATTAGTTCGATTGACCGCATTCAGTTGATTTTTGAGATTATTTATCTCTTCAGTTTGACTCTTGATCAGATCGTCCTTTTCGGTTAAGGATTCTTCAAGTTTGGAGAATTGTTCTTGAAGACTCTTAAACTCAACCGATTGCTGATGCAGTTCCTCACTGAGTTCTTGAAAGTCACTCCAGGAGGGTTCCAACTCTTCATCCAGTGATTCCTGCATGTTAGAAATATTGGAAGAATTTAACTTAGCAGGATTAGAGTGTACCTCAGTATCATCTTGGTCGGTTCCAAGTGCCATGAGGCATTGATCCTGACTGATGGCGTTGTTGGTGGAAGTCAGCTCATCCTTATCTTCACTGTCAGTGAAGATGTCCATGTGGTCAGCTGCTTCTTCTGCAACCATGGCCTTGTTCTTTCCAGCTTGCTTGGCCCTCAACGCTTCTCTCTCTTTCTTCGAGAGGTCTGGA
Organism: Schizonepeta tenuifolia; assembly: GCA_029490685.1. NCBI lineage: Eukaryota > Viridiplantae > Streptophyta > Magnoliopsida > Lamiales > Lamiaceae > Schizonepeta > Schizonepeta tenuifolia. The sequence goes on along the minus strand of CM055958.1, from coordinate 46,269,054 downwards.
CAATCTGCTTTGAAATGTCCTTCCTTGCCGCATTCAAAGCAACCGTTGGTCACAGGCTTTGAGTTGTCTCGAGTTCGGTTAGATTTGTAGAACCTCTTGTATTTGCCGAACCGAGTGTCCATGTCAGCTAGCTTCTTTGACAGGGCGGCTATGTTCTGTTGCAGTTCCTCTCTGCTTGGCTCCTTTGCAGCTGTGTCTGCAGATCTTGTTGGCCTCGATGTTCTCGATATGGAGTAGTCAGCTCGAAGTGCCACTGACTTTGTAGCTGAACCAACATCCTCATGTCGACTCGTCTGAACCGAGGACTGAGATTTTCGTCGGTTCACCTTGTACTCATTTCCCTTTAGAATTGAGAACAATCTTTCAGTTCTCATCTCACCAAGGTCAGCTCGGCTCTCGTGGATATTAGTGAAGGTATCCCACTCAGCCGGTAGAGCTTGTAACACTTTGAATTGATTTCTCTCAAGGTGTATTTTCCTCTTCGGATGGACTGGATTCTTCTGATGATGTCCATAAACCGGAGCTCTAGCTGATCAATTGTTTCATCAGTTCTCAGACAAAAGTTGTCGAAGTCTTGGCATGCATGTGAGAACTTGTTCTCCTTCGTCTCGTCGCTTCCTTCACTCAGCGATACCAAGATATCCCACATCTCTTTGGCAGTCTCACACTCTTCTATCCAATGAAGGTAATCTTGTCCAACAGTTGACATGATTGTGCTCTGAGCCCAGATGTCTAACTGGCTCACCTTGGCTTCCTCTGGAGTGTAGTCTTCTGGATTTCTCTCCACTAACTCCACAGTTGCATCCCCATCGTTGGGATTTGTAGGAGTGCGAGTGATTCTTTCTCTGATGATGATCGGTCCGGATGTCAGTACTTGTTGCATCCGATGATGCTTTAACAGTAAGATCTTCTTCATCCGAGTTCTCCAGGATGTATAGTTCATAACCGAGAACATGACCACGATCTTGTCCTTGACGTCCATCTGCACACAACAACAAAACAAATATGCAAGCAAATATGCACTAGCGTGATAAAAAGATCTGTCCAGTTGACCACTGAAGAAAACACCTCGAATTCACACCTTGTGAAACAGAGTCAGTAGTCTTTTGAACCACTGCTCTGATACCACTTGATGGTCCCGATACGAGTTCTGGTGTATCGGGGGGGGGGGGGGGGAGAATACACCAGATAAGACTTTTTAAAACAACCCCCTAAAAAAATCACTCAACCGAGTAAAAAAGCTCAGTTGGAATCACAACCGAGTAAGAAACACTCGGTTGGAAGTGATGTGCTGTGCGGAATGTGGTGGAAATTAACTCGTATAAAAATTAACTCACGCTTTTATGCACGGTTGGTCAATAACCAAAACAGTTGATGAATAATGCAGTTTGTATGCAGGTTAGTAAGTCAGTTAAATATGCAATAAGATAACTGAAAATAAACACAACACACAAAGATTTAACGTGGTTTGGAGAGAACTCCTACGTCCACGAGGAGTTGTGAGTCCACACAACTCAGTCCAAGTTCTTCTGGACAAACCACAAAGCTTACGCGGGCTTTGCAACCGTTGAGATAAGTTTACGGGTACTTATCAACCTTACAGTTTAGTTTTCGAGTACTAAACAACCTATCTACTCAGTTACGGGAAGAGTAGGGTCCTAAAACCTTTTCAGGTGAAAGAAAGGGGTTCCAACTAATAGCTCGAACACGAAGTGAGCTATGATCTAACACTCTACGAACTCTCACAAAGTGATGTTCTCAAGGTTGGATCTAAAGACACTCAGACAAAATCTAACACTCTAGAACTCTCAACTAATGATGTTCTAAGAGAATGAATATGGTTCAGCTCGTGTGAGGAATTTGGTTCTTTCTTTTGCTCTTTGCACTTGTCTGTCTCGTCTCGTGTGTGTCTTATCACTTGTGAGTGAATGAATGCCTCTATTTATAGGTGGAGAGAATCAACTAGCCGTTGGAAGAGCTGTTGATCTCTGTTCTTTGATAGCGATAGCTTGTCTCTCATCTCTGCAGACTTTCCGGATTTGGCAACTGCGTGCTTCTGCTTTCCATCTGAGACAGCCTTGTGTTGGGCCAAATGAGGTAATGACAGAGAGTCAAACCTTCACGTGACTTCCTTATTTGAAATTCAAATCTCAACGTCAGACTTTTATCAAGGAGAGGTTGGTTGAGATTTTCGATCTACATCTGACTGGTTCTTCAGCTGATGTTCTGTCTGAATGCTAACAGTTGAACTCTTAGCTGATCTGAACTTCATGCTGTTGATCTTCTTGGTTTGAGGTCCTACAACTGATGTTCTGAAACTGAACACTCAGTTGTCTTCCTTGTATCCGATCAGTTGGGTTCGAACGCTCGGATGTCTTTCTTTCATCTGATGTTCTCTTCCCCTATCTACTTCTCATCTGATGAACGCTCAGTTGTCTTCCTTACAACTGATGTTCAATTGCAACTTCTCTTGAACGTAACTTCCCCCTTTTTCAATGCTTAGATGACTTTTGCATCTTCTACTTTGAATGCTCATCTTATGAACGCTCAGTTTTCTTCCTCACAACTGATGTTCTATTCGAGTGAGGCCTTGTTGCCGTCTTCAGCTGGAGTCCTGTAAAGATAAAATCTTAACACTGCTCAAACAGCGAGCCTAACTACTAACATTAGGATCTGGCAACATCTACTTGGTTGGGGTCAGTTGGTTTTGGAATCAATCAAAACTTTAATAAATTTCCCAACAACCCCTCTTACTGAATGAATTTTTGTTTGACCTATAAATAATGTTATAGATGACATAACGATATTAAGCATAACAACATTTGTTTTAAGGTAACTAGTGTGCAACTTTCGACGGGATATTATTTGATGTAATTTGTTTGATAGTTATAGAATTTAATTGAAAGTGAAAATTTTTAGTATCCAATTAAATTCACAAAAATTGTTTCACGATTCTCCCATCTTCATTTATTATTTTTGATATTATTAGTTCAATTTTAATCTATATGCTTCATTATTTGTACTTCTTTAAGATTAGAAGAGATAAAAAGATAATTTATCATTTAATTTTTTGGTTCAATAATTTGCCTTTAATTTCTATAGTCAACGATTCTTATATACATTTACTGTTTTTCTTCCTTTTTAGTTTAATTTTAATTCAAATACTTCATTAAGACTATTAAAAAGAATATTAGTAGTATAAAAATTTATTTTGAAAGTCAGAGTCGTCAGTATGTAATTAAATTAGAAAAAAATATTTCGCGATTCTCCTGTCTTTATTTATTTATTTTTCTTTTTTATTTAATTTAATCCAAATATTATTTGAATTTTAGATGCAATTTGCTTGATTGTTATCAAAATTTATTTTGAAGTGAAATTTTTTACTATTTAATTAAATTCAAGAAAATCGTTCTACAATTCTCCCATATTAATTTACTATTTATGATCATTTTAGTTCAATTTAATTCAGATGATTCACTAAGATTGTTAAAATCAGTAGCCTCAATTTGTTTGATATTTGTAAAGTTTATTTTGAAAGCCAGATGTGAACACACATTTTAATTTTTGAGTAGTTTATATAGGTTCGACAATAGTTGAGTCTTATAGAAAAACGACGTGGACATAAAATTTTATACTATTAAATATAATACAGGTATATAAAAAAAGCTTAATTAAATAAGGATATAATATGAATAGGGGTAAAATTTAAAATACACCATCCTAAACATGTAAAATGAAAAATACACCACCCTAAAGAATAAAATGAATTTTACCCCACTTCACTTTTGGGCTCACTAAATGTCAATTCCCCTTACGTGTTTTTTTTTTTTTGTTTCCTCTCCCCCCCCCCCACGCTGACAGACGACAATTATGTGTTTTTTTTTTTTTTTTTTTTTTTTTTACAACCCTTTGACCGGCCCAAATTTAGAGAGCAATAATTTACCCCAACCCCCACCCCCACCCCCACGTTTTTAATCAGCAACAAATAAATAACCCCCCACCCATATCCCGCTGCCCATTTCTCTCTATCTCGCTGCCCTCTTCTCTTTTATCTCGCCCAAGCCTACATTCCATTCCAATCTCTCGTTTTCACTTCACATCGGCATCAAGATGTTCAACCTTTGCACAATATGACTAATTATGGAGAGGTTAGTATTATAATTCATAATGTTATTAATTTTATTTAGTGAGTATTTTTTTGTATTTGTAGGAATTACACACGCTAAATATATATATACTTCTTCGAATTGTAATGTAGGATTTCGTCCCTTAGTTATTTATTTAATTTAATTATTATTTGTGCAAATTCCGCTCGGAAAACCTAACACCATACAAATCCCGCTCGAGCGGGATATGCCGTACACGAGCGAGAAATTGGTTTTTGTCCCTATAAATGAATGATAATAGTTTACAACCTGCCCTAGATCCCTAATTCGCTTAATTGGTGATGTTTGGACTATATGTGATTAATGGATACTAATAACTTGAAATACGGTAATATTGAATTTTTTGAATACGAAATGTGGTCCTAATTTTTTAATTAATTAATACATGTTAATTAATAAACATCCCGCTCGTTAAACTATTCATCCACCAAATCCCGTTCGAGCGGGATATAGCTCTGCCGAGCGGGATTTAGTGATTCTTAAGTAATGTGATTTTTTTTTTATGTTGTGGAATATTTCCCGCTCGAAAACGTTACATGTGGCTTGATATCACGCTCGAGCGGGTTATAGCTCTGCCGAGCGGGATTTAGTGTTTCTTAAGTAATGTGATTTTTTTCTGTTTTGTGGAATATTTCCCGCTCGAGTACGTTACATATGGCTTGATATCACATTCGAGCGGGATTTTGATATTACAAGCGGGATTTGTTTTTTACTTGTTAAATACTGTGTTGAGTTTGATTTTATTATTTGTATTTTAATTTAAATTTTTATTCGTGCAAATTATTTCAAGAGGCCCGACACTATTGATCGGAAGTCCACGGTTAGCACGTCCTACAGGCACAACGTTTTATAAGACGTTCAGTCTACATTGATGGTGGTTGGGGGACTGGATCTCCTGGAGAGGTGGCTTGAAGGTTGTTTTGGCCACTTTACTTACTGGTAGCCGGGGCAGAAGTGCGGTATGGGCGTGCATCACGTATTGTCCCGACAGATTTCGGTTCAATGCGATGAGCCACACGACATGTGGTTTCATATCAACGAGGTGAACCTTCATTTTTCTTCTGCGGAGTATGTCCTTGTTACAGGATTGTCATTCGGCTCGTCTGATTTTCGACCTTCAGACGACCACGACTTACTGGGTGTGCAAGTGTATCGGCGGTTTGCCAACGGCGTGCCTATTAGTGTGGGGGACCACCTCGATCGGTTTTGTCTGAGGCACGTGACAGATCAGAGTGGACAGCTGTACCTGTAGGTCGCGCATGTGTTAGTTCTGTGTATGTTGCTGTTTGGTCTTGAGCAGAAGAAGTTTGTTGCGGATTGGGTGTGGAAGCTGGTGAACAATCTCAACGCATTTTCTGGGTTTTCTCGGGGTGCATACACGTATTTGGATCTGAAGCACTACGTGGATAATTTGTAGCAGACGAAAAAGTACCACTTCTACGTGTAGCCTGGGCTTTCATGTTTGGTCATTGGAGGTGCTGCCAGAATTAGCCGCTGCAGTTACAGTCATTGATAACTCGGATGCACGGCCTAGATGTCTTAGATGGAAGTTCAAAAAGTTAAGTGGAACAGAGCTTCAGCCATTATTTTCTTTGCAGGTAAATTTTAATTTTTTCACTGTATGTATTTCTCTGTATTTTTTTTATAATTGTATTTGTGTTTGATAAAATGTTTTGCGCTGCAGGTTGGTCGATTCAACCCTTTTGTACCGGATGATGCTGAAATGGAGACTTTCTATTTCCGGTCCAGTCAGTATCCAAATGCACTTGGAGTGGGCTTTGTAGTGCCGCGCAATCCGTTACGTGCAGGGGAACAGTTCCCCCGTCAGCCACGCCAGGCCATAGTAATTGATGATGAAGACCAGGAAGAGAGACCTCTTCGAAGGAGAGCACAGAGACAGCGGGGTCAACAGAGACAACCTGTTACAAATAACCAGTGAGAGGCCGAGGCAGAGGGAGAGGCAGAGGAAGAGGCAGAGGCAGAGGATTGTGATCCTGAGTACAGAGAGCCATCCCGCTGTCCAGAACATGGAAAGAGTGTTCATCAGTCAGGATCTTCATCCTCCAGTGGTGGGGCTGATCACGTCCTACGATCCAGTGATTGACGCTGGATTCGATCAGAGATTGCCCTTGCAGAGGATCGCATTGTAGAGAAAGTGGAGCAGAGACTGTTCCCCAAACTCAAATCTTGGATTGAGGGTTTGTTTGACAAAGCCCGATGTGGATCTACACGCTGATCCCCTGGACATCAGCCCACCCCGTGGTCCATGCCTCGCCAGTCACCACGCCTCTCAGTGCGAGACCCTGCACAGGGCTAGGGCCAGGAAGACCAGCGCCGCTCCTCAGTGCGAGACCATCTAAGGGTTCAGGGCCAGGACGACCAGCGCCGGGGCAGAAGTGCGGTATAGGCGTGCATCACGTATTTTCCCGACAGATTTCGGTTCAATGGGACGAGCCACACGACATGTGGTTTCATATCAACGGGGCGAACCTTCGTTTTTCTTCTGCGGAGTATGTCCTTGTTACCAGATTGTCATTCGGCTCGTCTGATTTCCAATCTTCAGACGACCACGACTTACGGGGTGTGCAAGTCTATCGGCGGTTTGCCAACGGCGTGCCGATTAGTGTGGGGGACCACCTCGATCGGTTTTGTCTGAGGCACGTGACAGATCAGAGTGGACAGCTGTACCTGCAGGTCGCGCATGTGTTAGTTCTGTGTATGTTGCTGTTTGGTCTTGAGCTGAAGAAGTTTGTTGCGGATTGGGTGTGGAATCTGGTGAACAATCTCGACGCATTTTCTGGGTTTTCTTGGGGTGCTTACACGTATTTGCATCTGAAGCACTACGTGGATAATTTGCAGCAGACGAAAAAGTACCACTTCTACGGTGCAGCCTGGGCTTTGACGTTTGGTCATTGGAGGTGCTGCCAGAATTAGCCGTTGCAGTTACGGTCATTGATAACCCGGATGCACGGCCCAGATGTCTTAGATGGAAGTTCATGAAGTTACGTGGAACAGAGCTTCAGCCATTATTTTCTTTGCAGGTAAATTTTAATTTTTTCACTGTATGTATTTTTCTGTATTTTTTTTATAATTGAATTTGTGTTTGATAAAATATTTTGCGCTGCAGGTTGGTCAATTCAACCCTTTTGTACCGGATGATGCTGAAATGGAGACTTTCTATTTCCGGTCCAGTCAGTATCCAAATGCACTTGGTGGGCATTGTAGTGCCGCGCAATCCGTTACGTGCAGGGGAACAGTTCCCTCGTCAGCCACGCCAGGCCATAGTAATTGATGATGAAGATCAGGAAGAGAGACCTCTTCGAAGGAGAGCACAGAGACAGCGGGGTCAACAGAGACAGCCTGTTACAAATAACCAGTGAGAGGCCGAGGCAGAGGGAGAGGCAGAGGAAGAGGCAGAGGCAGAGGATTGTGATCCTGAGTACAGAGAGCCATCCCGCTGTCCAGAACACGGAAAGCATGTTCATCAGTGAGGATCTTCATCCTCCAGTGGTGGAGCCGATCACGTCCTACGATCCAGTGATTGATGCTGGATTCGATCAGAGATTGCCCTTGCAGGGGATCGCATTGTAGAGAAAGTGGAGTGGAGACTGTTCCCCAAACTCAAATCTTGGATTGAGGGCTTGTTTGACAAAGCCCGATGTGGATCTACACGCCGATCCCCTGGACGTCAGCCCACCCCGTGGTCCATGCCTCGCCAGTCACCACGCCTCTCAGTGCGAGACCCTGCACAGGGCCAGAGCCAGGAAGACCAGCGCCGCTCCTCAATGCGAGACCATCCAAGGGTTCAGGGCCAGGACGACCAGCGCCGGGGCAGAAGTGCGGTATGGGCGTGCATCACGTATTTTCCCGACAGATTTCGGTTCAATGGGACGAGCCACACGACATGTGGTTTCATATCAACGGGGCAAACCTTCATTTTTCTTCTGCGGAGTATGTCCTTGTTACCGGATTGTCATTCGGCTCGTCTGATTTCCGATCTTTAGACGACCACGACTTACGGGGTGTGCAAGTCTATCGGCGGTTTGCCAACGGCGTTCCGATTAGTGTGGGGGACCACCTCGATCGGTTTTGTCTGAGGCACGTGACAGATCAGAGTGGACAGCTGTACCTGCAGGTCGCGCATGTGTTAGTTTTGTGTATGTTGTTGTTTGGTCTTGAGCAGAAGAAGTTTGTTGCGGATTGGGTGTGGAAGCTGGTGAACAATCTCGACGCATTTTCTGGGTTTTCTTGGGGTGCATACACGTATTTGCATCTGAAGCACTACGTGGATAATTTGCAGCAGACGAAAAAGTACCACTTCTACGGTGCAGCCTGGGCTTTGACGTTTGGTCATTGAGGTGCTGCCAGAATTAGCCGTTGCAGTTACGGTCATTGATAACCCGGATGCACGGCCCAAATGTCTTAGATGGAAGTTCAAGAAGTTAAGTGGAACAGAGCTTCAGCCATTATTTTCTTTGCAGGTAAATTTTAATTTTTTCACTGTATGTATTTTTCTGTATTTTTTTTATAATTGTATTTGTGTTTGATAAAATGTTTTGCGCTGCAGGTTGGTCGATTCAACCCTTTTGTACCGGATGATGCTGAAATGGAGACTTTCTATTTTTGGTCGAGTCAGTATCCAAATGCACTTGGAGTGGGCTTTGTAGTGCCGCGCAATCCGTTACGTGCAGGGGAACAGTTTCCCCGTCAGCCACGCCAGGCCATAGTAATTAATGATGAAGACCAGCAAGAGAGACCTCCTCGAAGGAGAGCACAGAGACAGCGGGGTCAACAGAGACAGCCTGTTACAAATAACCAGTGAGAGGCCGAGGCAGAGGCAGAGGCAGAGGAAGAGGAAGAGGCAGAGGCAGAGGATTGTGATCCTGAGTACAGAGAGCCATCTCGCTGTCCAAAACACGGAAAGCATGTTCGTCAGTCAGGATCTTCATCCTCCAGTGGTGGGGCCGATCACGTCCTACGATCCAGTGATTGACGCTGGATTCGATCAGAGATTGCCCTTGCAGAGGATCGCATTGTAGAGAAAGTGGAGCGGAGACTGTTCCCCAAACTCAAATCTTGGATTGAGGGCTTGTTTGACAAAGCCCGATGTGGATCTACACGCCGATCCCCTGGACGTCAGCCCACCCCGTGGTCCATGCCTCGCCAGTCACCACGCCTCTCAGTGCGAGACCCTGCACAGGGCCAGTGCCAGGAAGACCAGCGCCGCTCCTCAGTGCGAGACCATCCCAGGGTTCAGGGCCAGGACGACCAGCGCCGCTCCTCAGTGCAGCATCATCATCCACATCACACGGAGGAAGATACTTGTCTTGCTCGTCATTCCTTGCAAGCAGAACAGTTTTTGTCGCCGCATTGTCCAGCGCGTCATTCCATGTACGAGTCTGGATCGTCGAGTGCAATGTTCGATCAGTACGGTACTTTATGCACGATCCACATCGGCATTCAATGCAAGAGGGAATTAGCAATTTCAATGCGTTGTGGGAGTCTCTTACCTCGGTATGTATTAATTTCACAGATATTAGATTATGCATTGTTATGTTTTACGTAAGATATTGATATTTATTTCGTTTGTGTAGGGCCATGGACAGAGTTTTGAGGCACGTCTGCACGAGGTGGAGTCGCCGATCCACGCAGTCCGAATTAATCAGATACCGGTGGGGGAAGAGCAAGAGCAAGAGCAACAACAACAACAGCAGCAACAACGTCGAAGAGGGGAAATGATTCGGAGAGCTGTTGCAGCAATACAGACGCCCATGCTTGCCTAAAGAGAATCACATCCACTTCCGCCGGAATTTATGCAAGCGCTTGAACTATTTATGAGCGGTGATGGATTCATGGTTATTCCTGAAAGCGGGGGATTTGTAGGCAAGCACTGGTGGATGCAAATTATGCTGACTAACGCAGACATAAATGTTGAGGTAAAGAAAACATTATTTTATCGATTATTTTAGATTTTAATTTTATTTATTCCAATTATGTTTTGCCTTGTAGGTCGTAGATTTGTTCATCTCTTACTTGAGAAAACGATTAATTGACCGAGTGCATGTGAAGCCCGATGTGACAAGCACAAACACTGTTTTATTAGATTCCGATATCTTTGTAAGTTTAATTTAATGAATAATCGAGATTATTTATTTACAACCGTGTTCATTTTATGAGTGTGTCTCGTGTCTTTCTAATGCAGCTTCAGCTCAGAGGTGATTGGTTTAATAAGATTTTGACCATAGAAATTGAGCAGGAACTTAGGGGATCCTGGGGCACTTATGCTGACTATGAGCCTCCAATGAGTCTACTATATGGAGCGCATGGAGCAACGGGAGCTGGAAGACCGAGCTTCTTTGGTGCAACCCACGTAAGTGGACGCACTTCAACGTTTACTTGATGATTCTCTTACAACTAATGATATTAATCGTTCGTTTCATGCAGATGATTCTTGTGTGCAATATTGACTTGCATTACGTTGTAGTCCGAATTGATTGCAAGAATTGGGTGGCTGAGCTCTATGACTCCATGTATCATTATATTGACCGAACCGCACAAGTGCGCCGACGCAGGAGCCTGGAGCCACTACTGAAGCTTTGGACTCGAGTTTTTACATGCTCGTTTTACTGGAGGCACAACACAGTTGGAGTGGAGCCCGATGAAAGGCCCCTAACGCTCATGGTCGTTCCAGCTGTAGATCAATTCAAGCAAAAGGACAGTGTCAACAGTGGTGTATTTGCAATGATGACGATTGAGCGTCTAATTAGTGGTTCACCCTCTATTCCGTGGGGCAACACACGCATAAAAGAATATCGGAGGAGGGTCGCCGCGGCTATATTTAGTATTTGTCGTGCACCGGATGGAGCAGATAGGTACATATATGATTTAGAGCAGAGGCGTAGACCATCAGCTGGGTGATCTATTCTTTGTAATTTTATGTTGTATGAATATTGAATATTTAATTTCACTCTTTTTAAAACAATTTGAGAAGTACTTTATATTAATTGAGTAATATTTTTTTGTTTCTAATATTACTTGAAGAGTCTCACGAAACATACATTCATTAAAAAATTTGCAGCAATGGATGATTACAATGATATTTTTCATCTTAGATGTCGATTATGCATTGCACGAGTATGTCCATATTCATGACACACACTACATTTCCTACGTGGTTGGCTTTCTGTGGGAGCTCGATGCCGGCTCAGTCTCGGGTGACCCGGTAGAGGCGTAATTTTTGAAGGCAAGACCAATATGTTATCCACAACAGTAGGAATAGTCCAATCTTCAATGTGAGGAACATGATTTATAGAATTTTGATAAACTTCGCTCCAAGCTTCTCGTGTGTAGTAATACTGAACGTAATCGTATATGCTTTCACCATTTTTCCTGCAATTTTACATTAAAAAAATAATTGTATGAAAACATTAGTATTTTCAAATAAATAAAGGACAGATGAATGCATGTGAAGTGTACTTACAGTATTGCAGCAATGGCATGAGAACAAGGGAGCCCATCAGCTTGAAATTCCATGCAAGTGCATCTTTGTGTCAAGGTCCACTTGATGCGGTCTTTTAGAATCACGGACATTGAAGATTGACCCATGACCTTTCGTGCAGTATACGTCAAACCCTTATTTATTCCCGCAGTCAGTTTGGCTGTCGCGTTAGCAGTCAGTACAGTGTCATCGCCGTGAGGGGCATTTCGTCTCTCCTCGACCAACTCCTCGATGACATGTCTGATTGCATCAAGCATTGAGCATATTGGCAGCCGTCGTGCCCATTCCAACCGCCCATTCCAATTCTCGGCTGCATTAGATGTCAGATGACTGTAACGCGGCAAAGGACAGTGAACTCGAGACCACTTCTCCGGTCCGACACTTATCAATTTTTGGTAAGCAGCTTCACTCTCTCGGCGGATCATGTCCATTGCATTTTCAAAAATTGCTCGGCGATATGCAAATGCAGCTTTTTAAAACAATTTCACCACTATTTTTCCGTAACGGTTAATCTTTTGCAGCAAGTGATAGTAGCATAAACTATGAACTGCATTCGGAACAACCTCCTTCACTGCGTTATCTATCGAGGGATGGGCATCAGACACAATTAATGTATCATTCAATTCTCCATACACAATTCTAAATCGGTTGAGGAACCACTTTCAAGAGATATCATTCTCAATAGGCCCAATGCCAATCGCTAGAGGAAAGGTATGCTCGTTGGCATCCTTAGTGACAGCGACAAACAAGATACCTCTATTCTTGGCCTTCAGATAAGTGCCATCAATTGCAATCACAGGCCTCATATTTAGTGGATAAGCAAGTCTACATGCGCCGAAAGCTACAAACAAGTGTTCGAACTTCCCATTAATACCAACTTGCAAATCAGTAAATGTACCTGGATTCCATTGCTATAGCATGTGAAGATAGCCTGGCAACATCCGGAAGGAATTAACATATCCCCCGTATATGCTTCTATCGCTGCATGCCGTGCTCGCATGGCCAAATCATAATGAATGGTGAACCCAAATTCACTTTGCACCTCTGCCATAATGGCCTTTGGCTCTATTATTTTACACTCCCTTCGTATTTTCCGAGCAACGTAGGCTGCAATCACATTCATGCGAACTTTTCTACGACCAATACGTCCTAGCTAGCGTGTGCATGCGTGATCGCCCGTAAACTTGGTAATTCTCCAAACTTTTGATCTTTTACTTGATCTTGCTTTCAGCTCGAACGGACAAGATTCCATATGCCTGCATATCCATCTGAGATGTAGGCATTAACTTTGTATTCTGCTCCAATCTCCAGGTGCTACAAGCCTGCTGCTATATTTAGAGCTGCTTTACTTTCAAAAACAGAACCAACAGACAAATCACCATCTTCTAGCGGGCCTTGTTCATGTACAACGATTGAATTCGTTGCATTCACGGAAATCACTGGAACTAACCAACTGCTCCAATCACCGGCTTTGTCATCTTCTTCACCGCGAATCCATGCTTCACGATCCAACACAACATTATCTATCATGGTGTCCTCTGTCATCTCTTCGGACGCATCACTATCGGTTTCCATCTCATAGTCTTCAGCCTGAGGACCAACTGCCTCTTGATCTTCGTCATCATCATCTACCTCTTCATCATCGTCATCACCATCTGCATCTTCATCATCGCAAGAACCATCTGTTGTCTCTGGAACTTGACTCGACGTGGATCCAAAATATTGTGTGGATGTCGATGCATAATTACCCCCAGCATCATCACAAAAAGTGGAGGAAACCATCTGTCTTTGGATACGATCCATTTCTTCGTAATAATCAGCATCAAACTCTGGCACGTATACGTTCGTGTATTGGTGAGTCACGTACACAGTTGCAGCTGGCTGCGTCGCGCACAAATGATCAAATTCATCATCGGTGCTTAATGGGCACTTTACAATACGTCCTCTCTCATTCTTCGACAAATAATGCAACTCGTACTGTGTGCTGAACGAATTTGCACTCAATTGTAAATCGATGTTGTACCTCAGGCCGACGAGATTTCTTTCGATGTCTACGTATTCATATCCGCCCAAGTAAGCACAACCAGACCATATTCCTTCGTATTTGATAATAAAATAGTGATCCATCTACACAGAAGTACAAACACATAACAATTAATAAAAATAACACAAAAATATGAAATCCCGCTCGCCAACCACAACAATTTCCCGCTCGAGCGAGATCTAATTTTACGAGCGGAATTTAATTTTAATTAGCGGGAAATGATATATGCAGCTTCTAGATTTTTTTGGAGTCCTAATATACAAAATCCCTCTCGGCAGGCCTAAATTCCGCTCGAGCGGGATTAAAATTCACGAGCGAAAATTTACAATTTCGAGCGGGAAATGATAAAATTCACTTGCTATGCAATCTATACAGCATTCATATAAATTTCAAAGTTTTGATTATTAAAGAGTCTGATTTTCTAACTTATCACGTACAATAAAAATTAAGTGGACACTAGAGGAAAATTACAAGAGAAGAAAAATACCTCAAATAATGAATTTGAATGGATATTACTTGAAATATTGCTGCCCACTATAGAATATTATGAATTTGAAAGGATGTTACTTGAAAGATTACTGCCCACTATAGAATGTGATGAATTTGAAAGAATGTTATTGTGGGTGTGTAAAAGAGGCGTGTGAATGGTAAAATATATAAAGTTATCAATTCTATACAGATTTTTTTCCGCATTTCACGTGAAAATGTACTGTCTCATGTCTGCACAAGCAAATAAATCCATGCCAGGCACCAATCAGCTATCATTCTGTACATTGACCAGCTTTCTGCCATTTCCCGCTCGGATAGAACAGTTTCCCGCTAGACACGTGTCAAATCCCGCTCGAGGGGGATCATACTTCCCGCTCGAGCGGGATTTGACACGTGTCGAGCGGGAAACTGTTCTATCTGAGCGGGAACTTCATTTAGGTTCGTTTAGTGCCTATTCAAAAATTTTCGACTGAAATCCCGCTCGAGCGGGATTTCACACGTGTCGAGCGGGAAACTGTTCTATCCGAGCGGGAACTTCATTTAGGTTCGTTTAGTGCCTATTCAAAATTTTTCAACTGAAATTAGTCCCTAAGGCTATCTGTATCCGGGCTCGAAGCTGGGTGCTCGAGCCCAGATCGAGCATGGGGTGGCTCGAGCTTATTGCGTGGCGGGGAGAAGGCGCTCGAGACGCGCCGAACTCGAGCGGTGCTCGAGTTCGGCGCGTGCACGGGACGCGCTCCCAATTTCGAATAAAAAAATAAAATTAAATGGCGCGTGTTTTACACGCGCCGAACGTTAAAAATTTCAAAAATTCGACCGTTCGGCCTTTGCAACGGCTATGGCCGATTAATTTTTTTTTTTTTCCTCCACTATAAATACATCCTCACAACCCTCATTCATCTCACACCAAAAATACATCCTCTTTCTCTCTCAAATTCAACTACAAAAATATGTCTTCATCTTCGCTGAGTTTTTCATTTTCGTCGTTGGAATATGTCGAGGGCGGCACCGACGACGAGGTACTTGAGATGATGGCGGACGTGGATCGCTACGTACGTGCACACTTAGCAACGGAGAAAAAAAAGAAGAAGAGGGCGTGGGGGTTCGTCGACCGCGACCGAGAAGCGGCGTGTGCGGTCCTACACGCCGACTACTGTAATGTTTTTAATTAATGTAATGTTTTTTATTTTAATTAATGTAAAATTTTATTTTATTTGAATTGATGTAATGTTCAATGTTATTTTTATTAATGGAATTTTATGAATTAATTTAATAAAAATGAGGAATTGTTTAATATTGTGCTGGAGCACCCTTGGGATGCAGGGGTAAAGGTCTCTAAGGGTGCTTTAGTGTTGGAGCACCCCTTAGAGCACCTTAATGGTCTCTAAGGGATGCAGATAGTCTAATTAATTCCGAGTAGTGATATATAAAATAATTAAATTACATAATTATTGACTAATAATTGTCAAATAATCACATAATTATCACTAAATCATTGCAATGTCATATACTTTATATTACATCTATTATATATGTGTAAGAGATGTGATATAAAGAGGTTGACAAGATAGCATATTATATTAGAAATATTCAAAATGGTATAAAATTTATTATTTTTGGGAAGGTGATGTATTTTTTATTTTTGTATTATGAAAAGATGTATTTCAATGGATTACCACATATGAATAATTATAAAGAATGAATTGTTCTCTTTTTCTTATTATAGTTTTCGAACTTACCAACAATTCCATAATTGGATCTCATAAATATAGACCCTGAAAATTCCTTAATAGAATAATTATAAAGAATGAATTGTTCTCTTTTTCTTATTATAGTTTTCGAACTTACCAACAATTCCATAATTGGATCTCATAAATATAGACCCTGAAAATTCCTTAATAATAATATTAGAAATGTGGTCAAGGGTTAACAATTAAATATAGTAACTAAACTTTCTCAAAATTAAGATGTTACATGAATGTTTCTTTCATGTCTGAACTTTCAATTTTCAGTCAACATAAAGCGACAAGATGTTGATCTCATCTTACACAATGGATGAGACACTTTTGCACAATTTTTTGTCGAGGTTTTTAAGCTAATAAAATATAATTTTATGGAAAAAAATTAAGTGAAATCTCATCTTATGATATGGATAAGAGTAATTACTGCGGGAGTCGAAGGGGGTGTCGAAGGTGGTGTCGAGTGGATCTCGACACACCCCTATGTCGAGCCATAGTGGGTGATCGACACACCCCTATGTCGAGGGGTGTGTCGATGGTGGAGTCGAATTTTCGACACTCCACTCGACTCCATGATGATGCAATATGGGGACACTTGTCGTGTCCCCATTGGTCCCTTATTATTATTATTATTATTTTTTTCGTTAAAAATTAAAAAAAATAACCGTTATTTTTTTCTTTTCTCCAACGTATATATTTCCATCTCCAACGTCTATATCCCATTTTTTCCCTATATATACCCCTTCATCTCATTCATTCTCCACACAACCTAATTTCTCCATCCATTCTTCTCCCAAAAAAAATTCATTCTTTCAATTTATTTTGTGCAAAAAAATGGCTGAAGAGGGATTCAATTCGTGGTACTCGCAAACTTTTGGTTCAATCCCACCGAACCAATCTCCCAATCCGGCGAATCCAACCTCCCAATTCTCCTCTTCTTCCGGTTTCGGGCAATACTCGGCCCCTGCAGGGTTTGCAGCGTTTTCGCACACGCCGGGCTTCTCCCAATTTCCCCCGTCGTCGGGTTTCTCCCAATTCCCTCCGGCGACTGGGTACTCGCCGTTCTCACAGCCGCAGGGGTATGGCCAATTCCCCCCGTCGCCTGGATTCTCACAGATGCCTAGTTTCTCTCAAGTTCCTCCGTCTTACGGCTTCTTGCAGTCGCCGGCCTTCTCGCCTGCACCGGGCTTCTCGCCTGCGTCGGGCTTCTCGCAGTCGCTGGGCTTCTCGCCTATGTCGGGCTTCTCGCAGTCGCCGGGGTTCTCTCAAGTACGGGCGACATCCGAGTACTCCCAATTCTCGCAGCCACCAGCGGGTACGGCTCGACTCAGACGATTCAACCTCAACGACGAAGACGACCATATTGAGGTGGAGGAAGACGAAGAGGAAGAGGCGTACGGCGACTCCCACGAAGAGGAATCGGACAAACGTGAGCAAACACCACCGCCCCCGCCCGGCCGCAAGGGGAAAGCTATCGCGACCTCAAGCACGGCCACTTCTCCAGCCAAGGGGAAGGGAAAGCCACGCCGCAAGGGGAAAGCTGCCGCGGCCTCATCCGACGAGCCAAATAAGCCACTTCGAGGTCCTAACTACTCGGCCGGTGAGATTGAATACTTCGCAAAGTTATACATTGACTACGGGATGGACGCGATCACCAGCAATTATCAAACATCAAACGCGTTCTGGGACAAAATAATGACCCAGTTCAACGCGTTCATGTATCCCGCCTACCCAAGAGAAAAGAGTGCGACGAAGAGCGCATGGGGCCACGCCAAGAAAGAGATCCAGCACTTCGCCGGCATCTATATCCAAGAAGAAAGGGAGCTCGGAAGCGAGGAGAACGACCTCGACCTGTACAAAAGGGCCCACGATCTGTTCCTCGCCAAGTACGGGAAACCGTTCCAGTATAGGGCTGCGTGGGAGCTCTTGAGGCATGTCCCGAGTTTCACCAACCCTACGAAGACAACTGCTCCAAAGCGGACGAAGATAAATGAATCCGGCGAGTATACTTCGTCTGCTAGCGGCACCGCATCCACCACATCCCCGAGCGATGCAAACACTCTGCAGGTTCGACCCCAAGGAGTGAAAGCGGCGAAGAAGGGGAGGAAGGGCAAAAATGCGATACGGGAGCAGACGGCACAAGAGTTGTCATCCCTCAACCAGCAATCGAGGGAAGAGTGGGCGTTGGGCGTCTATCTCATGGACACGTCGAATATGAGTCCCGATCGAAAGGCGAGGTACGCAAATGTTCGCCGCAAACTTGCAAAGGAATTTGGTTGGGAGGAGTAGTTGTACTATTTTGTTTTTAAATAATTATTGTAATGTTGCACTTTTTAATTATTGTATTTTTTTAAAATTAGTGTATGTTTTAGTTTTTTTAAATTCAATAAAAATGTCATTTATTTATTTCTGACCTTTAATTAAGTTAATTTTTATAATATTTATTACAAATAAAAAAAAACAACAAAATAAAATCTTTTCAATCATTAAAATCACGCTTCCCAGTGCTTAGACCTAAGTCTTACTCAACCCCATTGTAGTGGGAAAATCAACCTATGTCTAACTAAATACCACCAATCATTAAAATCACGCTTCCCAGTGCTTCAACCTACGTCTAACTAAATACCCGTAGTAAGTGCTCTAAGGGATAAAGTTACTTTATAGCTCGACCTTTTGTGCATTAATTATCTTATGACGTGACCTTTAAAAAATTACAAAAATAATTTGATCTTTACCTCGTACGTCCATTTATGGCAAGGGAGAAAAAATCGGTGACATAAAATATGACTTGGATCTTGAGAATATTATGTGGAAATTATCTTATGCAAAATATAAAAATTAAAACTAAAAAAATCAATTAAAAATCAATAATATTAATTTCTTCTTCTTCTTCTTCTCTGATATGTTTTTCTCCTCCATCTTCAATTTTTTTTTTCTTTTCCAAACTGAACACCATACCCAAATTCATATTCATTCAGGAGCTATGTGGGACATCTCAGATTGACAATTTCAAAATCTATACTCTTTTTCTCAGCCTTATTTCCCATATCAACAATTTCAGAATTTCAATTTGGGAATAAGTAGTAACTGAAGAAATTCAGAAAGAATATTGGAAGCTAAAATACAATGAGAAAAGAAAGAGAAAGGGGATCTGAAAGTTTAGGTGGCGTGGGTTGAGGAAGGGAAAGCGACGGCGACAGTCGAGTTTGACAAACGACTCGCGGCGGCGATTGATGGCGTCGCAGAGGACGATGGTAGTGATTGTGGTTAAACGGCGAAACAGAAGTACCCAACATTTTTCTTCTTCCATCCCATCCTCTTTCCGCCAGCAGCTTCGCCGCCTTCTCATCTACCGCCGCCGCTTTCTTATGCTTCTTCTCAGACTAGCGATTTCGAGCGAATCCTTCGGATAAGTCTTCATTTGAGTGCTCGTGTGGTGTGAGAAATGGTTGAAGATGATAGAAACAAACAAATTGGAACTTTAACTTCTTCGATAATAAGGACAAGAGATATACATCTATTTGTGCATGCCAGCCAAATCGTTGGTGTTGAATTTGAAATAAGTTGAACATGAAGAAGAAGCAGAACACATTACCAGCAATGAAGAACACTAATATTATTGGTTTTCATTTGAATTTTTTTTAATACTTTTAGTTTAAATTTAATAGTTCAAAAAACAAAAAAAAAAACAAAAAAAATCTACATAGGCATCAAAATAATGTCGTTTTGATGTCCACGTACATAAGATAATACTCCTACAGCTTACATCATCTTTTCGTCGCCGGTGTTTTGCTTTTGTGCCACAAACGAGCATACAGGGCAAAAGTCATGCCATTTTTATAATCTTTCAAAAGTCAGGCCATAAAAAAATTAATGTACAAAATGTTGGGTTATAAAGTAACTTTACCCCTAAAATTCTCTATACGATTTTGTTTTTGATTAATTTGGATGCTAGGATTGTTTTCTATAGTTGGATTGGACTCAATCAATTTCCACCACTAAATATTAAGAAAATATATAATAATATAATTTATAAATAAAAAAATTATAAAATGAGAATTTAAGATAAATAAGAATATCGAATTGTGGTAGCGCCACGTAGACCTAAATTCAAGAAAAAATCTCGAATCTGCATCGGTATTAATATAATACTATATATAGATTATATTTTAGTTGTATTTAAAGGAAAGAGAAGGAAAGTAAAAAATATCACCTACTCAAATTGGGCCCCATTTATATTTGATGAAAAGGTAAAGTATATGTCCAACATAAGTGCATATTTGATAGCCTGGATATAACAAGATTAGATTATTTATCTAAGTTTATTGGTTGTTTGGTAGGTAGATAAATAAACTAACAAGTCCAATACAAAGCCACGGTTCGGTGCTATTTAGCTCTTCATTTCAGATAAGTTATCTCCCCAAATTGGAGAGTTTAATTAACTTGGTAAAACACTAACCTAGACAAATCACTCTTTTCCCCTAATACCCTCCTAACCTCAGTTTTTCTTCTCCATCTCCACCGTTTCTTCCTATCTCCTTCGCCACTCCGTCGCTTCTTCTCATCTCCTCCGCCGATCCCGGTGTTCTCTATCGTCTCCATCACTGCCGCACACAGCCGGACACCATCGCCTCGACTATCCCGACCACCTCACCGTGATATAGAAAAAAACAGAATTTACTTTCTCTAAAACTCCGCAGAGAAAACAAGATTTTGAGATTATTACGATAGAAGCTTGTAAACACAAAATATTGTATTTATTCAATAAACACAAGATTTTATATAAATATAAGAATTTCAAATATATGCGGATTCAAACTCTATTTAATCTTCTGATTCTTCTCTTCACTTTGACCCTCGAACGGTCTTCAAGCAGCCCTTGAGATTTGATGGAGAAGTATGCCTCCTTGATCTCCTTGGACTTGATAGTCTTCAATCTTTATAACGTTGACGTGGATGACTTTCGCCTTGCTTCCGAAGTAAACGTTGAGCTTTGATCTTTGACTTGATGACGTTGACTTGAGCTTTGGACTTGATGGTGTTGATACAGAGGACGTTCGCCTTGTTTCCAAAGTAATGTTGAGCGTCGAGCTTTATAACGTTGATTTGGAGGACTTCCGCCTTCTTTCCGGATCAAACGTCACTTGAGATATTTCTGCCAAAGAACGCCTTGAATCTCGCCGGGACACCTTGAATGTTGAGAGAGAAATCTTAGAGAATTTCTCTCTTCAATTCTTGAGCTCTTGAATATGATTTTTAGGTGTGAATTGAAGTTGTGTAGACACCTTTATTTGGGGAAAAATATGGTGGACTTGGTGAGCTTTTGGGCCCCATCATGAGCTTGAGGGATGAGGTGGCGCGATCTTATTGGCTCTTAAATATTAATGTATATCATTTACTTATTGTCAAATAAATAGCAATATTTATCACCATATAAAAATATATTTATCAATTAAATAACTTACTTTAATATGAATATGTTAAGATTTCATAATAAAATAAGATATTAAAATTAATAAAAATCTCTATAAAATTTCGTTATCTACAGAGCTAGGTATATTCCTCAAACAAATAAAATCGAATATGTCAAACACACCTCAAAATTCAGGTGAAGAAGATAAATTCTACCGTAAGAACTTTATTTCAGTCATTAAATTAAAAAAAATTACTGACAAAAAAGAAATGATCATTTTGATAATAAATAAATTATTACAGATTCTCATAGTCGTATTCAAACAATCACGATTGACGATCATGAATAAAATTATACGAATACAAAAAAGAAATTATACAAACACATACAGAGGTCTAATCACTTCGAATACCGGAGATTAAAGGACTAGAAATTGACGGATGCTCTCTAAAACCACAACTCTAATTCTCAAATCATAATCATTTGAAATGTAATTTATAAAAATACGGGGAGATTTGGAAATTCTTCATATTAAAAAGAAGAAAAAAAGGAAATTAATTACCTATTCGGAGAGAGTTACGTAAAGAAGATATAGTTCTTGAAAAGCGTGGTAGGGGAGAGGTAGGGGGATGGTGCGGCGGAGAGAGGTGGAGTAAGAGGAGAGAGGTGAGAAGTTAGGTAATCTTTGTAATTTTTTTATGTGTAAAGGGGTACATATGAAACCTTCAAATTTAATTTTGAATTTAAAATAAAATATCAAACAACAAAATTTTTAATTTTAAATTTTGATCTAACCTACCAAAAACCTACAATAGTTTATTTATTTAACATATCAAGATAAACTATCTTAAGATTATTTATATTTGCATAAGAGTATAAAATTGGCCAAAAGAAAAGTAGAGTAAATAAATATCTGAATAATCCTAATGTGTGTGACATGAGATAACGACTATTTACTCATTTTTGTTGTTTTGGGATCTCATTTAACTGGAAATTTTACTTTACATAGAATGTAGGAATATGTTGATTGATTTATCGTAGATTTTGTTACTAAGTAGTACTTTATTTTAATATTTAGTTTAGATATACTTATGTTTTAAAATTTTGTTACTACATAGTACTTTGCTTTGAGATTAATTTTAATAAAATTTTCTATTGATATTTATGTTTTAATTCTATTTATAATATTGTGTGATTTGATAGTTACTTTTTAATATTCAGATTTTTAGCGGGTAATAAATGAGTATTACCCAACGGGTTTGGATCAGGTACGAGTTTTAAAACTATTTTTAATCGGGTTTAGAACAAGTTTGGATGAAAAAAAAA
Organism: Schizonepeta tenuifolia; assembly: GCA_029490685.1. Classification (NCBI taxonomy): domain Eukaryota; kingdom Viridiplantae; phylum Streptophyta; class Magnoliopsida; order Lamiales; family Lamiaceae; genus Schizonepeta; species Schizonepeta tenuifolia. Next base: position 46,246,379 of record CM055958.1, on the reverse strand, counting down.
TTCACAGGTTTGGATTTAAAAAATGCTTAATAGGTGGTACTCAACCCATTGCCATCCCTAGATATGACATGGAAACAGGTCATGAAATAGGTTGATATGAAAATGGTTTTTTTTTTTTTTCTATATATATATCATGGGGACCTTAATTATCTCATTGATAAAGTTTGAGCTCGTATAATTTATATTTATTGTTTTTTTTTTGTTTTTTTTGTGGTGTGATTTTCCAACCGCTATTTTCGATACGTATTGAGTAAACTCTCGTCCATATGTAATAGTCTGTAAACTATAATACAGGCCCGACCTATACAAATATTAGTGAGGTTTGAACATGTTAAATCTATGGCAAAATTGCATAAAAATACCCGACCTTTTTCCAAATTCTGGACTTATTACAAACCTTTTAATTTCAGCAAAAAAAATAGTAACCTTATTTTTTGTTGCAATGTCCGTCCCGACAGAAATTCCCCCAATTCGATGCTGAGCTGGAACTCCGGAATGTTGACATGGCCTACCAGAATGGCTTAAAAAAACGACATCATTCGTGAAGGCGTAAAACGACGCCGTTTTACGCATTTGTGACTTAATGTCTTTTATTTTAGGGCACAATTCTAATTTCTTTGTCCCATCTTCCTTCTCTCCCATCGAGCATTCTCTATCTCCTTCCAGATTCGAGGCAAAAAATTGGACTTCATTAATCGCCAAAGCAACTGAAAAAATCATGGGTTCTTCTTCGCAAACAGGCTCCATGAGTTATCCCGAACATCAGAGGCTCTACACCTGTGAACAATCGGAGCCTTGCTTGTTGCAGGCTTCAAACATCGTGCACAATCCTGAGAGGTGATACTTCCATTGTCGTCGTCGCGGTCGGGTAAGAAATAATCAATCATTCTCTCATCATTCCTACTGATTCACATTTTGTAATTTGGGTAATTGTAAAAAATGTAGCGCGGTGATTGTAAGTATTGGGATTGGGTTGATCCGGAGCTGTCGACGTACTATAAGGATTGCTTTCTTAAAATCAAGCTCAAAAGAGATTTGGCGTTGGAGCAACTTATGCGAGAGAGGAAGAAAAATGCAACTGAGCAAGAGAAGGAACCGGAGTGCAAGCCAGAAAATGATGTTGTTGATGAACCGAAGCTGGCCAAACAAATGATAAATTTGGAGAAAAAGATTTCGGGGTTGTATTATTTGGCATTCGCTTTTGCAGTGTTTGTATTTTTTTTAGGCTTTAAGATGATCAAAGTTCAGGTGAAATTCTGCAGTGTTTGTGTTTTTTTGTTGTAGTTGTTGTAATTCAGTGGTGAATGGAAGTAGTTGATCTGTGGATCCTTTTTTTGAACTCTGCAATGTTGTAGATGTGGATCCTTTTTGGAATGAAAATCGAAGTTGCTGTTGTAAATGAATTTGGTGGTTGTTGCAATTGAATGTGGTTGTTGTTGCAATTGAATGTGGTTGTTTGGGTGCCTACAAGCCTGCTATAATGCATTAACATAAAGGTACTATACGTGTAATTGAAGCAGCTGTTGCAACTGAACTACATTACTCATGTTGAAGCTTAATAATTACATCATTTCATTGATATTCTCAGCACATAATATATGGTCAATGAAAGGTACATAGATGAGCAAAAAATTAGACTCAATAACTGACTTATCCATACATGAGCAAAATATATGGCCAATGAAGTTTTAGCTGACCAGCACAAAAAGAACATGCAATTCAGTTTTCCCCAACAAGTTTTAGTTTCAAAAGTTTGACAAAAAATTAGGCCCTAATTCCCAAGCTCTATTTTCTAGCAGCTCTCATCCTACTTTCCTGCGTTGAAGGCCCTTCTCCATATCCACTGAAACTGGTTTCTTCAGGCACAGAAGAGATAGGGTTTTGGTGTGGCATTCTTAGGGTCCCATCCATCCGAGGCATCTACAATATAAAATTTTAGGCATTAAAAACCTCATCAGCAGCATTAGAAACATTAAATGAAAATCTCAGCAATAATAAATGACTTACACCAAAGTAGGTATTTGCAGATCCCACTGTCCTTTTCCCTTTTCTTGTGGCAATCACCTCACTCGTAGAGCTTCCTGCTGTCTGCTGTTTTCCCCTTTTGTTTGGCTTTGGAGGTTGGATTGGATGTATCTGGGGTCTTCCTCTTTTGCCCTGTTGGAAGAGAATTAAATGTGTTAGATGTAGGAGTACGCAGAAATGAAATAAATTCAGTGAAGGCAATACCTTTGGTGCTTCTGGTGCCTTTTCATTCAAACAAGTTGCCTTGTTGTGTCCCTTTTGTTTGCATCTCTGGCAAGTCATCACAAGCCCAAACCTACTTAGCTTGTGTGGATTTTTGGGATCTTCCTCAGGATCCTTTCTTCTCACTTTCTTTGGTCTTCCAGGGAGCTTTCTAATTACTGGAGGCTTCACCTGGTAACCATCTGCCTCAGACCACATTTCTTCACTTACCACTGGCTCAATAGCATATTGGTATGCTTGTAGATACCTATCTACAGTGTAATAAGGGTGTACGTATGTAGAAGGCTCCTCACCACCAAAGTGTATGGCAGCACAAGCATGCACACCTACATGTACAGGTGCGCAGATTCAAATCCACCACAAAAGTCCTACTCTTGAAGCTTACCTCAAACCTCTTCTGCATGTTGGGAAAAACATAGGCTTGTATGCTTTCTTCTCTTGTTTTTTCCAATTTTTCATTACAAGTGGACACACTGCATCAGTGATTGCAGTCATCATCTTCAATTTATCTACTTGTCTAACCATCAAATCCTCCTAATTTGTTCCCACATATGAATGATATGCATTCCTCTTGCAGCCAGAATATAGCCATTGAAAGTCTCAGCTATGTTGTTATCTATCATGTCACTACATGGATGCAAGGAAATGAAGGCCTTACAAAATTTGTTGACATCTCTAGAAATGAAATCTTCATATGCGGTTACATTCTCAGCTTTCATGACTTCCAAGTTCATCTTGTACTCCTGAACATAAGTGCTTGACACAGTTTTCCAGAAAATTTTCTTCAAAGTAGTGCCCTTATGTTGCTTCTTCCAATTTATATACACATGTCTGGCACAGTTCCTGTGCTCAGCCAGAGGTGCTGCTTTGCTTACTGCATTCATGAGTCCCTAAACAAACATAAATGAAGCATTCATTAGTGCATAGTAGCCAAACAAATAAGTTTAAATGATGCTCATTACCTTTTGTTGGTCAGATATAAAAGTCCACCCATTGCCATCTGTGATAGCAAGATCTTCAAGCAGAATTTGCAAAAACCAGTACCAGCATTGTTCATTCTCAACTTCCACCACAGCCCAGGCTATTGGGAACATTTGGTTGTTACCATCCTAAGTGTTATAGTAGAGAAGTCAGTTTTGATAATCACCAAAATAAATACATATGAAGAATCTGAAAATTAGTATACATATTTACCTTGCCAACAACACATAGAAGGATTCCTCCTAAATAGGTCTTCAGAAAGCACCCATCAAACCCAATAACTGGCCTGCAACTCTTCTTGAAACCATTTCTCAATGCACTGTGCCCTATGTAGAAGCCCTTAAACACTGCCCCCTCTCCCAACAACAACACATATCTCCCATCCCTATCCAGTCTTTGCAATTCAGCCACATGTCTCCTCAACATTGCATAGTGATCTTCAACAGAGCCCCTGATCATTTCCTGAGCATGAGCCCTTGCCCTATACAATCTGTCCTTACCCACAAGAGTTTTGTGCCTTGTCCTAAGGTCCTCTGCTAATAGTGATATAGGCAAGTTAGGATGCACTCTAAACACATTTTGATATTTCTCAGCTATCCATCTTGAACTCACAAGCCTGTTGTTGCTGCTTCTTGTAAAAGTGTGCTTGGCATAATATGTCTTGATAATGAAAATATCATTAGCCTCTACAAGAGAAGCAAAAACAGTCCATTTGCAAGAAGGTCTGCATGTGGCCCTACAACTAGTCTTAGTGACTTTTCCAAACCTGATGTACTTGCCATTTGCTATAGCATTATCCCTCAATGCCTTCCTACATTCAAATCCATCAGAAAACCTCATGCCAAGTTTCAGTTCTAGTTTTTTAGGTTTTGTCCTGGGATCATAGCTGGACTTAAACTTGTTGTCTTTTTTACCCTCAAACTCTTCATCTGTTGAATCTGAACAGATCTCACCATCACTACTTTGGTAATCAGATTCAACAGGTTCAAGTCTTCTAGTAAACCCCAACTCATTAGCAGGTTCCTCATCCAGTAAGTCAAATATCTTACTCCTACATTTCACTTTCTTCCTTGACTGCACATATTCTTCATCATCAGAGGCAAGTTCATCATAATCTAATTCATCATCAGATGATTCACCATCAATTGGGTAGTAATCTGAGTCATCACCAGTCTCCTTCTCCTTCCCTTTCCCTTTCCCTATCTCTATCTCCTTCTCTTTTCCTTTCCCTTTCCCTATCTCTATCTCCTTCTCTTTCCTTTTCCCTATCTCCTTCTGCTTCCCCTTCTCTTCCCCTTTCCTTATCTCCTTCTACTTCCCTTTCCCTTTCCCTTTCTCATTCCTTTTCCCTATCTCCTTCTGCTTCCCTTTCCCTTTCCCTTTCTCATTCCCTTTCCCTTTACTTACTTCCTCAGACACAACAGTATTGAAAAATTCTGGGTCTTCCGCTTCCCAATCATCAAGAAATGAGGTGAGATCATCATCCACATTAGAATATTCAGCCACCTCATTCTCACAGGTTTCACTTTTCTCACCCTTCTCACTCACAGTAGGAACACACTCATCCCCCTCAACATAAACATGCAAGACCCTAGTTTCTGGTTTAAGAAGTGACAACATTTGCATAATATGCTCATCATTTTCCAGTACTTTAAATGAGAGAGACTTAGGAATTTGATACCACAATTTTGACCACGATTCATACATTAATCTCTGAACTATATCACTAACATCAAAATACCTAAATTTGTCCGGATCTAAGTGAAATGTTCCCTCACATTCACCCCCATGATACATTTTGCAATCATCTAGAGTCACAAATCGGCCAGAATGATGAACGTAAAGAGCAAATAAAAAGCTGAAAAGAGCAAGAAAAAACACAACATATCAGCAACAAACCCTAGATTCCAATGCTACATACTGTACCACAAGAAATCATTTTTTTGCATCAAAAGCAAAAGCAAATAATCGTTATTCTAAACAAATTTGGGACCTACCTATTCCCCATCTTCGTCCTCTTCTGGGACCACTTCACCACTCGCGCAAGAAGACAATGACGAGATGACAATTCAATAATAAAATATACCTAATTTGACAAAATCTTGCCTTTGTTTATTGTGGAGTCAAACAATTGTTTAACACGGATTAGGGCTTTGAGAATGAAGGTCGATGAATATTCTAACTGTGTGAAGGAAGTCGCGAAGAGTCAATACCCTAAATAAACCCAATTATTTTTAATTCTATAAAAAACAAAGACGTCGTTTTTCATAAGGATAATGTGACGTCGTTTTATTCTCCCCAATCACAGGCCACAGATTATTAAGCTTAATTTCATCCACGTCAACCAAATTAAACACGTAGGCAATTTTTAATCCAGCTCAGCGAGAATTTTGGCCGAAATTTCTGTCCAGACGGACATTGCAACAAAAAATAAAGTTACTATATTTTTTTTGCTGAAATTAAAAGATTTGTAATAAGTCCAAAATTTGGAAAAAGGTCGGATATTATTATGCAATTTGACCTAAATCTATTTATATTGTCATATTATACAAATATAAGAATAAATTATTAAAATTTCACCATCTTACAATATTTAATACTACAAAGAATTTAATATGAATTACATCATACCAAGCACAATATTAATTCTTAATACTTATTAAGATATCATAGCTAATCATATCAAGCATTATCGCATAATCGCAAACTAGCCCATTTTTATTGATATGGAGAGGAAAATAGGTGGAGTTTGAACTCTAAACTCACTACTTACAGATTAAAGCCACACGGTTTGAATTTCTCCTTTAGGCAACAAACAAACTAATCTTAAAACACAAACACAAATGAGATCTTAAACATGAAGGAGTCCTCAATATATATCTCCTTTGTATTTAAGATTAGGAATTTGATCAGTAATTACTCTAGTAATTAAACCGCAACTCAATCGGATAATTATAGTAGTAGCAATCGAGTATCGTATCCTGAAGGACTATTATTCGAAAATGATGTGAAAACAAGATTTAGATACTATCATACTATTCAAGCTCTAAGAGAGTCATAATGTGTGGTTTTTAACTACGAGAAAATAATAAATGAACAATTAAAGGCAATAGAATTGAAATTAAAGCAAGAAATGATCAAATAAACAATAATAAGACAAGGGTTGATTCACATAACCACATTTAGTCTCAAACTTGAGGAGCAATCAATCACAAAATAATTTACTAAACCTCTCTCGAAAGCTAGCAAAAGTAAATCAATCCAACGACTTTCTTGATAAGACTCAAGGCGAAAGATCAACACCCCAAAACACAAAAGATTAAAGGCTCCTACACATGCATTTATCACCTATTAAGTCTCAAAACCATGCATGATGTGCAATTTTGATGTCAATGATAATAATATCTATTAAGAATTTTCACAAACACTTGATATGCAAGAAAGATATCACATAATTGAGTCTCTACAAATCCCCAAAATCAACTAAAGAAATTAGCTAGACATAGAAATGAAATTGACAAAGAAAATAGTAATTAAAGCCATAATAAATGATACTATGTTGAACCAAAATATAGATTTTCAATTAATCTCCAAAAGCATCCAAGACAAGTCTTTAATTGAAATCTAATAGCATCAACCCTAAATTAAGCTAGAAATGGTAACTTGGGGAAAAAGAAAATAGCATAATATTTTAATCTCCTTAGTTTTTTGGGGTTAAATCTTCTTATATGGGGTAAAAAAAAGTGAGTACACAAGGTATAAAACGTGAAAATGGCAAAAACAAAAATTTTGGCCGAAAATGAGTTAACCGGGGGTCCAACCCCTCTAACCCGAACCGCCGTTGTCGTCACCGGTTGGCTCTAAAACGTGCTAATTCCAGTTCTTGCCGGCGACCGGGTTGGACCGCAGGCCTCCGTCACCGTTTGGCTCCTTCGATCCGCCGGTTATCCAATTTTTGTCCTTTTGCTCCAATTCTTCACTTTCTATCCCCATTTCATCGTTTCGATCTTCTGTAGACCTACGTGACACTTTTCTAACATAAAAACCTTTGTTTCACCTACATACATCTAAAATTACAAAACCGTGACATAATTCTAAAAAAAGAGAAATGATATCAAAATATATCACAAGTTAAGCATAAGTTTTGCAAAATGAGTAAATAAAACTACTTAAATTAATAAAAAATGAGTGCTTATCAAAATTATATAATAATTGAAGAGAATCAATTAATAAATATTCGTCTATAAGGCCAACTAAATTAGTTGACTGAGGTATCACAAGTATCTCTTTACCGAGAGATATTAGCTTTCAATCTTGCCTGCGAGCGATGTAGTATTTCTTATGTTATTTGGCGGTGTAGTTGTCTCATCCTTATGTCGTGGTGTAGTGGTCCTATTTATGTGCGGTGTAGAAGTCTCATGTAGAGGGTGGTATAGTAATTTAATTGATAATATTGTATACCTAGTGTAATGAAAAATATTAATAAATATTAGTATAGAATGATCACGTGTAGCAGTGATTGTTAATAATAAATATTGTACTTCCTCCGTCCCGATATTGATGACCTTTTTCTTTTTGGGATGTCCGGTTATTGATGACATATTTTTTTTTTGCAGTAAATCAGAACCTAATTAAATTTCTTAATCATCCTAAATTCTTACACAAACTCATTCCTTCTCCTTAGTCTCCGTGTCGAAAAGAAACGTATCATTAATATCCAGACGGAGGGAGTTGTAAAATAGTACTCTCTACGTTCCGCTCATTTTGTCTAACTTTTTTAAATAGACGTCTCACTCATTTTATTTATGTTCAAATAAAGAAAGAATTAATTCTTAAAAACACATTAAAAATGGTATAAACTATTCACTTTTTATCTTTTTACTCTTTATTTTTAGTTTCCACGTCTACCATTTAATCAACACTATACTTAATAATGGAATAGTTGCTTTATTTACAACTTTGCATTTTTCCCACTCAAACCACTTTCTTAGATTTTTGTGTAGCTTTTTTTCTATTTTTTGATCTTTGCTCATTAGGTACAAAAATTAAACATCATTGGTTATTGCTCAAACGATTAGTTCGGAATATTTCTATCTTAAACAAGCCAAATATTTGATATTCATGCCACAATCACTTTGTAAAATTTGTCATCTTAAAGAGTTACAAATCGTAAATGATATTAAAGCTATTAGTTTGTTAATGCTAACATCTACTAAAATGTCATGTATAAAGATGTATTCATAATATTTAAAATTTAATATATCTGTATTTGTTAGTTTTATTGAAATTTGTCACTTTTATATGATAAAAGTTAAGTATATGTTTGTTTCAATTTGAGCACATTTTAATAAACGGGGGCCTTAATGGCCTTCAAAATCTTCTTTGGCATTTCTTAAAGGAAAAAACGTTGACATTGTGCTTAAATTTATTTTCTTTCAAGAAACTAAATAAAAAAAGAAACGAGCCTAAAATCATATTATAAGTTAATCGAGGAAATGTATATAGTTATATGGTATTATAGGATTATAATTTGCATTTTAATGTTTACATACATACTTATTTTTTTTTAAAAAAATTGTCATTTCAAGAGTTACAAATTATTATGAATATTGAAGCTATTAGTCTATTAATACAGTAACTATTGAAAATATAGTGTATAAATATTCTATAATGTTAAAAATATAATATATAGTATTTATTAATTTTATTGAAATCGAAGACCTTTTCGAGAAGGACATTTGTTTTGGTGCACCGGTTATATACTATACACCCACTTTTTGTCCTATTATAGTTACAAATTTTCTTTTTTTTTTATTTTCCTTTTTTTCCCTCATTTTTTTTTATTTCAAGATTTTATTTCTTTCTTTTTCTTTTTTTTTTGTTATTTTCCACATTTTCTTTATTTTATTTCATCTTTGTTTTGTTCAACATTGTCGTGACGAAATGTAATGATTGTGAAACATGACATTCTTAGTGAAAAAGTTACTTTTTCCAACGACAATAATTACTTTAACGTTCGACTAAAAGCAGAACTTGTCGTATTAAAAAGTAGATATTGTCGTGACGAAATATAATGATTGTTAAACATTACGTTTCTTATTGAAAAAGTTTACTTTTTCCAACGACAATAATTACTTTAACGTTCAATTAAAATTAGAACTTGTCGTATTAAAAAGTTTACATTGTCGTTACAAAATATAATGATTGTGAAACATTACGTTTCTTAGTGAAAAAGTTTACTTTTTCCAAGGACAATAATTAGTTTAATGTTCGACTAAAAAGTAGAACTTGTTGTATTAAAAAGTAGACATTATCGTGACAAAATGTAATGATTATGAAACTTTACGTTTCTTAGTGAAAAAGTTTACTTTTTCCAACAACAATAATTACTTTAACGTTTGACTAAAGTAGAACTTGTCGTATTAAAAAGTAGATATTGTCGTGACGAAATGTAATGATTGTGAAACTTTACGTTTTGTAATGACAATGTTTACTAAAAATTTTGGAAATAAAAAAATCTGGAAAAAAAATTGAAAAATATAAAAACAAAAAAACTGAAAAATAAAATACTCTCTCCGTCCCGCCGATTACGGCCTAGTTTATATGGGCACGAAGACTAAGAAAAAGGGTATTGATATAAAGAAAGCATTTAGTGTAGTGTGAATACAATATTTTATAATGCTAATAAAGTTATAGATGGGATTGTTGAGTGTGTAGTGAGCGTAGCTTAGTGGGATTTAGATGGAATGGTGGGCCATGTATATAAACCAATTGTTTCCTTTAAAGGAAACAGACCAAGTATAGTGGAACGTCTTAAAATGGAAAACAGGCCGTATTCGGTGAAATGGAGGGAGTATGTTAAAAAAAAACACCTGCTCAAACAGGAACCTAAAAAGGGAAAGAAAAGAAAAAAAATCGAAAATTAAAAAAATAAAAATAAAAAATCAGTTGAACAGTAACCACGCGCGTGAACAGTAACCGCGCGTGGCGATGAACAATAACTCGCGTGAATATTGTTAGTGTGTTAAATAGTCAAACATGGTATGCTATAATAGGACAAAAAATGAATATATACTATACAACCGACTCACCAAAACACACTCCTTTGAAAAAAATAAAAATTGTAAATTTTACTCCCTCCGTACTTGAAATAAGGCCCCATTTACCATATTTCAAGTGTACACTATTTAATGCCCTGTTTCACTTTATGAACTTATATACTTTAAAGAATCTCATTTATTTACACTCTTTTGTTATTGAACGACCCATCTTTCAATAACTTTATCACTATCTTTTGTTAATATCATTACCTTTATCAATACTATTACTTTTATTATTTAACTTTTATCTTACTCATAATAATTTGATCAGCTTTTTTAAATTCCGTGCCTAACAGTAAATAGGGTGTTATTTCATGTAGAGATAGAGTAGTAGTTTTTGATATATTCATTCCGTACGAGACACGGGTCATAGAGGGAGTAGAAAATTTTAATACGTAAAGGGAACTTATTAATTTGGAAACGAGAACCATTTTCGAGAACGACAAGCAAAACGAGCTTGCCTCATAATGACATAATAAGCATACTTTTACTCACCACCAACACTCTCTCTCTCTCTCTGTCACACACACACATATACTCTGTCTGAGAAGAGAAGAGATGGTCGGGCCGGTCCGACCACAGTTTGTACTATTCGGATCGTCGATAGTTCAGCAGAGCTTCGCCAATGGAGGATGGGGAGCTATTCTTACCGATCTTTACGACCGTAAGGTATTTATATATTTCCTCTTTGGAGTTCGTATATTTGTTATTGAAGAGTTGGAGTTTTAATTGGAGTTGGATGATGGAAAGTAAAAGAGAGGCAAAATAGTCGGCTATCAAAATTTGCGAGGTTTATTATTTGGTGTATTTTAGTTTTTTCGTTTCTGCGAAATGCGATGAGATAATAGATTAAATTAATAGTATATCCTAGTAAAATTGATTGTTTCGAATTTTTTTTTTCTTCTGCATTTGTTAGGCAGACATAATTTTGCGAGGATATTCTGGCTGGAATTCGAGGCGCGCTGTTCAAGTATTGGACCTAATTTTCCCTAAGGTATTATTTTCATGATAATTAAATATGTCACATCTTTTCCTGGAGTGTGTAAGTGTATAATTTGAGATTGGTAAAGGGAATCAGCTTCAGTCATAACGATTAAAATGAAGTTATCTTATTTATCAATTTAGATTTAGCATTATTGCCTTTGCAAACTAGTTTTTATCTTAATCGTTTTTCGTTCGTTGGCGATTCAAACTTTGTTCAGGAAGCAGAGGTTCAGCCTTCTCTGGTTATTGTGTATTTTGGTGGGAATGATGCAGTGCACCCTCATCCTAGTGGTTTAGGCGTTCATGTTCCTCTACCTGAATATATTGAGAACATGAAGAAGATTTACTTTCATCTCAGGGTACGCAATGCTTCTTCCGACTATTTTTTTCTTGACGAAATAGCTCATATGGATTAAAGATTAGACAGATAAGGTTTTGCACCTGATATACCAAGTTTATTGCGATTCTGATTATTTAAAGGTTTTGTTGTACAATATGATATTGAGGAACAGTCATAACTTCAAACTTTTGGTTATAAATAATTTTTCGTTTTTGATCAAGAGAAAATGATCGATGAAGGCTGTTGTAGACTATGTTTTGTATGTAAAAGAGAGCTTAAATTAGAACTAGGCATGTAGAAATGTTGTTCAACTACGGCAGTTAACTTGAGTAAGAAGAATTTTTTTAGTGAACTTGCTCTTTGTTGTACACCCTAAGAAATCTTGTATAAGATGAACTGATAGTTGAGATGTAGATCTTTAAACGGCGAGAAAATACACTGTCGATGATGAAAAGCAGTTATTGTTGGTTATGGCTTATGAAGATGCCTTAATGTTGCTTTAAAAATTACGTTTCAAATATTTATCAGTAATTTGAAACAATATTCCAAGATAAGTCTTAAAAGTTACTTGATTGAAACATACTATGTGCCTGTAAATCACCTAATTTCTGATTTTCAACAAGATTATATCATTCATTCTCATACACTATTTGCAGAGTCTTTCAGATAAGACCCGGATAATTTTTCTTACTTCGCCTCCCATCAACGAAGCAATGATTCGTGAGCATTTTGGGTAACTTGCACTTAATTTTTATCCTTATTTATTCTTCTCCATATTAGTTTAATTTGTCAACTTGGGAATTTAAATTAATGTCATGTCTTCCTAAAAACAGCAGTTTACATGACAATCAAGCCCGGAAAAATGAATCTTGTCGTAGATATGCTGAAGCTTTAGTCGACTCGTGCAAGCAGTTAAACGTTAAAGTTATCAACCTTTGGACAGCACTTCAGCAAAGAGAAGATTGGGCAACAACTTGTTTAACGTAAGTGTATGCTCTATGATTAACACTTTGCTTATGCTGTACAAGACAAGAAACCTAAGGTAAAACATGCACTCGTATTCAAGATTTCATATTTCCACATATCATCGTAAAATTCAATCAAGATATGATGAAGGGAAAATTAATACCTGCCATATATCTGTGTTCTTGTTTTTAAATATTGCATTCAAGTTATCTACGGGTATGTGCAGAGACGGAATCCACTTCACACCAGAAGCAAGCCAAATTTTAGTGAAGGAGATACTGAAGGTTATTATAGAGGCTGACTGGGAACCTGACCTCTTTTGGATGTCGATGCAAAAAGAATTTGCCGAAGATTCGCCATACTATATGGTTCGTCCTGACGGTAGTGGTAAGACCATCAACGCCTCTAATGGTATCTCTAGGTGGCAAATCAAGTGGACTGCCAATAATATTCGCTCAAAGCTTTGAAGTTTGAACTCTTAAGGGCTTTTAATCCATCACATACTCTAATGTCTATTGATACCGTGCAGATATTCTATTCCCTATAAAAACAAATGGAGATATTGTATGAATTGTACAATATTGCCTTTCCTACGATATACGTCCGTTGCACGGAACACCTGTTGTGTATGTATTTTTTTTTTTTTTTTTTTTTTTTTTGAGGGAAATGTATGATAATTAATTTAGTTTAAGTATATATTAGAACAATTATATTGGGAGAAGATTTTTTTATAAATGAAGAGTTTGTACTTAAGTTTAATTATAATATATAAAATTGTAATATCATTATCATCATTATATTACTAAAAGAAAAACGATTCTTACTTTGAAATAATCTTACGTGGCACCCATTATATTCCTCTATTCATATTTATCTAAATTCTCAAATTTTTGAATTTTTAAATGTAAAATAATAGATTTTAAATATCTATACTAAAGTCTTGTGTCCCACATCGGTTTCTCAATAAAACTTCACATATTAAAAAGTCTATAAATACTTAGAATTAAAATGTATTTTCTCATCTTTTGCTCCATCAGTTTTATTTGGCCAATTTATTTATTAATCGACCTAATAAATAACTATATTTTATAATTTAATTTAATTTAATTTAATTTGGTCAATTTATTAATTGACCGAATAGATAATTATTTTTTGTAGGAGTTTTATTTGGTCAATTTATTTATTAATCGGCTGAATAAATAACTGTTATATTTTTATAGTTTAATTTAATATGATCAATTTATTAATTGACCGAATAGATAATTATTTTTATTAAGGAACCAATTTATCAGTTGACAGAATAAATGGTTCCAAAATAGTTTGGATAATTTATTGGTTGACCGAATTAAATTTGAAAATCGTCTAATAATTTTTTTATTTAATTTGATAAAAAAATAAGTAATTTTTAATTTGTCAATTAATTAGGTAGACAGATCAATTTCCCACAGACGGGTACCTCAACTCGGGATCCTACGTGACACATTTTCATTCTTTTTTCTTATTAATTTTAAAATTTTCATTCTATTCATTTTTTTCATGTATTTTCTAAAATCTAGAATCATCATAAATTATGCATTTATAAATCAAAATCATGGTCAACGGGCCAATTCTGACCCGGAACCGTGGCGGTAGACGAGTTAATTCCCAACCGACGGTTACCTCAATTCGAGAAATTTTTCATATTATGTTTTTTTTTCCATGTATTTTTCAAAATTTATAATCGTCATCCATGAAATAATTTTTACATTATTTGTAGTTGAATTTTTTCTGACCCGGAACCGTGACGGTAGACGAGTTAATTCCCAACCGACGGTACCTTAACTCGAGAAATTTTTCATATTATGCTTTTTTCCCATGTATTTTCTAAAATCTATAATCGTCAATCCATGAAATAATTTTTACGTTATTTGTAGTTGAGTTTCCAACTTTGCATAATCTGTAATTTTAATTAACGAATATTATTATACGTTAAGGACGATAGCGAATAGTAGAATCATTATTTTTATTAAATTTTTAGATCTATATAAATTCTAAATAAATTTTATAAATTAGGCACTTATAAATCAGAGTCGTGGTCAACGGGCCAGTTCCGACGCAGAACTGTTGCGGTAGACTAATATACGGTTTTTTTTTTCAGAAAGGAACACAAATGACTAATTTTTTAATCGGATTTTAAACTAGTACGGGTATATAATTTTCAAACAAGTTTGAATAATACTATGCACATAATCTCAAATTGGCAGAAAATTACTAACGATTTATCAACGAGCCAATTCCGACCAAGAATCGTGCGCGTAGATGGGCCAATTCAGTACTTGCGTAAATTTTACGTTATTTGTAGTTGGGATTCCAACATTGCATAATCTATAATTTTAATTAACGAATATTACTATACGGTTAAGGACGATAACGAATAATACAATCAATTATTTTTCTTAATTTTTTTATCTATATAATTTCTAAACGAATTTTTACATTACGCACTTATAAATTAGAGTCGTGATCAACGGGCCGGTTCCGACGCGGAACTGTGGCGGTAGGGTGTGCGCGTAGAGGGGTCAATTCAGTACTGGCGGGGCAACTTTTTTAATATAATCTATAATTTTAAACTTATAGAGTCGTGGTCAACGGGCCAGTTCCGACGCAGAACTGTGGCGGTAGACTAATATACGGATTTTTTTCAGAAAGGAACACAAATGACTAATTTTTTAATCGGATTTTAAACAAGTACGAGTATATAAATTTCAAACAAGTTTGAATAATCCTAAACACATCATCTCAATTGTTTGATTAATCGTCTCCAGTGGAAAACGTAGAATATGTAGGAAAATTGGTAGAAAAATTACTACTGATTTATCAACGAGCCAATTCCAATCAAGAATTGTGCGCGTAGATGGGCCAATTCAGTACTTGCGGGACAACTTTTTTTTTAATATATTATATAATTTTGAACTCATAAAATTAAGAATATTTATGGTCAACTTTTATCTTATATCATTGACTAAATAATTTTATGAATCACAATCATTCCACATAAAGTTTTGTAAAAAGAAAAAACTATCAAGTACATGGTGAAACAATTCTTGAAGTTCGATTCTCAGTTAAAAAAGTTATTCTCTAAACTGGTAAAAAAGAAAAAAAAATGTCATCATTTATTTCTCAATGAATAT
Organism: Schizonepeta tenuifolia; assembly: GCA_029490685.1. Classification (NCBI taxonomy): domain Eukaryota; kingdom Viridiplantae; phylum Streptophyta; class Magnoliopsida; order Lamiales; family Lamiaceae; genus Schizonepeta; species Schizonepeta tenuifolia. The sequence continues at coordinate 46,230,591 of CM055958.1, read as the reverse complement.
ATTTGAAGATGATTATTTATATAATACTACAATTTATAATTAAATTTTTATTTATTAAATATTGTGTGAATATTTTTGGAATATAGTTATGTATATAATTAAATATTAATTTCAGGTAAAAAAGAAAACAAATGCTATCATTAATTTTTTTTGTGAATATATTTGGAAGATGATTATTTATATAATTTAAAATCAGTATTGTAGTCAATAGGCCGGTTACAAGTTGGAACCGTTGGGGTAGACGGGATGATTGTGAAGTGATAGTTTAACTTATTTTTTTTAGGGTCACTTTCATCTTATAGACAATCTTAACATCTATAGTATTATTCGCTATCTATATATCTCTCTTCTCTCTTTCCCTACCTGCTCCTTTTCTTGCCTTTTTTTCTTTATAAAAAGCTAAAAGATTCAGCTTAAGAGTTGTTTTCCTTTGAGAGAGAAATATATTTTTGCCCACATCGGTTTTGTAGAAGAATAGAGCTTTGACAATTATCGAAAGTAATGAGAATATATTAGTTATAATTTTTAACAAACATAACTATATGAGTTTGAGATGTAAACATGTCGTAAAATTACTTTTTAATTGAATTTAAGATGTGTTCAAGGGATATAAATTCTAAACGAGATTGAATAATCGAATTATTTTACGCTAAAATAATTAACAAATAATATATTTTTTTAATCTATCACTTATTAATACTATTTAATAATTCTATTAAATTTTATATTTTTCCGTCGATTTTCGACGGGTTATACGCTAGTTGTCCTTAAAATAAATATAATAAAAGGAATATATTAGGTAAATATGATTTTGTAAGAATCCATTCTTTTATGCATTCCGGGAAGTTCTAAACATAGCCTTATTTTACTTGGCATAACTTTCATTAAAATGTAATAATAAATAAATAATGAATATACTATTATAACCTTATATCTTTTCAATTAAAATTTAAATAAAAATCAATCCTAAAAATATACCATCGGTCAGCCCCCCCAAGAACTCGTATGAGGAGAACAAAATTGTTGATATTTCAGTTGTTACTACTATCTTTTTAATCTGTTTGTTCTTCTCTAAAATTTGTTTATGTCTGTCATGGTATATTAAAGGAAGTTATTGAATCGCGTGAAACAGCATTGTTAGGCTGTGAGTAGCGGCGATCGTCAAGATCGCGCGCGCTCACATGCCACGTCAATTTGAGCTCGTTTGCTCGCAACAGTTGCAGCGGCGAGCTCGCCGTAATTTTTTTTTTAATTTCTAAATTTATTTTATTTTTGCAAATTAAATTATAATAACTTAATAAATATATTAAAACAACCATAATTAATTATAAAAAAAATCCTAACATACAATGACATAATTAAAAAAAAACGCTAATATAATGACATAATTAAAAAAAAAACGCTAATACGATATGCATTTAAATTTAAAAAAAAAACCCTATTCCTAAAAAAATCGGGCACGCCTTCACGAGTTGCCAAACCGCCAAATGCCTAAACGTCTCGCCGTGCATGACCGCCCATTCATTGAGCGTTGAGTTTAGCACCATCTCTTCAGTGATGCCGGCCGGAGCTTGATTGCGGGTTTGTCGGTACATCGAGTTGAAGAGCTCGCAACTGGTCTTCACTCGGGACCAGTGGTGGCGCAACTGCGTCGAGTTGCGCGCCACCGAGTACTGTGGGCGATTCTCGTTGTAACGAGTCTCCACTCTCGTCCACATGGCGCCGTTGCCGCCGCCGTCATTGCGGACGTACAACAACGCCCGTGCCAATTCCAGGGTTGCGTCATCGGTGTAAGGATGAGGAACCACCGTCGGATGATCGTCGGAGATCGCCGAAAGAGAAAAATTGAGAGAGAGGAGAATGAGAGAGGTGTGAAAATTTGAGGGAGTGGAAGGGGGTATTTATAGGGTAAATTGTAAAAATAAAAAAACAAAAAAAATAAAAAAATTAAATTTTTAACCGTTGCGATCGCCAACGGTCGCCTGGCGATCGTTGTGCGATCGCCACGTGTAAAGGAGACTGTCAGCGAGGGCATTTCTTTGCGATCGGCAGAGCGAGCGAGCGCTCACGAGCTCGATGCTCGGCAGTGGTACGTGCGCGGTGCGAGCGAGCTCGCTAGGGGTGCGAGCGAACTCATGCGATCGCCGCTGCAGAGAGCCTTATTTTGTTTAGCTTTCATGTTCCGCCACAACATTTGGGAGCGATCTCAATTATTCATAATTTGATGAAACCCTTGTTCTCCCAACTCAATTTCTGATATGGTTACACAAGTTGTCCTTTATTTTCTTTGATTTGCTCCAGACCAAAATAACCTAAACCCCAATCAAAATAATTTATTACACAAATCAGTATCAAAGAGGACAAAAAAAAAAAAAATAAGAAGAGAGATATACATATAATCTTTGATTTGCAACAATGTTTTTGCCTCAATTACTATTTTACGACTTGAGGGTGATGAAGAATAGAAAACTTGGATGCGGCTATGGCTTCAAGAGCAATCAATGACAATCGATGGTGGTTATGTGAATAATATAACTAAATTACATTTTTATTTTATTATTTTAAATATTAAAATAGGGGCTATAAGGTTATAATCGTACAATTATTATTTAATTTATTATTATATTTTATTAGGGGCTCGTTTGGTAAATATATTAATAATATAAAGATAAATAATATAGGGATAAATAATGTGGATGAATGTGATTATTTATTGTAGTTTGGGTGTTTGATAGATAAGTTAAAAATAAGCTTTATCAACATTGTTGTTTGGTAGGATAAATTAAACTTAAGATTAACCTGTAAAATTCCAATTCTAACCCTAGCCTAATTCTAGAATTACAAGAAAGCCCAACAAATATACTCCCTCTTCTTTCTCACTGCCCTCACCGCCCTCTCTCTTATTCGGCCGCCTACCCCCCTCCCCATCCTTTGCAGAAATCCCGACATCTTCACTTTCCCGACCTCTTTAGTTCTTTGCAGAACTGCCTACGACAAATTCTCAATTGGGATCAAAGAATCTTTCTCCTTCCGCCGCTGCAGTGACCACAAAAATTTGGTCTCATTTCTTATTCTCGGACGAGCTGCGTCGCCGATAGCTCTGTCGTTGCCTCCTCCCACATTCTTTCTCAATTTACCACTAAAAATCGTCGTCGTCTTCGTATGGCCAGCAGTATCACAGCGTTGCTACTTCTCCTTCTCGCACGACTGTTGTTCCTCTGCTACTTCGCACCACCGGCATTGTCAATTGTTCGAAGAAGAGGGTATTACGCCGAACCTCTGAGAAGGTTCTTACGGCGGAAGATACACTCACTGAAATTCCCTTTTTGTTGCCGACAGAAGAAGAAGAACACGAGTGCTGCCTATTTGCCATTAAGATTCACTCAACTCCCACCCAATTTTGAGAAATTGAGTGATAATTTTATGTTTTACTTTTATTGAGCACTGGATTAGACCGGAAATTGAGTGATAGGCGGTGGGTAAGTGTATAGGAAAGGAGATGTAGAAGAAAGAAGAGACGAAGAAGATAAGAAGGAGATGGTAATATTGTCTTTTTAATATTTAGTATGAGTTACTGTTGAAGCCATATAAATAATATCACCTAGGTGGTCGAATTATTTATATGTCATTCTTTGTATTATAATATCGGGCTTTCCTCTATTAACGGACTCTTTGTATTAATAATTTTTCCTACCAAACAACGTATTAACCCAGATTAATAATATAGTAAGGCTTAATATGGCCTACCAAACGAGGCCTAGGGGTTATGTGGAGTAAAATGGGGGCTGCCTTTAAAATTTCCCCTTCGTTCCGCTATATTTGTTTTATTTTTCTTTTTGGGTGTCCCGTTACACTTATTCTAGTTCATTTTTGAAAATTAATTAAGGAAATTAGGGCCCAATAAATTTGGCTAATGAGACCCACCTTACACATTTCCACATATTTTTTCCTCATATTTTGTGTCATCCTTTTCTCTACCCACTTTATTTACTATCTGTATTCACTTTATTTCACTATTTTCTCTCTCTATCCACTTTATTTTATTTTAATAACTCGACTAAATACGCATTTTCTTCCTAATTGATTTTTCCTTAATTTCCGTGAAAAAAAAAACTAGAACAAGTGTGATGGGGCGGAGAGAGTAATAGGTATGGTTTAATAAGAGCCAATGGGCGATGGCATGTTTAATTTCTTTCTCAAATGTTTATGTTTCATAATTTTTAATGTTAATCAGGTTGATTAGAGAGAAATAATTTAGTAACAAAGGTTTAGCTGTACACCTTCATATTTAGGTCTGGTAAAATTGGGTTTATTGAGATCCACTAATATGCACTGTTATAGTCGAGTACCTCTTGATATTGAAACCGATCATACCACAATCCAAAAACAATCCGGAATCTACGCCTACCTTTCTTATTCAACCCGGTTAATCAGAAATTAAAAACTTAACTTTTGTATTCAATTTAATTTTATGCTGCAAGTTCAATAATTATTCCCTCCGTTCACAAAATAAATCTCATTTTGGTATCGATGCGGAAATTAAGAAAATTGATAAAGTTGTTATGGGTGGAGTTAAAGTTCCACTTGTTAGTATGAAAAAAGTGAATTGGAAGTTAAAATTATTGTAAAGTGGAAGAAGTGAATTAGAAGTTAAAATTGTTATGGGCAAAATAAGGATTTCATATATTTTGGGTAAAAAAAAGTAAAATGAAAGTGGAATTCCAGTTAATGTGATGGAGAGAGAGATTATATTTTACTGGTTTATCACATTCTTAGGCCTTCCGCAGCGGCGCGTGTGCGAGCGCGCTTGCACCCCTAGCGAGCATGATCGCACTGCGCGTACACTACTGTCGAGCGCACGCTTGCGGCTTTAGTGATACGTGGCGATCGTACAACGATCGTCAGGCGACAGTTTGGCGATCGCAACGATTAAAATTCAAATATTTTTTTTATCCTCTATTCTTACCCTATAAATACCCCCTTCCCCTTCCCCTCCCTCAACCATAACACCTCTCTTTCTCCCTCTCTTTCAATCTCTCTCAATCGGCGATCTCCGGCGATGTCTTTGACGATGCTTCCTCATTCATATACCGATGGCAAAACATTAGAGTTGGCGCGAGCGTGGTTATACGTCCAGAATGGCGGCGGTGGCAACGCAACCCAGTGGACGAGAGTGGCAACTCGATACAACGCCAATTGCCCACAGTACTCGGCGGAGCGCAACTCGACGCAGTTGTGTCACCACTGGTCCTGAGTCAAGACTAGTTGCGGGTTATTCCACGCGATGTACCTGAACTACCCGGAATCAAGCTCCGGCCGACGTCACTGAAGAGATGTTGGTGAACTTGACGCTGAATGAATGGGCGGCCATGCACGGCGAGGCGTTCAAGCATTTGGCGGTATGGAACATCATGAAGGATGTGCCCGATTTTTTTAATTCTTAGGTTTTTTTTTTTTAATTTTGACGATGTATTTCTTATTAGCGTTGTTTTTTTAATTATGTCATTGTATTAGGTTTTTTATAATTATGTTTGTTTTAATTTATTTATGTAAATTAATGAAATTTTATGCAAAAATAAAATAAAAAATAAAATAATAGCGAGCTCGCCGCTGCAACCCTAACGAACGCGCGAGCTCGCTATAACGTGGTATGTGAGCGAGCGCGATCGCCGATGCTCACTGGCTCATTATTTTGTCGGAAAATATCACCCAACACGAATTTTTTATTTTTTCATGGGACACCCACCCAACACGAATTTCAAACTCCCTTAAAGCAATAAATAAATATAATAGTAATAATAGTATAGTTTATAGTAATACAAAGAACGCAAAGCATACACGAATATATCTTTTTGTCACAACGACCCGCAAAGGAATTGTGTTCATCAGTTCCCCAAAGAAATAACAAGAATTCGAATAAACCTACACTGAACACACACACAAACACACGCAGCGAGAGAGAGAGAGAGAGAGAGAGAGATGGTGGGGCCTGGTCGACCACAGTTGGTGTTGTTCGGTTCGTCCATCGTGCAGATTTCCCTGAAAGCTGGAGGGTGGGGATCAATTCTCGCTGATCTCTACGATAGAAAGGTAACACTAATAACATCAGTGTTTTCTTAGAATTCGTGAAAATGAACATGCCCATTATTCTTGCATTCCCAAGATCTTGATCGAGGATGTGTGTTCGACTCCGTTGATTTCTGCGTGTGATTTTGATTTCAATGGACTTGCAAAAAATGTGGTTAATTGTGTTTGCTTGCTGCATTTTTTTTTATTATCGTTACTGATATGAAACACCAGATGTAAATTCCACGTTTCAACTGAGCTACTACCTAGACCTAGTTGATGACTTCATTTGGTTCTGTTTCAATTTAATATTTACTCCATGTCAAGATTTATATTTTTAGGCAGATATAATAGTAAGAGGATATGCTGGATGGAATTCAAGGAATGCTCTTGAGGTCTTAAATCATATTTTCCCACAGGTGGTTAAAATTCATTTCAATGATGTGAACAAATTAATATAATTAAACTAGTACTACATTTTATTACATACAGTTTTAGTGATGATTCGTTGAAATTTAGGATGCTTCTGTTCATCCTTCACTAGTTGTAGTATATTTTGGAGGCAACGATGCAATGAATCCTCATCCGAGTGGCCTAGGTCCTCATGTTCCTCTTCCTGAATATGTCGAAAACATGAAAAAGATTGCTCTTCATCTCAAGGTAATATAACGCCTCGATTTTTTAACCTCCTCTCCCATGATCTCTTATGTTCAGATGTTTGATAGTAGTGTAAGTTTGGTTGTTGAATTATTACTGAAATAGCATTTTTTATGACTACATTTCTAAAGCAAGATTCATTGAAATGAGGCCTAGCTGAAAAAAAAATGTGCATTAGTTTCAGTTTCCTTGTTTGCAACACTGATTTTGCCATTTTAGAGTCTTGATGAGAAGCTTCGGATAATCTTTCTTACTTGTCCTCCTGTGCACGAGGCGACGATTCTTCAATATTACGGGTGAGCATTGCTAAATCTTGTTAGACTTTTCTGTTGTTGTCTTTGAGTTAGTTATGTGAAAGGTGCTCTCTCTCTGCGACTCTCTGTCTAGCAATATGTTTGATCAACAAGAACGCACGAATGAGGGGTGCCGTAGATATGCTGAGGCTTTAGTAGAGTTGTGCAAACAAATGGATGTTGAAGTAATCAATCTTTGGGCAGCTATGCAGCATAGAGAGGATTGGGGAGCAGCTTACTTGAGGTAACAAAATTAAAGTATAATGTTTTTCAATAATGTCTAACCTTATTATACATTAGTTCTGCTTTTTTGGTTTGTCTTTGCAAAAATCATCACAAGCTTGATTTCATTTCAAGATTTGATGAATCCATAGCTGCTGTTTGAACTAGTCCTCACTCATGAAATCGCACTCATTCATAGAAAAAGTGTGCTGACGAATACTATTACCTTTTGAATCTTATTCTTCAATTTTCTTGTCATTTTTAAGGATTGAAATGTTTATACAGTGATGGCATCCATTTTTCGAACGGAGGGAGCAAATTTCTAGTCAAGGAAATACTCAAGGTTCTTAGGGAGGCAGAATGGGAACCAAGCTTGCATTGGGTGTCCATGGCAGACGAATTTTCAGAAGATTCGCCTTATTACAGTGTTGCCCTTGACGGCAAGACTACCGTTAACGTTTCCGACACCATTGCTAAATGGAAAATTGAGTGGATGGAAGGAAGTGAAGTCGAAGCTTTGGCCTCAAAATCTTCAGTTTCAGTTTTTTATTGAATGGAGAAAGATCTGATAATGAATTGTATTGTCGCAGGTATTTTGAGCCATTGATGTATGTGCCTAAAGGTGGTGAGTAGAATCAGTAGATGGCATTCATCTTGTTCTGGTTTCATGGAAGTGTATTACTACTATTAATTTAGTATCCTGAAATTATGATTTCTGACCTTAATGTCGTTTGATTTGCAAGACTTTTTTTTTTTAGGATATTGGCTTAAATAGTTATGTTACATATAGATATTGTTGTAGATTTCACTATAAAAATAAAAGTGAGAATCCATAAAAATACACACTTTCAAATTGTAAAAATAAAAAATACACACACCTCTTGAAAACAATGAATTTTACACATTTTTTATTATTTCAAATATAATATGCCATCATATCATCCCCTTTATATCACATATCTTACACATGTGTAAGAGATGTGATATAAAGGGGATGGATGACAAGTTTGGTTGTGCATGCAATCAACAATGATTTAGGTGTGATTATGTGATTATTTGACAATCATTAGACAATACTTATGTTTTTTAATTATTTTATATCAAAGATATACGGATTAAGTAGCGTACTAAATTCAGTCGAAAAATTATGAATCGGCATTAAACCAACCTAAATGTAGATCTCGCTTGGACAGAAGAAAATTCCGCTCGACACGTGTCAAATCTCGCGCGAGATTTGACACGTGTCGAGCGGAATTTTCTTCTGTCCAAGTGGGAAATGGCAGAAAAGTTGGTCAATGTACAGAATGATGCCTGATTCGTGCATGGCATGAATTACTTGCTTGTGCAGACATGAGACAGGGCAAATGTACAATTTTCACGTGAAATGCGGAAAAAAAATCTGTATAGTAGTCACAACTCTATATATTTCACCATTCACACGCCTCTTTTACACACCCGCAATAACATCATTTCAAATTCATCACATTCGAAAGTGGGCAGCAATCTTTGACAACAACATCAGTTGAAGTATTTTTCCTACCTTGTAATTTTCCTCTAGTGTCCACATAATTTTTATTGTACGTGATAAATTAGAAAATGAGACTCTTTAATATTTAAAACATTGAAATTTATATGAATGCCGTATAGATTACATAGCAAGTGGATTTTATCATTTCCCGCTCGAAATTGAAATTTTCCGCTCGTGAATTTTAATCCCGCTCGAGCGGGATTTAGGTCTGCCGAGAGGAATTTTGTATATTAGGACTCAAAAAAATTCTAGGATTTGGATTTATTATTTCCCGCTCGAAATTGTAATTTCTCGCTCGTGATTTTTAATCCCGCTCGAGCGGGAAATTGATGTGGTTGGCGAGTGGGATTTGTTATTTTTATTAATTGTTATGTGTTTGTACTTCTGTGTAGATGGATCACTATTTTATTATCAAATACAGAGGAATATGGTCTGGTTGTACTTATTCGGGCGGATATGAATTCGTAGATATCGAAAGAAATTTTGCCGGCCTGAGGTACAAAATCGATTGTCAATTGAGTGCAAATTCCTTCAGCACACAGTACGAATTGCATTATCTGTTGAAGAATCAGAGAGTACGTACTGTAAAGTGCCCATTAAGCACCGATGCTGAATTTTATCATTTATGCGCGACGCAGCCAGAAGCAACTGTGTACGTGACTCACCAATACACGAACGTATACGTGCCTGAGTTTGGTGGTGATTATTATGAAGAAATGGATCGTATCCAAAGATAGATGCTTTCCTCCACATTTACTGATGATGCATACCCCGCTGGGGGTAATTATGCATCGACATCCACACATTATTTCGGATCCACATCGACTCAAGTTCCAGAGACAGCAGATGGTTCTGGCGATGATGAAGATGCAAATGGTGATGACGATGATGAAGATGCAAATGGTGATGACGATGATGAAGAGGCAGATGGTGATGACAAAGATCAAGAGGCAGTTGGTCCTCAAGATGAAGAATATGAGCTGGAAACCGACAGTGATGCGTCGGAAGAGATGACAGAGGACACCATGATAAAATCAGCTATGTTGGAGCGTGAAGCATGGATTCACGGTGAAGAAGATGACGAAGCCGCTGATCTAGGCAGTTGGTTTGTTCCAGTGATTCCCGTGAATGCAACGAACTCAATCGTTGTACGTGAAAAAGGCCCACTAGAAGATGGTGATTTATCTGTTGGTTCTGTTTTTGAAGTAGCTCTAAATGTAGCAGCAGGCTTGTGGCACATGGAGATTGGAGCAGAATACAAAGTTGATGGCTCTGATAAAAAATGTCTCAGATGGATATGCAGGCGTATGGAATCTTGTCCGTTAGAACTCAAAGCATCATCAAGTAAAAGATCAGAAGCTTGGAGAATTACCAAGTTCACGAGCGATCACGCATGTACACGCCAGCTAGGACGTGTTGGTCGTAGAAAAGTTCACATGAATGTGATTGTAGCCTATGTTGCTCGGAAAATACGGAGAGAGTGTAAAATAATAGAGCCGAAGGCCATTATGGAAGAGGTGCAAAGCGAATTTGGGTTCACCATTTGTTATGATTTGGCCATGCGAGCACAGCATGCAGCGATAGAAAGCATATACGGGGGATATGTTAATTCATTCCAGATGTTGCCAAGCTATCTTCACATGCTAATGCAATGGAATCCAGGTACAATTACTGATTTGCAAGTTGGTATTGATAGGAAGTTCGAACGCTTGTTTGTAGCTTTTGGCGCTTGTAGGCTTGCTTATCCACCGAATATGAGACCTGTGATTGCAATTGATGGCACTCATCTGATGGGCAAGAATAGAGGTATCTTGTTTGTCGTTGTCACTAAGGATGCCAACGAGCATACCTTTTCTCTAGCGATTGGTGTTGGCCCTATTGAGAATGATATCTCTTGGAAAGCGTATGGAGAATTGAATGATATATTAATTGTATCTGATGCCCATCCCTCGATAGATAACGCTGTGAAGGAGGTTTTTCCGAATGCAGTTCATGGTTTATGCTACTATCACTTGCTGCAAAAGATTAACCGTTACGGAAAAACAGTTACGGAATGTTTTAAAAAAGCTACATTTGCATATCCCCGAGCAATTTTTGATAAAGCAATGAACATCTTCCGCCGAGAGAACGAAGCTGCTTACCAAAAATTGATAGGTGTCGGACTCGAGAAATGGTCTCAAGTTCACTGTACACTGCCGCGTTACAGTCAGTTGACATCAACTGCAGCCAAGAATTGGAATGAGCGGTTGGATTGGGCACGACGTCTGCCAATATGCTCAATGCTTGATGCAATCAGACATGTCATCGAGGAGTGGTTCGAATAGAGACGAGAGGATGCTCACGGCGATGACGTTGTACTCACTAGTGAGGCGATAGCCAAACTGACTGCAGAAATGAATAAAGGTTTGAGGTATAGTACACGAAAGGCCATGGGGTTGATCTTCAATGTCCGTGATGCTAAAAGATCGTTCCAAGTGGACCTCGAAACCAAGACATGCACTTGCTGTGAATTTCAAGCTGATGGACTCCCTTGTTCTCATGTCATTGCTGCAATAATGTAAGTACACTTGACACTTTATTCATATGTCCTTTATATGAAAATACTAATGTTTTTATATTTATTTTTTGAATGTTAAATTGCAGGAAACATGGTGACCAAATATACGAGTACGTTCAGTATTACTACACACGAGAAGCTTAGAGCGAAGTTTATCAACATCCTATAAATCCTGTTTCGCACATTGAAAATTGGACTATTCCAATTGAAGTGGATAACATATTGGTTTTGCCTCCAAAGATCACGCCTCTACCGGGTCGCTCGAGACTAAGCCGTCGTCGAGCTCCCACAGAAAGCCAGATGCGTAGGAGATGATGTAGTGTGTGTCATGAATATGGACATACTCGTGCTATGCATAATCGACATCTAGGATGAAAAACATGATTGTAATCATCTATTGGGTTCGATCTAATGAATGTATGTTTTTTATGTGCTTCATGGAATATAAGAAACAAGCGGATATTATTCAATTAATATAAAGTCCTTCTCAAATTGTTTAAAATTATTACAAATAAATATTCAATATTCACACAACATAAAATTACAAATCACCCAGCATTCGATAAACGCCTCTCTTGTAAATCATAAGTGTACCTATCCACCAGTGCAATGGCACAAATCCCCAGCTTTCAATGATAACCATGAATTCATCCTCATCACCTCTCAAAAATAGTTCATATACTTGTATCAATTTCACACGAAGTGGATGTGGTTCTCTCTGGGCAAACATGGGCGTCTGTATTGCTGCAGAAGCTTTTCGAGTCCTTTGCCCTCTTCGAGGCTGTTGCTGTTGCTGCGGCACTTCATCACTTGCTTCCTCTTCCCCTACCGGTCTCTGATTAAGTGGGACTGCTCGGATCGACGACGCCACCTCGTGTAGACGACCCTGAAAACTCTGTCCATGGCCCTACATAAATAAAATAAATATCAACATCTTACGTAAAACATAAGAAAAGTAATGAAAATTATCTAATATCTGTGAAATAATTACCTACCGTGGTAAGAGCGGACCACAATTCATTGAAATTGCTATTTGCCTCGTGCATTGAATGCCGAGATGGACCTTCCAAAAAACTACCGTACTGATCGAACATTGCACTCGACGATCCAGGCTCGGACATGGAATGACGAGCTGCAGTGTGCGGCGACAAAAACCGTTTTGCTTGCACTGGTAGTCTATGTTGGGGAGGAACTTCCTCCGTGTCATGTGCATGCTGATGCACGGAGGGGCGGCGTTGGTCTTCCTGGCCCTGGACCTGTGGGTCTTGCACTGAGGGACGGCGTTGGTCTTTCTGGCCGTGGACCTGTGCGTCTCGCACTAGGGTGCGGCGTGGTGCCTGTATAGGCATGGACCACGGGGTGGGCTGACGTCCAGGGGATCGGCGTGTAGATCTACATCGGGCTTTGTCAAACAAGCCCTCAATCCAAGATTTGAGTTTGGGGAACAGTCTCTGCTGCACTTTCTCTACAATGCGATCCTCTGCAAGGGCAATCTCTGATCGAATCCAGCGTCGATCACTGGATCGTAGGACGTGATCGGCCCCACCACTGGAGGATGAAGATCCTTCCTGACAAACACGTTTTTCGGGGTCTCGACGGCGAGGTGGCTCTCGGTACTCAGGATCACGATCCTCTGCCTCTGCCTTTGCCTCTCCCTCTGCCTCCGTCTCTCACTGCTCATTGGTAACAGGTTGTCTCTGTCCGCCTCGCTGTCTTTGTGCTCTCCTTCGAGGAGGTCTCGCATACTCATTTTCATCATCAATTACTATGGCCTGGTGTGCCTGACGGGGGAACTGTTCCCCTGCACGTAACGGATTGTGCGGCACTACATAGTCCAATGCAAGTGTATTTGGAAACAAAGTGGATCAGCAATAGAAAGTCTCCATTTCAGCATCATCCGGTACAAAAGGGTTGAATCGACCAACCTGCAGTGCTAAAAATTTAATCAAACACAAATACAATTATAAAAGCAAATACAGAAAAATACATACAATGAAAAAATTAAAATATACCTGCAAAGAAAATAATGGTTGAAGGTCTGTTCTACTTATCTTCTTGAACTTCCATCTAATACATCTGAACCGTGCATCCGGATTATCATTGACCGCAACTGCAACGGCTAAGTCTGGCAGCACCTCCAACGACCAAACGTGGAAAGCCCAAGCTGCACCGTGGAAGTGGTACTTGGCCGTGCGCTGCATATTGTCCACGTAGTGCTTCAAATTCAAATACGTGTATGCGCTCCAAGGAAACCGAGAAAACGCTTCCAAATCGTCCACCAACTTCCACACCCAATCCGCAACATACTTTTTCTGCTCAAGACCAAACAGCAGCATATACAAAACTAATACGTGCGCGACTTTCAGGTAGAGCTGTCCACTCTAATCTGTCATATGCCTCAAGTAAAACCGATCCAGGAGGTCCCCCACACTAATCGGCATACCGTTGGTAAACAGCCGATACACTTGTACATCCCGTATGTCGTGGTTGTCTGAAGGTCGGAAATCAGACGTGTCGAATGTCCAGTAATAAGGGCATACTTTGTAGAAGAAAAATGAAGGTTCGCCCCGCTGATGTAAAACCACATGTCGTGTGGCTCGCCCCATGCAACCAAAATCTGACGGGACAATACGTGATGCACGCCCATACCGCACTTTTGCCCCGGCTGTCAGTAAGTAAAGTGGCCAAAACAACCTTCAAGCCACCTCTCCAGGAGATCCTGTCTCCCAATCTGAATTAATGTAGACTCAACGTCTTCTAAAACGTTGTGCCTGTAGGACGTGCTAACCGTGGACTTCCGGTTAATAGTATCGGGCCTCTTGAACATAATCTACACGAATAAAAAATTAAATTAAAAAATAAATATTAAAATCACACTATTTAAAGTTTTTAACATGTAAAAAATAATTTTCCGCTCGTAATATCTATATCCCGTTCAAGCGGGATGTTAAGCCACATGTCACCAACACGAGCGGGATATATTCTACAAAACAGGAAAAAATTTGTATTACACAACTAATTAAATTTCGCTCGTGTACGCTATATCCCGCTCGGGCGGGATTTAGACGGCTCCAAGTTTACCGAGCGGGATATTTAATAATTAATATTTATAAATTAATTAAAAAATTAGAACCACATTCCATATTCAAAAAATTCAATATAACCGTATTTCAAGTTATTAGTATCCATTAATCACCAAACAATCCAAACATCACCAATTAAGCGAATTAGGGATCTATGGCAGGTTATAAACTATTGTCATTAATTTATAGGGCCAAAAACCAATTTCCCGCTCGTGTACGGCACATCCCGCTCGAGCGGGATTTAGTGGACATTAGGATTTTCCGAGCGAGATTTGTAGTAAATAACAAATAAATTAAATAAATAACGAAGGGACGAAATCCTACATTACAAATCGAAGAAATATATATTTATCTAATGTAATTCCTACAAATACACAAAAATACTCACTAAATAAAATTAATAACATTACCAAATATAATACTAATCTCTCCATAATTAGCTATATTGTGAAAAGGTTGAAGATCTTGCTGCCGATGTAGAGGGATGAGTGAAAACGAGAGATATGGGCGGGATTGGAATGTAGGTTTTGGGCGGGATAAGAGAGAAGAAGATGTAAGCGAGAAAGAGAGGGCAGCGGGATATGAGGTGGGGGTTATTTATTTCCTCTGCTTCAAAACGTGTGGGTGGGGGTGGGGGTAAGTTTGAATTATAACCCTCAAATTTTGGGCCGGTCAAAGGCGGGTAAAAAATAAAAAAAAAATACAACCAGAGATTTGATATTTAGTGGGCCCAAAAGTGTAAGTGGATAAAATTCGTTTTATTTATTAAGGGTGTGTATTTTTCATTTTTCACATCTCAAAGTGCCTATAATAAATTTTCCCCCAAAATAAAACATATCGGTTTGGCCCAGAATGAAAATATAGTGAAAAATGTAAAATACAAGATAAATTTTGATGTTATGTTCTTTTTTTTGACACGGGGAGGAGAAATCGACCATAAGAATGCTCTGGGATATAAATTAGGTGGGTTTTGAACTTTATAATTAACTACTCCCTCTATTCCGCGAAAGATGAGCCACTTTCTTTTTTGGATTGTCCCACGAAAGATGAGTCATTTCTGTTTTGGGAAATAATTAATTGCATTCACGCTGCTTTTACATTTGCATTCACACTGCTTTTACATTTTTTATTATTTATTCATACTACTTTTACATTCTTTATCAATAAAATATTCCACTAAATACACCCACTACTATTTCTTTTTAGTCTCCGTGCCCAAACCAAAGGGCTCATCTTTAGTGGGACGAAGGGAGTACATTACATATTGAAATTGGACTTCTTTATTTTATGTTTATGTAAGAATTCAAATTTGATCAAAATTTTATACTCCCTCCGTCCCGTTCAACATGTCTCACTTTCCTTTTTGGACGTCTCGTTCAATATGTCTTATTTCCTTTTAAGAAAATAATTAAGAAATCACTTTATTCACTTTATATCACTTTATGTTACTTCAAAAACACTTTATATCAGTTTATCAATTAAAAAATAGTTTATATCACTTTATTCACTACACTAAACACACAATTTACGTATAATATTTATTTTTTTAATCTCCGTGTGGAAAAGAAGCAAGACATATTGAACAGGACGGAGAGAGTATATATTTATTACTCTCTTTATCTCACAAGTGTATAATTCTTTAAAGAAAATGAATAATTTAAAAGATAAAAAGATACTCCCTTCGTCCCAATAACATGCTCTCACTTGCTTTGGACACGGTTATTACGAAGTAGTTTAGTGTTATTTGGTCATATTGTGATCGGTCACACAAGTTAAAAATAGTAATATAGGTTTTGAAAATGGAAATATACTCTAATTGGAGAAATTTAAACTTTAGGGGTAAATGTGTTATTTTTATTTTTACAGTCAATTTTCTTTTTCTTATGCATGTGACTGTTTACTATGTGACTAACTTTATTATAAGAAATAATAGTAAAAAGATAGAAAATGATGGGACTTATAACTTTTGAAAGTTAATTGTTTTTTTTTTGTATGAGATTATATTAATGAGATAGATAAAAAAGAAGAGCGAAACTTTGTTATTGAGATGGAGGGAATAAAAATTTATGAGACTATATAGGATACTATAATTGACCAAAAACATTAGTTTCAATGGCTGCCTACCTACCTCAATCAAGTTGGGTTCATATTATATAGCTTTCCCACGAAAGTCAACATTAGAAAGGTAAAACGATTCAATTATTTCGAATCATACCGTCTTGGATGATGATGATTCAATAAAAAAACACTTGGGGAGTATAAGCTGACCTGTCAAAAGGTTTTAAAATTCTACATTAGTTCCACCCAACACATTATTTAATTATATCTGGAAAGAGAAGTGGGAACAATGAATATCCACTAACTTAAAACAATAAAAGAGTTTTCCTTTCACAAAAAAAAAAAAAGAAAAAAAACTATAAGTTTCTCAACAAGAATAAAACAATAAAACAAGTTTTACCGGAAGCAGCCGCCCTTCAACTTTTTATGAATTAAAGCATTCTAAAAATTTCAATTTGGCGAAGAAGAAGAAGAGAGAGAAATAAGAAGAAGAAATGGTGGGCCCGCGCCGGCCGCAGTTTGTGCTGTTCGGATCATCCGTTGTTCAGATGAGCTACAACGTCGGAGGCTGGGGTGCTGTTTTTGCTGATCTTTACTCTCGTAAGGTACATTTTTTTCTGCTTTATATTGTGTGATGATGCAAATGTTTGTTTAAAGGATTACCTCGTTTTGTTTCGTGGTTATGGTTTTTTGCTGATTTTATGTGATGTTTTGGATTTGTGTTGAATCAAGAATTTGCAGTTCTTGTGGTCGTTTTGTTGGAATTTGGTCGTTTATAGCATTAAATTCATGATTAAGTTATGGATGATGTGGAATCTAATGGTAGCTACGTTTTGAGATTTAATGTATTCATTTGTTCAATTTTATTGAGAAATGAATGAGCAAATAATACATGAACATGACTACTTCAAACTAGAATAGTGTGGTTTCTACATTTTGTCCCACATCGGAAATTTATTGAAATTTTGTGCTATATATAAGGAGCAACACTTTAAGGGAGTACATCCAAGTATGCTACCTTATGATGCACCTTAGTGGCTTAGTGTTGACACCTTTTGTGCTTGATCATGATTCCTATGAGGAAGCATCGTCCGAGTCCGACGGCAACAGCGACGAGTACGTGCTTGTTGCAATGGGTGCTGCCGTCGGACAAGCACGTGCTTGTCGCGCAATGGGCGCTTTGAAACGCACTTTGCACTTCGCCACGTGTCGACTCCACACTAGGCGACACGTGTTACGCGTTGGTTGAATGGCGGCCAAAACTGCCATGTAGGCACCCCTTCCGAACGGCCACCTACTTGCCTATAAATGGTCCCACAAAATTCGATTACAATGCACACGAGAATCGAGTTTTCACCTTGTAGTTTTCACCTTGAACCGTTGTACGGAGTTCATTTCGTTTTCTGTCTTTCATTTTCGTACACGTATCACACACCATATTTTTTCCAACAAGTTTTGATTATGGGACTTGATTTTTGATAAAATAAAATGTTAAGTCTTATTACTATTTTATTATTATTTTTTTTAGAAAATTTCAATTCATGATATTGAAATGTTTAGATTGAAGGGCTATCTTGGCATCGTATTATGGGATCTTGTTTATTTTTAGGAGATGTTGACTTCCCAAGTTAGTTCAAAAAATCTTCTCCAACATTAGATTTTCTTCTATGTCTAAAAGGAAAGATGGCCTACATAAGTGAATCTTGCAACAGAGATGGCATTGACATGTTCTTTGATTGATGCAAGTGTTTTAGTGTCGAATCAATGCATTTTGCACGCTTCTAAATATTCGATCTATCAATCTTAAGCTTAGAGAAACTAGTTCATGCTGTTTGATGAGTTCAAGGCATAATGTAGCAACAACGCTTACTTGTTCGTTCCAACAAGTACTTAATTCTATGTTCTTGAAGGCGGATGTATTACTACGAGGATACTCTGGTTGGAACACGAGGATGGCTCTCCAAGTTTTGGACAAGGTTTTTCCCAAGGTATTGCTGCATAATTAAGCTACTACGAGATATGTACAAGAACTTATTGCTGTGAACTTGTAATTCAAACAGCTCCCCAAACTTCACTCACGTCATACTTCTCATTGACGTTTTGAGTTTAGGACGAACCTGTTCAGCCTTCGTTGGTTATACTATATTTTGGCGGAAATGATGCAACGAACCCTCACCCAAGTGGCCTCGGTGCTCATGTGCCTCTTCCTGAATACATTGAAAACATGAAAAAGATGATAGCTCATATCAAGGTTAGTTCCACCTTGTTTTGTATTCTGATTGTTCGAAATTTGCATTTTAGTATAGAGGAAACCCATATTTGATCTAATCATATTTCTGATGATGATTAAACACTTAGCTTTAGACTCGTGTGCTGAAGTAGAAATTATACGACAATAGTATTTCTTAAACCAATCATTTTAATACTTTGCTGGATGTGACATATGATCCATATGAAGCAAACTTGTGATGGTTTGATCGAGATTTCAATCAAATATGCTTCCTGTCCTTGCATTATTTGAAGAAAGTATCTCTTTTAATGAATGCTTTAATTATTATAACTGCCTTCGTCCTTACTACTTGTATTACTTCAAAATCATTGATTCTTACGACATTTTTTCATCAATCCTGACAGAGTCTTTCTGATCAGACGAGGATAATATGTCTTAGTTCACCTCCCATCAACGAAGCAAGAATTCGTGAAATTTTTGGGTAATAATACTGCAATAACTGCTTCTGATACGGTTTTTAGTCTTATAACCCAAGTCTTATTGCTCCCTGTTATATAGAAACGGATTAGATGATCAAGCGCGGACAGATGAAGGGTGCCGTATATATTCAGAAAAATTAGTAGAGTTATGCAAAGAGATGGATGTTGAGCCCATCAATCTTTACACTGCTATTCAAGAAAGAGATGACTGGGCTAATTCTTGCTTTATGTAAGTATTATTGTAGAATCTCTAACTTGCAAAAAAAAAAAATCATTTTTACACATACTTTATTATAGGTGGCACAACGATGATTTCATCACACTAGTTTGTTGCATTACAACATAGTCCATATGAATAATGTCATTAATATAGAATGTTCAGAAACGATCAAATTAATTGCATAAAAAGCATATTCTCGGCTCGTATATGCAGAGATGGAATCCATTTGTCAACTGAAGGGTCCCAAATTGTGGTGAAGGAATTACTGAAGGTGCTGAAAAGGGTAGATTGGAAGCCAAGCCTACACTGGTTGGAAATGGCATCTGAATTTCCTGAGGATTCACCGTATTATGTCGTCGCCCCCGACGGTAAAACTACTTTTAATGTGACCAGCCACATCTGCACTTGGCAAAGGGAATGGCTCGACATATAGCAGATGCAAACTAGATGAAAAGTTCATCTTTTGGCAATTGTTGCTGGTTGTGCCCAGCTTCTATTTTTTTTAGGTAATAATATTGTCTGTGTTTCTCTATTACATGTTATATCGACTGCAATTTTTTATCCGCACAATTGGGGCGTGGGTGCATTCTTGAGTTTATTCAGTTTAAAAGTGAAAAACAACATAAGACTAGCATGGAAGTGAGTTGTAGACAAATTGTTGCTTTGATTGATGACATGTTACATCATATATAATTTCTATAATTCGTACATCAAATCTCACAAGCTGATTACAGATTTTACAACATAATCAAAGTGATACATACACCAGGTTAAGAACAAGTGGAAGGCAAATAATACATACCAGCAGCTGCAACACCTAAAAGAATGGTGATGTTAGATTCAATGGCTGGAGCGCGGATGGTTATTCTCTTTCCTCCGGACATTAGAACAAAAGCTCAGCAGATGCATCCGAGATTTTTGAGAAAATAATGATATTCAGTGTTAAAGCTGTTGGTGGTAACATGTTCATGTAGAAAGTTGGAATCTGCCACTAGTTTTTTTTCTCCTCCATCCCTGGAGTTGGATTGCATGTAACGATTTTGAGCCAGCGTGGAAACGAAACAAAACTAACAGATCACGGTTAGAGGATAGGAGAACTTACAAAAGCTGCATAGTAGACGAATGTGAGCCCTGCTAGAACAATGAACCCGATTTGAAACACATTATACCTGCAACAGCAGAAGCATTTCTAGTACCACAATTTCAAAGGTAAAAATTCATTTGAACGCTGAATAAATGATTTTTTACTGACTTGTACAAATATTTGATCCCACGAAGTGATTGCAGTGTATGACCAAATATTTCTTGAGCTGCAGTAGCTTGGGCATAATATGCAAATGCAGTGGCACAGAACTGAATTACACTGTCAAAGAATTGAAAACAATAGTAATTCAGAAGTTTAGTGTTAACAGGTAGGTATGTATACTCATTATTAAACGTAAATAATAAAACTAAAACCACACAACCAATACATTGAGCAATCTGTAGTTCTACACCATGATTGGTACATCTAACCATAAAAATAACCATCAATTAAAAGAAAAGGACTACTGATAGCATCAACATATGTTAACCTCAACTATGTTCCATTTCAACAATGATGACTATAAACATAAAACCAATTACACTACCTGATTGAGCTTAGAAGAATGAGGCCCACATTAAATAGAAAGGAGTTCATAAGTGTAGCTCCCCATCTGTAAACAACGATTAGTTGTTAGGCAATAATTCTAATGAGAAATCCATAAGAAGCATTGAGAAAACAAAGGAGAACTTAAGGAGAAAATGAAACACAATGAAGATACATACTTCATAGGATGTATTGTAATAAAAACCAACTTCAGTCCAATCATAGTTGCCCCGGCAATCACGGACATCAGGAGATAGAAGCAGAAAACTGCAAACGCTACAGTTCCAAGAAGGCCTGGACGTACAAGAAACAAGTATGCTTTCAAGTTAATGCATCATTAGATGGTAACCAAGGGTAAAAATAAATATAAGTTTTTTGTTTACCCCAGATATCATCCAATTTGATGAAAACCTCATTAAGAAACGAAGAAAGAGGAGGGTCATTTAGCAAATATATCACTATATGTGCAATCCAAGCCACTGAAACTATCAACCTGTTCAAAGTACACCAGTTATTTAATATTACTAGCAATAATCAAGGCTAAACTACTAAGCTTGTAAGAAGAGTTCCGAAATAGGCATGAAACAGTGCCAAGCAAATAAACATACCCTAGAACTCCAAGTACCAGTTTGGCAAGGTAGCCAAGTACAGTCAAAGCCCAAGTTGCCTCAGCCTGAAAAAATTAGGAGAAAAGTATTACATTTACTTTATACTAATAGTTGCTTTTTGTAGTCCTTTTCCTTTATAGTAGTGGCAATTCCTACTAGCACAAGAACACCAAATTGTATCAATATCCAGTCAGTTAACATGTGTCACCTGTTCACCTTGAGGATACATCTCTTCCAAAGCCTTCACGTCTTCTTCCAGAAGAAGTAGCTCCTGCAAGTCAAAAGTGTGGATGATCATTGAGAATTCGAACATATATGGATGTATAATTGCAAAAAAAGTATTTCGAACTGGCGCAGTTGGAGATCATTATAGCATAAGATGTTTGAACCCTCAATCAAACCAACATCGTCTAATCAAATATGCGAGGTCAACTACAATACCATTCTGTATATATTGGACAAAGTGGTTAAAATGCAGAAGACAAAAGAACAGGAGAACTAAAAGATATGATAACAGACCTTCTCTACATTTTTCACATTTTTACGCCATTTTCTTCCCTTATTGCCACTCCTTTCTTCCTGATGAAGTGCATCACCGGCTTTCTTCAGTTCTCTAGCCTTTTTCGCCAGCTCAGTTGCTTCCTAAATGAAATAAAATAATTGCTTCATCTTTGAATTGTGTGTACATGGTCCATTTGGAATTTGTATTACCAGATCCATGTAGTAAAAATCTAATAAAATAAAGAAGCATATATACCTTGATATACTGTGAACGTGTGATAACTGCTGTTGGTCGCCGAATAAATGCAGTTATAAGTCCCAGTGGAAGACAAGCTATGCCAACACCACCAAAAATCTACAGATTGCAGCATGCAGAAAACTTGAGCAAAAGGTTGGAAATTTGCATGCGAAATACATTTGAAGAATTGACTAAAAAAAGAAACCAGCAAATAACTACGCCAAAAAGTACACTCGTAACAACTTTAAACAAGTGTGCCTGTGTATGTGCGTCATACACGTGCACTGCAATACATAGTTTAACTATAGATACAACACTGAGAAAATTTCACATAACAGATGAAGAAAATTCGATTGCACGTTTAAAGATCAGAGGAAATTGTGGAGTAGTCCACTATTGCAAAAAAAAAAGATGTTTGTATTGAATAATGCAAAGAGGACCATACAGTAAAAAGCACAGATCCAGCAATTGTAGCAAGAGCAACAACATATTCCGGGAAGGTAGTGCGCATTGTCCATGTTGTCTCAGATGAGACATTGGCAGAATAGGCTGAGCACTGGAAACAAGAAAAATAACTCTTGTAAGAGTCAAAAAGCAAATCCAACAAGCAATTAGATTGATTCATATATTTTGCCAACCTGTCTAGCACCAGTACCAACACATTGTTGAGCACTGGAGAAGTCCCATGATGATGGGAAGGCCTGTGTGGATGAGGATAGGTGCCTAACAGTAAAATCCACCTTACCCGAAAGCCCTATGACAAAAAATAAAAAATAAAATCGATAGTTATATATGAAGACATGGTCGAAACTTGTACAAAGTTTAGGTCCTGCTTGAAACTCCTAGATTCCCATATTCTCAGCCTTCCCCATAATTAAAAGACCAAAGTAGATATAGAAGCTACATTGCAATTGGTGGGAAAAGTTCATCATGAAAAAACCAGCCTTAATGTCATCGAAAGATGGAGACGGAAGTAAATCACTTCCCCAACACAATTAACTAACTAATTAAAGTCAAAAGGATTTTAAATGTGATATCATCAACTACCATGATTGGAAATGAAAACATAGAAAAAAAATCATAAAAACCGCAACACATATACCATGATTAATGATCTATTATGAACATTCACTTCGGAATGGTAAGATGCGTCATAGGGCACACAGTTTTGTACGGACAGAGAACAATTACCAGCACACCAGTCTACCAGTGAAGCCATTACATAACTATCATAAAGGAAACAATGCAAGTAATCTCAGGCTTTAAAAATCATAAAGAAGCAAAATAACCATGTCAAAACTGCCATTACAATCCCACTACCTACTCAAGCCCAAAGAATTAGTTATATTCGCTCAAATAAAAATAATTAAACAAAAAATTACCGTATAAAATTCCCAGAAGGAGGGCACAAATAACAGCTGTTGAAATCACCCACAACAAGGAGCTTTTCATCCTCTTCCACACCGTCCTGGAAACCCAAAATTACAATAACCACATCCATTCAGAAATGTCCACATTAAAAGCAACGAAACATCACGAAAGCGATTATGAACTACGAAGTTACTTGTCCTGGTCGCCTTCGTAATAAAACATGGCAAACGGAATGACGAAGAAAACAAGAATTGCATCCATAATGTAAATAGCGAGCCACAATTCCTTCATCGGCAGCGTGAGATTGCAAGCGCCGTTGTAAATGGCGTGGCGGCAGGCTTGCCGGTTGGCGACGTCGGCCGGGAGCATGAGAATGGAGATGGCCGCGATGGAGAGGCCTAAAACGACGACGAATTTGGGGAGATACGCCTGATTTTTGTCATCTGGATGCTGGTAATTGACGAGGAGGTAAAGATTAAAGATGAACACGAGAACGCAAACGACTATGGCCACGATCAGTAGAGCTAAATTGAAATCCCCCATTTCTGGGCGGGTAGAGAATGAGGGAGCCTCTGCCCTTCCGAATCAATGTAGTTAAATTCTAGGGATTTTGAGTTCGGATTTGGGGGAATTGGATCTGTTTTTCCGTGGAGGATTTCCCGTTGTTGTTGTTGTTGTTTTCTTTTGTCCCTTTTTTCCCTGTTTTTGGGTTAGTTGAATTTCAAAAAAAGAAAAGAGAGGGCGGGTTTGTTCCCGGTAACGGAGTGAACAAGAAGAGGTGGGTTTTGATAGGCGAGTAAAACTACCGTTTTGGCCTTTCCATTTGAATTATGAGTTTAGCTATTAAATTACTAGCATGCAGCTCGACAAGAATTATTTAACGTTGTAGTTTACAAATATATAAATGAAAAATTAATTTAATACTATTTATTTTTAAAGTGATTTGGGCAAATCAATACAATAAGTATTAGTTCCTCCGTCCATGATATAAAGCTCCATTTTGGTGCTGACACGGAGACTAAGAAAAGTTGATAAAGTTGTTTTTAGTGGATAAAAATTGAAAAGTAGGGGTAGTATTAATGACTTGATTAAATTTATTAATCTTTGTTGCTTTTTACTACTCATCTCACATATTTGTGCTGCTGCTCATTTCACACGCACACACCATAATTTAATTTGTTCATTTTGACCTTATTAAAAATTTGTCCATTGAATAAAAAAATGGTGTTGCTGCTCATTTCACACGCACACACCATAATTTAATGCAGATTCACCTTGACCTTATTAAATTTATGTCCATTGAATAAAAAAATGGTGTTGCTGCTCATTACACACACACGCATAATTATTCTTACTCAAAATACATAACCTGTCCAAATTTTTGGAGGGAAACAAAAAGGATTCATCAAATAAAATGTGCAGCAGAGTAGTACAATGATGTTATTAAAAAATTTGGAGGGAAGTTTAAACATCACTAACCCTCCAAAACCTCAATAAATACAGCTTTCAATGCAGATTCACCTAATTACAATCTCTCAACAATAACTACAGCAATAACTACAAATTGAAGGAAATTATGGTAGATCCGCGAAGTAAGCCAAAGTAAACCGACGACGAGCAAAACACCGTTGCACAGTGGTTGTTGCTGTAGAAGATTAGTTTAGGGCAATTTCTTTTTTGTAGATCCTGGTTTACAGGTACAAACAATGTAATGGCAGCAATCATAAGTTGTTTGGAATGTAATCTACCCTTATTTTAGTTGTAATGAAGGATCTTTTTGTCTCAGCAAGGTCATTTGCATCATTGACATCATAATCACACTTTTAGCATCTCAATTCAACCTCCAAAACTAAGGTAAAATACACCTAGTGGTGGCATCACAGAGATCGCATCAAGTGCAACATGTGTTTCTAACAGTTTAATGCATGAATATCACATAAACAATGCATCATATAATTCACAACTCAAGGCATCAAGCCACCAGATTCAGAAAATATAGGCAACCAACTCAAGGCATCAAGGCATAAGAAAATATAGGCAACCAACTCAAGGCATCAAGCCACCAGATTCAGAAAATGTAGGCATGAAAGACCAAGTGTATAATCTGTTTCATATCAGAAAATGGGTAAAAACGAGAGACTCATCATATAATTCACAAGTCACATAATCAAATCACATATAATGGCATCAGCAGCCCCCAAAACCAACAGATTAAGAGTAGTATCAGATCATAAAAAGTCAGATAATCGAGTGCAACACTTATTTTTCATTGTTCACAGCATCAAATCATAGATAATGGCATCACCAGCCCCCAAAACCAACAGATCTAGAGAACAAGAGTAGCATCATCTTATCAGAACGTAATCACCTGATTATATGAGAGATAGCACACTAGGGAAAAACATCCCAAGGCACTGCAGATACTGAATTCGTGCTTCTTCGCTAGCATACACATTTGGAATAAAAGGAGGCATCTCCCCTTCAGCACCAAGGTCGTGGATCTCCAAATCGGAGAGGGATTTTTCTGGCACCATAGTTTCCATGTCAACGGTGGAATTGCAGATCGGAAGACATCCACCGTTGGCTACCGTCGCATCGGAGAGATCGATCATCTCCGAATCAGAGAGAGAAACGACTTGGGATTCACTCTCTGCGGCAGTGAACAAGGTTTCCGACACCATTTTCACATAATCACTCTCCAAATACGGAGATTCCCACGAATAGATGGGAATAGGAGAGAAATGAGTTGCAATCAGGATCGAGAGATCCTCCAAGAACACGAAATCATCAAATAGATTAGGGCCATGAGAGGGTGATGGTGATTTGGAAAATTCTCAGTAGAGAGTGTCGGCGAGAGAGGGTGAGAGATTAGAGTTGCAGAGATAGAGGAATGCACGAAATTAGGAGAGATCGACGAACTAGGGTTTGAGAGAGAGATAGTGCAGACAAAATAGAATGGGCTAGAATGGTTTAATGGATTGAATAATCCAAGTATGGGTGTTTTGGGCTGGGTAAGTTGGTCGGATAATTAGTAGGGTAATTAGTGGATTAATAGATTCTGCTAATTTAATTGGGGTAGGTTCATAATGGCAAAAGATAGTAAATAAGGGAAAAGTAGGAGGGTATAATTGTACGAAAAGGTAAATGAGGCTTTATTTCGTGGACAGATTTTTTGTGGTAAGTAGGGCTTTATATCGTGGACGGAGAGAGTATATTAAAGATCATCTCATTGCAAAAAAGTGTTACATAAAAGATCATCTCGTATATTGATGAGTAATCAATATATATTGTAATTTAGTATAACATAATTTTAACATACTATAATTCAATACTTCATTTTCAAGTGATATAATTTAACAAATCATTATAAATAATATCATCTCATTGGGATAATGAATGATCGTCTTGTTGCAAATAATTGTTGCATGAAGGATCTTCTGGTATAGAAATTATTAACGTGAAGTCACCTTACATTTTATTCATCAATTTAAAAAATATTTCAATTCTCTATTTTTAAGTTATACAGTTTGAAAATTATTGTAAATAAACTTTAAAATATTGATGGTACAAAACTTAATGGTAAAAGTGGGCGTTTGAGATTGAAATGTCTTAGGTTCAAACTCCATGAAGCGCTTCTATAGGTCGAGTCTGTCACACGTGTACTTAGAAAATGTGGTTTACCTATGTGGTTTTCATGCTACTGCACATGGACAGGGTTTACCTGGTGAGCATTGAAGATAGCGATTGCGGGTTCCACGACATCAAAAAGAAAAAAAATGGATATCCAATATACCCCTCCGTCCCACTCAACAAGTTGCATTTGGGATATGCACGTAGATTAAAAAAAGGGGATTAGAGTCTGATTAAGGTAGTATTTTATTGTTGATGTTAAAGTGTGCTGAGTGGAAAAACATTGTACAATAAAGTAAACAACATTGTTCACGTCTGAGTGTGACATAAAATGAGTTTTAGTGTGTTAATCTTTGCCAAGTAAGGAAATGAGACTTATTGAGTGGGACACCCAAAATGGTAAAATGAGACTTATTGAATGGGACGGAATGAGTATATAAAGAGAGACATGGATGTTATCGAGGTGACAATATTGAAATAAATCATTGAAAGAGTGTTACACAACTATATAAAATTATAATTAATATAAAATAAGTTAGGATAATGTTGCTCTAGTCATAGTAGCTATTTTTTGATCTAAAATCACCAAATGTGTCACAGCTCGATTTCTAATGTATGAAACGACTAGAAATCAATCATTGGACAGTGAAGTGAAACAACGGAAAATAAACAAGGGAACATGCTCGAGTACAAGAGAATATCTATTGAAAGCGATAACAATTATCAACTTGCTTTTAATCACCCTTCTCAAAAGTTCAACGAAACAAGTATATTAAGTAAGAGTCAAGAGGATAACAAAATAAAGTGTTGAGCACGAAGTTTATTAACCACTCATCAAAGTTATAAGAATTCAAACATGATTAAATATCGGTGTTGCAGCAAATAATTACATCAAGTCCAAAAGTTATATGTATGAAGACACATAATCCAAGCTTAAACTGACTTGATTAAAAAACAACGAATGCCGCCAAGCACACTGCACCATCATCATCCGAGCTAACCTGCACATTTTAGAAAACAACATGCAGGGTTGAGTACTTCGTACTCAGTGAACACATGTCAAAAATAGATCAAAAGCTGATCGGTAGAGCTATAAATTGAACTTGCCTCTTTTGCTGCATCACAAGTGTAAGAGTTATAAAACAATTAACTTGTGCACATGGGCGGAGCTAGGATTCGGAATGTGACCGGTCGAGATTACGTTTATATATTTAGTCGTAAATTTGGGTAGGTGAATCTACAATTATACATATAAAAGTGGAGGAAAAAATACAAAAAATTGATAAAAATATAGTTACAAAAAAAATTGCCCAGACAACAGTCGGGGGAGCCCAAGTGGTGGCTCTGCCACTGCTTGTACATGCTAGAAAATCATTTCTACTTTTGAAAATGTTTGCGCAAACACTAATATATATTGATGATAGATAATGGTTGTACAGTATATATTATTTTTCAATTAATAGTCACCATATATTTATATGTAAATGTAGGATAGGACAATATCATATACTATTACAGTTATAACACTAGATTAATTTACATAATAGTGATATAATGTTGAAACCTGACAAACTTATGCATACAAAAGATTTTATTCCCTCTGTTCGGGTTTTAAAGTCTCATTTCACTCATTTCAAATGTTCGAGTTTAAAAGTCCTACTCTTATTTTTAGATTATTATATCCTTCTTACTTTTAAGAATTACTACTCTTTGCCATTTAAGACCCCACCTCATATCAACTTTATTTTTATTTTTTTATCATCTCAACAACTTTATTCTTACTTTTTGATCAATACCACCTCTTTTTTATCATTACCACTATTTTTTTGTCATTATTCACTACCCCTACTTTCTAACTTTTACCCTACTCAAAAATACTTTATCAATTTTCTTAATCTGTATACCCATTTAAAATGGGACTTTAAAAGCTGAATAGAGGGAGTAGCATTTTTAGACTAAATGAAACCCAAGATTCGTGCATCGGATAATCTATGTTATGGTGATTTGATCGCGAAAAATAATTTTCTCTTGTCATCGACACTAATACACTATGACGGCCCCAAAGAACCAACATCTTACACCTTTTTTCTTGTAGACAAGACAATATAAATGTGTTTTGGTTTCGTGCAAATGCAATTATTGAAAACGTAGAAACATTATGCATCAAAGTTTAAATATTAAGTCAAATTAGTCAAATATTGTGACTATGGCATCTGGCCAAAAATATATTCACATATTATCTGGTTGGATTAGCAAATTAGAGAAATCTCGCCTCATTCAGGACAAGTTTCCATAGGTATGAGAGAGGTCACTTAGTATCCCCTTTAGGGATGGTCTAGTAGTAAAAGTGGGCATTTGAGACTGAAAGGTTTCAGGTTCGAATTTCATGACACGTCTATATAGGTCGAGCATGTCACACCTGTATTTAGAAAGTGTGGTTTACCTGCCTGTGTGGTTTGCAGGCTACTGCACAAAGGATGGGAGTTTACCCAGTGCGCACTAAAGGTAGCGGCTGCGGGTTCCCACAACATAAAAAAAAAAAAAGAGAGAGAGGGAGGTCACTTACTGTCCCCTTGGGGATGACCTAGTGGTAAAAAGTGAGCGCCTGAGACAGTGAGATCTCAAGTTCGAACCTCATGAAACGCCTTTATAGGTCGAGTCTGTCACACTTATATTTGGAAAAAGTGGTTTACCTGCCTTGTGTGATTTGCAGGCTACTGCACAAGGGAATCACTTGTGTGATTTGCAGGCTACTGTACAAGGGACGGAAGTTTACTCAATGCACACCGAAGATAATGACTGCGGTTCCCACGACATAAAAAAAAAAAAAAAAAGTTCACTTACTATTGGACAGTAAGTTTTGAATGCTATTTGAAAAACTATAACCAGTTGGGACTGGAGATAGTTTAACTAAACTAAATGTTATACTCCTGTATTACTTGTGATTAACAAAGTCACTAATCTAACACTCTATCCCAGCATGCTTTACTCAAATTCTGCGTAATTGAATTTATTTCCTTATGTAGGGAGAAAAGGATTCTATAACGAAGATTAAGGCCGAACTGCAGTTTGAGCATTTTCGTAATCTTGTATATTGTTAATGTTAAGTAAAAGTGTTAATCAACTTGCAACTTAAAGAAAATGTAAATAACTTTACATTACCACTATATATGTAGTGAAAATAACAAATTTATTTTGAGGGATTTTCAAGAGAATCGGAAAATTTCGTTTCTTCGTACTACTCACTATAAACATTATCAGCACGTAGTGTTGGAAATGGTTTAGTAATTAACCATTAATTGAAGATAAATATTATTAATTAAATATTTATTATTTAATTAAAATATTTATTGGATGTTAATCTACGTCGTGAGTAGATATACGTGGTATATTTAATATTTCTAAACCGATTTCCGGTGAGTGACATATTGTATGCTAAAAGTTGGATGTTGGAGTAGAAATTAACATGTTATATTTATATAAATGTTAAATATCACACATCGGTTATATATGGATAATTTGACTTGTATTTAAGTCATGACTCTTGGTATTTTATAACTGCGAAGGCTCTTCATCTGACTGAGCCCTTTCACATCCGAAACCGCCAGTCATCATGACTCCTTCATAATGGCTTTTATGGAGACGAATCCCTTCACATGGTTCGAGAGCCTATATATAGGAGGCATGCTCATTTGCAAAAGGCACTCGATCGAAAAACATTCTTTTTTTTTTTTTTTTCTCTTAAAGCATAGCATAGCATTCGAGTTCAGTTTCGTTCTAGTCCATTTCGTCGGTGCTCTGTCTTGTTTGCGGTGCTGCTACTACCGAGACGTTAAGATCGTTTTAACCTTTGGGGATGAGCCGCCTTTCTGTGAGCAATATCAGGGTGTATTCTCGTCTTGCAGGCAGAAATTTTACTTCGGACGATCTGGTTTTTCTAAACTTGTTCTTCATATTCCGTTGTAATCCTAACGACGTTATTACTGTTCAGTTTCTACATCAATAAAGTATGCATTGTTCATTGTTATATACACGAGCAAGTACCCGATTCCTAACAATCGCAAGACGAGAATAACCGCACGTTACTTGATCGTGTTTGTTGGAGAAACAATACTTTGATCATAAACCTTTGCTTTGAGAGAAATACAGCAAATTCATCCGTTTTGGCAAAAGGCCGCTCTCGGTCTATAAAGGCTTTGTTTGGCAAACGGACCTTACAACCGAATGAACTCAAGCTCTCTGGAGCTAAAGTTGATGAACGATGAAAACTCGTTTAGTGATGAAACTAGTACATGAGTTTATACTCGTGTCTATTTCATACTAAAAAGTTTATTTGTGTAACTCTCACTATGTTGAATGGTGATTGAGAAGGTACTTCATTGTTGGAAGGGGTCAAGAATTACATTTGTATAGGTTAAATGTGATGAATCTTGTAAGATTTGTTGTCAGGCTCATTTTTTAGAAAAGCACAAAAGAGGGCTAATTCTAGACCGTAGGTCGGATTGAAGCCAGGACTATCTTGTTTTGTTGTGATTTCATAAGAGATCAAAAATAACTTGTTGTGTCGGGTGCAAGATTGATGACCAGGTTGTGTTTACATGTTGTAAAACATGTTTTGAATATCCTTCTTGAGATGAGGATGACTTGGTTGTGGGGGTATTTTTCAAAATACTCTTGTGGAACAAATCTTTGCACTTATTGTTGATAACATTGCTATCAATGTTGATCAATCTGTTGTAAAACCTCATGAGAATCATGAGATGATCATTAAGGTTTTAAATTTAACCATATAAATAAATTTAATAATTTGTTGGCGATATGGATGTCATATGACATGTGTGCTTTGTAAGGAAATATTTTTACAAAGTTTTAAACTCCACATGCATAATCATACTTCGTGTGAAGTGTATGGAGTGGAAATGTGTTCCTAAGGATGGCTTCGGGAGAAGTCTTTACCCAAAAAATTTAGGAATGTGGGGGTTTGACATTTAATGTCGTTTGAATACCTCAAATTGTGGGGGTTGGCATATTCGTCATTGACATCATATTACGAGACATTTGATCTCTTAATGAGGTTAGTTATATTGACTGTGTAAAGTCAATAGATAATCTAGCGGATCCGCTAACTGGAAGGTTAAATCGAGATCAAATGTATAAACTTTTAGAGGAATGAGTGTTAAATCTACATCTTAAGGATGATTATAGCGGAAACCCAACTTTGTAGATTGAAGGGTCCCAAGAGCTTAGTTTAATGGGACAACGAAGTTATATGAATCCGTGTGTTAAACACTCGCACATACCTATTCTCTGAGAACAGTGAAAGTTTATTTACCTACACGTGGTGATGTTAAGTCTTATAAATTTTAATGATTCTTGGATACTTTGGAGAGGTCAAGTATAGTAGGATACTTGAGAATAAGAATCACCTATATAAGTGTGAAATGATGGCCGCTTCAATTGATACACTTATGAATCCAAAGGGGTGTCTAAGGCCGAAAAGGACACAAAACGTTAGAACGGACGAAATTGAGATAATATTGTGTCAATATTGTTGTCTCGGTATACACCATGGAGAACTAGTTCAAGGTTTTCATAACCACTATGCCGTCGGTATACTCGATAATGTTGACTATGAATATGTTTAAGGTCACAAGCCACCTAGCCAAATGCAATATTGTCTTTTGAGGACTGAACTTTGCATTGGCATTCATTTTGCATTGGCATGAAAAGTTTAAACGACTATGTGATAGCCCTCTCAATCTCAATCCCAATCCTCTGCTGATAACCTCTACTGCGGAATCCCAGCCATCACTACTCATAAACGAGCCGAAACGACCGAAATCCAATAAGTCGGTTCCGGGTCGGGTTGGTTGAAACCGATAGTTCTGTGGCAGGGCAAAATAATTTTTTAACTGGTGAAGAAATTGGGAGGACAAAATTGGTTAGAATCTCGTCGGGGAAAGGGTGGGCGGACGGAGACTCGCCTGCAAATCAAAGAGCAGTTGATGAAGAAGAACAAATTCTACCAAATATAAGAGAGAGAGAGAAAGAAGATTAATAAAAAAGGTTAGTGGTAGTGGGTCATCGATGTGGTGGAGAAGAGAGGGAAAGAGAGAAGATATGGTGAAGTGAAGAGAGAAAAATGGTGGAAAGCGAGAAAGAAGAAGATGGGGAAGAGAGAGACGACATTGGGAATAGAGAGAAGATGGAAAAGAAAAGAATATTTAATTATTGATTGGTTTTGGCGTGAGAAAAAAGAGAGTGGGAAACCACCACTTATTTAATTAAGAAGAGAGAAAAGGAAAGTTTGTGGTTGAGGTTCGAGATTGTTTGGGGAAATGCAGAAAAAGTTCAAATATATATGGAGATCGGTCGGTTCGGTACGGTCTCAGTTTGGCATAGTCCAAAACCGAGAGCCGACCGAATATTTGTCGGTTTTCAACATGGTGGACCGAGGCTGACCTGTCTATAGTAAAAAACCAACTTGACCCGACCGAAACCGACCGATTCGGTCCGATTTGTCGATTACGGTCCGGTTCTGTTCACCAAAATTCTTCTACAAGCTATTATAATACCCGTGCATGCTTTGCTTTGGAAGCCCAACAATTTTATGATTCAAATAATTATTTGTCATCTTTTTCGTTCTCTATAAAAAACTATGTTTAGGATAACTATACGTTTATGTCATGTAGATGTAGAAATTTTGATATGCATTCAATATGGGCTTCAAGAGTAATTTTTAAGCATGTAAAATTGTTTTCTAATATGGGCTTCAAGAGTAATTCTATTACCAGTTTATATGATACTTTTTAATTTTGAAAAGTTATTTTTGAATAAATTAAAAATTATTGTTCAACACTATCAAATTTTGTGAAAATGATCAAATTTGAATATCTTCAAACAAAATATGAGATAAGTACTTATTATGAAAAAAAAAAAATATGCAAGCAGAGTACAATAAAATGATGAGGTAAATTTGGGTGCAATCGGTTGCACTTTATGCAACTAGTTCGCCACTTTTCTCACCCACCCAAGGTAATTCATCTTACCTATATTCTACTGTTATAATTCTATCTGTGACATTCCAATTTCCAATTTCAAATTTAGAGAAAATGATTTAGGGCTTAAATTTTTTTTATTTTGGTGGTAATTCCATAGTTTTTTCCCCCTGAATTGTATGTCGTTGGGGAAGAAGAAACAGCGACGACTATGAAAAAGCTCTAGGTCTTCTAGCTTTTAGTTCCTTTTCCTTTTTTTTTTTTTTGATCTTATTCAACTCAATTAGTTTTTGAAATTAGGTTTCTTGCATTGATTGAGTTGAGGCAACCGAAATGTTTAACATGCCCATTAACTTTTAATTGTTTAGTTTATGTTGGGCATTTTTTTCTATAGTACATACAGAACGTTGGTCTTTTCTCATACTATATTATCGTTTAGACCATGATTAATTTGTATGATCTTATTTATTCATTTTTTGTTTTTTGGAACTTGAGAGAAGAGAGAGTGGTGAATTTTGAACCTTAAATATCAATTTTTTTTCTACTGCACTGGTTAGGAGTCCTATAAAATTCTAAGGTGATGACTGGTACGCTGGAATGGAATAAGAATGGATAGTCATTACTGTCTCTATTCTTAATCCAACGGCTGATTATTACAAAATAAGTCTAATAATTATAATTAAATAATATTAAATAGTAATAATAAATTATATTTATTTAAATAATAATAAATTATATTTATTATCATCAATAATATTAATATAATAATAATATTAAATTAATAATAAATAGTAATATTTATTAATTTTATTCTTAATATTGTTATTTTTATCATGCAGTTAGTATAAAAATTATTATTATAATAATATCATTACACATAAATTATTAAAATAATAAGTAATATTAAGATAATAATTTATTATTATTTAATTAATATTACAAATATATTAAACTAGTTATATTAATTAAGAAAAAATAATAAAAAATTCATTCCATTTCGTGTGTATACCAGACATATATAAAAATATCATTCTTCATTTCATTCCATTCTCATCTTCATTCCATTATGGGGATCATTTGATTCTCACTTCATTCCATTCATGTGTACTAACCATCACCTAAGTACTATAACAATTACTAATATTGGTGCGAGATTACATGCAATTGATTTAAAGAAGAACCATAAAATTCTTGGTGAATGATGGCATCAAACGATGATTGTGATTTGTGTAGAAATTGAGAGGAGAACTCGAGAGAGGAGGGTGAAAAGAGAAGATGCAAGTGAAATGAAAGTATCTTTTTGAAAGAGTAATATTAATAAATATATGAAAAAGAAATTATGTCAAATATATTTATGGTGTACAAAAATATTATCATAATTATTTCCCGTGCATCGGCACGAGTGGCATACGTTTATTTTACAACGATACCAACCCATAGCTACCACCCCGGGTGTGGATTAAGTAAACTTCGGTATTGCGCAATAACTTGCAAATCACACAAGAGAGGTATAGAGCAAGTGCGACGGGCTCGATCAATGGACATATAGAAAGTTGGTGAGGTTACCTTAAGCCTCAAAAAGACATACTTCACACAACTAGGTCATACCATTACCAGAGACAGAAAATAGTATTTCCCATCCTACAGGATTTGCCTGCTGTGAATACCTCAAACCAAATTTATGCACAGTAAATTTCAAAATACTTCTGAAGTAGCTGATATATTTTGTTGTAAACAATGATTTGAAACGCCATTATTTTGCTGTTCCATCGATGTACAACAGTCTGGAAACAGCTATTCCATAGTAATACAGAGTTTTACTATACAACACTTTCCTAAGTGAACTCAATGCCAGCGAATTTTTTCTGCATTCAAGAAATCTGGGAAAATAGAAATACTACAAAACTGCAGATTCATGAAAAGTGTAAACGACTATGTGATAGCCCTCTCAATCTCAATCCCAATCCTCTGCTGATAACCTCTACTGCGAAATCCCAGCTGTCACTACTCACAACCCCAAAGAATGAATGTGACAATGACCATACTGATTTACAGACAGCATCACTGGGAAAATACAGACACCATTTTAACCATTTTCACAACTACGTTTTGGTTTCCCTTTATAGATGGCAGAAGAGATTTACAGAACTTACCTGGGTCTTGATACAATACCTAACTGTTAGATTGTTGTATTCTTCAAATGTGGCACTCAGATTAAATTGGGCCATGTTGGATCAGGTTGTTGCATTGCCAGGTGAAGCGAATCAAGACTGAAACAATGGACAGCAGATACTAGATTAAGAATGATTAGGCTTCACCTTAATAAATTAGGACATCTTAATAAATTAGGATTGCATTCCAAACAAATCAGCCATACCTACAGTTCTGTGGAACTCTCCAACCAGATGGTTCCGAGCTCAGTGGGGAAGACAGAAACATTTTCCAGTCTTCAAGCAAAATTCTGAGGTCGTGAAGCTTACTGTTCAACCCAAAACAACAGTTCGCGTGCATTGTACAAACTTCATCCAGATCTTCACTAGGTTCACAAAACCCACCAAAGTATGTAGTATCCAAGAATCTCAAGTGAAGTCCCATCTCTGTGATGAAGGAGTCATTCTTAATCTTATTAAGAACGTCTTGATCATGCAGTCCAGGGTATAAGCTGTGAGAGGCATGCCAGAACTTGTAAAACTCTATCGAACGTTTATTTGATCTTACAAACTTGAATCCACCATTAGGTTTATTTTCCATATCATTGGATCTGCCAGAGAAATGATCACATGCTATCTGAAAGTCTGCATCCGGATGGAAGTGAGGAAATGGATCTCTGAACCACATAACATCTGCATCCTATATTTAAGAAATTAGTAAGCATAGAGAGATTGTCCAAAATTTCATGGTAATTCATGCAACATATCATCATAAATTACATGGTGTGGATTGCCTGATGAGGGCTTTCATCTCAAAATAGCATTTTTATAGAATGTGGCAAAATAATGGCAGTAAACAAATGTGTGTAAAAAGTATTAGATGCAAGTATTAAGCTTCATTTATCCAAGCCAAAGCTTTGAATGAATGCTGAACTTAATCTTTGGGGCCTCAAAGCTCCTTTCCAGTTATAGGCCAAGAAGGAAATGTTGAAGTTGCTATATGA
Organism: Schizonepeta tenuifolia; assembly: GCA_029490685.1. NCBI lineage: Eukaryota > Viridiplantae > Streptophyta > Magnoliopsida > Lamiales > Lamiaceae > Schizonepeta > Schizonepeta tenuifolia. Next base: position 46,193,068 of record CM055958.1, on the reverse strand, counting down.
GTGAGCATGCTTGAGTGTGAAGAAGATTGCTAATAGAGAAAGAGAGATCATACTGTGAAAACAAAGTTAAATCCCATTTCAAGAACAGATCTTAGGAAATCAATCCTTCTCCACATCATCTTCAGATAGTCCGGGGACATGAAATAAGCCTCACGTGAAAAGTCAACTCCTTCAGTGACAAGGGAAAAACAATGGGAGTGTACGGCCTTACAACGGGAAAATGCCTTTTGGTCCAAAGAAACAATCACCAAATGGTTCAGTAACCAGAGTGTTTGCTCTCCAATTTGGAAACTCTCAAGAAATAAATCAATGACTGAATTTGGAGCTGCCCATGCTTCATTCAAGGTTGTTATAATCACTGTGTTATCTGGCATAGAAGCAACCTTCAAAACTCTTTCAATAGTATACTTCTTACTGTCCTACAACAACCAAAATACTTAGGGGTGAGATAAAAGTTCTATTGGCATTAAAGATACAAAAGAAGAGGTGCATTAGTTGCCTCCAATGAATCATTATTGGCATTATGTACAGAAAATTCTTGAATCTCATAGAACATCATGATATCTATAGTGTAAGAGGATAACAAAAACTACACAAATTCAGAATTTAAAGCAGCTAGAGTTTGTGAGACATCTTTCGTATTCAAATGAAGACCAACTCATACTCTATGAAAATCAAATACTAGCATCTCAAATATCATCAGATCTTGAGGCACATAACTTGTATAGATATAGAGAAGCTTCTAAGTATATCAATCAATAATGATCTGCAAAATCTTAGTTCTTTTGACTCTTTTCCAACAGAGCAAGCAAAACCATAGCCACAATATAGTGTCTTCTATTGCAACTCGCATACAAAATTCACAAAAAGCAACAGATGGTCTCGTAAGAAATACCAGCCATGGTATAATGAGGGCGAGAGACAGAGTACAATCGATCCACATGGATTTGCAATGGGACAATTCCTAGATAATTACTGACTATAAATCAAGTTCCCAACATGATGTCTCTGTCTCAACTCAAGGATAAACTAGCAACTAGTCCCAGCGAAAGCTACCCAATGAAACTCGAGAACTAAATTATATTGACTACTAATAAACATAAATAATTACAAACAACCGATTTTTTGAAGCATGCCTTAATTAGCTAAGTACTCTTATCATTGAGAATTTTAAAAAGCTAAATGTCTTTTTTAGCTAAACTGCCATGCTCATCTTGTGTAAATGTCAAAAAAACATACCTATGCTTCTTATGCGATGCAACTAAATAGTGTTAAAATAGCTTTGAATATCCAAAAAACCATAGGAGCTGATTTTCAGTTCACATTTAAAAATATATTAGAACACAACAGTTCGCTAATGCAAAATACAATAATGATACGGTAAATCGATAATACATATTTCTCAAATTACTTGGAGTAACTCCAATAGTCTATAGATTATTATTGTTTTGTATTTCCTTCCATATTGTTATAGTATTAATTACTATAACAGAACAACTGGTTCTGATTTTATTTCGATGTAATACACAAAATAGGAAGGTATGCACTAAAGCACGCACAAACGCAAACATAATCATACATGTACGAAGCAATTATCCAGTAATTAACTACTGAAAACTTCTACAATTAACGCCGCCGCTACCAGTTATCGGTCTCAGACTCTCAGCAGTACAACTCCGAAACATATTATACTTCAACAGATCATTCACAATCACAGAAAAAAAAAATGGAGCACACGGAGGGTAATTGAAAAACATAAAACTAAATTCAATACATCGATGCAAAGGAAACTGACCGAATAGAGAGGTTCGCCATTGTCGAAAATCGGGAAGAAGTTCGCGCCACTCGCGATTCCGAATTCGATAGCTCTATGGAGGAGGAAGCAGGAAACGACCGCCGCCGCGACGAGCACCACTAAAAGCGTGAAAACCCCTGGCCGCCGGCTGTGGGTGGAGAAATCCGGCGACGGCGGACTCATTTTTCACGGAAATGTGTGTTCAGAAGAGACGAACGACGTACACGAGGAAACGTTGAGATAACTGCCGTCTGCATTCGGCCATGTTAGCTCGCTTTAGTGCACAGTTGGAGAAGAGAGATCTTCCAGAGCGAGAGAATGAGAGAGAGCAGAACTTGTCGATTAGTCCACACTCTGATTGATTAGGTGCTTAAGTATAAAATGGACTGCCGTAAAGCCAAAAAAGATCGAAATTTGACGAGTCGAACCATCACTACCGATTTCGGATATTAAATTTGTTGTAACGTTTTTAAATTTACTCTCGTATTTATTTTTAGTGGCATTATTAGGGATGATAATGGATCGGGTTTTCGTGAGTATCCGTATTTTCCAAATTTTGATGGGACGAGTTTGGAAAATATTAAGTAGTTTTGCGACCGGTTTGGGTAGAAACATGCAAATCCGTGACGGTGGTTTAGACCCCAAACCTATTTATATACTCCCTCCGTTCGAGCACAAATGTCCACTTTGCTACAGTATGAGTGTTCGAGCACAAGTGTCCACTTTGCCTTTTTATACAACTATACCCTCATACTTTTCCTTTATTTACTACCATTTGCCATTGATGACCCACCTCACAACAACTATATTCCTACTTTTTTGCCATCACATCAACTTTATTCCTACTTTTTGGTTAATACCACCACCTTTTTATCAATACCACTATTTTTTTGTCATTATCCCACTACCCCTATATTTTAATTTTTACCCTACTAAAAACAATTTTATCAGCTTTCTTAATCTCCGTGCCCAGCACAAACTGGATACTTGTGCTCGAACGGAGGGAGTATATAAGATAAAATATATTATTATATGTATAATTTAGAGGGAATGTGATGAAATACCCCTTTTTTTAAACAAAAGTTACAAAATACCACCTTAAGTTTAAAAGTTGCAAAATACCACTTTGAATTGTAAAAGTTTAATATACCCTTAATGAGTATACAAGAAGGCTAACTTTTATTTGAATCATACAAGAAGACTAATTTCATGTATGAACTTCCGGCGAAAAACTTCCGGCGAATTTCTCCGGCAAAAAACTCCGACGAATTTCTCCGACGAATTTTTCCGGCAAACATTCGAATCATACATGAAGCCTAACTTCATGTATGCATCATACACGAAGACTAACATTCATGTATGGATCATACAAGAAGCCTAATTCGTGTATGCATCATACACGAAAATTTTTGCCTCCAAAAAATTCAAATTTGTAACATACATGAAGATAAGTTTTCATGTATGATACATACACGAAAACTGATTTTCATGTATGCATCATACACGAAAATTTTGCCTCCAAAAAAATCAAATTTGTATCATACATGAAGATAATTTTTCATGTATGATACATACACGGAGATAATTTCATGTATGCATCATACATGAAGTTAGGTTTCGTGTATAATTCAAATTTTCGCCGAAAATATTAGCCGGAAATTTTTCGCCGGAAACATTTCACCGGAATTTTTTTAGCCGGATAATGTCGCCGGAAAATTTCGCCGAAAATTCATACAAGAAATTAATCTTCGTGTATGATACAAATTAAATGCAATCTTCTTGTATACATGAAGGGCATAAAAGTCCTAAACAAACTCAAAAGGGTATTTTGAGTTTTTTTAAAAAAAAGGGCTATAATTTATCTTTTGTGTTTGAGAATGGGTATTTTGAGTTTTTGCTCTTTATGAGGTAATATAATTATAAATATTAGTAGTAGATTTAGGGTTTTATCTGATTTTCTTAACCCAAACACACATTCCGTAAGAGTCAAATCTTTAATGTATCTCCTCTACTTTTGTAAATTTACTTCCGAAATATGACGACACAACAGCATCATCAATAATTCATAATCTTCTAGTTATGTTTTAAGATTTTGTAACTTCGTAGTACTTTGCTTTGAGATTAATTTTAGAGAAATTTTGTACTAATGTTTATGTTTTCATCATATTTATAATATTTTGTTATTTGATATTTACTTTTTAGTATTCGGGTATTTAGCGGGTAATAAATGGGTATTGTCCAACAGATTCGGATCGGATATGAGTATTAAAATTATTTTTTAATCGGATTTGGGTGTGAAAATTTTTCATGAGTTTGAATTTGGGAAATGCTTAATGGGTGGGTACCTGACCCATTATCATCCCTAAGCATTATATCCCGTACTAGTATGGTGACCCGAGCTGGAATTACAATTTAATCTATTTTTATTTTGGGGTAATTGGCAAAAAATACATGAACTTTCTTCAAATTCGGTAATTTTACATGAGCTTTCAATTTAGCCAATAAATACACGAACTTTCGACATTGTTGTGAATTTCACACCGGCAAAGCTCTAGCAAATTTTATGTTGACTAATTGGATTACGTGGCAAAATAAGCGGTGACATGGCATAACACATCATTCTTTAAATATCTTTTTTTAGCACATCTAATATACAAATCATATTTCTCTCTCTATGTATATTTTTTTTAAAATCTTTTGCGTATAAATCCAAACACCCGTATCCAAATTTATTTTTTGATGTCAAACAATGTGATATTTTGTGCTACATGAGTATGAAGATTAAAGATATGATTTTTGCTAATTTCAATTTTTAGTGAATTTGTTGGATTGCCATCGAATTTGTGCCCTCCAAGGGAAAAATATAAATTATTAATGTTTGCATTCTTATATTGTTTCATTTGCTTTCTTTTAAAGTTTTCAATATTGTTGAAAGATATGCATTCAATTGAATAATGTTTCTTATTAACAAGACTTGTTTTAAGTTTCAAAATTCAACAAAACAGAAATTCGAAATCCTTTTGATGGTCCCGATACGAGTTTTGGTGTATGGGGGGGGGGGAATACACCAGATAGGAATTTTAAAAACAACCCCCGAAAAAAATACCACAACTGAGTAAGAAGACTCAGCTGGAATCACAACTGAGTAAAAAAACTCAGCTGGAAGAGTGGTGCTGTGCGGAATGTGGTGGATACAAAAACAACTCGTATAAAACAACTCACGCTCAGATGCAAGGTCGGTCAACAACCAAATCAGTTGAAATGTAAAGATGCAGTTTTGAGTGCTGGTTAGTTGGACAGTTAGATATGCAGAAAGTAAATGAACAGAAAACACAAAAGTACAAAGGAATTACGTGGTTCGGAGAGAACTCCTACGTCCACGGGGAGTTGTGAGTCCACACAACTCAGTCCAAATTCTTTAGGACAGCTACCACAAAGCTTACGCGGGCTTTGCAACCGTACAGATAAGTTTGCGGGTACTTATCAACCTTTCTACTCAATTTCGGGAAGAGCAGGATCCTAACAACCTTTTTAGGGGATGTGTATAAGGATGGGTTTTTCAACTACTAGCTTTAACAAAGAAGTGAGCTAGGATCTAAGCTTGAACAAAGAAAGACTCAAACTAAGATCGAAAACACCAAGACAGATTCTAACTCTCTATGAACTCTCAGCTGGTAATGTTCTTAGAAAGAGAATAATTGCAGTTTAGCTTGTGCGCAGTATATCGTCGTTCTTTTGCTCTTCTGTCTCTCTTCTTGATGAATGAATGAATGCCTCTATTTATAGACGGTGAGGATCAACTAGTCGTTAGAAGAGCCGTTGATCTCTGTTCTGTGAAAGCGATGACTTGTATCTCATCTCTGCAGATTTTTCCGATTTGGCAACTGTGAACTTCTGCTTTCCTTCTGAGACAACCTTGTGTTGGGCCAAATGAGGTAATGACAAAACGTCAAACCTTCACGTGACTTCCTATTTGAAATTCAAATTTCAACCTTTGTCTTTCAACATTGGTTAGTCGGTTGAGACGTTTGATCTTCATCCGAGTGGTCTTCAGCTGATGTTCCATCTGATCGCTACCTTCATCTGACATTCTGTCTGAAGAGGAACAGTTGAACCCTCAGCTGCCTTGAACTTCATGTTGTCGATTTATCAGATTGAGTCCTGCAACTGATGTTCCATATGATCAGGTGGATTGTCACATCTGACGAACAATTGATTACTCAGATGTTTTCTTTCATCCGATGTTCTATATTCGAATGATTGGCTTGAACGCTCAGTTGTCTTTCTTACATTTGATGTTCCACATCCGAACAGTTGGCTTGAATGCTGAATTGTATTTCTTACATCTGATGTTCCATCCGAGTTTCCATCTGTAGTTCTATCCGAGTATAGCCATGTTGCCGTCTTCAGCTGGAGTCCTGTAAAGATAAAATTTGAACATTTCTCAAACAGCGAGCCTAAATACTAACATTAGGATATGACAACATCTACTCGGTTGATGTCAGTTGGTTTTGGAATCAATCAAAACTTTACTAAATTTCCCAACACCTTTGTTTTGTACATATTTTGAGATTTCACAATTGATATTTGGTGGCCTTTATTTATTCAATTTTGGTGGCCTAGTCAGCTTTTATATACCCAAAATCAAACCATGTGAAATTCGCAACAAAGTCGAAAGTTCGTGTATTTATTGGTTAAATTGAAAATTCATGTGAAATTGTCGAATTTGAAGAAAGTTCATGTATTTTTTGCCAATTACCCCTTTTATTTTTATCATTATAATACTTAATTTGTTTTTAGGTCATAACAAAACCTATTGATTACAACCGAAAGAATATGTATGTACTCGCAAAAAGAATTTGTGTATCATATGTACGGATTCAAGAATATCTCTTATAACAAATAAGAGAATCTTTTAAATTTGTATAACAAATTTGTTTTTAGGTCATAAGAGAATTTGGTGGCTGGATAAAGACGGAACACCCTATTGTTTAAGAAGTTTTGAATGTAGAATCTTTTAAAATTATGTTTTGCATCAATCGGTTACCAATTTTAGCTGACATTGGACAAATAAGTGAATTTAGAGTGACCTCCTTATTTTCTTCACCTTTTTTATGAGATAATAGTGCAAAATAGCCATTTTTCTAGTAAAAAATGTTAAAATGTCACTTACAAAATAAAAGTATCAAAATAGCACTTTAGTTTGTAAAAAGTCTATTATACCCTTAATGGGTATACAAGAAGGCTAACTTTAATTTGAATTATACACGAAGACTAGTTTCTTGTATGAATTTTCGGCGAAAATTCGTATCATACATGAAGCCTAACTTCATGTACGCATCATACATGAAGATTAACATTCATGTATGCATCATACACGAAGTCTAAGATTCGTGTATTCATCATACACGAAATTTTTTACCTCTAAAAAATTCAAATTTGTATCATACATGAAGATAAGTTTTCATGTATGATACATATACGAAGACTGACTTTCATGTATGCATCATACACGAAGCCTGACTTTCATGTATGCATCATACACGAAGCCTAAGATTCGTGTATGCATCATACACGAAAAATTTTGCCTCCAAAAAATTCAAATTTGTATCATACATGAAGATAAGTTTTCATGTATGATGCATACATGAAGTTAGGCTCCGTTTATGATTCAAATTTTCGTCGAAAAATTTTGGCGGAAAATTCGCTGGAAATTTTTGTGGAAAATTCGCCGGAAATTTTTCGCCGGAAATTTATACATATAGTTTAGTCTTCGTGTATATATGAAGTTTAGTCTTGTATATCTATAAAGATATAAAAGGATATAAATCCTTCTATAAAGATATAAAAGTTCAAAAATAAGATAAAAGGCTATTTGGATACTTTTCATTTTAAAATGATAAAATTCATCTTTTTTGTATGGAAAAAATTATTTTAACTTATTGCTATTTTTTTATTACCCCCATGGCACAATTATTGCCGACATCCTAAATATCTCAAAAGACTTTGCTATAATTTCATTTCAATGGACCAAAAGATATCAGAATAATTTGCTCATCATATCGCCTCGTGTGCTGGTCGTTCTTATTTTTGCTCTAATATAAACAATCCATGTTTTACCTAACTTGTGCGTTTTGCATCATCGGATGTTGCTCCAAATCATTAATGAAATGTTGGTTTTATCTAATATATAGATATATATATCTATATGATGTTATTAAAACAATGAATATACACTATTAACAAAACCAATAATTTTTTTTATTGACTACGTAATTGACTAGGTGTGGTCGCTACATTAGTCAGTCCATCATAATAAATGCGGCTTAAAAGAGGCCCACGACCCTAAAATCCCAATCAGCCCAACTCCCGCGCCGCTAACCACCGGTCGCACGAAAACCCAACGACTTTTTTGGTTAAAAAAATGAAGGAATAAAAAAAGAAAAAAATATTAAATCAAGAACAAAATCTACATAAATCTCTCATGTCCTTTTTAAAACCGAATCAAAATCGCCAATTTCAGAGTTCTCCGCTCCCACGCCGGACCAAAATTTTCAATTGTCGTCAAAAGAGTTCATCCATTTTCTTCAATTCGACGGGATGGCGGAGGTACAGCAGCCGGAGTCGCCGCCGCGGCCGTTTCCCGCGAGGTCGCCGGAATTTTCGCGCGATCCTTTTCACGGGGATCGTTTCTCGCGGATGTATAATGATAATACCTCGATGAATAATGGCTCCTCTGCGAATGCGGACGACCCTAAGTCTTGCTTTATTGCCTCGACTGCGTTCTCCTTTTTTGGTAAACTTTTGGTTCTTGTGCGATTTCACGGTTGGGTTGTTGAATTTTATGATTTTGGATGCTTTAAGTGAAGTCGGTGCCCGTGCCTTTATTGATTGCCATGGACAGCAGGTATAGCATAATTGATACAGTGCAACTGCATGTCGCTTAGAAGCCATCTGTAATTGTTGATGTAGTGCAATTATGCTGGTTAGGTTCTGGCGAATATAATGTGATGTTTCCCTTTGTTTGCGTATAAATTTTAGCTGTATGAGGAAATTGTTTGTGAAACTTGCTCCATCATTTGTGGGTAACTCTTCAATTTAATATGCATTTGTTCGAAGAATTCATAGGATGAGCAAGAAATTGATGGGGTGATTACTTGATTTTATCCTTACATGTTTAGTTTCTGACTTCAGTAGCTATTACTATGGCGTTTGGGCTGTATTCTCCTGAGACTTTGCGGCTTGGACCTAATGCATCAATATTGATAAAGCCCAACCGTTTATTTGTGGAGTCCATAGAGGTATTTGCGCATTGGCTTAAAAAAGTTTCATCAAAGCTTAAAGTGTTTGTATGAAGTCAATTGCAGCATTTTCCAGGTGGTAGAGGTTGGTTCAGCCAAGGGTTCTATGCTGTTCGGGTTTTACAAAAATCCGTCCCTTGATGTTTCAGTTACATGGAAGGAGAGTCACGAGATTTCTCTGCCTTACAATACCCACAAGGTGAGAAGAATAAAAAAGTGTTACTGCTGTGAAGAACTGAACTTGATCCTAAAAGTGTTGGTTCTAATTATGGATGGAAACCGTGATTTATATCTTCATGTTCCTTGTCCTGCAGGAATGGGAGCGTTATTTGAATAAAGGATCTCAAATAAATATATCTTATAACGTCGCCTCCTGGGGCTTATCTTCTATTGGTCTTGTAATTGCTGAAGGTAATCTTTAGTTTTTCAAGAACAAGTACTATAAGTATTTGCTATTTTATATAAGATGCATTCCTGTACATTTCGAGGAAGATATGAGGAAGGGATACATATGCTTAGGCAAAAAGCACTGAATTTGTACAGAAATTTAAATAACACTATTTGTTTGATGTCAATAACATTTACATTAAGTAAATTCTTGAGAGACATGGTGTACTTTAGGGGCCTTGGATCACAATTTATGTTGTTCTTGTAATGTTGTGCTGCCATCTATATTTCCTTTGTGGTCTATGTTCATTAATCATAAAGTGAAGGCTTCAAATTATAAGTATGATGAACTTGACTTTTCCAGATTCTATGGTTGCCCATCTTAAAAATTCACCTCTATCCTTTAAAAGAAAAAAAGGTTCTAACTGTTGGCTACATTTTCGTGTATTTGGTATTTTGCGTTGCCATTTTAGCATGGATTATGGATGGGTTTCCTTAGATTTTTCTGTAAATTGTGGCAGGAAATACTGAACTAAGTGAGTGGCATAAGGACCCATTATATCCAGATACGACCTTTTCATGGAATATTATTCATGGTGAGGTAAAAAAGAAAACCTTTCTTGTTTTTGCCTCTTTGATATTGTCATTGTAACTCATTTAACTTATTGTTGCAGGAAATGGCTCAATTCAGAAAGATATCTTGAAATCTTCAGCGTACTACATTGGAGTTGGTAACTTGAATCCTGAAGTTTTTACGGCAAGTGGTCCTTATCACTTTCTGCTGCATTAAAAAAATTATACCTTCATCACTGCAGTTTCTTTTCTTTATCAAGTTTTGGGTGGTGGAGCATGTGAAATCACAATTCATTGACGAGTCGTCCGATTGGATAAATGTATTTGATTAAAAAATTAATTTGGGGATGTACAGTTGATGCTGTAGTTAATTAAGGCATCACACGTCCCCCTTTTAGATTAGTGCTCTTACTTGTCTATCTTGGACCACATTTCTTTTTCCCCATTTTCTGTTCTCAATGACTTGTTTTGTATACATTATTTCTCATATTTCAGATGTTAAACAGGTGAATTTGAATATGTCAATAAAGGCTTTCGTCTACGACACAACAGAACCATATTACAAGTGTAGACCTGCAGAGGGAAAATGCACTTTCCCTCTGTTTTTGTTGGGTGCAAATGCAGCTGTTCTTACCTCCCCTGGTTTAGTGTCTGTGAGTACTCTATTTGGTGGAGTAATATTTTGCGCAAATCAACTATTGATGCCATAATCACTATCCTTTGTTTAAGATGGAGGGACTGCCTCTAACACTTGTCAGACTTTAAGGCGAAACAACTGAATTCTTTTATTGAAATACCCCTAATATAAGGATGTCCTAAAAAGAACCCTTATTATAGTATGACAATTAATATCATTTCCAGGCACTGATGATTCTATTTCATAAACAGCGCAGAATGAAATAATAGTGCTTTAGGTGGTCAAACAACTCCTTGACTTAGAGGGTGTTTGGCTAAGCTTATTTTATAGTGACTTGTAAGCTCCAACATCTTAGAAGATGTTTTAAGTGCTTATAAAATGAAAAAATAAGATGGTAAGATGGGGTAGAGCTAAGGATCTTATTTTGTCAAACACTTTTCAAGAGCTTATAAGCTCCTTAAAACTCATTATAAGATGTTTTATAAGGAGCTTATAAACTTAGCCAAACACCACCTTAGTTAATGAAATTCTGACTTGTATGCATAAGCTCATCTGCTGGTGTGCTGAACTCTTTTGCATGAATACGGTGGAAATTCGTGAGAATTCTGGATAGATAACTCATTTGTTTTTTGTAATCCCTTTTGCTATTTGTGCTGCAGGGTATTGTCAGCGGTTATTCTAAGGTCAAAATTTCATATGGACCCCGATGGATTACATATGTCGTTGGAGCAGGTACATTTTATTTTGGATGTACAGAAATTTAAAATGAAACCTTATCAAAATAACTATATATTTATTAATGCAGGCGGGATGATACTTCTTATGTTACTCCTTAGCTACTTCACGAACCATTTCCGACGCACCGAGCCAGACACGCCAAGAGATCGGCCTGGTGGTATTAGATCCGAGAGAAACCCTCTGCTTTCACAGAAAGATGATGAAACCTCTGTCTCAGAGGATGAAGATCATGAAGATGATGCACAAGCCAGGGTTGAACCAAGCCCAGTCGAAGATGATGAAGATACCCGCAAGTTTTGTGCAGTTTGCTTTGAAGCTCCCAAGGATTGTTTCTTTGTTCCATGCGGACACTGTGTGGCTTGTTTTGGATGTGCAAATAGGTAATAATCCATCCTTCCCTCTTTACATACTGTTCATACCAATTAATCCCACATCTCTTAAAGGTTACCATTGAGACATTCTGATGCCAAGAACATTTTTTCATGCTCTAGATACACCAGAAAGTATATCAATGTACTATTCTACACAATGTTACCAGAAAATGAGCTTATGAGTTTATTCTTACTTTGGAGTATGTTGAAGCCTTAAGCGTGTTGGTAAACAAATTGTGCTTGTGAAATTGTTACTGCTATAAACTGTGTCAAAAGAAAATTCGAGGATTCAGATTAATGCGTTATCACCATGTTTTAGCTTAAAAAATTGCTTCAGGACCTAGTTATGACTTATGGGACTGTACAATAGTTTCGTATAATTAATGATTGATCTGATTTGCGCTTTGCAGGATACTGGAAAATTCAGCAACCTGCCCTATTTGCCGGCGGAAGATTAAAAAGGTGAAAAAAATATACACTGTTTGAGCAGCGCGGAGGCTATGTTGAGCTTATATATTACTTTTTGGGGTTAGTATTCTGTATGATATTAATGATTCTGAACTTAGAGAAGCCATGAAATTTTCTCCCTTCTAATTTCCTTTTGTTGTTGCATTCTGCTCTATCTTGGTTCTAAGTGCGTGCGTGTACTTTGTACATTAACCAACTCTTTTCCACCACGTGTAAATGTAAAGGTTATAGCTGGTACAAGTTTGATCTTTATATCGTTGGATTTGATTTGAGGAAGCAAAGTTGGATACATTATCTCCTATTTTATTTCATATTATCCATGTCGAGAATGAAAGAAAATGGAAATTGGAGTGCCAGAGTTAGGAGGCATTTTCTTTCCCTCTCAAATTTCAACTGCAGTGTCAATAATCTCAATCATATATCTTGGCAACAAATCCAATTGCTCTCATGGGGTCAAGTTTTCTTCCCCACAACTTGTAATAGAAGGAGCACCTGAAGGAAGTAGTAAGATGCACCTCCAATTGTGGCATACTGCAGCTTCTCACTACCTTCGACTGTCGGAAAATCGCCGTCGGTCGCTCGGGTGAACCCTCCGGCCAGCCACCCCAAGTTCTTGTATCCTCCATCATACAATTTTGCAACAGCCATCAATGATCTTGACGGACATGTCACCAAAAAAAATTATGAAAGCAAATTAATAGAGTAGTATCATTTTAGATTTAGAGGATTCAAATATCATGATGTCTTGTCTACCTTAGTCCCTCTCCACATGCAACAAGCAGCTTAGAATCTTTGTCCGGGACAATTTCTTCCACTTGTTGAAGAAAACGGGGGTTTATCATCGTAAATAACTGTCCAGTCCACAGCCCAATGTAACCAAAGTGAACCCACTTCTTCAACAAAGTGATGGGGCCATTATCCTTATCCTCCACGAACAGTGGCACGTGCAGCGAGTCTGAAACACGTGCCTTCTCTCTCTCCCACTGTGGCCTGATGTCCAGCAATCTGTAGCCCTGGGACTGCATTGCTGAGGCTGCATCTTTTGGTGATATGGGGGTGATTGCACCGGATTGTATCAGCTCCTGACCTCTGCCGCCTAACACTGCATGAACACGAAGAGAGGCCGAGTGCGGCCGACGGCCGACGGAGCTCGCCGGCTGGAGGTGTTTGAAGGTGGATGTGTGGTGGTGGTGGACTCTCAACTCAACTGCCATCATGTCGTCTCTCTCTCTCTCTCTCTCGCTTCACAACACTCACCTTATCTCTCTCTCTCACTCCTAAGTTTGGGAATAAGCCTCCTTTTTTGGAAGATTGTCAGAAGACAAGATTATATCTTCTTGTGTTACTAGAGTTAACATTAATGAAATTAGAAATCGGTTTAATTCTTTCAGTTATCCGCTAAGAAGTACGCATTTAATAAATAAAATTCTATAAGGACTATTCTAAAAGTTCGGATTAGTTAGTTAATCATAAAGAAAAACATTCGGATTTTTATAGTTCATAGCATGAAAATATTTCATGTCTTAAACAAACATAGATTCAAAACAAACTGCTACAAGTTAAACAAGTATAAATCATAAAGTGACATCTCTCATATTCTTCAAGTCTAGTAAAAAAAATTAGTAAGTTATAGTATTAATAAATTATAAATTTTAATTAGTATTTCAATGGTTCGGTTAGTCGCAATTTTTACACATAAAATTAGAAGAGATTTAAACGATGGTTATAAAATATAAATTTTAATTAGTATTTTAATGGTTTGGTTAGTCACAATTTTTACACATAAAATTAGGAGAAATTTAAACGGTAGCTATGATTTTTATAATTGAAATTTTAAATTGAATTTATGAGTTCAGTTAATCATATATATATCTCGAACGATTTATGGGATTTTTTTATTTTCTTTGCTCTCACACCTAGCCAGACCCTCACCTTACAATTACTATTGGGCTAGCAGCTAGCACCAACCGACATGGTTTAGCCCATCCAATTGATCCACGCTTTGTTCAACGTTTAAATCCTAAATTAGATCAAACAATTGTATTAACACAATCCCGCTTTCCCGGAGCCGATAGTCTTTTAACGGCCAACAGGAAACTTCAGTCCTACAATTTCCCTCTCGATTCACAGTGAGAGAGAGAGAGTAAGAGAGAGAGAGAGAGAGAGAGAGAGAGAGAGTTAAACAAGAGACATTTTAATGGTTCTTCAGTATTCTACTCTATGAAATCTCTTTCTATTCCTTCAGAAATTTAGGGTTTCTTGATTAGATTTCAGAGGCAATGGTGGCAATGATGGCGGCGGTATCGCGTGAGAAACTTGCCAGTCGAATCAACTCGATAAAGTATGGTGGCGCCGCCGACCTGCCGTCGAAGCTCGACCAGTTGCGGCGACTGCGGGAGGAGCTCTTGGCGGCGGATTCCCTGTTGGTTCTGGAGGTCGTCTCCCCTGTTCTAGACCTCCTCTCACATCGTTTGAGCCCCGTCCGCAAATTCATTACTCAGTAAGAGCGTCTGAGAATCTGTGCTTGTCTAATTGTGTATCTGTTTGTTTGTGTTGTGTGTCCGTGAAAGAAATTTGGTCTTCTATCACTTCTTCCACTGTTTCTATGCAGATACGTCCCGCACAAGGAATGTTAATTGAGAATCATTTATTTTATTATTTTTTTAACTTCTGGTTAGAGTTATTAGATTTAAGTGTGCTTCTGTGTGTCTTAGCATTATAAATGATGTATGCATAATATCTATATAGCGAAAGTTTATTTTTTAGTAACCATTCCTTCTCATACACTTTAGCTTGCGAGTTTTATTTGATATGTATTTGGTTTACTATCTCAGAGGATCTGGCCTAATTTTATGCTGGATATGTTTTCAGTGTTTGAGTTCTTAACCAGAAAAAGAAGAGTTATGGACAATGTGCTATTTCGTAATGCTGCGATTTAATAGAAAATGGTCGTAGCTTTATTTATATGCCTTTCAAATTCAAACATCTCGATGAGAGTCTTGACTTATGCAGGATTGTTGGTGAAATTGGTTTGAAGCACTTGCAGTTGTTACCTGAAATTATACCGGCACTTGTAGATGTTCTGAAAGACCATACACCCGCAGTTGCTCGACAGGCTATCTCATGTGGTTTTGATATATTTCGTAATTCTCTGGTCAACGTTGCCATCCAGGTCTGTCTATAATTGAAATCCGATATGATTTTTATTTATGATATTGTCAAGCATTCACAATTCTAAGAAATTTTTCCTTGTTTCAGTTATGTTTCTTATTACATTGACTTATTTTAATGATCTTGCTGCACCAAACTTATTTCAGTGGACCATATAAAGTACTGAAGTGAACTATTCATTGCGAGTTCACTTGCATTCAACCTGTACCTTTCAGTTGCATCAATTGAACTGTTTTTCACTATAAGTAAGGCGTGCTGTGAAAATTTGCTTTGACTTGAGCAATGATGAGGAAAGCCACAATAGTGCTGCTTGTAACCATAGGTGTTTAATTTTAGGATATTTTTTTATTATAATTTTTAAGGCAATATAATAATGTATTTTTAACATTATTTCTTTTTAAAGAATTTTTTTTCAATTTATCAAACTTGTTCTCGCTCAATCTTCTGGTGTTGGATTGATGGTAAGACTAGATATCCGCATGAAGAAGATTCAGGGAGCGATATATTTGGTCGAAGGTTCTTAACAATGACATAACGCCAGTACTTGAAGCGACATTATCCTTTCTATCCAGGCTTATTTTTACAATAGCCGTATTCGCATATGCCTCTGTATTATTACTAATGATGTCAGCTTATTCATTACCAGGGTTTGTACTCAAGTGAGTCTGATGAATCTCTGCGATCATCTTGGGCATGTGTGCTAAAGTTTAGAGATGAAATATGCTCAATGGCATTTAAGGTTAGTGTCACTTGGAACTCAAAATGTGCACGGTGCATTGAATCTGAACATTGTTTGACTACTAAACATGTCTTAAGGAGGAAAGTGAAGGGAGAAAGTTACCTGCGTTGAAGTTTGTGGAATCTGTTGTGTTACTTTATACCCCCGACCCTAATGGTTCTTTGGAGCCACCTTCTGATAAAAATTTTCAAGGTACTTCTATTTAAATTATTATGTGTCTGTTCTATACTGACATTTATAATTAAGTACATGTGTTTATGCTAAATATGTGATACTTCATTTCCTTCAGGAAATTTTGATGAGTTTAATGTCTCATGGCTTCGTGGGGGACATCCCATACTCAATGTTAGAGATTTGTCAGCTGAGGCAAGCCAAAGTTTGGGTCTTTTGCTGGATCAGCTGAGATCTCCATCATTGCAATCACATAGTTATTTGGTGATCATTGTTCTAATTAAGAGGTGTACAGTCTCCCATTGCCCAAACAGATAATTACTCTCTGTCTCCCTGTCTCTTATCTCTCTGACTTCATTCTTTTTTGGATTATATTGCTTTAGTCTTTCGGCAGTTGCGAGAAAGAGGCCTGCCTTTTATGGCCGCATTCTGCCTGTATTACTTGGTTTGGATCCTTCAAGTTCTGTAAGCAGAGGCATGCATCTTGCTGGCGTGCATCATGCTCTGAAGAATGCGTTTGAATCTTGTTTGAATTGTACTCACCCTGGTGCTGCACCGGTACATTATTTCTATGCTTCATGTTCCTAAACGTCATTTTTCCTATTCTGTCACATGCTTTCTGTTTTCGCTTCTTCACGTATATTTTCTGCCACTCTGGTACTACTTTGTGTCTTTTATACTGGTTTTATATAGGTAGAATAAGCATATGCATCCAGAATTGTAAGTAATATTCATTTAACTATCCAATAAAAATGTTTTTAGTATTTTGGCCAAATATGCTATCAGATTGGGTTGCATCAGGTAATTTTTTGTCAATATAATTTCCTCAATAATGCATTCACTGTAGCTCATCCTGATATCTGTTTTGCAGTGGCGGGATCGTTTGGTTAATGCACTTAAAGAAATTAAAGTTGGAAAATCAATTGCTCAGGCTGCAAATGAAATGTCGGAGAACAATGGAAGGACTGAATGGACAAGAGATTCTGATATGGCTGAAATTGTTGAGGTATTTTCTGTCATAAGTTAAATCATGATTAAAAACATCCATCCTAGGGTCTCTCAATGATCTTCGTACTTCTTACAGGATGAAAAATCTTCTATCAAATCTGTGACTGAACACAGCAATTCTGGTAGAAAGAGAACTGGAGTGCCAGATTCATTAAACGCAAATGAAGGGGACATCGCTGGAAAGCGTGCAAGATCGTCACTAGACAGTACATGGAATGAAATGAACAAGGGACAAGATAGAACTCCATCAAGTGGAGCAACACCATTGTCAGATGTAGATAGTGGACCTGTGCAGCAGCTTGTGGCAATGTTTGCTGCATTAGTTGCTCAGGGTGAGAAAGCCGCTGCTTCTTTGGAGATTCTCATCTCTAGCATTTCAGCTGACTTGCTAGCAGAAGTAGTTATGGCCAACATCTGGAATCTTCCTCAAAAATTACCTAATTCTGAAGGAGATGAAGAGCTGCTTACAAGTGCAGCTGCTCATCCTGAGATGGCTGGAAGTGATTTCCACATCAATCATTTGTCGTTGCTTCTGAAAGATCAACTTTTGCAATCTACGTCATCCCAGGAGAAAGAAACTGGAATTGGAGATAGTGACCTTAAGGCATGTATTATTTTGTTATTTACATTAATCCTGAGGGTTCAATATACACCATGTATTTTCCTATATTTTCCTACAGATGATACTTATTATTTTCTTTTTCTTAATTTCAAACTGCAATGGTGTTGATCATTGGCATTCAGTTCTTACTTGCTTGACGCAACTTGATTTGAATTGCAGCAAACTCTAGAAGAAGAGCCACAGGTGACTTTGGCTGAGGGTAATGTTGCACATGATGACTTAAGCAGTGCAAGGGAACAAGCTTCAGTGCCTGTCAGTGAGCCTACTTGTCCTGGAGACATTCCATCTCCAATGGAGACTGGTTATACAGTGCTCACTTCTGAAGTCAGTGATATTGTAGGTAGGGATGAAATTCCTGGACTATCTTCAACGACTCAGGATGATGGATTACCTGAAAACATGGATAGTATTCCAAAGGACTTGGTTGATTCAGATGATACCAATCAAGAAAAATTCTCTGGTTTGGCTGGAATATCAATAGAATCAGATAGGACACCAACTGAATTAGCTCAATCTTTGTCCACGGATAGGTCTGAAGAGCTTAGCCCTAAGGCAACAATCACAGATGCAAACAGCTTAAATTCCTCAACTGCAACTTCTGTTGGGTTAGCTTCTCAGTTGGTTCTCCCCAAGATAGCTGCCCCTGTCATCTCTCTAGCTGACGAGCAAAAGGATCAGTTACAACAACTGGCTTTTGTGCGCATTGTTGATGCATATAAACATGTTGCTGTTGCTGGTGGCTCTCAAGTCCGTTATTCTGTCCTCGCGCATGCAGGGATGGAGGTAAAAAACTGGACGTATGAGACCCAGTATATTTTGATGGTGCTAGTCACTAATTGCCTGTTATGATGTGTGATTGTTTAATGCAGTTCCCTTCAGAGCTAGACCCATGGAAGGTGCTGAAGGCTCATGTATTGTCGGACTATGTAAATCATGAGGTAAATGGATATCTTAGTATTTTCTTTGGGTGTTTGGGGTGGCATTTGTTATGTTGAATTGTTCTAGATTCCTACTGGAAATATCTTGACGAGAATATATTGTTTTACGTACAAGTTAGATTCTTTTCTAGACTTGTAAAGACATTTTAAATTCTGTTGCCGAGGGTGGAAAAGCTGTAATGCTACTTTAATCATTACTTCCTTTACGCAGCAGTTGCTTTTATTTGTGTCCAGTTGTCAAACATCTTTAGTGGGGATTTTCTGAGTGCATGCTATATTTGTTTGTGTTCTTCTGATGATGGTTTAATTTAATTTTTCATATATACATAGCTAATTTCTAATGGAGTGGCCCAAACATGTTGGGCATCTCTAACCTTAGAATATATGAAGTTATTTTGTTATAGCTACATTAAGATGGAAATGTAAAGAATATGATGGTTATTAAATTATTTCCTTACTTGGTATACCTTTCCATTTTTTTTTCTTAATCATAATTCTTTAAAAGGTTTTGTACCATTTTACTCTTCTACCACATGTTAATGTCTGTTTTCGTGACCCATATTTCTGTGGCATGATTTAATAAACCCTTTAAATTTTTCTGTGACGTGGCTGATTAGTGTATGTCTTCAGGGGCACGAGTTAACATTGCGCGTCCTCTACAGGTTATTTGGTGAGGCAGAAGCAGACCGTGATTTTTTTATTTCAGCCACTGCTAGGTCCGTATATGAAGCCTTTCTTCTCCAAGTGGTGGGTATATGTGTTTCATCTTCTATTTTATATATATCAAATGTGATGGAGAACTGCATTTTCATATCTGTTATTTATTATTACAGGCTGAAACACTTAGGGATTCTTTTCCAGCTTCTGACAAATCTCTGAGTAGATTGCTTGGGGAGGCCCCATATCTCCCGAAGTCAATTCTAGAAATGCTGGAGTGCTTATGCTCTCCTAGTGGTGGCGATAGCTGTGAGAAAGAGTTACCTGGTGGAGATAGAGTCACCCAGGGGCTTAGTGCTGTCTGGAGCTTGATCTTGCTCAGACCTCCAATTCGCGATGCATGCCTCCAAATCGCTTTGAAGGTCGTCTCTGTTTCCCAACTTTGATTTTTCTCTTAATCAATAGAGAATACACGCGCACACTCTCTTTATATGTATGCATAATAAACATCGATGCTAAAATGCATTTGGGCTGCTTTCCTACCACTTGAATGTACCTTTGATTTCATAGTAATCACTTAGCCCCTCATATTGTGCTTTAGTTTTTTCTGTCATTTGTTTAATCTGACTTATGTAATTTGATTTTTGAATAGAGCGCGGTTCATCACTTAGAAGAAGTTCGAATGAAGGCAATACGTCTGGTATTCTATTCTGTGCAACTTGCCTTTCACTATACAGTTCTTGATAAGATTGCGCTTACAAAAATCATATGTATATAATTGTCTTATTTTGATATTTTAGGTGGCAAACAAGCTATATCCTCTGTCATCAATATCGGGAAGAATTGAGGATTTTGCAAAGGAAATGCTGATATCAGGTGTAACAGATGATCAGATATCTACGGCAAAGGAGGCTTATGGAAGCCATAGTGAGCTGCAGAAGGTAACGTTTTAAGCATGTCATATCAATGATAAAAATTTATCCTACAAAATCTATCTGGTTCAAGTTTCTGCCATAATGAAACTAAAGAAAATAAAAGAGACTATAACCATTTAATTAAAAAACATGCGCCACTTGTAACTTGTAAGTCACCTCAGTCAATGTCAATGTGTTCAATGCATTGTCTTTGGCAATCTAATCAGGACCAGCTATTCTGCAAGTCTATATCACTCTGCCAAAGGTAGAAAACTAAATTACCCAAAGAAAAACTTACTTGCTAGTGCCTGACTATATGCTTGAGCAAATGCTCTTATCATATGATATGAATAGAAATTCGTGCTGAATTATCGAAGAGCTTCTGCATAGTTCTGTTTAGATTTCCAAATTTGGTTCATCAATCCCCATCTTTTAGATTTTTTTACTTTTTTGTGTTTAGGATGAAAATCCTTCAAGTGACCAGCGAGGTAGTTCAGCAACTAAAGAGATTTCTCCAGACGGTAATCAGATATCAGCATCTGAAAGCATTTCGTCTTCTACTGTGGCTGAGGTGCAGCGTTGCATGTCTCTTTATTTTGCGTTGTGCACAAAGGTATTATCAATCTGTCTTTTTGCTTTTCAGGATTCATCATTTATGCATCTGTGACCAGAATTCTTGTACTTTCCATTCTAATAGAACTATGTTTGCTTAACAGAAACACTCCCTCTTCAGACAAATCTTTTCTGTTTATAATGGCACATCAAAGGTGGCAAAGCAGGTTTGGGGCAATTACTAGAATACTAGAACTTTTTATCTTAATAAGGAGAGGTTGTCATAATCAATCAGTTTTGTCATGGTGCAGGCAGTTCATCGCCAAATTCCCTTACTTGTTAGAACTATTGGCTCATCCAGTGATCTCCTTGATATAATATCCGACCCACCAACAGGAAGCGAAGGCCTCGTGGTTCAGGTCTTCTTTTATTTCTTTCTTGTAATTATGGCTTGCGTGGTTTGTGTCTGATCACAATTGCTCTTGCGATTGCAGGTAGTGCATACACTGACAGATGGAACAGTTCCTTCTCCAGACTTAGTTTCTACCATTAAGAGGTTGTATGATATAAAGCTGAAGGTAACTGTTGCTAATGTCCTTTATTTATTCGCTATTTTTGTCCCAATAAGGATTGTGTTCTATTTAATTAGTTTTTATTTCTGATCTTTTACTGATTCTCATGTTTCAGGATATAGATATACTGATTCCAGTATTACCCTTCTTATCAAAAGATGAGGTCAGATCCCTAACTTCAATTAGTCAACCCTTCTTATTGGTCTCTCTGAATTGGACTGCTGGTTTTGCATTCCTTATATGTTTTTATGCTTAATCTTTTTGAGTTTTGAAAAGATAGATGTCTATATGGTTGGGGTACTCTTTCAGTCTTTTGTCCTTGCATGTAGTGCATGTGTAACAAAAAATCTCTACATTTTGAGAAGTTGTTTTTCCATGTCAACCGGGAGTAATCTCCATATTGAATCATAAATCTTATTGCAATGAAGTAAACCATAAGTGACTGTGCTGCACTAGTAAGCAAGACTATCAAAGGAAAAGCTTGATTTGCAAATTATTGAATGTACATACAACTACTTCTTTTATCTGTGTTAATTCATGTTGCTGTAGTTAATTCAAGTAAACTAAATATCTTGGTCCTTTTGTATTGTTTTGTTTCTTCCTGCACAAATTTCTAGTCTGAGATCCTAAAAACCAATAACACATAGTATTTGTTAGTAAAGACTAATATCATTTCTGAATGCCTATAAAATCCCAATTGTGGAATATAATCTTGTGGGGTTTTCACCTCTTAAACTATACTTTTTAAAAACATTTTTTCACTAATTAAAGATAACTCTACTTCTCCTTGACAGGTATTACTACTTTTTCCCCATCTTGTGAATGTACTGCCAGATAAGTTCCAAATCGTGCTTTCTCGTCTCCTTCAGGTATTATTTTCCTTTTTTTTTAACAATATATTACAAGGAAATTTAAATACCGCATGACTGTGGACTCTAACCCATAACCTTTGGCCCGGACATTAACCACACTACCACTAGGCTAACACACACACACACACACACACACTATTATTTTCCTTTTTGTATCTTGTTGACCATGTCATAGTTTTCTGTGCCTACTGTAGATTATTTGGAGGATAGGGATAAATTTTGGCGGTATTTATTATTATTATTATTATTATTATTATTATTATTATTATTATTATTATTATTATTATTATTATTATTACATGAATGTTTCTAAAAAGTCTGCCTTTTGTAATAGTTATCAGCTTCTAGGCCAAGCATATTAAGCATAACATTAATCTAATGTTTTCGCTGATATTTCTGAAGCAACATGCTGAATATCAGTACACCAATACAAAGTTTGTCCTTGAATGAACCATGCCGCAAAAGCCCACTAGGGTAATAAATGAATGGTGAAGTTCATGTTTTGTCGCCTAACGAGGTTTTGAAATGTTATCATCCAGGGGTTCAATCATTCCACTCCTGTCTTGTCTCCTGCTGAGGCATTAATTGCCATCCATAAGATTGATCCTGAAAAAGATGGAGTTCCTTTGAAAAAGGCAATAATTCTTCTTCTTATGCACTTAAATTTTGTGAATTTATATTTACTGAATATATTTCTTGCTAGCAGATCACAGATGCTTGCAATGCATGTTTTGAGCAGAGACAAACATTTTCTCAGCAAGTTCTGGCCAAAGTCCTCAATCATTTGGTAAGAATATCCTTTCGTAAGTGTCCTATTATTTTGTTAACACACTACTATAAGGTTGCATGATTTTGCAGGTTGAGCAAATTCCTCTACCCTTTCTATTTATGCGCACAGTATTGCAAGCAATTGGTGCTTTTCCTTCTTTGGTAAGGCCTCTGCAACCTGTCTCGTGATGTCTCTATAAATGTCTCGCTTGTGGTATTTATAATCTCAATTGTCAGCCTTCTGTCACCATTTCTGATTTTTCCAATAACATTTCTCAGGTGCAATTCATAATGGAGATTCTTTCTCGACTTGTAAGCAAGCAGGTATATCGTTAACCACGGATTACTAATTCCTGCTCTTTTCAGCACGATACGTTATTTAGTATATTTTGAAATGTAGATATGGAAAAATCCAAGGCAGTGGGTGGGTTTCGTGAAGTGTGCACATGTGACCCTGCCAGATTCTTTCAGTGTTTTGCTTCAGGTGAACTATTCTCACTGCAGTCAATTCCAAAACGTTCACCTCCATTAAGTGATTATTCCTCATACGTAGTAGTTAGAACGCAGCGACCCCAGCCCCCCCCACCACCACCACCACCCACCCACACACACACACACACACACACACACAACCAATCACTAATATGCAAATATATTCTCCATGTCTTGTGTTTTACTGATATGAAATGAGTATTGCATCATGTCCTGAATCTTTGCATTAGCATCTTCTGTGTGTGCGCGTTTTGTAGGCAAGCGCACCTGAACCTTTTACCCTCGGCGAGCAATAGAAGATGTTGTTTGTTAGATTCGAGCGTTGAACTGATTCTGTGTAATACTTTCTGCAATATGCTATTCAAATTTTTGTGACGAAAGAATTTTCCATCTATAATCTTGCAGCTACCTGCGGCGCAGCTTGAAAATGCATTGAATAGAATACCTGCTCTCAAGGCTCCCATAGTTGAACATGCAAGCCAACCAAACATAAGATCAACACTTCCGAGGTTTGATCTCCTATTTCACTGCAGCATCATGTTAAACATAATTTCCTTTTTTTCATGGTCTGAACAAAAGTTGTTTGTACAGGTCTACGTTAATGGTTCTTGGCTTGGAGTCGGAGTTGCCGCCAACCTCTACTCAGACGCAACAAACTCAAAATCAGACTGAAGAGACGATGGCGAATTCAGAAAAGGAAGCAGCCACAGACAAGTCCAAGGAATCATCTACTACTACGACTTGATCTAGGTAGCGGTGTGTAGGAGTGTTCACAATTTGGTTTAAACCGTAAACCGAGTCAAACTAAACCGTATTGTGCAGCTTGGTTTGGTTTATGGTTTATAAGACTATGGTTCGGTTTAGGTTTCTAATAAATTTTGGGTTCTAGAAAATATAGACCTAACTAAACTGTAAACCGCAAGACCATAACATTTTTATAGTAATTAAAAATTTATTTATTATTTAAAAAAATAATTTGCATTATTCCTTTATTTCTTTTAATCTCCTGGATTTGGAAGTAATTTCTAAAACCGTAATATGCTAATCCACCTCCCTGCGGCCGCCTCTCTGTCGTTTGGTTCCTTGCAGAGTCGCGGATGCTGAGTTCTCTGAGTTGCCTCACCCCCTTCCTAATCGTAGTCATGAGTCGCTCGCCCCCTCGGCCATCACCAGTCACGCATTGGCTGACTTTTTTTTGAAAAACAGTAGCAGATATTCTTTACTTGCTTTTGTTTCAATTGTCAATAAAATTAATTAATTCATGTGACGAATTTTCTTGTCCATGTTGTCAATATAATAAATTAATCCATGTGACGAATTATGTTGTCCAAGTCTGTTGATTGCCGTTGATAAACTGTTATTACTCTATTTAAAGCTTGGACTGTTTGGGTTTGGTATGTTTTCATATTAAAATTAAAATTAATTAAAATTCTCACTCTTTAGATCAATCTCCTGCAAATAATTGTACCCCTACAGAGTAAATGATAACTAGTTTAACAAAATTAGAGGTTAAAAGTTTTATTTTAGTATTACATTATACTTTTACTTTTCACCAACATTACTTTCTTATCTCATTTTTTCTAAATTTCTAGTTTGAATTTGTCAGTTCATCATTCTTCAACTTTTTAAAGAGTAAACTAGTTATTTTGTTTTGATAAGAAAGAAAAGATATTAAACAAAACAAAAATAAAATAAAAGGATACTAATATGAAAATTGACTCTAAAAAGAAAAAAAAAAATAAATAAAGTTCTTTAAAAATAAAAGATATTTATTTTATTTTTTATATATATGTACATATATATATCTAATTTGTTACTATTAATTCTATATTAATTAATAGTATTGAAAAGTGAATTAGCTGAGTGGCAATAGCAAAACGTGAGCAGAACATATCAAGAACTGCAAACGACACCGTTCTGAGTTCCCCTTTTGTTGCCGGCATCTGTTGTTTTGTCTCGCATAAGCTCCCTTGTTCCCCTCTTTTCTTTTTTCTTTTTTTTCTTCTTCTTCTTCTTCTTCTTCTTCTTCTTCTGCAGTTCCAATTCTTTCAATTCCTTAATGTATATTTTGTAGCTTTAGATCTCGCAATTCATAATCAGCAATGGCTTCGGTTTCTTCCGGTCCCCGAACTGTGGAGGAGATCTTCAAAGATTACAGCGCTCGCCGTGCTGGAATAATCCGTGCTTTAACTTATGGTACTTTGTGCTGCACAATTTGCGCCTCAGAAACGAGTTCGATGCTTAATTTTTCTAATTGTTCTTCTTAATCGACATATACTTGATTGTAATTCTCATTTTTATTTGTGTGTTTCCAGATGTGGATGAATTCTATGGCCTCTGTGATCCAGGTAATTGGTTTTTAGTTGAGATTTAGTTCAGTTTATGTGCATGGGAGTTTTGGTCATTTTGACTTCATTTCCGATTTTAGCAATTTTAATTTTGTTTTCTAGCAAGTTTGGGTTTTTAATTCTTTTTCGTCCCTTGGTTTGGAATGTTAATTAGCTTTGGTTTGAGTAATTAGAAAATAGAATGAATCCAGAAGTTTGTAACTTGGCTTTTTGGGCAGTCCTCTTTTCTTTTGTTGCCGTTCTAAATCTCTAATACTTTCAATCCAGTTTCAAGAGTTTCTACCAAAGTTTTAGATAATTTTCGGGTGGTAATGTGATGGATTATTTGGCTAATTTTCTGAACAAGAAAGAGTATGAATTACGAAGACATTTTGGTGTGTGTGTGTGTTTCTGACGGAACATTTGTCAAGTGAAATTTGGGGCATGCGAAGTTCCCTTAGCCAAGAAAATAGCTATATCA
The DNA here is from genome assembly GCA_029490685.1 of Schizonepeta tenuifolia. Classification (NCBI taxonomy): domain Eukaryota; kingdom Viridiplantae; phylum Streptophyta; class Magnoliopsida; order Lamiales; family Lamiaceae; genus Schizonepeta; species Schizonepeta tenuifolia. The sequence goes on along the minus strand of CM055958.1, from coordinate 46,166,514 downwards.
GTTCATTGTTCCTTTATATGCTTGATTCTACAGTTTTGACTTCGGTCTTATGTCTCTAACTTGTCAATTTACTCTTTGTAGAGAAGGAAAATTTGTGTCTGTATGGACACCCAAATGAAGCTTGGGAAGTAACTCTTCCAGCTGAGGAAGTTCCACCTGAGCTTCCGGAGCCGGCACTTGGGATCAATTTTGCTAGAGATGGAATGAACAAAAGAGATTGGCTTTCCCTAATTGCTGTGCACAGTGATTGCTGGTTACTCTCTGTGGCTTTCTACCATGGGACCAGGCTGAACCGCAATGAAAGGTAAATATCATAGTTTAAGTTATTTGAAAACCACATGAAATGGTTTCGTAATAGGTACACAATTAGTTCTGTTTCGTTGTCCTTAGCTTGGTAACTCGTTAGGGTTTTTCTGCTCTTGAGTTGCTTCGGGCTTCATACCTGCTGAACAGATTACTCACTTAGCTATAAGCTGTTCTTCATATAATAGTATCTTATTTACCTTACGAGCACATGCATAAAGTTCAAATTTATTAGGTTACATGAACTTTGCACGAGAAGAATCTATTACGCAGCTTTTTCTGGGGAGAAAGCTTTATGCTACAAATAAAAGTTTTTGATATGACCATTCATGATACTCTAAATAGATAATTTTTTTGGATTCAGCATCTGAAGAAGTTAAAGTTGAATCTGATGTCGTTAGAATAAGGACTAAAAACAAAAACTACTAGTGTCGTGTGAAATGCTGAAGAAATGCAGCCAGTCAGACACGGATGTGTTTGGTTTGGAATTTTAATTGGAAATGAAAGAACCTTCAAGAATTTTGATTTCATCTTCTCCTCTCGAGGCTATGCATATTGTTTTTCTGTTCCAACCCATTGTGTGGCTGTTGGCTTCGTTATTATGTGAAACATTAAATTCAATCTATTGTCTTTTCTGCTTCATGCCATTCTTTGAAACTCATGATGTTTATATCTCAATCCTTTGGGTGGTGGAAATTATTGAAGGTGGTAACTGTTGGTGCAAGAAATTTTAGCAGTCTATATTTATATTCAACTACCCGTTGATTTTGTCACATTCTGGTCGACCCATTTTGTTTCATATATCTTCGTCATGAATGGGTGAAAGATATTGGTGGTGAACCGTTTAGATCTCAGATATATGCATGCATAACTTGTACCTTCATAATTTTGAACTGAATCTTGCTGGTGACTTTATGCAGTTCAAAGCACTTTTTATGTTAATCTGTGCATATCATGGAAAACTTCTAATCAAGTTCAATTTTTTAAATATATCCTGGAAGAGTAAAATAGTTTTGGAACAAACATTGGATTTATTTTTTCACCAATCTTCTTTGTTCTCTAGAGATTTAGCTCCATCTACTTTTAATCTATCTGCACTGCCCGAATCCTAATTTAATCACCGGAGTAAAAAAGCTTATGCCTTCACCTGGCATTCGAAGAAGTTAGATTCTGAAGTTTCAAATATATGATTACTCGAGCTGCTGGTTTGCACCTCCATAAGCTGTTGACAGTTTCTGTTCAAGTGGAGATTCATCTTTCTCCATGGGCATAGATGCTCGAGTGACAGATAAATCGTTTGATTCTATGAAATGAAGCATTTAGTCCTACATAACACGATCACTATACTTACAGGAAGCGACTGTTCAGCATGATCAATGATCTGCCAACTGCCTTTGAAGTCGTGACAGAAAGAAAGCCTGTGAAAGACAAGCCCAATGCTGATAGTGGAAGCAAATCTCGAGGCAGCACAAAGGTCAGCCCCGACTCTAGTTTTGACGGGTCACTTTAAAACCTCTTTCTCTTCTTTGCTTTGTACTATTTCCATTTCACAAAATAATAGAGGGTGTGAAGACTTCTGATATCGACTCTGGCAAGTGGTAACATCTCATGCAACTATTCTTGTTGTTTGCAGAGATCTAGCGACGGGCAGGTTAAGAGCAACCCAAGGCTTGCAGACGAAAGTTTCGAAGAGGATGAAGACGAGCACAGTGAAACACTCTGCGGCACCTGTGGAGGAAACTACAACGCAGATGAGTTCTGGATCGGGTGCGACATATGCGAGCGCTGGTACCATGGGAAATGTGTGAAGATAACCCCTGCCAGAGCTGAGAGCATCAAGCAATACAAATGCCCTTCTTGCATGAAACGGGGCAGGCCATAGTAGCGATCGGCGATCGCGGCTGCAACTAAGGAGGGATTATGTTTATCCCGGTAACTAACAGGCTATATTAGTAATTTCGTATTTTGACTGTTTGTAGTTGATATCTTTAATTGTGGTGACCGTAACAGTTAATTACTATGAAGACGGATTATTTTTCTTCTTCCTCTGTTTAGGTGCTTTGATTTGTGTAGGAATTTTTGTTGATTATATTTGTCTGATCTTCCCAGATTTGGATATTCTAATATTCTCTATTTATAGGATTGTTATTCTAAAGTTTGTTCGAGTTTATTTGTTTGGTTCCTCAGTTCGTGAACAAAACTAGTTGATTAGCTCTTGAGATATTACTTAGATTTTTATTATTTTAATTTTTTTAGTGATAATATAATTATATAAGGAAATTGATTGATTTTATAAAGTAAAATATTCAAGAAAGATAAGGTTGTTATACGAGCCTCAAAGTGAATCAATGGCCTGAACCCCCAAAACCGGCTATCTAGCGTCAACGTGAGGTTGAACGGCCCAATAACACCAGTATGGGCTATCGTTGAGGATATTCTCATTTCATTAATTTGTACTCCTAGTTTTCAAATCTATCTATTATATATTAAAAAGCCAGTTTTCAATCAACATCTAATTACAAAATCAATTTGAAATCAATTTGAAAGGTAATTTAGTAATTATAATCTAATTAAAGGGCATAAATTTATGCTATAATGTGAACACATCAATAACATGTTTGAATCCCATTTCAATTTAGTTTAACCGTAAATTCACGTTCAATCCCACTAAGTAAAATATATATTTAAATATAAAATTCAATTTGGACACGTCCAATCCAATTAAATAAAAAAAATACTATATTTAACTCTATAATTCAAATTTCAACCATAATGTAATTCCAATTTAATTAAGGGATATGCATCAACGTGTTGTAAATATATCTAAATATATCACGTTCAAGGAGATAATTTCAATTTAATTAAAAATTATCGGTTAATTTATCTATTATCTTTTATGTGTATATATTAAAGAGGGAGTTTTCAATCTTCAATCAATTGAAAATTGATTTGAAATCAATTTGGACGGTCAATTGAGGCAAACAATGAATGTAACATGGGGGACTGGTGCATATTTTTAAGGATAGTGGGGGTTAGTAGTTTATATAATTTGCATTAAAAAACAAAGAAAAAAAGAAGAAAAACAAAATCAGAAATTCCTATAACGAAGAACACATGAGGCCACGAGTTACTGAACTTTAATATATACTAGATTTTTGGGAATAATTAAAATGAAAAATTAAATATTATTACAATGCTTAAAGTGAAAAACACTAATGGTAATCCATAGAGGTATTGGCTTTTTAAATGGTTTTGAAAATTAAAATTTGGGAGGGGGGACGGGACACGTTGAGGCAGTGTCGTTTAGAGAATTAAAAATTGATTAATTGTTATGTAACATAGTATAATCCATAATAAAATTTTGATATATATGCCTACAAAGTTTATCGTTCTAATCCAAAAATTAATTTCACTGAAAATAAATAATGACAAAATTTATATTATACTACATAACTTTAACATACATGATATTCAGAAGGAATATTAGGTTAGAGATCAACAAGTGAATTATCATTATTGGTTGAAAGATTTAAATAAATTATTTCATATTTCACTAGCCCAATTTTATAATTAATTTGGTTCTTAAAAAGGAAAAAAACTGACTTTGTAGAATATTTTGAGTGGTTTAAAGAGGCGATAAGCCGATAACTCGATTTATTTACCAAGAATGCAAGAAATGATTAGATTGTTGAGATGAGTGTGAGTTACATATATTAGTACAGTTTTTATTTTTTTATTACTTTATCAGTCCACTAATAGTATATGTTTTAGATTGTGACGAATTTTAAACAAGTATTGTAAATATTATTTGAGTGGAGAAAATGACCCACCAATTTAAATTTATGTGAGAAGTACGATAGAACGGCGTGGTGAGTTCATGTTTTAAAATGGACGGACGAAAAATGAAAGTAAGATATACTATTCGTGAAAAGAGAATATTTATTTAAATGTGTTATCTTTTTTGTCAAATGTTCTACCTTATTGGATTGTGGTAGTACTTACTATAATTTATAATATAATTATTTTTATTATTTAGCTTGATAAAATTATTGTCGTGTGGCAAGGACTAGTATTTATAAGAGATTACATTCAACGGTCAATCCAAATAATAGTCATTTTATTATGGGGAAATTTTAAACACAGCCCCCATTTTACTCTATATAGTCCCCATAAAAAATAATAATAAATTAAATTATAAATGTACTATTGTACCCTTATAGCCCCTTTTAGAGTTTGAATTCCTTGCCTCAGAACTACCACCAACCAAACGAGTTCAAACGGGAGACATGGTAAAAGCCACGTAGACATTTTAGCATGCTCCAGTCGATGCCGAGTCAGAGCGCCGCCTCAGCTGGCCGAAATGCGGCCAACGGATATTTTCCGAACCTGAACAGGCAGCAGCAGCTGCAGGTGGTGACGAATTCTCCGGCGGTGCAGGCGCAACTCCGCGCCGAAGGCTGTTGCGTTTTCGCGGAGGAGCAGCTGCTTTTGGTGGCCGAGCAGAAGGCTCTGATTGATCAGCAGCAGCAGATGATGTACGATCCCTATAGCCCTTGTAAGATTAATGGCAAATTAATCGCCAACTTCAAAACTCAGCTCAAATAAACTCAATCAACACAGAATCGATTTGCAGAAATGAAGAACAAACATGCAACTACGTGAACAATAAAATCGCACAAGGAATTTACGTGGTTCAATCTCTTGCGAGATCTACATCCACGGAGGGTCAACGGAGTAGTTTTATTCACGATCCAAACACTTTCAACCTCAATTACAAGATGAAATCAGAAGCAAGAAAACGTGTAGAATATCCTAACTCTACCCCCCTTCTTCTCTTCTCTCCATTCTCTCTTGTAACAGATTATAGCTCGAATCTCTCTCTCTCTCAATAACTGCTATACCAAGCTTATATACCAGCTTACAAACTAATCTCAGCCACAGGAAATAGAAGGTGCAGATCACACGCTCGGCAGCTTCTAGAGACGAACACACAACTGTATTGCTTCCTCTCCAAGCTCAAATAACAGATTATGGAATCTGTTATGCCTTTGCACATTAATCCCTCATGCCTATTTGCTGATAGTCCTCCAAGCTTCAAAGCTTTGCAGTCATGACCTTATCACCACAGCCCTAATCTCTTTCTTGCATGAAAGAAGTCGGCCTCAGATGCAGATTTTGGGGAATGCCGAGATAGTGAGATGAGATTCTACTGTTTTTTTTTTTTTTTTTTTTGGTTTTGGCGAATTACTAATGTTTTTGGAGGATTTCGATTGGACAATATGCGATGGTAAAATCGTAATTATAATCAAATTGGGACCGGTTTTGAATTAGTATGGTTTGAAGAAAGATATGAGCGAAAGTGTGATATGGATTAAAGGTGATTAGTTTCTGCAAATGTTGAGAATATATTATTTGGCTTTTTATCTTTATTTGTTTGTCTTTGTACAATACCGAGTTTTTGCCTGCATATTGACAAACCAAATATGATGAAATAATTCCGTCAATAAAAAAAATCTGTTCAGGTTCGGCAAATATCCGTTGGCCGCATTTCGGCCAGCTGAGGCGGCACTCTGGCTCGGCATCGACTGGAGCACGCAAAAATGTCTACGTGGCTTTTACCATGTCTCTCGTTCGAATTCGTTTGGTTGGTGGTAGTTCTGCGGCAAGGAATTCAAGCTCTAAAATGGTGGTACAATAATACATTTACAATTTAATTTATTATTATTTTTTACGGGGGCTATGTAGAGTAAAATGGGGGCTGTATTTAAAATTTATCTTTATTACGAGGGGATAAGGATAATAGCACTTTTGATATTATAATTTTAAATTATAGCATTTTTTTTAGTTTCTTAACATTTTAGCACTTTGTGACTTTTATGTCCTTACATCTTTTGTCAAATTATCAATTATACTGATGGTACCGATACGAGTTCTGGTGTATGGGGGGGGGGGGGAGAGAATACACCAGATAGAAATTTTAAAACAACCCCCGAAAAAATACCACAACTGAGTAAGAAGACTCAGCTGGAAGAGTGGTGCTGTGCGGAATGTGGTGGATATAAAAATAACTCGTATAAAACAACTCACGCTCAGATGCAAGGTCGGTCAACAACCAAATCAGTTGAAATGTAAAGATGCAGTTTTGAGTGCTGGTTAGTTGGATAGTTAGATATGCAGAAAGTAACTGAACTGAAAACACAAAAGCACAAAGGAATTACGTGGTTCGAAGAGAACTCCTACGTCCACGGGGAGTTGTGAGTCCACACAACTCAGTCCAAATTCTTTAGGACAGCTACCACAAAGCTTACGCGGGCTTTGCAACCGTACAGATAAGTTTGCGGGTACTTATCAACCTTTCTACTCAATTTCGGGAAGAGCAGGATCCTAACAACCTTTTTAGAGGATGTGTATAAGGGTGGGTTTTCCAACTACTAGCTCTAACAAAGAAGTGAGCTAGGATCTAAGCTTGAACGAATGAAGACTCAAACTAAGATCGAAAACACCAAGACAGATTCTAACTCTCTATGAACTCTCAGCTGGTGATGTTCTTAGAAAGAGAATAATTGCAGTTTAGCTTGTGCGCAGTATATCGTCGTTCTTTCACTCTTCTGTCTCCTGTCTTGATGAATGAATGAATGCCTCTATTTATAGGCGGTGAGGATCAACTAGCTGTGGGAGGAGCCGTTGATTTCTGTTCTGTGAAAGCGATGACTTGTCTCTCATCTCTGCAGATTTTCCCGATTTGGCAACTGTGAACTTCTGCTTTCCTTCTGAGACAACTTTGTATTGGGTCAAATGAGGAAATGACAGAACGTCAAATCTTCACGTGACTTCCTATTTGAAATTCAAATTTCAACCTTTGTCTTTCAACATTGGTTAGTCGATTGAGACGTTTGATCTTCATCCGAGTGGTCTTCAGCTGATGTTCCATCTGATCGCTACCTTCATCTGACATTCTGTCTGAAGAGGAACAGTTGAACCCTCAGCTGCCTTGAACTTCATGTTGTCGATTTATCAGATTGAGTCCTGCAACTGATGTTCCACATGATCAGGTGGATTGTCACATCTGACGAACAGTTGATTATTCAGATGTTTTCTTTCATCCGATGTTCTATATCCGAACGGTTGGCTTGAACGTTCAGTTGTATTTCTTACATCTGATGTTCCATCCGAGTTTCCATCTGTAGTTCTATCCGAGTATAGCCATGTTGCCGTCTTTAGCTGGAGTCCTGTAAAGATAAAATCTGAACATTGCTCAAACAGCGAGCCTAAATACTAACATTAGGATATGGCAACATCTACTCGGTTGGGGTCAGTTGGTTTTGGAATCAATCAAAACTTTACTAAATTTCCCAACAATTTCCCCCTTTTTGATGATGCCAAAACCATACTGATCTAAACCCCACTGACCTATCTATAATCTCAGCTGAAATTCTAGACAGTCTATAAGGTTAAACATCAAAGGGTTAGCACAGTTATAACATGGTATTGAAATAACTTTGCGATTCAGAGCTTGGACAACTGGAAAATTGTACGTCAAGATGAATCGGATATATGATGAAAGTTTTCATTACAACTGATGTGTTTACACCGATATGCATAGAAATCAATTACATCAGTGGCTCAAAAACTCTATCTCGGCTAATACTTCAGCCCATACTTGCCGAAAATCCTGACAAAAATTTCTCTCTTGGCATCTGATTCCTTCGAGATATCCACTCCATGTTCCTGACATACTTTTCTGGCTTCAACTGCGATCTTCTACCTGTTAGGATTTCTTGTATCTGGAATGAATGGAGGAAGATATGTAACCTTCTGAGAGACAGGGACGGTATTCATGTCCAGCTTTGCATCAATCATAGCTCGTCTGAACTAGCTGAACATGCCCGGATCCCCAAAGTGAAGCTCGGTTAGGGCTTCTTTGAATGCTCTTCTTGAATCCTCAGTTGCGAACACCTTCCTGTAGTAGAAATCATTCACAAATTCTTGTTTGAATGATTCCCAATCATCATTCCATTCTTCCGGTATCCATTTATCAACATGCTTGAAGCGTCGCTGGAGCTTGATCTTTCCCGGCAGTCTTTGCTGCTTCATTTTTGCTTCAGCCTTCACTTGCTGTTTCTCAATGCGTCGTCGGCTTCGGGAGGCAACATTTCTATCCAAGTTATTGGTAACCTTGGCAAGCTCTTCCTCGAACTTGTTAACTCTTGTTGCTTGGTTGGCCGCGAATCTCTTCACCCATTCCGGATTCATGTAATCCTTCTCCGGGACATCCATAGCTTTAGCAGCAGCAATACACTCTTCGGTTGTAATACCGTCGAGTTCAGCATCGATCTCGGCTGCAATCTCGGCTATGGAGTTGTAGGAAACTCCATACTTCTTCGCCTGCTCCATGTCCTTAGCCATTTCTTCTCCTCCGACAACAATAGATTTCAGCTGTTCTTATTTCTTGTCGGTTGGCTTCTTCGGAGCTGTCTTCTTCAGCTGAGATTCCTTTCCGGCTGGCATATCTTCTTCAGCTTGCGTCTCATCTTCTCCCTTTTTGGCATCAGCAATAAGGCTTGTGACTGAGCCATCCAGAGAAGTGAGGTTTTGTTCAGCCTGCTGGATCCGATTGAAGAGTTCATCTACAACACATTCCACATCTACCTTCTTCGCCAGTTCCTTATCACGACGCTCTTGATGAGCTTTCTTCATCGCAGAAAAGGTTTCAGTGACTTCTGTTTGAAAAGCGACGAACTCAGCCCATTTTTGTTCGAACCGAGAATCCCATTCTTTGTCTTGCGTCTGTTGAGATTTTGCAAGATTGGATTCTGAGATGGACTTGAACACGTTAGGTCTGATCTGATTCCAAGAACTGTTGTCTTCAGGTTATTGATGTCTTTGCTGGTGGATGTTGAGAAGTTATCCAACTTCATCTTTATCGCATCATGTTCTTCCAGCAGCTTCCTATGTTTCTCATCCTGAGCTTCTATCATCCTCTGCTGATCTTCGCGGTTGAGCTGGATGTTGGCTATCATCTTCTTCCTCAGCTGATTGACTCTCTCAGCGATCAACTCGCATATTTCATTCGAGGAGGGTGCTGGCTGATCAGATGGTGCTGGCTGTTCCGGTGGTGCTGACTGTTCAGATGGTGCTGGCTGTTCAACAAAAACCATGACTTGGCGATTGCCCAGGTACTGTTGAAGTTCTTCTTCCTCCTGCTTTGCTGCTGCTGCAGCTGCGTCAATATCATCCACGAATTCTGCAGACTTGGCCAGCATGTTGTCAAGGAAGGTGACAAATTCTCGATCTGCTGTCAATTCCCTTGTGTCTCTTCCTCCTACCTTGCTGATATCCAGACGGCGAGTCAGTAGTGCGATCTTGTTGTTGTACGCAACCTCGAGGTTGGTATAATTGAAGTATTCCCTCAGACAGGACTTATCTGCCTTGAGCTGGTTCCAGCTGTGTATCCGGACGGTATCTTCCTTGACATACCAATGGTTGAAAATGATGTTGAATTGATACAACAACTCAGTTCCGAGCGTGGCAAAGGTGGGCATGTCTCGCGCGTCGAGGAACATACCAATCAACTTCTGAAAGCAATATACCATCTTGCCTTCATGTTCTAGCACGACAGCTCGACGATCAGCTTCTTCGTCAATGGGAGAAGGAGAGAGATTTTCATAGGAAATAGGTTCAAGAGTTTCCTCAACATTGGGTTCAAGAGTTTCCTCAACATTGGCCAAAGAAGAGGTCGTAATATTGGCATCGAGTGGGGAGCTCGGAATATCTAACTGATGATCAGTTGTGAGAACCTGTCTGTGCTGTACGGCATCAGCTCCTGCCGTGGGGGAGGATAGAACATCTTCGGATTCCTCGGATGAAGAACCTGTATCCGAGGACATGTTCGGCTCATCTTCCGGATCGGTTTCCAGCCCTTCTATCCCATCTTGATGGGGAAACCTCACCTTTCTTGTTCCACTTACGTGAGGAACAATTTCGAAAGCAGCTGCGTCAACTGAGTGACTCGACTCAGATGGTACCTCCTCAGCTGGTTTTGCAACTGACTGTTTGATACGAACCTTCAACTTCTCCTTAAGCGGCTCTTCCTCTTTATCCTTATCTGACTCATCTCTGAGTCGGCGTGCAACTGTCAATTTTGAAGAGTGGCCGACAGCTAGAGGCAGCTGAGATTCCATATGCTCCTCAGCTGTATCTTTCTCCACAGCTGATTTCACAGCTTCCCTTTTGTCTTTTGGAGTGTAGACACTTCGAATCACATCAAGAGCTTTCTTGGTTGTTGGGAACAACATCTACCTTTTAACTGGTGTCTCCTCACAGTCTTCCCACACCATGTTCTGATCCTTCGTGGCGAGAAGTATCAGGGCAGAGATTTTGACTTCAAAATTGAGGGTTCCCTTAACACTCAACAATTTTGCCCCGGAATCATTTGTAGTTTCTGAAATCTTCTGCTTCTCCATTGTCAACTGGTGTGTGAAGTACTGGAACCAGTTGATGTTGTGCTTGTGCTCCAAAGCTATATGCTACTTGAGCTTAGGTCGGCTGATATCTCCCAAAGCTTCGCTGTATCTAAAGATAACCTTGGATATAACATCGAACAAAAGTCGATGCTCGGGTTTCAACTTTGTTCGTTGCAGGTTGCTCCTCACTCTTTCTGGGGTGATAAGAGCATTCTCAAGAAATAGATCTGCATCTGCATCTGAGATGTTCTCGACAGTATCCGTGGCAGTCAGATTCGGTGGAATGATGGAGCTTAGCATCTCGGAAACCGGTAGGTAGAAGGTGACATGGCAGATAGTTCTGGCAGGGACGTTGCGCTGTCGACAGGAGATTTCTGAAACGAGGCCTACTCCCTCTTCGTGTTTCAGGTTCATGTAAAATTCTCCGACCTGTCGCCTGAGTAAGTGGGTGGGAAAGAGCGTTGCCCACTCAAGAAGACAATTATCCCTGAGAAGATCGGCGAGAGGGGATAACACCGGTGAGTCCAGTGCTTCTTTTGACAGAATCTGCTCAAAATAGATTCTGGATATCATCATATCATAAGATTCCTCGTACGTCGAAGGGACAAGTGCTGGTCCTGATGATGCCATCTTCTTTCCTTGCGATGAAGCTTTCGGTGCCATTTTGTATTCCAGTGAAGTTTATATATAGAGAGAAGAAAAGAAGAACTTAGCCGAAAATGGTGATACAAAATCAGAGACGAAGATGAACAGTTACTCAGATAAACACAAGTATAGAAGGTAAGAAATCACTTCCTGATTTTCCGCCTTTTATAGGTTAGTGGGTTGTTTGAAATAGATGGCCAAGATTGAATGGCACGAATCCATCAACGGCTGAGATCTCGCGACTGTTGACTAACTCTGACTGACGTCACATTCCGAGTTCCAATTCGCGCGCGTGAGAAGGTGAACTGTTTTCGTGTCAGCCCACTCGCATTGCCAGCTGATGTCGGAATCAGCTGTGTTCCAATGTTGCTGCATGCCATCAGCTGATGTCGGAATCATCTGTTCAGCTGACGTCTGATGTCTTCGGATGGCGATCCGCATCTGAGATTCCCCTTCATCTGAGCTTCCCCCTCAGATGGATATCTATCTCTTCACCTCGGCTGATTCCTCATCTGATGGATCCAACAATCCAAGGAGATCACATAAAATCTTGAATCGTGCTTCGGCTAGAGGTTTGGTGAAGATATCGGCTCTCTGAATCTCAGTTGGAATCTTCTCCACAGATACATCCTTCTTCTCAATATGATCTCGGATAAAATGATGTCGGATGTCAATGTGCTTCGTCCGAGAATGGTGAACCGGATTCAAAGAGATAGCAATGGCACTTGAGCTATCACAATGGATGGGAACCTGTCCAGTTGCTACTTCATAATCTCTCAGCTATTGCTTGAGCCACAACACTTGCATGCAACAACTACCGGCAGCCATATACTCTGACTCGGTTGCAGAAGTGGCAACACATGCTTGTTTCTTGGAAAACCATGAAACTAGCTTGCTTCCCATGAACTGACAGTGTCCAGATGTGGACTTCTTGTCCAACCGATCTCCGGCTAGATCCGCATCTGAGTATCCGGACAATTAGATATTGTCGTCAGTTGGGTACCACAACCCAACATTAATAGTACACTTCAGATACTTAATGATGTTCTTTGCTGCCAACATGTGTGCTTCCCTCGGCTGAACTTGGAACCGAGCACACACTCCAACCGCGTAAGATATATCTGGCCGACTGGCGGTTAGATATAGCAAAGAATCAATAATTCCTCTATACTTACTGGCATCCACGGGTTTTCCCTCAGATCCGGGCTCAATCTTCCAGTTAGTATTCATCGGGATCCTTGTGGTTTTACTTGTCTGCAAACCGAACTTTGCGATGAGCTCCTTTGTATATTTGGACTGATTAATAAAAATCCCTTTTGGTGACTGCTTCACTTGTAGTCCAAGAAAATAATTCATCTCACCCATCATCGACATCTCGAATTTCTCCTTCATGAGAGTTGAGAATTTCTCGCACAGCTCCTCCGACTTGGAACCGAATATGATGTCGTCGACATAGATTTTCACAACAAGTATGTCTTCTCCAACTTTTATGGTGAAACGTGTTTTGTCAACTGACCCTCGTTTGAACCCTGAATTCAGAAGAAAACCACAGAGAGTGTCATACCAAGCCCTAGGTGCTTGCTTCAATCCATAGATTGCTTTCTTCAACTTATACACTCTTCCATCACCAGTCTCAAAACCGGGAGGCTGTTCAACATAAACATCTTCCTTAATATCACCGTTGAGGAAAGCACACTTCACATCCATCTGATAAACCTTGAATTTGTGAAATGCGGCATAGGCTAGAAATATTCGAATGGCTTCCAACCTTGCAACAGGCGCGAAGGAATCCTCGAAATCAATTCCTTCTTGTTGGCAATATCCCTGAGCTACCAACCTTAACTTGTTTCTCACGATGAATCCAATGGCGTCTCTCTTGTTCTTGAAAATCCACTTTAATCCAATGACTTTAACACCATTTGGTCTTTCTACCAACTCCCATACACAGTTGCGTAGAAATTCATTCAGCTCTTCTTGCATGGCTGTTGTCCAATGAACACAGTTGAGAGCTTCCATAACATGCTTCGGCTCTGGCACATCAGCTATGAAACATGAGATCATGGCAACATCTCCGGCTTGCTCGAACTCCTCAAGAACTGCCAACTCCTCAGCATATTGGGCGTAAGTGCTGGAATCTTTCTCGGCTGAATCTGGATTTGCAACTCTGCTTCTAGTACGCACACCTTTGGCTGGATCTCCGATGATGTTGTCCTTGGACGATCTTCATACCATCTCTTGTTGCGTCTTTCTTCTTCTTCCAATAGTGGCGGTTCTGAGATTTCAAAGAATGGGATAACCTGAGCCGTGGGAGATGTTGGGATCTTCATAACTGGTGATTTATTTGCTATTGAGTCTGGATCCTCAACATGGATAATATCTCGAACCGGGCTAGGTTGGGCTTCGGATGCTGATGCAGTTGGAGTAACATCAGCTGAAGTTCCCCCTTGAGATGAGATGGTGTCCTCACATTCATCTTTAGAGGAACAAGGATCATCATCCTCGGTTGCCCATACCAATGGTTCAGCCAGATTCTTCTGCCTTAGAACCTGCGATCTGGTAAGAGCTGGTGGAACATGTGGATCTACTTGTTGTCCTTTAGCCTGTTCCCTGCACTCAAAAGTAGATTCATCAAAACTAACATGAGGTGTTATCTCCACAACACGAGAACTGTTGTTAAAAACTCTATAAGCTTTGATCCGAGCAGCATATCCGAGAAATATGCCCTTCGAAGCCTTAGCGTCAAAAGTTTTTAACTGAGTCTTCCCATTGTTGTGAATATAACACTTAGAACCAAAAACGCAAAAATATGAAATATCAGGCTTCCTGCGTCTCCATAGTTCATATGGAGTCTTTCCCAACCGCTTGGTCAGAAGAGACCGGTTCTGAGTGTAGCATACTGTGTTGATTGCCTCGGCCCAAAATCTCTTTGGCAGAGTTGAGCTTGTCAACATGGATGTAGCAGCATCCTTCAGCGTTCGGTTTCTTCGCTCGGCTACTCCATTCTGTTGAGGAGTACGAGCAGCCGATGTTTGATGAGTGATTTCGTGCTTCTCGCAGTATTCTATGATGGTTTCATTGAGGAACTCGGTTCCAAGGTCTGATCAGATAGAAATGATTTTCATCTCTTGTTGGTTCGATATCCGATCCATCAGCTTGGGTAGCTCATCTCGGGTTTCACTCTTGTGACGCATGAAAATGGTCCACGTGTACCTAGAGAAATCATCAGTAACAACAAGTGTATATTCGTTACCATTCATGCTCTTGGGAGTAACAGGCCCGAAGTGATCCATATGGATTAGCTACAATACTCGGGCGGTTGATGGAATCATTTTCAACTGAAAGGAGGATCTAGCGAGCTTTCCTGCTGACCCGCACTGCAGATATGAGTTGGTGAAAACACACGGTTCGGAATACCCTTTGCATGTTCCTGTCTCGCAAGGCGGTTCATTGTCTTGAAATTCAGATGATTGAGCCTTTTGTGCCACAACCAACTCACATCTGAACTGCTCTTCGATAAAAGACAGGTCTCAGGAGGACTACTATTCCAATCTGCATAGTAGACATTCCTGGTTGGGGTTCGATCTTCAACTAACTTGTTCTTCAGCTGATGTTCTATCTGACTACTAATAGTTGAACTACTCAGCTGACTTCAACTTCAAGCTGTTGGTCTTCTTGGTTGAGTTCTACAATTGATGTTCTGAACTGAACACTTAGTTGTCTTCCTTGTATCTGATCAGGTGGGTTCGAACGCTCAGATGACTTCCTTTTCATCCGATGTTCTCTTCCTCTTTACTGCTTCTCATCTGATGAACGCTTAGTTATTTTCCTTACAACTGATGTTCTATCTCTTGAATGTGACTTCCCCCTTATTGGATACTTGACTATTGATCAGAGACATGAACGTAACTTCCTCCTTTTTAATATACTGAACGCTCAGTTGTCTTTCTCACAACTGATGTTCTATCCGAGTGAAGCCTTGTTGCCATCTTCAGCTGGAGACCTGTAAAGATAAAATCTTGACAATGCTTAAACAGCGAGCCTAACTACTGATACTAGGTTCTGGCAACATCTACTCGGTTGGGGTCAGTTGGTTTTGGAATTCATCAAAACTCTTACTAACAAATTCCCAACAATTTCCCCCTTTTTGATGATGCCAAACCACTTACAACTTTAAACCGCTACTGATCTAAACCTTACTAACTTATCTAAAATCTCAGCTGAAATTCTAGACAGTCTATAAGATAAAACATCAAAGGGTTAGCACAGTTATAACATGGTATTGAAATAACTTTGCAATTCAGAGCTTGGACAATGAGGGATTGTACGTCAAGTTGAATCTTATAACTGAGTAGTTTTCATTACAACCGAGTGTTACAAGGATAAACGCAAAAGCCAAAAATTACAACAGTTGCTTGAAAATTAACTGAGTTAAAATTGTAGCCCATACTTACTAAAAATCCTAACAAAAATCTCTCTCTTGGCAGGTGACTCCTTAGAAATGTCCACTCCATGCTCCTTGCAAACCTGCCTCGCCTCAGCTGCGATCTTCGTGCGGTTCGGGTTGCTAGAGTTTGGGAGAAGAGGAGGCCGATAAGTAACCTTCTTGGGAACTGGAACTGTGTTCAAGTCCAGGTTGGCGTCAATCATAGCCCGCCTGAATTGACTGAACATGCCCGGGTCTCCTGAGTGCAACTCGGTCAACGCTTCCTTGAACGCTTTCCTCGGGTCGTCAGTTACGTAAACCTTCCTATAATAGAAGTCGTTCACGAACTCCTGCTTGAACAACTCCCACTCTTCATTCCACTCGGTCGGCATCCACTTGTCAACATGCCTAAACCGACTCTCGACCTTAGACTTTGCTGGCAACCTTTGTTTCTTCAACCGAGCTTCCGCCTTTGATTGAAGTTTGTTGATGCGGCGTCGGCTGCTGGAGGCAACATTGTGGTCCAGGTTCTGGGACATTTTCTTCAGCTCTTCCTCGAAGTGGTTCACCCTCCTCGCCTGGCTGGCGGCAAACTTTCTGATCCAGCTCGGGTTCATGTAATCCTTCTCCTCTACATCCATAGCCTTGGCCGCTGCAATGCACTCTTCGGTTGTTATCCCATTGAGTTCAGAATCCAGCTCGGCTGCGATCTCGGCTATGGAGTTGTAGGAAACTCCGAACTTCTCTGCCTGCTCCAAGTCCTTTTCCATTCCAGCTCCACCGACTTCGGTTGGCTTGGGAGCAGCAGACTTCCTTTGAGCAAACCTCCTTCTCTTCAGCTGAGATTTCCCTTGAGCTGGCATCTCTCCTTCGGCTTGGGTCTCTTCTTCTTCTTCCTGCACTTCAACCTCCGTCTCCTTCTCTTCCCCCTTTTTGGCATCAGCAACAAGGCTTGCTACTGAACCGTCCAGGGAGGTGAGTTGTTGTTCGGCAAGTTTGATGCGGTTGAAAAGTTCATCGACCGCGCACTCAAGCTCCATCTTCTTCGCCAGATCCGAGTCCTGGCGCTCTTGTTCGGCTTTCTTCAAGACAGAGAGGTTCTTAATGACCTCCGTCTGAAAAGCAGCGAACTCAGCCCATCGCGACTCGAAGTGAGACTCCCATTCAGCATCTTGTGTCTGTTGGGACTTGGCAAGATTGGAGTCGGCCAAGGATTTGAAGACGTTCAGCTCCAACTTCAATCCCAACAGAGTGGACTTCAACTCTGACACTTCTTGACTGGTGGAGGAGGAGAATTCATTCAGCTTGGTCTTCAGTTCAACATTCTTTTTCTTATGTTGGTTCTTGACTTCTTGTGCTTCCAACGCCCTCAGCTGGTCATCTTTTTGATGCTGGAGGTTGGCAAGCAGCTCGGTTCTTAGTTGGTTCACCTTCTCAGCCACCAGCTCACATATCTCTTCAGTTGTGGGAGCATGCTGATCAGCTGGAGGGGCTTGAGCAATCAGAGCTATAGGCTCAACTGTGACCATGGCTTGTCGGTTGGCCAGGTATAGCTTCAGCTCTTTTTCTTCTTCCTTCGCTGC
Source organism: Schizonepeta tenuifolia (assembly GCA_029490685.1). NCBI lineage: Eukaryota > Viridiplantae > Streptophyta > Magnoliopsida > Lamiales > Lamiaceae > Schizonepeta > Schizonepeta tenuifolia. The sequence continues at coordinate 46,149,097 of CM055958.1, read as the reverse complement.
AGCGGCGGCTGCATCCACATCCTCAAGGAAGTCAGCTGACTTGACCAACATGCTGTCGAGGAAGTCGATGCACTCCTATCCAGCTGTCTCCCTTGTGTCCGTCCCTTCAGCTCGGCTCTGGTCCATCCGACGAGTGAGCAGTGCAATCCGGTTGTTGTAAGCCACTTCGAGGTTGGAGTAGTTGAAGTAGGCTCGGATGCGGGGCTCATCAGACTTCAGACTGTCCCAGCTCTGCACCCTGATCGTATCTTCTTTGATGTACCAATGGCTGAAGATCAGGTGGAACTGGTACAAGAGCTCGGTTCTCAGAGTGGCGAAGACTGGCATGTTGCGAGCTTCAGGGAACATGCCCACCAGCTTCTGGAAGCAGTAGGCCACCCTGCCCTCGTGCTCCAGCGCAAGTGCCTGAAGGTCGTCTTCCTCATTGATTGGAGAGGGAGAAATATCATAAGGCAATGGTTCAAAATGTTCATCGATGTTGGCCAAAGAGGCGGTCACAACATCGGCATCGAGCTGGGAGCTCGGAATATTGGATTCGGTTGGGAGGGAGGTTTCAATTGTTTCCTCAACATTGGCCGAAGGAGCGATCACAATGTTGGCATCGAGCAAGGTGCTCGGAACATTTGGCTCTGGTTGGGTAGAAAGAGCAAGAGGCTCTAGGGGCGGTACAGAATCAACTCCTGCCGTGGGGGAGGTGGGAACGTCTTCAACGTCCTCAGATGAGGAAGAAGCATCTAACGTCAAATCCGTCTCCATTCCGTTAGCCTTGTCAGCTCCGGTGGCTCGAGGGACGATCTCGAACGTGGCGGCCTCAGCTGAGCGGCTGGACTCGGAAGGCTCCTCAGCAGGTGTCGACTCAACCGGTGCCTCCTCCTCAGCTGGTACCTCAACTGGCTCCTCAGCTGACTCATCAGCTGGCACCTCAGTTGGTTTATCAGCTGGCACATCAGCTGTCTTCTTAGTCGACTTCTTGAACCGTACCCGTAGCTTTTTCTGGGCAGGTTCCTCAGCTGACTCCTTCTCCGACTCAGCTAGTCGGCGTGCAGCTTTGGACTTGGCGGGGCGAGCGACAGCTGGTTCCCCCTCAGCTGTTGGCTTAGTAGACTTCCCAACCTTCTTTTTCTCCTTTGGAGTGTACACACTCCTAAGCACCTCCTGTGCTTTCTTGGCTGTCGGGAACAACAACAACTTCTTAACCGACGTCTTCTCGCAGTCCGCCCAGACCATGTTGCGGTCCTTGGTCGCGAGCAAGATGAGGGCAGAGATCTTCCAGCCGAAGTTGAGTGTCCCCTTGACACTGAGCAGCTTCTCTCCCGAGTCGGTTGTCGTCTCGGTGATCTTCAACTTTTCCACCATCAACTGGTTCGAGAAGTATTGGAACCAGTTGATCTGATGTTGATGCTCCAAGGCCACCAACTGCCTCAATTTGGGTCAGCTGATATCGCCGAATGCGCCACTGTAACCGAACACCGCCTTTGAAATAGCATCGAACAGCAGGCGATGTTCTGGCTTCAGCTTCGTCCTCTGCATATTACTCCTTAACTTCTCCGGAGTGATCAGAGCTTTCTCCAAAAATTCATTGACGTGCTCGTCGGATATATTCTCCAGAAGTTCAGTGGCGTTGTGGTTGATGGGGATGACGTAACGGAGGACATCGGAAACGTCGATGGGGAATGAGACACGACGTATGGTCCTGGCCGGAACATCTCTTTGCCGGCAGGAGACTTCTGTAGATATTCCTTCTGAAGAATCAAGGGGGGCCTTCAAGTTTACGTAAAACTCCCCCACTTGTCGCCTGAGAAGATGGGATGGGCAAAGCTTGGCCCATTCCAGGAGGCCATTCTCACGGAGAGTGTTGGCGAGAAGAGCCAATACCGGTGACTCCAGTTCCTCATTGGAGAGGATTTGCTCAAATTGGATCTTCAACACCAACATGTCGAAGGATTCTTCATACGAAGTAGGGACGAGGGAAGATCCCGATGAGGCCATTTTCTTACTTTTCGGTGCCATTTATGATCACTGCAAAAGGAATATATAGAGGAAAGGAAAGAAGATCTTTTGCAGAATAGGGTTAGGCAAAATCTGTGAAGACGATGAATAGTTAAATCAGATATACACGAATGAGGAAAGTAGGAGATTTCTTCCTGATTTACCGCCTTATATAGGTTTTTAACTCAATTGAATCGACGGCTGGGGTTAAATGGCGCGAATCCATCTACGGCTGAGATTACGCGACTGTTGACTACCTTTGACTTGACGTCATGCACCGAGTTCCAACCCGCGTGTGAGAAGGTGTACAGTTTTCATGTCAGCCCAATCGCACTATAAAGTAGGCTATGGATGTTCAGCCGCACTTTACATTTAATGCGACATGATGGCTATTTTTAATGTAACTGACTAGTTCAGGAATGTTTGAATTTATTTCAAACATTCTCATTTAAGAACATAACACCTTCAGCCATAAATGTTACCTGCCAGCTGATGTTGGAATCAGCTGAGTTCCCATGTTGCGGCATACCATCAGCTGACTCGAGTTCATCTGTTCAGCTGACGTCTGATTCCTTCGGTTGGCAATCTGCATCTGATCTGCATACCATCAACTGACTCAAGTTCGTCTGTTCAGTTGACGTCTGATGTCTTCAGTTGGCGATCCGCATCTGAGATTCCCCCTTCATCTGAGCTTCCCCCTCAGATGGATATCTATCACTTTACTTCATTTGACTCCTCATCTGATGGATCCAACAGTCCAAGGAGGTCACATAGCATCTTGAACCGTGCTTCAGCTAGAGGTTTGGTGAAGATATCAGCTCTATGAATCTCAGTTGGAATCTTCTCCATGGATACATCATTCTTCTCTATATGATCTCGGATAAAATGATGACGGATGTCGATATGCTTTGTCCGAGAGTGGTGAATAGGATTCAGAGAGATAGCAATGGCACTTGAGCTATCACAATGAATGGGAACCTGTCCAGTTGAAACTTCATAATCTCTCAGCTGTTGCTTGAGCCATAACACTTGCATGCAACAGCTTCCGACAGCCATATACTTTGACTCGGTTGTAGAAGTGGTAACACATGCTTGTTTCTTGGAGAACCATAAAACCAGCTTGCTTCCCATGAACTGACAGTGTCCAGAAGTAGACTTCCTGTCCAACCGATCTCCGGCTAGATCTGCATCTGAGTATCCGATCAGCTGAATATTGTCGTCAGTTGGATACCACAGTCCAACATTGACTGTGCCCTTCAGATACTTGATGATGTTCTTTGCTGCTAACATGTGTGCTTCCCTTGGTTGAACTTGGAACCGAGCACACACTCCAACCGCATAAGATATGTCTGGCCGACTGGCGGTTAGATAGAGCAAAGAACCGATGATCCCTCTATACTTACTGGCATCCACGAGCTTTCCCTCAGTTCCAGGTTCAATCTTCCAGTTAGTATTCATCGGGATCCTTGTTGTCTTACTTGTCTGCAATCCGAATTTGGTGATGAGCTCTTTTGTATACTTGGACTGATTGATGAAGATCCCTTCTGGAGACTGCTTCACTTGTAATCCAAGAAAATAATTCATCTCGCCCATCATTGACATCTCGAACTTCTCCTTCATGAGATTTGAAATTTTTTCACATAGTTCCTCCGACTTAGAACCGAATATGATGTCATCAACATAGATTTGCATAATAAGAATGTCATCTCCAACTTTGATGGTGAACAGGGTTTTGTCAACTGACCCTCGTTTGAAACTCGAGTTCAGAAGAAAACCACAAAGAGTGTCATACCAAGCTCTGGGTGCCTGTTTTAGTCCATAAATTTCTTTCTTCAACTTGTATGCTCTTCCATCTCCAGTCTCAAAACCAGGAGGCTGTTCTACATATATATCTTCCTTGATATCTCCGTTGAGGAATGCACACTTCACATCCATCTGATATACTTTGAACTTGTGATGTGCGGCATAGGCTAGAAAGATTCGGATGGCTTCCAGCCTTGCAACCGGCGCGAAGGAGTCCTCGAAATCGATTCCTTCTTGTTGGCAATATCCTTGAGCTACCAACCTTGCCTTATTCATCACTATGAATCCAATGGCGTCTCTCTTGTTTTTGAAAATCCACTTCAATCCAATAACCTTGACACCATTTGGTCTTTCTACCAACTCCCATACACAGTTGTGTAGAAACTCATTTAGTTCTTCTTGCATGGCTGTTGTCCAGTGAACACAGTTGAGAGCTTCCACAACGTTCTTCGGTTCTGGCACATCAGCTACAAAGCAAGAAATCATGGCAACATCTCCAGCTTGCTCGAACTCCTCTAGAACTGCCAATTCCTCAGCATATTGGGCATAAGTGTTGGAAGCTTCCTCGGTTGAATCCTGAGTCGCAACTCTGCTTCTTGTACGCACACCTTCGGTTGGATCTCCGATGATGTTGTCAGTGGAATGAACTTCATCCCATCTTCGGTTGCGTCTTCCTTCTTCTTCCAACTGTTGCTGTTCCGTGATCTGAGTTGGAGTCTTCAGAGCTGGTGATTGATCAGCTGTTGAATCTGGATCCTCAACATTGACATTAGTTTGAACCGGACTCAGTTGGGCTTCGGATGCCGATGCAGTTGGAGAGGCATCAGCTGAAGTTCCCCCTTGAGATGAGCTGGGGTCTTCGCATTCATCTTCAGAGGAGTATGGATCCTCATCCTCGGTTGCCCATACCAGTGGTTCAGCTAGATTCTTTTCCCTTAGAGTTTGTGATCTGGTGAGAACAGGTGGAACTTGTGGATCACCCTGTTGTCCTTTAGCCTGTTCCCTGCACTCAAAAGTAGATTCATCAAAACTAACATGAGGTGTTATCTCCACAACACGAGAGCCATTGTTGAAAACTCTATAAGCCTTGATCCGAGCGGCATATCCGAGAAATATGCCTTTCGAAGTTTTGGCATCAAAAGTTTTCAACTGAGTCTTCCCATTGTTGTGAATATAACACTTAGAACCAAAAACGCGAAAATAAGAAATGTCTGGCTTCCTGCGTCTCCATAGCTCGTATGGTGTCTTTCCCAACCGCTTGGTCAGAAGAGACCGGTTCTGAGTGTAGCATGCAGTATTGATGGCCTCAGCCCAAAATCTCTTTGGCAAAGCTGAGCTTGTCAGCATGGATGTAGCTGCATCTTTCAGTGTTCGATTTCTTCGCTTAGCTACTCCATTTTTTTGCGGAGTACGCGCTGCTGATGTTTGATGTGTAATTCCATTCTTCTCGCAGTGCTCGATGATGGTTTCATTTAGAACCTCAGTTCCACGATCTGATCGGATAGAAATGATCTTCATCTCTTGTTGGTTCGATATTCGATCCATCAGCTTGGGTAGCTCATCTCGGGTTTCACTCTTGTGGCGCATGAAGATGGTCCACGTATATCTTGAGTAGTCATCAGTTACAACCAGGGTGTACTCGTTACCATTCATGCTCTTTTGTGTAACTGGCCCGAAGAGATCCATGTGGATCAGCTGTAACACTCGGTCAGTTGAGGGAGTTGACTTCAACCGGAAGGAGGATCTAGCGAGCTTTCCCAACTGGCATGCACTGCAGATGTGTGTTGTTGAAAACACTCGGTTTAGTATGCCTCTTGCATGTTCTTGTCTGGAAAGTCGGTTCATTGTCTTGAAGTTCAGATGGTTGAGCCTTTTGTGCCACAGCCAGCTCACATCTGAACTGCTCTTTAATAACATGCAGGTGTCAGGAAGGCTGCTGTTCCAGTCAGCGTAGTAGACATTCCCGGTTGGTGATCGATTTCCCAACAATATCACCTGCTTTGATCCGACATTTTTAACCCTGCAACCATGTGCATCAAACTTGACAGAAAAAATCATTATCACAGAATTGGCTGATGGAGAGCAAGTTATGCTTCAATCCATCAACATAAGAAACATTAGAAATTGAAACATGATTGGTTTCAAGGGTACCGTAACCTCTAGTGTAACCTTTTGAGTTATCACCAAAAGTAACTAATGGACCTTCTTTCTCCACGAAACTTCCAAGCAAATCCTTCAAATTTGTCATGTGTTTCGAACATCCACTGTCCATCACCCACATTGTTGCAGACGCTTTATTCTTCCTCAGCTGTTTCTCCTGTACCTGCAAAGAGAAACTCGCTTAGGTCCCCAATTTCAGTTGGGTCCTGGAGGGTTAGAACCAGTTCCCTCTTGAACTGTGCATCTCTTTTCCCTGTATACTCGGATGGATTTATCATTCCAGATCACTTTTCCTTCATCATCAACTATAACAACACCTCGGTTATCCTTAGGCTTGTTGTTAGTAGTGATGTTCTATTTCTTGGGAGGAGTTGGATTTCTCCCATTCTGAGCTTTCGGAGGAGAGGCTTCCCCCCTGTTTTGATGACGATTCTTATCCTGTTGAATTTGTCTGTGAGGTCGGACGCCTTGTTGGAATCTTTGTGGCTGATTCTGATTCCAACTCCCTGAGTGTTGTCTGTGGCTGTTCATGCCCTGTTGGTGATTCATATTGTGGCATGAATATCTCTAGTTGTTCGACCAGTTCCTCATTGATTGACTCGGTTGGAACCTTTGGTTGAACTGATGTTGGAACTGCTGTTGATTCAGATGATTGAACCCTTGTCGGTTCTGCGGTCGGTTCCATTCTTTCTGATGTTGACTCTGAGGTTGATGCAGAGGTCGGTTCTGATTCTGAGTTCGGTTGCGATTATGCCTTCGACGCCTCTGATTCCTCTTCTGACTTTTGGAGCATTCCCCCTCGGTTGATGTCCCAACCAATGGAACATTCTGTCCTCCATCTACTGCTCCTTTTCCCTTCTCAGTTGTGGTTGCCTTGGTCGGTTGAGCTTGCTGAGAGGTAGAGGTTGAATTACTTTGTGGTGACACAGGTTCCACTGTGTTAGGTTCGATAGCCTTGACCTCAACAGCTTTGATGAAGGTTGCTGGAAGAATTCCACTATCTTTAATCACATCATAACCGAGTCCTGACACGTCATCCATCTGTCTACTGTAACTGATAAGATTGTCGATGATCTTGGATGACTGATACAGCTTGATTAGATTATCCTTCTCAGTTTGCAATTCCTTGAGGTAGACAGTTATCTGCTCGGTTTGTCCATCTAACTTCTTTATCAGCTGGTCGATCTGAGTCTCTTGATTTTTCAACTGATCTTGCTGCTCCTTGATCTGCTTTGTCAACTCCTCATCAGTTGGAGCATTAGTTCGGTTGTTTGCATTCAGTTGATTTTTGAGATTCTCAATCTCCTCTGTTTGACTCTTGATCAGATCGTCCTTCACGGTTAAGGAATCTTCAAGTTTTGAGAACTGTTCTTGAAGACTCTTAAACTCAACCGATTGCTGATGAAGTTCCTCACTGAGTTCTTGAAAGTCACTCCAGGAGGGTTCCAACTCTTCATCCAGTGATTCCTGCATGTTAGAAATATTGGAAGAATTTAACTTAGCAGGATTAGAGTGTACCTCAGTATCATCCTGGTCGGTTCCAAGTGCCATGAGGCATTGATCCTGACCGGTAGCGTTGTTGGTGGAAGTCAGCTCATCCTCATCTTCAGTGTTAGTGAAGATGTCCTTGTCGTCAGCTGCTTCTTCAGCAACCATGGCCTTGTTCTTTCCAGCTTGTTTGGCCCTCAACGCTTCTCTCTCTTTCTTTGAGAGGTCTGGACAGTCAGCTTTGAAATGTCCTTCCTTGCCGCATTCAAAGCAACTGTTGGTCACAGGCTTTGAACTGTCTCGAGTTCGGTTGGACTTATAGAATCTCTTGTACTTTCCGAACTGAGTATCCATGTCGGCTAGTTTCTTTGACAGGGCGGCAATGTTTTGTTGCAGTTCCTCTCTGCTTGGATCCTTTGCAGCAGTGTCTGCTGATCTGGTTGGCCTCGATGTTCTCGATTTGGAGCAGTCAGCTCAAAGAGCAATTGACTTTGAGGCTGAACCGACATCCTCAAGTCGACTCGTCTGAACCGAGGACTGAGATCTTCTTCGGTTCACCTTATACTCATTTCCCTTTAAAATTGAGAACAATCTTTCAGTTCCCATTTCACCAAGGTTAGCTCGGCTCTCGTGGATATTAGTGAAGGTATCCCACTCAGTCGGTAGAGCTTGCAACACTTTGAGATTGATTTCTCTTAGTGTGTATTTTTCTCTTCGGATGGACTGGATTCTTCTGAGGATGTCCATAAACCAGAGCTCTAGCTGATCAATTGTTTCATCTGTTCTCAGACAAAAGTTGTCGAAGTCTTGGCATGCATGTGAGAACTTGTTCTCCTTCGTCTCATCGCTTCCTTCACTCAGCGATGCCAGTATATCCCACATTTCTTTGGCAGTCTCACACTCTTCAATCCAAGGGAGATAATCTTGTCCAACAGTGGACATAATCGTGCTTTGAGCCCAGATATCCAACTGGCTCACCTTGGCTTCCTCTGGAGTGTAGTCTTCCGGCTGCCACAACTGTATCCCCATCGTTGGGATTTGTAGGAGTGCGAACGATTCTTTCTTTGATGATGATCGGTCCGGACGAGAGTACTTGTTGCATCCGATGATGCTTTGATAGTAAGATCTTCTTCATCCGGGTTCTCCAGGAAGTATAATTTACGACCGAGAACATCACCACGATCTTATCCTTGACATCCATCTGCACACGACAACAAAAGAGATATGCAAGCAAATATGCACTAGCGTGAAAAATTAGATCTGTTCAGTTGACCACTGAAGAAACTTTCTCGAATTCACACCTTGTGAAACAGAGTCAGTAGTCTTTTGAACCACTGCTCTGATACCACTTGATGGTCCCGATACGAGTTACTGGTGTATGGGGGGGGGGAATACACCAGTTAGGATTTTAAAACTAAACTCCTGAAAATTACTTCAACCTAGTAAAAAGACTCAGTTGGAATCTCACAGCTGAGTAAGCAACCTTAGCTGGAAGAGTGGTGCTGTGCGGAATGTGGTGGAAATTAACAACTCGTAAAACAACTCACGCTTTTGTGCAAGGTCGGTCAAAAACCAAGACAATTGATAATGCAAAGATCAGTTTGTATGCTGGTTAGAAGGTCAGTTGAATATGCAAGAAATAAACAAAATAAACACTAGCACACAGAGATTTACGTGGTTTGGAGAAACCTCCTACGTCCACGGGGAGTTGTGAGTCCACACAACTCTGTCCAAGTTCTTCTGGACAAACCACTCAGCTTTCGCGGGCTGAGCAACCGTTAAGGATAAGTTTGCGGGTACTTATCAACCTTACAGTTTAGTTTTCGGGTACTAAACAACCTATCTACTCAGTTGCAGGAAGAGTAGGATCCTAAACCTTTTCAGGTGAAAGAAAATGGAGTTCCAACTAAAAGCTCGAACATGAAGTGAGCTATGATCTAACACTCTACGAACTCTCACTAAGTGATGTTCTCAAGGTTCGATCTAAAGACACAAAAACTAACTAACTCTAGAACTCTCAACAGGTGATGTTCTAAAAGATTGAATGCAGTTCAGCTCATGAGGAATATTGCTTTTTCTTTCGCTCTCAAGTTTCTTCTCGCGTGTGTGTCTTGTATCTTCTCTGAATGAATGAAGGCATCTATTTATAGGCGGAGAGTATCAACTAGCCGTTGGAGGAGCTGTTGATCTCTGTTCTTTGAAAGCGATGAGTTGTCTCTCATCTCTGCAGACTTTCCCGATATGGCATCTGTGCGCTTCTGCTTTCCATCTGAGACAATCTTGTGTTGGGCCAAATGAGGTAATGACTGAATGGTCAAACCCTCACATGACTTCCATTTTGAAATTCAAATCTTAACAACAGACTTTCAACAAGGAGTGGTCGGTTAAGACTTTCGATCTTCAACTAACTTGTTCTTCAGCGGATGTTCTATCTGACTACTAACAGTTGAACTACTCAGCTGACTTCAACTTCAAGCTGTTGGTCTTCTTGGTTGAGTTCTACAACTGATGTTCTGAACTGAACACTCAGTTGTCTTCCTTGTATCTGATCAGTTGGGTTCGAACGCTCAGATGACTTCCTTTTCATCCGATGTTCTCTTCCTCTTTACTGCTTCTCATCTGATGAACGCTCAGTTGTTTTCCTTACAACTGATGTTCTATCTCTTGAATGTGACTTCCCCCTTATTGGATACTTGACTATTGATCAGAGACATGAACGTAACTTCCTCCTTTTTAATATACTGAACGCTCAGTTATCTTTCTCACAACTGATGTTCTATCCGAGTGAAGCCTTGTTACCATCTTCAGCTGGAGACCTGTAAAGATAAAATCTTGACAATGCTCAAACAGCGAGCCTAACTACTGATACTAGGTTCTGGCAACATCTACTCGGTTAGGGTCAGTTGGTTTTGGAATTCATCAAAACTCTTACTAACAAATTTTCCAACAATTTCCCAACAATATGACTTGCTTTGTTCTGACCATTTTGACCCTACAGCCCTGCGCATCAAACTTGACAGAGAAACCATTATCACAGAATTGGCTGATGGAGAGCAAGTTATGCTTCAATCCATCAACATATGAAACATTGGAAATAGACACGTGATTGGTTTCAAGGGTACCGTAGCCTTTGGTATGACCTTTTGAGTTGTCACCAAAGGTAATAGATGGTCCTTCCTTCTCCACGAAACTCCCAAGCAAATCCCTCAGATTTATCATGTGTTTCGAGCATCCACTGTCCATCACCCACATGGTATGTGATGCTTTATTCTTCCTCAGCTATTCCTCCTGCTCCTACACAGAGAAACACGCTTAGGTCTCCAATTTTAGTTGGGTCCTGGAGGGTTAGAACCAATTCTTCCTTGAACTGTGGGTCGTTTTTCCCTGTAGATTCGGATAGATTTGTTATTATTGACGTTCTGTTTCTTGGGAGGAGATTGATTTCTCCCATTGTGGGCTTTAGGAGGAGAGGCGTTCCCCCTGTTTTGTGGACGTTTCTGACCCTTTTGGTTTTGCCGATGAGGTCGGACGCCATTTTGGAATCTTTGTGGCTGAGTCTGATTCCATTTTCCTGGGTGTCGATGACAGTTGTTCATGCCCGGTTGTTGATTCATGTTCTGGCATGAATATCCGCAGCTGTTGGAACTGTTTCACATTGGTTGACTCTGATGGAACCTCTGGTTGTTCTGATGATGGAACCGATGTTGATTCTGATGGTTGAATCCCTATCGGTTCTGTTGATTCCATCCCTTCTGAGGTCGGTTCTGATTGTATCTCTGATGTCTCTAGTTCCTCTTCTGAGTTCTGGAACATTTCCCCTCGGTTGTTATCCCAACCGATGGATTCTTCAGTTCTTCAACCACAACTCCTTTTCCTTTCTCAGCTGCAGTTCCCTTAGCAGGTTGTGCTGTAGGTACTTGCTGTGACGTGAAGGTTGGATCAAGTTGAGGAGTTGCAGACTCAACAGTATTTGGTTTGGCAACCGCGACATCCACAACCTTGATAAAGGTTGCAGGTGGAATTCCAGTGTCCTTGACCATGTCGTAGCCGAGTCCAGACACGTCATCCATTTGTCGTCGGTAACTAATGAGATTCTCGATGATTTTGGATGATTGATATAGCTTTATCAGGTTGTCCTTCTCAGTTTGTAGATCCTTGAGAAGAACAGCTATATGCTCGGTCTGTGCATCTAACATCTTCATCAGCTGGTCGATCTGTGCCTCTTGCTTGTTCAACTGCTCATGCTGCTCCTTGATCTGCTCCTTCAAATCCTCATCGGTTGGAGCCTTAGTTTGGTTGGCCACATTCAGTTGACTTTTGAGATCATCAATCTCTTCGATTTGATTTTTGATCAGATCATCCTTTTCGGTTAAGGATTCTTCAAGTCTGGCAAACTGTTCTTGAAGATTCTTAAACTCAACCGATTGCTGATGCAATTCGTCACTGAGTTCTAGGAAGTCACCCCAAGAGGGTTCCAACTCTTCATCTAATGTTTCCTGCATGTTAGTAGCATTGGAAGAATGTAAATTAACTGGACTAGAATGTACCTCAGCATCATCCTGGTCGGTTCCAAATGCCATGAGACATTGATCCTGTCCGATAGCGTTGTTGGTGGAAGTCAGCTCGTCCTCATCTTCGGTGTCGGTGAAGATGTCCATGTCATCAGCTGCTTCTTCTGCAACCATGGCCTTGTTCTTTGCATTTTGCTTGGCCCTCAACGCATCTCTATCTTTCTTCGAAAGATCTGGACAATCAACTTTGAAGTGTCCCTCTTTGCCGCATTCAAAGCAACCGTTGTTCACAGGCTTTGAGTTATCTCGAGTTCGGTTGGATTTATAGAACCGCTTTTATTTTCCGAACCGAGAATCCATGTCAGCCAGCTTCTTTGACAAGGCGGTAATACTCTGTTGCAGCTCTTCTCTGCTCGGCTCCTTTGAAGCTGTGTCCGCAGTTCTTATTGCCCTTGATGTTCAGGGCTTGGAATAGTCGGCTCGAAGTGCTACTGTCTTTGTTCCGGAACCAACATCCTCATGTCGACTCGTCTGCACCGAGGACTGAGTTGATCTTCGTCGGTTCACCTTGTACTCGTTTTCTTTCAGAATTGAGAATAGTCTGTCCGTTCCCATCTCTCCAAGATTAGCTCGACTTTCATGAATGTTGGTGAAGGTGTCCCACTCAGCTGGTAGGGCTTGTAATACTTTGAGATTGATCTCTCTCAAAGTATATTTTCCTCGTTGGATAGACTGAATCCTTCAGATGATATCCATGAACCGAAGCTCCAACTGATCAATGGTTTCATCGACTTTTAGACAGAAATTGTCAAAATCTTGATAAGCATGGGAGAACTTGTTCTCCTTGATTTCGTCACTCCCTTCACTAAGAGATGCTAAAATGTCCCACATTTCCTTAGCTGTGTTGCACTCTTCTATCCATGGAAGATAGTCTTGTCCAACTGTGGACATGATAGTGCTCTGAGCCCAGATATCCAGCTGGCTCACTTTTTCTTCCTCAAGAGTAAAATCTTCTGGCTTCTTCTCGACTATCACCTCAGTTGCATCCCCATCATTGGGATTTGTAGGAGTTCGAATGACTTTTTCCATGATGGTGATCGGTCCGGATGTAATCACTTGTGATGGTCCCGAAACGAGTTACTGGTGTATGGGGGGGGGGGGGGGGATATACACCAGTTAGGATTTAAAAACTTTACCCTGAACAATCACTTCAACTGAGTAAAAAGGACTCAGTTGGAATCTCACTGTTGAGTAAACAACCTCAGCTGGAAGAGTGAGGCTGTGCGGAATGTGGTGGAAAAATAAACTCGTTAAAACAACTCACGCAAAACAGCTCGGTTGGTCAAAAACCAAAACAGCTCGGTTGGAAATGTGCAAATGAGGTTTGTTGCCGGTTAGTTCGGTCAGTTAAAAATGCAATATGTAATTGAAAAAGAATAAACACAGACACAAAGGAATTAACGTGGTTCGGAGATAACCCTCCTACGTCCACGAGGAGATGTGAATCCTCACACCTCAGTCCAAGTTCTTCTGGACAGAACCACTCAGCTTACGCGGGCTGAGCAACCGTTAACGATAAGTTTGCGGGTACTTATCGACCTTACAGTTTAGTTTCCGGGCACTAAACAGCCTATGTCAAGTTTGCGGGTACTTGACGACCTGACTACTCAATTACAGGAAGAGTAAGGTCCTAGCACACTTTTTAGGGTGTGAGTGTGGGTGGGATTTCCAACTTCAGCTCGATCACGAATGAGAGCTGGATCTAAGGTTTGAACGAATAAACACTCAAACTAAGATCTAAGATTGAATTTCACTCTATGAACCCTCAGCTACTAATGTTCTATCACTCTTGAACTCTCAGCTGCTGATGTTCTTAGAATAGGATTTTTGCAGATTTTCTTTTGCTTGATTCTCTTGTGATTGCACTTCTCTATCTCTTGTCTCGCATGTCGTTCTCCTCTCGAATGAGAGAATGCCTCTATTTATAGGCGGAAAGTATCAACTAGCCGTTGGAGGAGCTGTTGATTTCTGATCGATGAAAGCGATGGCTTGTCTCTGTTTTCTGCAGACTTTCCCGATATGGCATCTGTACTCTTCTGCTTTCCATCTGAGACAGCCTTGTGTTGGGCCAGATGGGGTAATGACTGAACGGTCAAACCCTCATGTGACTTCCTTTTGAAATTCAAATCTTAACCTTTCTGACAGTCAACCTTGGTTAGACGGTTGAAAGTCTTGATCTTCATCTGAGTGGTCTTCAGCTGATGTTCTGATCTGTTGAACTCTCAGCTGACTTTGAACTTCAAACAGTTGGACTTCTTGGTTGGATTATGAAACTGAACACTCAGTTGTCTTCCGTGTGTTTACTCAGTTGGGTTTGAACCCTCAGATGACTTCCTTTTCATCTGATGTTCTCTTCCTCTCTACTGCTTCTCATCTGATGAACCATCAGTTGGTTTCCTTCTCAACTGATGTTCTGAAGACTTCCCCCTTTTTGTATCGGAACAATGAGCTCTCAGTTGTGTTTTGTGACAACTGATGTTCTGTCTGAGTGATGCCTTGTTGCCATCTTCAGCTGGAGACCTGAAAAGATAAAATCTTAACTTTGCTCAAACAGCGAGCCTAAATTCTAACATTAGGTTCTGGCAACATCTACTCGGTTGGGGTCAGTCGGTTTTGGAATTCATCAAAACTTATACTAATAAATTTCCCAACAATTTCCCCCTTTTTGATGATGCCAAAACCACTTACAACTTTAAACCACTATTGATCTAAAACTCACTAACTTATCTAAAATCTCAGCTGAAATTCTAGACAGTCTATAAGATAAAACATCAAAGGGTTAGAACAGATATAACATGATATTGAAAGACTTTGTGATTCAGAGCTTGGACAATGAGGAATTGTTCATCAAGGTGAATCGTATTATATACTTTGAAGTTTTTGTTACAACTGAAGGTTACAAGGTTAAGCACAAAACAGATAAAGATACAATAGTTGCTTCAAAAACTACAACATCCAAAAACTTCATCAGCTCAAAAACTTTGACAGCTCAAAAATACTGTTGACCGTACTTGCTGAAGATACGGTCGAAAATCTCTTTCTTCGCAGCTGACTCGATCCCAGTGTTGACACCATGTTCCTTGCAGACTTGTCTCGCCTCAGCCATGATCATGTTTCTGTTTGGCGTGCTCGTGCCTTTGATCATCTGAGGGCGGTATATGCACTTCTTTGGAACTGGGACGGTGTTGGGATCGAGCTGAGCATTCAGCATAGCTCGCTTGAACTGACTAAACATTCCAGGGTCTCCAAATCTGAGTTTCCACAGGGCTTCCTTGAAGGCTTGCCTTGGGTCTTCAGTCGAGTAGACTTTCCTGTAGTAAAAGTCATTGATGAATTCATGCTTGAACTGCTCCCAGTCATCGTTCCACTCAGCATTCATCCACTTGTCAACATGTGGGTACCGAGACAGGAGCGGAGCATTCTTCTGCAGTTGGCGCGTCGACTTCCTAGCCTCAGCCTTCATCTGGTGCTTGTTGATTCTTCGCACACTCCGGTTGGCTTTATTCCTGTCGACGTTTTTCTCCACCTTGGCGAGCTCCTTCTCGAACTTGGCCACCTTCTTGGCCTGATCGGCAGCGAACTTCTTGATCCAGGAGGGATTCAAGTACTTCTCCTTTGGCTCTCCCATAGCTTTGGCAGCTTCGATGCAGTCTTCAACAGATATTCCTCCGTCAAGTTCTGCTTCGAGCTCGGCCGTAAGCTCGGCTACAAGGTCGTGGGAGACTTCCAGTTCGGGCTGCGATCCTTCAGCTTCAGCTCCTTCAGCTGGCACTCCTTCCCCTTCAGCTTGCTGGAGAACAACTTTCCCTCGTCCAGCAACAGCTGCTGGCTCCTTGTCTTCCCCAGCTGCTGGCTCCTTATCTTCCCCCTTTTTGGCATCATCCAAAAGGGTGGCTACAGTGCCATCCAGGGAGGTTAACTTGGCTTCAGCCTGTTGAACTCGGGAAAACAGTTCGTCAACAACATCCTTCTCAGCTACCTTCTTGGCCAACTCCAAGTCTTGGCGCTCCTGCTCAGCTCGCTGCACAGCTGCAAAGGTCGCAGAGACCTCTTTGTGGAGAGAGACGAACTCAGCTCGGAAAGAGGCGAACTGAGACATCCACTCCTGGTCGTGAGTCTGCTGGGACTTTGCGAGATCAGATTCAGCAACGGTCTTGAACACGTTGAAATCCGAGCTGAGGCTCTTAACGGCCTTCCTTAGAGCCGAGAGGTCTTCGAACTTGTGTTGCAGAGAAGAGGAGAAGTGTTCCAGCTGATTCTTCAAGCTGGCATTTTCTGCCATCAGCTGCTGCATCCTGTCAGCTTCCTCCTCCTTGCTCAGTTGGATCTTGGACAGCATCTCCTGCCTCAGCTGGTTGATCCTCTCCGAGATCAACTCGCAGATGGCGTCGGTTGAGAGAGCTGGCTGATTGGAGGGTCCGGGCAGAAGTTGTGGTTGTGGCTGGGCAGCAGGCTCCGAGACAACCATGGCAGATCGGCTGGCGAGGTAGGCCTTGAGCTTGTCTTCTTCTCTCTTGGCCGCCTCATCAGCAGCATCGACGTCTTCCATGCAGGTGGCATTCTTGGCCAGCATATCATCAAGGAACTGAACAGCTCCAAGGTTGTTGCACAGCTCCCTGGTGTCTGTCCCTTCTTGGATGCTCCTGTCCAGACGACGTCGTAGCACATCCACTTTCTGGTTGTAGGCCACCTCCAGGTTCTGATAGTTGAAGTATTCCCTCAGGTTGGACTCTTCGACCTTCAGCCTGTCCCAACCATGGATCCTGAGGGTTTTCTCCTTTACGTACCAGTAGCTGAATATGACGCTGAACTGGTATAGAAGTTCCGTCCCGAATACAGTGAATATGGGCATTGAGGCTGCCTCGGGGAACATACCAATCAGCTTGCGGAAGCAGTAGCTGAGTCTTCCTTCATATTCAGCCAGGATCGCCTGGCGGTTGGCTTCTTCATCGATTTGAGAGGGGTCGATATCGAAGGTTACAGGTTCGATGGTTTCATCAACGTTGGCCGAAGAAATGGTCTCAACGTTGGCATCGAGCGAGAGGCTCGGACTATCTGACTGAGGACCAGTTGAGAGAACTGGATCCTCTTTAGGTGGTGAGTCGGCTGGCTCGAGGGTTTCTTCAGACACAGGTGGGTTTACTTGGCTGGCATCAGCTCCAGTTTGACTGTCGTGGGACTCCTCAGATGAAGAAGAGTCATCTGAGGAGGAGCTGGCATCCTCAACTTGGATCTCCACGTCTTCAGCTGCTTCCTCCTGACGCGGCTGAAAAATGAACCCAGCTGGGTCAACCGATTGGCTGGATTCGGTTGACTCCTTCGCCTCAGCCGGCTTAACCACTACTGGACTTGTTGTGGATGGTTGAGCCGCTGGCTGGATGATCCTGATCCTTGGCCTCTTCTGCAGAGGTTCCTCCTCTTCCTCTTCTTCGTCTTCTTCCTCCTCAGCTACCTCCTCCAGCTGGTGCTTCGCCGGCTTGGTCCTCAAAGGGCGGCGATCAACTGACTCCACAGCTGGCTTGGGGGCACCCTTGGGGGTGTAGACAACCTCCACAACATCCCTGGCCTTCTTGGCTGAGGGGAACAGCGACAGCTTGCTGACCGGAGTGTCCTCACTCCCTTCCCATGTCAGCGGCAATCCTTTTGTGGCTTGGAGGATGAGGGCGGATATTTTTGTCCCAAAGTTGAGAGTCCCCTTGACACTCAACAGCAGTTCTCCGGACTCAGCTGTCGTCTCGGATATCTTCTGCTTCTCCAGCAACAGCTGGCTCTCCAGATATCCCAGCCAATCCACCTGGTGCTGTTCCTCCAGGGCCTTCTGCTGCTTGAGCTTAGGTCGGCTTATGTCACCGAAGGCTCCACCATATGCGAAGACGCACTTAGAGATTACGTCGAAGAGAAGTCGGTGAGCCGGCTTCAGCTTCGTCCTCTGCATGCTCCCCTTCAATGGCTCGAGAACAATGAGGATTGTTTGAAGGAAGGTATCAGCTTCTTTGTCAGTGAAGTTCCCCAGCACATCTGTGGCTTCGCGGTTTCTGGGGATGAGCTTCTCCAGCTCCTTGGATACCTTTATCTCCACGACGGTGTCTTCTACTGTCCGGGAGGTTCTGTGGCGTTGCTTGCACGGGATGATCGTGACAAGCCCGTCTTCTGCAACTCGCTGCAGATTCCGATAGAAATGTACGACCTGCTTCCTGAGCAACAGGGACGGAGAGAGGGTTGCCCAGTCAAGCAGATGGTGGTCGGAGAGAATGACGGCGACGGGAGCGAGCTCAGGCGAGGAGAGAGCCGCTCTGGATAAAATTTGTTCGAAATGAATCTTCGACATTACCATGTCGAACGATTCCTGGAAAGTAGCAGGCTCTGCGGAGACCATCTTCTTAGAGGCTTTGGATTTGGGCGCCATCTCGAGGAGAGTTATATGCAAAGAGAAGGAAAATCTTTACTAAAATTGGTGAAACAAAATCGGAGGGGATGATGAATAGTGAGTAAAGATATGCACGAAAAGAGAAGGTAAGGATCACTTCCTGATTCGCCGTATTATATAATCTTTGATTTGGATAATATCAACGGCTGGGGTTAAATCGCGCGTATTTATCAACGGCTGTGATTTCGCGACTGTTGAGTAATTTTGACTGATGCTCCATGCGCGCGAGTGAGAAGGTGAATAGTTTAGGGTGTCAGCCCAGTCGCACTATAAAGTAAGGCTATAGGTGTTCAGCCAGACTTTACATTAAATGCGATATGATGGCTTGTTTAGTCTAGCTGACATGTTCAGGAATGTTTGAATTTATTTCAAACATTCTCATTTAATATCATAACACCTTCAGTCATAAATGATACTTGGCAGCTGATGTCGATATCAGCTGTATACCTCAGTTGTGCTCCTCAGTTGCCGCATACCATCAGTTGACTCGAGTTCGTCTGTTTAGCTGACGTTTGATGTCTTCAGTTGGCAATTCGCATCTGAGATTCCCCCTTCATCTGAGCTTCCCCCTCAGATGGATATCTGACTCTTCAGCTCGGATGGGTCCTCATAAGCTCGGATGAATTTTCAGCTCGGATGACTCTTCAGCTCGGATCCAAGAGTCCTAGAAGATCACACAGCATCTTGAACCGGGCTTCAGGAAGAGGTTTGGTGAAGATGTCAGCTCTCTGAATCTCAGTTGGGATCTTCTCCATGGACACATCCTTCTTCTCAATATGATCTCGGATGAAATGATGACGAATGTCGATATGCTTAGTCCGAGAGTGGTGAACAGGATTTAGAGAGATAGCTATGGCACTCGAGCTATCACAATGAATGGGAACCTGTCCAGTTGTGAATTCATAATCTCTCAGTTGCTGCTTCAGCCACAATACTTGCATGCAACAGCTTCCGGCTGCCATGTACTCTAACTCGGTTGTCGAAGTAGCAACACACGCTTGTTTCTTGGAGAACCATGAAACCAACTTGCTTCCCATGAACTGACAGTGTCCAGAAGTAGACTTCCTGTCCAACCGATCTCCTGCTAGGTCGGCATCTGAGTATCCAGTCAGCTGGATATTGTCATCAGTTGGGTACCACAACCCAACATTGACAATTCCCTTCAGATACTTAATGATGTTCTTTGCTACCAACATGTGTGCTTCTCTTGGTTGGACTTGAAAACGAGCACACACTCCATGTAACAACCCATTTCAAAATCCCTTTCATTTAAATTATTTTAATTGCGAAATTTCTTATTTTTTCTCTCTTTTGTCTTAAATGTGAAATTATTACTCGAGCTATGACATGGTCTAAGTCGCACCCTAGTTAGAAAATTTTATTTTTTTTTTTTTCTTGGACTAAATTAATAAGTTAAAACCTTAATTATTATTATGATTATTATTTTTCTTAATATTAATACTATACTATTAAATGTGGGTTGTTTTGTTATGGGTGATTAAGTCATTAGTTAAAAAAAAAACTTTAAACCGTGTTTATGGGGTATGCATTCAAGTTTCTAGATAAGGTTTTGTTGTAGAGGTTAATTAGAAGTTGGATTCTACACAAACCTTAACCCTACGTTCTCCCTTCTATTTATTCAAATCCTTTCAACCCTATTTCTAGTCTCTGCAAAAACGAAAAAAAAAATATTCCGCCTACGAGAGAATTAAGCTTTAGTTCCTTTGCCCCAATCACTGCATACTTTTCGAATCAAGGTACTTTGGTCTTCTTATATATATATATATATATATATATATATATATATATATATATATATTATTATTTTGCTTTTCCCTTTTCTCGTTTATCCGTAAAATTTATGTGCATCATCTTTCTTAAACCTTGTTAAATGCATTGGTTAAATTGTCTAAGCGTATTAGGTACATCTGTTCGTGTACTTTTAGTTATTGCATTAACTGATTTAATAATAATAAACAATTAATGCTTTATAATTAGAACATACAAAGTATTACTAATAACAATTGAAAATAATATGTATATAATTTCATGATAGTATCAGTAAGTAGTTTTTTTTTTTTAATGAATTGAATTATCCGAATATTTATTAATGCATATACTTAAAGTTAGTAAGTACATGATTAGTGAATAAAAATAATATATACATATATATATACTTACGATTTAATTGGTTAAAGGACTCTTTGCAAAACTTTATCTAAGGGATGATTAATATATATACATTTATCAATTATTGGATTTGGGTGTAGTGCAGTGCATGAATAAGGAGATTTGCTCCAATGTTTTTATTTAGAAATTAGTTATACTATTAATAAAGTTGTTTCAAAATTTTGAAATAACTAGTTGAAAACTGTAGGATTTAATCAAACGTGTGTTCTCTTTTTTTTACCAATATACGCGCATATACTTATAATTTACATGTGTTATACAGATAACTTATCGCATTAGTTAAATAATTTAATAGTAAAATTTGTTTCCTTTATTAAGTTCAATAATACCAACATGTCTTATTTAGGAGTTTGAGTTTTTCTTTTCATTTAGAGATCGATTACTTTCGCACTTCAGATTTATTAAACATGTGCATTAATTATAGAACTAAATTTTTAATATTTAGGTGCGGCGCGACTAAGACCTTAGTATTCTTTTGATTCTTTTGAATTGTTCGGCTCGACTATTCAAGTGACTTAAGGTGTGGGATCTTACTTAACTTTATACCGTTGACTTATTTTGTCCTTTTTAATACGATGCGATTTGCCGTATGTGATTATTTGACTTTAAGTGTTGAGCGGACCGTGTTAAGTTGTCTATTGACTTGCTCTCACTTGTGTACAATACATTTGATATCACTTGATGAGCAGGACCTGTTGAATTGTCCATTGACTTTGCTCTTACTTATTGACGCCTTGTACATTGACATTTAGTGTTGAGTGGACCGTGTTGAGTTGTCCATTAAGTTGCTCACACTCCTTGTTGCGTATTATTTGACTTTGATTTTCACTACGTGCATCTGTTTTATTAAATTGGACAATATCTGGTATAACTGCCCACACTAAGTATATTCGCGTATACTTATCCCCAAACTTAAAATTTTCAGGTATTTGAAGTCGGAAGCGTGGACATGTCGAATGACGAGTCAAAATAAATAGAAATTTTATTTTATTTTCCTAAGACATTAGAATTCTATATTCTGCATTTACTTTAGTTCCTTTTCCGTACGTGTTGCATGTGATTGTTGGGATTTTCGCCATCTTTTGGTTAAATAAAATATTTCCTTTTCTTTCAATTAAGTTAATCATTATTCTTTATTCAAGAAAAAATATACTCATATTTTTCGCTGCAAATATTTCTTTAAAATATTGAATATCCTTTTAAATATTATTTTAATGCCTTAATTAGATTAGGGTGTTACACTCCAACTGCGTATGAAATATCTGGTCGGCTGGCAGTTAGGTAGAGCAGCGAACCGATGATCCCTCTATACTGGCTGACATCAACGAGCTTTCCCTCAGCTCCTGGTTCGATCTTCCAGTTCGTATTCATAGGGATCTTTGTTGTCTTACTTGTCTGCAATCCGAACTTGGTGATGAGCTCCTTTGTATACTTGGACTGGTTGATGAAAATCCCTTCAGGTGACTGCTTCACTTGTAATCCAAGGAAATAATTCATCTCGCCCATCATTGACATCTCGAACTTCTCCTTCATGAGATCAAAGAATTTCTTGCACAGCTCCTCCGACTTGGAGCCAAAAATGATGTCATCGAAATAAATTTGCACAACAAGTATATCTTCTCCAACTTTGATGGTGAACAGTGTTTTATCAACTGAACCTCGTTTGAACCCCGAGTTCAGAAGAAATCCACAAAGAGTGTCATACCATGCCCTTGGTGCTTGCTTTAGACCATAGATAGCTTTCTTCAGCTTGTACACTCTTCCATCTCCAGTCTCAAAACCAGGAGGCTGTTCAACATATACATCTTCTTTGATATCTCCATTGAGGAATGCACACTTCACATCCATCTGATATACTTTGAACTTGTGATGTGCGGCATAAGCTAGAAAGATTCGGATGGCTTCCAGCCTTGCAACAGGTGCGAAGGAATCTTCAAAGTCAATTCCTTCTTGTTGGCAGTATCCTTGAGCTACCAACCTTGCTTTATTCCTCACAATGAGTCCAATGGCGTCTCTCTTGTTTTTGAAAATCCACTTCAATCCAATCACCTTGACACCATTTGGTCTTTCTACCAACTCCCATACACAGTTGCGTAGAAACTCATTCAATTCTTCTTGCATGGCTGTTGTCCAGTGGACACAGTTGAGAGCTTCCCCAACATTCTTCGGTTCTGGCACATCAGCTACAAAGCAAGAAATCATGGCAACATCTCCAGCTTGCTCGAACTCCTCTAGAACTGCCAATTCCTCAGCATATTGGGCATAAGTGTTGGAATCTTCCTCGGTTGATTCTGGATTTGCAACTCTGCTCCGTGTGCGCACACCCTCGGTTGGATCTCCAATGATGTCGTTGGTGGAATGAACTTCATACCATCTTCGGTTGCGTCTTCCTTCTTCTTCCAACTGTTGCTGTTCAGAAATCTGAGTTGGAGTCTTCAGAGCTGGTGATTGATCAGCTGTTGAGTCTGGATCCTCAACATTCACAATAGTTCGAGCTGAGTTTGGTTCTGCTTCAGATGTTGATGCAGTTGGAGGGGCATCAGCTGAAGTTCCCCCTTGGGACGAGCTGAGGTCTTCGCATTCCTTCAGAGGAGTATGGATCCTCATCCTCAGTTGTCCATACCAGTGGTTCAGCTACGTTCTTTTCCCGAAGAGCTTGCGATTTGGTGAGAACTGGTAGAACAGCTGGATCCGCGTGTTGTTCCTTTACCTGTTCCCTGCACTCAAAGGTAGATTCATCAAAACTAACATGAGGTGTTATTTCCACAACACGAGAGCTGTTGTTGAAAACTCTATATGCCTTGATCCGAGCTGCATATCCAAGAAATATGCCCTTCGAAGCGTTGGCATCAAAAGTTTTCAACTGAGTCTTTCCATTGTTGTGAATATAACACTTAGAACCAAAAACACGAAAATAAGAAATATCTGGCTTTCTGCGTCTCCACAGCTCGTAGGGCGTCTTTCCCAACCGCTTGGTGAGAAGAGATCGATTCTGAGTGTAGCATGCTGTGTTGATCGCTTCAGCCCAAAATCTCTTTGGCAGTGCTGAGCTCGCTAACATGGATGTGGCTGCATCCTTCAGAGTTCTATTTCTTCGCTCAGCTACGCCATTCTGTTGTGGAGTACGCGCGGCTGATGTCTGGTGGGTTATGCCATTCTTTTCACAATACTCAATGATGGTTTCATTTAGAAATTCCGTTCCATGATCTGATCGGATAGATATGATCTTCATCTCTTGTTGATTCGATATCCGATCCATCAGCTTGGGCAGCTCATCTCGGGTTTCACTCTTGTGACGCATGAAAATGGTCCACGTGTACCTCGAGCAATCATCAGTTATAACCAATGTATATTTGTTGCCATTAATGCTTTTTGGTGTAACTGGCCCGAAGAGATCCATATGGATCAGCTGTAACACTCGGTCGGTTGAGGGAGATGACTTCAACCGGAAGGAGGTTCTAGCGAGCTTTCCCAGCTGGCATGCACTGCAGATGTGTGTTGTTGAAAACACTCGGTTAGGTATGCCTCTTGCATGTTCTTGTTTGGCAAGTCGGTTCATCGTCTTGAAGTTCAGATGGTTGAGCCTTTTGTGCCACAGCCAGCTCACATCCGAACTGCTCTTTGATAACAGGCAAGTGTCAGGGAGGCTGCTGTTCCAGTCAGCGTAGTAAACATTCCCTGTTGGAGATCGATTTCCCAACAATATCACTTGCTTTGATCCGACATCTTTAACTTTGCAACCCTGTGCATCAAACTTGACAGAGAAACCATTATCACAGAATTGGCTGATGGAGAGCAGGTTATGCTTCAATCCATCAACATAAGAGACATTAGAAATTGAAACATGATTGGTTTCAAGGGTACCGTAACCTCTGGTATAACCTTTTGAGTTATCACTAAAAGTAACTGATGAACCTTCTTTCTCCACGAAACTTCCAAGCAAATCCTTCAGATTCGTCATGTGTTTCGAGCATCCACTATCCATCACCCACATTGTAGCAGACGCCTTCTTCTTCCTCAGCTGTTTCTCCTGCACCTGCAAAGAGAAACTCGCTTAGGTCCCCAATTTCAGTTGGGTCCTGGAGGGTTAGAACCAGTTCCCGCTGAAACTGTGCATCGCTTTTCCCTGTAAACTCGGATGGATTTATCATTCCAGATTACTTTTCCTTCATCATCAACTATAACAACACCTCGGTTATCCTTAGTAGTGATGTTCTGTTTCTTGGGAGGAGTTGGATTTCTCCTATGTTGAGCTTTAGGAGGTGAGGCTTTCCCCCTGTTTTGATGGTGATTCTTATCCTGTTGAGTTTGTCTGTGAGGTCGGACGCCATGCTGGAATCTTCGTGGCTGATTCTGATTCCAACTTCCTGTAGCTTGTCTGTAGCTGTTCACGCCCTGCTGAAGATTCATATTGTGCCATGAATATCTCCAGTTGTCCGACCTGTTCCTTAACTGTTGACTTGGTTGGAACCTTTGGTCGAGCTGATGTTGGAACCGCTGCTGATTCAGATGTTTGAACCCTTGCTTGTTCTGAGGTCGGTTCCATTCCTTTTGATGTTGACTCTGAGGATGATATAGAGGTCTGTTCGGATTCTGAGTTCGGTTCCGGTTATGCCTTCGACGCCTCTGATTCCTCTTCTGACTTTTGGAACATTCCCCCTCGGTTGATGTCCCAACCGATGGAACATTCTGTCCTACATCTGCTACTCCTTTTCCCTTCTCAGTTGAGATTATGTTGGTCGGTTGAACTTGCTGAGAGGTGGAGGTTGAGTTAGCTTCTGGTGACTCAGCTGTGTTAGGCTCGACAGCTGTGACTTCTACTGCTTTGATGAAGGTAGCTGGTGGAATACCAGTATCCTTGACAATATCATAACCGAGTCCTGACACGTCATCCATCTGTCTGCTATAACTTAAAAGGTTTTCGATGATCTTGGATGACTGATACAGCTTGATTAGATTGTCCTTCTCAGTTTGTAACTGTTTGAGGAGGACGGTTATCTGTTCGGTTTTACCATCTGACTCCCTTATCAGCTGGTCGATCTGAGCTTCTTGATTTTTCAACTGATCTTGCTGCTTCCAGATCTATTTTGTCAGCTCTTCATCTGATGGTGTCTTAGCTTCTTTCAGTTGACTCTTGAGATTTTCAATCTCCTGAGTTTGGCTCTTAATCAGATCGTCCTTTTCGGTTAAGGAATCTTCCAGCTTGGCGAACTGAGCTTGAAGACTCTTAAACTCAACCGAGTGTTGATGCAGTTCCTCACTGAGTTCTTGAAAATCATTCCAAGATGGTTCTAACTCATCGCTCAGAGATTCCTGCATGTTAGAAGTATTGAAAGAATTTAAGCGAGCAGGATTAGATTGTACCTCAATATCATCTTGGTCGGTTCCAAGTGCCATGAGGCATTGATCCGGACTGATGACTTTGTTGGTAGAGGTCAGTTAATCCTCATCTTCAGTGTCTGTGAAGATGTCCATATCGCCAGCTGCTTCTTCAGCTACCATGGCCTTGTTCTTTGCAGTTTGCTTGGCCCTCAATGCTTCTCTTTCCTTCTTTGAGAGGTCTGGGCAGTCAGCTTTGAAATGTCCTTCCTTGCCGCATTCGAAGCAACCATTGGTGACTGGCTTAGAACTGTCTCGAGTTCGGTTTGATTTGTAGAAGCGTTTGTATTTGCCGAACCGAGTGTCCATGTCGGCTAGCTTCTTTGACAACGCTGCAATGTTCTGTTGCAGTTCCTCTCTGCTCGGCTCCTTTGCAGTTGTGTCAGCTGATCTGGTTGGCCTTGACGGTCTCGACTTTGAGTAGTCAGCTCAGAGAGCAACTGACTTCGATGCTGAGCCAATATCCTCAATTCTACTTGTCTGCCCTGAGGACTGCGATCTCCTCCTGTTGACCTTATACTCATTTCCTTTTAAGATTGAGAACAGTCTTTCAGTTCCCATTTCACCTAGGTCAGCTCGGCTCTCGTGGATATTGGTGAAAGTATCCCACTCAGCCGGTAGAGCTTGCAACACCTTGAGATTGATTTCTCTTAGTGTGTATTTTCCTCTTCGGATGGACTGGATTCTTCTGATGATGTCCATAAACCGGAGCTCTAGTTGATCGATAGTCTCATCAGGTCGCAGACTGAAGTTGTCAAAACCTTGACATGCATGTGAGAACTTGCTTTCCTTCGTCTCGTCGCTTCCTTCACTCAGCGAAGCCAGGATGTCTCACATCTCTTTTGTAGATTCACACTCCTCTATCCAAGGCAGATAATCTTGTCCAACTGTGGACATTATTGTGCTCTGAGCCCAGATATCCAGCTGGCTCACCTTTGCCTCCTCCGGAGTGTAGTCTTCTGGCTGTTTCTCCACATACTCCACCACTGCATCTCCATCGTTGGGATTTGTGGGAGTGCGAACTATTCTGTCTTTTATGACGATTGGTCCAGAAGTGAGAACTTGTTGCATCCTGTGATGCTTTGACAGAAGGATCTTCTTCATCCGAGTTCTCCAAGAGGTATAATTGACGACTGAGAACATGACGACGATCTTGTCCTTGACGTCCATCTGCACAGAACAAACAGAACAAATATGCGAGCAAATATGCACTAGCGTGAAAAGATCTGTTCAGTTGACCACTGAAGAAAATTTCTCGAATTCACACCTTGTGAAACAAAGTCAGCAGTCTTTTGAACCACTGCTCTGATACCACTTGATGGTCCCGAAACGAGTTACTGGTGTATGGAGGGGGGGGGGGAAATACACCAGTTAGGATTTAAAAACTTTACCCTGAACAATCACTTCAACTGAGTAAAAAGGACTCAGTTGGAATCTCACAGCTGAGTAAACAACCTCAGCTGGAAGAGTGAGGCTGTGCGGAATGTGGTGGAAAAATAAACTCGTTAAAACAACTCACGCAAAACAGCTCGGTTGGTCAAAAACCAAAACAGCTCGGTTGGAAATGTGCAAATGAGGTTTGTATGCCGGTTAGTTCGGTCAGTTAAAAATACAATATGTAACTGAAAAAGAATAAACACAGACACACATGAACTAATGTGGTTCGGAGATAACCCTCCTACGTCCACGGAGAGATGTGAATCCTCACACCTCAGTCCAAGTTCTTCTGGACAGAACCACTCAGCTTACGCGGGCTGAGCAACCGTTAAGGATAAGTTTGCGGGTACTTATCGACCTTACAGTTTAGTTTCCGGGCACTAAACAGCCTATGTCAAGTTTGCGGGTACTTGACGACCTGACTACTCAATTACAGGAAGAGTAAGGTCCTAGAACACTTTTTAGGGTGTGAGTGTGGGTGAGATTTCCAACTACAGCTCGATCACGAATGAGAGCTGGATCTAAGGTTTGAACGAATAAACACTCAAACTAAGATCTAAGATTGAATTTCACTCTATGAACCCTCAGCTACTAATGTTCTATCACTCTTGAACTCTCAGCTGCTGATGTTCTTAGAATAGGATTTTTGCAGATTTTCTTTTGCTTGATTCTCTTGTGATTGCACTTCTCTATCTCTTATCTCGCATGTCGTTCTCCTCTCGAATGAGAGAATGCCTCTATTTATTGGCGGAGAGTATCAACTAGCCGTTGGAGGAGCTGTTGATCTCTAATCGATGAAAGCGATGGCTTGTCTCTGTTTTCTGCAGACTTTCCTGATATGGCATCTGTGCTCTTCTGCTTTCCATCTGAGACAGCCTTGTGTTGGTCCAGATGGGGTAATGACTGAATGGTCAAACCCTCATGTGACTTCCTTTTGAAATTCAAATCTTAACCTTTCTGACAGTCAACCTTGGTTAGACGGTTGAAAGTCTTGATCTTCATCTGAGTGGTCTTCAGCTGATGTTCTGATCTGTTGAACTCTCAGCTGACTTTGAACTTCAAACAGTTGGACTTTTTGGTTGGATTCTACAACTGAGGTTCTGAAACTGAACACTCAGTTGTCTTCCGTGTGTTTACTCAGTTGGGTTTGAACCCTCAGATGACTTCCTTTTCATCTGATGTTCTCTTCCTCTCTACTGCTTCTCATCTGATGAACCCTCAGTTGGTTTCCTTCTCAACTGATGTTCTGAAGACTTTCCCTTTTTTGTATCGGAACAATGAGCTCTCAGTTGTGTTTTGTGACAACTGATGTTCTGTCTGAGTGATGCCTTGTTGCCATCTTCAGCTGGAGACCTGAAAAGATAAAATCTTAACTTTGCTCAAACAGCGAGCCTAAATTCTAACATTAGGTTCTAGCAACATCTACTCGGTTGGGGTCAGTCGGTTTTGGAATTCATCAAAACTTATACTAATAAATTTCCCAACAACTTGTTGCATTCTATGATGCTTGGACAGTAGAATCATCTTCATCCGAGTTTTCTAGGATGTATAGTTCACAACCGAGAACATGACAACAATCTTGTCTTTAACATCCATCTGCACACAACAAACAGACGACAAATGCAAGCAGAAATGCACTAGCGTGAAAAAGATCTATTCAGTTGACCACTGAAGAAAAACACCTCGATTCACACCTCGTGAAAAAGAGACAGTGGTCTTGTGAACCACTGCTCTGATACCACTTGATGGTCCCGATACAAGTTCTGGTGTATGGAGGGGGGGGAATACACCAGATAGAAATTTTAAAACAACCCCCGAAAAAATACCACAACTGAGTAAGAAGACTCAGCTGGAAGAGTGGTGCTGTGCGGAATGTGGTGGATACAAAAACAACTCGTATAAAACAACTCACGCTCAGATGCAAGGTCGGTCAACAACCAAATCAGTTGAAATGTAAAGATGCAGTTTTGAGTTCTGGTTAGTTGGACAGTTAGATATGCAGAAAGTAACTGAACTGAAAACACAAAAGCACAAAAGAATTACGTGGTTCGAAGAGAACTCCTACGTCCACGGGGAGTTGTGAGTCCACACAACTCAGTCCAAATTCTTTAGGACAACTACCACAAAGCTTACGCGGGCTTTGCAACCGTACAGATAAGTTTGCGGGTACTTATCAACCTTTCTACTCAATTTCGGGAAGAGCAGGATCCTAACAACCTTTTTAGAAGATGTGTATAAGGGTGGGTTTTCCAACTACTAGCTCTAACAAAGAAGTGAGCTAGGATCTAAGCTTGAACGAATGAAGACTCAAACTAAGATCGAAAACACCAAGATAGATTCTAACTCTCTATGAACTCTCAGCTGGTGATGTTCTTAGAAAGAGAATAATTGCAGTTTAGCTTGTGCGCAGTATATCGTCATTCTTTCGCTCTTCTGTCTCCTGTCTTGATGAATGAATGAATGCCTCTATTTATAGGCGGTGAGGATCAACTAGCCATTGGAAGAGCCGTTGGTCTCTATTCTATGAAAGCGATGGCTTGTCTCTCATCTCTGCAGATTTTCCCGATTTGAAAACTGTGAACTTCTGCTTTCCTTCTGAGACAACCTTGTGTTGGGCCAAATGAGGAAATGACAGAACGTCAAACCTTCACGTGACTTCCTATTTGAAATTCAAATTTCAACCTTTATCTTTCAACATTAGTTAGTCGGTTGAGACGTTTGATCTTCATCCGAGTGGTCTTCAGCTGATGTTCCATCTGATCGCTACCTTCATCTGACATTCTGTCTGAAGAGGAGCAGTTGAACCCTCAGCTGCCTTGAACTTCATGTTGTCAATTTATCAGATTGAGTCCTGCAACTGATGTTCCACATGATTAGGTGGATTGTCACATCTGACGAACAGTTGATTACTCAAATGTTTTCTTTCATCCGATGTTCTATATCCGAACGGTTGGCTTGAACGCTCAGTTGTATTTCTTACATCTGATGTTCCATCCGAGTTTCTATTTGTAGTTCTATCCGAGTATAGCCATGTTGCCGTCTTCAGCTGGAGTCCTGTAAAGATAAAATCTGAACATTGCTCAAACAGCGAGCCTAAATACTAACATTGGGATATGGCAACATCTACTCGGTTGGGGTCAGTTGGTTTTGGAATCAATCAAAACTTTACTAAATGTGTGAATCATATATACTATGATTACTATCACAAAAAATTAGTTGTGAAACAAAAAAAATGTGTGAATCATATATACTATCACAAAATATTAGTTGTGAATCACAAAAAACATCGTTGTGAATCACAACAAATTCAATGTGAATAAAAAAATAAATGGGAAGAAACAAATATTACAATGTTAATCACAAAAATTTAGTTGTGAACCATAAAAAAAAGGGACGAAACAAAAAAAAATTGTGAAATGTTCCGCCGTCGGGGATATATCTGCGATTTTCGGTGACGTCATTGTGAATCAAGGGTCGGGGGTTACATGGTTGGCTTCGTCTCATCGTGGCGCTTCTTTTGGTGGTGGTGGTGAGGGCCATCTCGTCGTCACCGTCGCGACTAGGGTTTTCAGCCATAAAACCTGCAATTTCCGACGTCGTCGCCGGGAATCGTGGAGCGGCGACCACACCAATGAGGTCTCCTCTTCCCTGCGCGTCATTTGGTGGTGGTGGCGCATCATTCTGACGTCGGAAAGTAGAGATCGGGCGGCGTCAGGATCTAGGGTTTCGCCGCCGCTGTCTGGTTTTTGGGGTTTTTCGGCGCCGACGCGGTGAATCGAGCTTGGCGACCAGCATCATTGTCTTCGTCTCATCGTTGCGCGTCTGTAGGTGGTGGTGGCGAGGGCCATTTCGCTGCTGGAGTGATCGTCGTGTTTTTTGCCGCCGCCTGATTTTTGCATTTTTCCGGCGCCGGCGCGGCGAATCGAGCTTGGCGACCAGCACCATTGTCTTCGTCTCATCATTGCGCGTATGTAGGTGGTGGTGGCGAGGGCCAATTTGCTGTCGGATTTATCGACAAGTTTTTCACCGCCGTCTGGTTTTTGCATTTCTCCGGCGCTGGCGCGGTGAATCGAGCTTCGTGACCAACACTATTGTCTTCGTCTCATCGTTGCGTGTCTGTATGTGGTGGTGGCGAGGACCAGTTCGCTTCTGGAGTTATCGTCACTGTTCAGGCGGCGAAGGGGAGGCGACGGTAGCAGCTGAATCTGGAAGGGAAGAAGGTAGACGGCGGTTTGGCGGCAACGGCGGCAAGGATGGGGATCTGTAACAGAGAGAGGGGGGAGGAGGAAGTTGCAAATTTGGGAGAGAGAGAGAGAGAGAGAGAGAAAGAAGCACGGCGGCGGCGGCGTCGATGTGGTGATTGCTGCCATGGTTGTGAGAGAGAGAGATATGAATGAAAATGAGTTTTTTCCAAGAGGGAGAACAACACAAAAAAAATCTGTGAAAACAAAAAGAAAGGGTATAAAAGTACAAAAGTGCTAGAATTTTAAAGAATTAAACAAAGTGCTAAAATTTAAAATTGTTATATGAAAAGTGCTATAATTGGGGAATCTCTCTTTTATTATTGTACACTCAAATAATAGCCATCAAGATTTTTTTTAAATAATAGGTATTGTTTATTAATAGAGGGACACTTGTGTACATCATCGGGTGTACTTCATACATTCGGTTTGACTTTGACCCACGCATCTAATTAGTATTCCCTCCGTCTACAAAAATGGTAAGCATTTTTTTTGCACGAGTTTTAATAAAAATGTGGTAGATGTTAAGTAAGTGGAGAAATGAGCTCATCATTGTGAGTAGAGATACAAATAAAAAGTAAGATAGTGGGTGGGATCATGTCCTAAAATGGAAAAAAAGAAAACTAGTTATAATCTTCCTGGACGGACGAAAAAGGAAATTTAACTTCAATCTTCGTGAACGGAGGGAGTACTATATTAATTGGAAAAGTAACACAAAATAAGATGTAGCCCAGTTGGTTCGAAACTCGGCCTAGATAAATGGCACGGGTTTGAATTCTCTCAAGCGCAATTTTTTTTTTTTGGTTATTTGTCTGTTTCTTTTTTCAACTTTTTTTTTTCTTTTTTCATTTTTTTACATAATTATATTTTCTTTATTTTTTGTAAATTTTTTTATTATGGAAACACTTAATTAAAGCAAAACCAAATAACTAAAAGTATAAGTTTTCGTGAATAAAAATAACATTACCGAGGAGAAATGTAACATTTTCGAAACATTATATTTCTTCATATGAATAATTACTTTTCATCACCATAATAATTACTTGACAGAATTAATAAAAGTACAAGTTCTCGAGAATAAAAATAATAATTATCGTAAAGAAAAGTAATAATTGTGAAATATTACCTTTCTTCATGACAATAATCACTTTTCATCGCCACAATAATTACTTGACCGAATTAATAAAAGTACAAGTTGTTGTGAACAAAAATGAATATTGTCGTTAATAAAAGTAATATTTGTGAAACATTACCTTTTTTCATATCAATAATTATTTTTCCTTACAACTATAATTACTTGACCAAATAACTAAAAAGAAAAGTTGTCGGTTCTCGAGAATAAAAATAATAATTGTCGTGAAAAAAGGTAATGTTTCACAATTATTACTTTTCTTCACAATAATAATTACTTTCATCACCACAATAATTACTTGACCAAATTAATAAAAGTACAAGTTGTCGTGAACAAAATAAACATTGTCGTTAAGAAAAATAATATTTGTGAAGCTCTCAACACATTTTAGCTGTGGAAGAGTTAACGTACGTCGATGCCGGAGCCGGACAAGAGAGGACGACCGCGGAAGAAGCCGGCGTCGAGGACTTTGAATATGGTTTTCCGGTCACTTTGACGGAGGAATCTGATGCGATTCTCGAATCAGCAACTCATCTCAAGGAGGTAAAAGGAAGCCAGGTGAAATTGTACATAAGACATAGCAAGCGGCCAAGACATGTCGGAATCTTCCAAAACGACAAGCTCAAGGGATGATAATCGGAGATCGGGAATGAATAAGTCAAAGGAACGAGCAGATCAACTCATTCCAGCTCGAAGAAATTCCAAAGGTATGCAACTCCTATTGCATGCTTAGATAGATATGCGATGAAAACAAAAGAAATGAAATGGAAGTGTGCGGTGATTCTGTATGTGATCGGGAACTCTCCCACCATTAGTTTTCTATGCACTTTTTCAATGGAACAGTGCCATATTGTGGAACCTGAATTTTTTATCATAGTGAGGGTTATTTTGTGATTCGATGTGCTAATATGGAGGAGAGAGATGCTATACTATACACAGGACCTCATGCAATGGGGAATAAGCTAGTGATAGTTAAGGTGTGGACTCTTGATTTCTGTTTCGAGGAAGAAATTCTAAAAGTGATTCCATTGTGGATACAACTACCAAAACTTCCACTTAATTGTTGGGGGATTCTGTCACGCCCTAATTCCCGAAGAAAGACACGATTGTCTGGACATGACTGGCGGGGAAGTAAAAAGCGGGGAAGAAATGGGGAATTTATATTGTGAAATAATAATTAATGTGTCCAGAATTTTGGGCAGCATTTCCTCAAGAATATAGACATATTTGAATAATAAATACGTCAATTATAATCAAGCAATAATCAAGTAATGAAGGCAGGATAAATTAAGCTTCATCATTAGCAGAAATAAATAATACGGGGTCGGAGAACCGAACTTCACTGTAAATACAAAATGTAACAGATAGAGATGATAAATGAAAGGAAGCAATGCGGGGTCGGATGAACCGAACTGTCGCGCTAAACACAAATGACGGAGTCAGATTATCCAATTTGCCAAGTGAGGTTGGTAAAACCATACATCGTCACAAGGAGTTGAATAATCAGAGCACAGTCAGAGATAAAGCCAGAGAGCCTTTTCCATCAAATCGAGTCAACCAAAACCAACTCACTCGTGGGGTCGGATAAACCAAACTACACCACGATGGTCGGGAAGTCAAGCGTCGAAGAGGGGCCGGCAAGTCTGAAGCATTTATCGGAAAGCAGTAAATAAGCAAACGGGGTCGGAGAACCGTACAACCCGTGATAAACAATAAATTCCAAAAAGAGAGGTCCATTTATTTAAAGCATAGAAGCTCAAATACGACACAGATCACTTATTAGAGTATCAACAGAGTAAGGCGGAAGCAGTAACACAAAAAGTACAGCAGTATAGCAACACCCTCTATTCCTCAGCTCCGCCCGAGCACTCCGACTTCTCATCCTGAAAACATTTTAAAAAGAGTTTGGGGGTGAGTACTAATGTACCCAGTGAGTAAGATTTTATAAACAATTTTAATAAAAACAAAGCAGTTGGTATATCCAAGTTTTATTCGTAAACTTAGAAGGTTTCAAAACATAAAGCCACTTCTAAGATACGTCAAACTTTTTTCATTTGCGCGCCAACAGTGCCGTTCTAGTGTTATTCCTATCATTTCGTGGTACGGTTACATTTCCCGTTTCAACCACAACACAAGATCCTAGTCTTAACCCATCGGATCCAAAACATATATCCTTGTTAGAAAACGATGGTGATCAATCCACCGAACTTCTAACCACGTGTACACAGCCCATTGCTAGTGTGTTAGACCAACAAAGGACCTCGTTCGGTATCGTAGGAACCTTAAACACATAGAGCGCACTAAAACATTGCCGTGGATAACCATTTTTCTTTTGCCTGAAATATCAGATTTTAATAACTCAAAATAATTTTTTTATATAATAAAACCCACCTGATAACTCAGAATGCGTCGGAGTACTTGGCTGTGTTTGGACCTACAATAATTGCCTTAAACTTAGTCGCAAGAAATATACTAACACTTTCTAATCTATTTTTGCAACCTCAGATATTAAAGAAGATAACTTGATTTTATTTTGTATATATATAAATATACAAATCTTAACTATCTTAATAGTATATAAAGAAAAGAAAAAAGATAGTAAATTTTCTACCTCTCGAAGTCGGCTGCTAAGGAACAACAACCAGATTCCTTTGATAATTTAAGGTATTACTAACTTTTTTTTTTTTATAGAAGGAAATATGCAGATGAAAAGGGGTGAAAGGAAGCAGTCGAATGCTGCTATTTATAGAAGAAAGAAATGAGTCGGATGGAAGGAATCATGCAACGAAAAAATAAAAATAAAAAGTTATAGACTCATAATAGGCTAGGCAATAGCTCTCATTAGTCATGCTATTTCGATAAAATGACTGGACCAATTTTATAGATATACATTCCTTAATATATATATATATATATATATATATTATTTATTTATTTATTTATATGAAACTAATATATATACATGTATATAAGTTACGGTTCATATATATATTTATATACATAACTTCATTAACAAATATAATAAAATAAGATATATATAAACACATCATTAGTAATATAATAATATATTCTAATTATTCTGATGTGTAAATCAACAAACATATATGTATTACATATATTTATATATATATATGTGTATGTATATATTACATATATAGGTAATAATAATATTATTTATCAGATGAATTAAAGAATTAAATTTTTATAGGTATTTAAGCTAATCATATATTTCAAAAATATTCATAAGTAAAAAGAAATTAAAATTTCGATTTTTGAAAATATTATTTTATTTTATGTTGAAATTCGAAAAAAATTTCCGAGGTGCTACTTTCCTTATTTCTAAATCCTACAAAATAACTAACTACGATTAATTCTATTTCTAAAAGACTTTTCTAGGCCATTATCTTATTAGGAAATTAAGGGGTATTACAGATTCATTAAGCAGAATTGGGAGTGTGTTGGAGACGCCTATTATTGCAGATGAATACACATCGAATTAAAATCGAATTTCTTATGTTAGGCTTCTAATGGAGATTGATGTGACTCAACCTCTGCAACATATGGTACTCATTGAGGAAAATGCAGGACAACACATAGAACAAAAAGTCATATATGAGTGGATCCCTCCATTTTCTACTAAGTATCAACAAGCGGGACATGATTGCCTGAGGAAATGAACTGTCACTAAACCACAACCTCAGCAGGAAAAACAAGTGAAGCAACAATGGATTCCAAAGGTGAAGAACAAGGAGAAAGGGAAAATTTTAGTCCAAAAATCACCTAATGTGTAATACCCCGTCATTTTCTTAACTTATTTAATTCTTTTTAGTATTAAAAATAGATTTATTACTTACTTATAAGTAATAACAATAAGAAAGATGGTGGAGTAATTTATGCCCGACAAAATTTAAATTTGCAGCAACCGAAATTATGATTTATTTCGTTTCGGTTAGCCCAAGGTGACGAGATGAATGACTCATATTAATGTGTGCATCAACTAGAGAAAGTTGTAAACTAATTTTATAAATTGTTTTAACCATGAACCATATTTTGTGTCGATAATTTATTGTCCATCGAATCTCCGAGATTTCGTACGAAAACTTATTTCTAATGTTAGTTGGCACTATGAGATTATTTTTAAACATATGGGAGATGAGAGAATTTGATTTAGCTACAATTTGTAAAATGAGAAATATAAATTTTAGTTGCAAGATACACTAATTAAATAATTATTATTATTACTATTCATAAAAATATCTTAGATTCTTAATCAGGAAGGTTCAAATGGATAAGGATCACTAAACTAATTAAATGGCTCTTTCCTCCCTCTCCTCTCGTCACTCTCACCTTCAATCTCCTCTCCTGATCACACTCTTCATCTCACTCTCTGTTTCCATCATCATCATTTTCCTTCTTCATACTTCTTCCAAGAGCAAGCTCAGGAATCCCTCTAAGAATCATGAAAATGTAAACCTCTTTAACACAATGCCACTTCCACCAATTTTCTACACTTAAGAATAACAACTGATCATCTCTTTCTTCATCTGTTAAGAAGTAAAAAATCTGTAACTTAATGGATGATGATCTTGATATTGATTCTCTTGTATAATTCCATTTCTAAATCAAAATAGGGGCATTAGAATAAATCAAATCAACCCAAACTCTTGACTTTGAAACTTTTGTAGGTTTCATAGAGAGGATTTTTTATTATACCTTCTTTTGAGCAAATGGGTGAATAACATAAGGTGATATGATTGTTATGAACTTGATTTTAGACCAAGTTGAGAGAAATTTGGTAATTTCTGAATAAAATGAGAAAAAGGGGCGAAAATTAGGACTCTTTAGATTGGGGGGTTTTTATCTTGATTCTATTTGACAAAATTGAAGGTGAATATGAGTTTGTGGTAACTAATATAACATGAATTAAATTTCTAGAAATGTTAGAACCTCATTATGAAGAATTTGAAACCTATAGCTAAACTAGAAGGTAACAATTCACAATTATACTTAAGAAATGATTGATAAATGGGTGGTTTAAGTTGGATGTGGTAATTCATTTTAGCATGAGAGGAGTATGGTTAGAATGAAGTTAGATTTCTGTTTATTGGCTGGAAAAGTTGAAATATATGCTTGAGGATGATTGTGTTTCTAATCAAAGTATAAAGCTTGGACTTATGTCTTATTATGAGAAGATGATATTAATTTAATTCAAGTATTTGATGAGATATTTGCTGAATATTGGTCTTGTGTTTCGTAATTATAGTCGTTAATTGTACTCATGATGAGAGTTGACAAATTTTTTTGGAAAGAAAACCGAATTTCGCAGCAAATCTGCTAGCTTAGGTAGAGTGTAATAAAACGGTCATAACTTCTTACTCGCTCAATATTTTTAAGCTCTGTAAATTTTGCAGAAAACTAGCCTCTCATGGCTTTCTAATGGTATAGGTCACACTCCTAAATTCGTTGCCAATAATTGCAGTTTAGTCATTAACCATGACAACAATGCAGGAAGTTTTGTAAAAACTAAAGAATGTTGCTGTAAGAATATGTTTATGCCATGAGTTTTCAACGATGCTCTTAATTTCCTTGATATTCTTGTTGCCTACCCTTATATCTCTATATCCCAACTTCATGAAGGCACGAGCGGGAACAACAAGTGAAAGGTGATGAAGAAGGAAGAAAAAGTAAAGTAGATACTGAGTCAAATGGGCTTTCTATTCAAATGGGCTTTATATATATATATATATATATATATATATATATATATGATGATTTCAAAGTAATTGACTTGCCAATATTTTGAGTTTTGTGTATGATAACATCTACGGAAGGAAGACGAATTCGGTCCTGTGCAAGACAGGATTTATGTACACTTGATGGTGATTGTGTGCTGCCCATTTCGGTTGGCCGATCACACGTGTTTGAGAAGGAGGCCTACTTCTCAACACTTAAATTTTATGATGAATGTAGATATGTTTCATACATTATAAGTATTGACTGTAGTCACTTATGATTTATTTATAAAAGAAAATATTTTCAGCATGCGCAAGATATGTTTTCTGTCAAATTCCTCTTGTGCTATGCTCGTAGGGAAAGTTCAATTTATCGCTAAGTAACATCTTTTAAAATCTTTTTGGCATGTGTTCACTGAGTGCGTTATATCGTACTCTGCATATGATTTCTAAAATGTGTAGATTAAGCTCGGGTTGGAGATGGAAGTGTGCTGAGCAGAAGTTCTCTTGTGTATATTCTTGTGTCGTTGGTTCAAGTTCGAGTTATATGTCCGCATACATATAACTTAGTTATGGATTTCCGCTGCAATACTTTGTATTTACCTTGTTCATGTAAATAAATGCATCTCCCTTTTGATTACAATGAGTCACCTGAACTCCTAGATATTTTGTACTGTATCTTTGTTTGAAACTTGTCTATTGTTAAAATGCTTAAGTTGCTGGGTGTTGCTTGATATTGTTAATTTATAAATTTCTTGAGCTGAAAGTTGTAAATTTGAGTTCAACCCTTAAATAAAAGCCATTTATTCCCTTTAATCATGTTCTTCTTCTCTCTCATTATTCATCATTTATTATTTAGTCGTGGATTATTAGCTTAGTTATCTTCACTCTAAGTCGGGCTACGACATAATGCCACATCTGAAAATGAGAATTCAGATTGGAATCTTCCTAAGAAAATAAGTTCAAAGGCACCACAACTGAAACCAAGAGCAGAACTTACAGTAGCTAACTCTTATCAGGTGTTTTCAGACCATGCAATTGAGAAGAAGATTGATAGAGGGGGCAGAGACCTTATCCCCTTGGGTGAGAGATGAAGTTATTAATGTGGAACATTAGGGGCTGTAACAAGCCCTTTAAACAAAAGGAATTAAAATCCCTTCTGTTAAAATATAAAATAGATATAGTGGGATTGGTGGAAACAAGAGTTAAACAACATAAATAGAGAAAATTTTCCCTGGTTGGCAGCTCCTCAATAATTATGATGTAGTTGATAATGGAAGAGTGTGGGTGGGATGGAATCCAAGGAGGGTGGATGTTGTTGGTCTGGAATCTCATCCTCAAGGTATCCTATAAATCTTCAGAATGGTAGGAGGTTCCATTTTATAGCAATTTATGGGTTTAACACCATGGATTGCAGACCAACAACCTCTTATGATGGGTGGTGATTTTAGTGTTGTATTACATGTATATGATAGACTGTAAGGCCAAGTGGTAACAGAAGCTGAGACAAAAGACTTTACCACTGTCATTCAAGCAAATGAATTGCAGATAGTAAGAATGTGTGGCAATAAATACACTTGGTGTAATCAACAAGTGGGGAAGCAGAGAATACACTCTCTAATTGATCGATGCTTAGCAAATAGTGCTTGGCAAGCTGAATAGTCAGAAATTGTTGTGGAAGTTTTGGACAGGAATGTCTCAGACCATTGTCCTTTATTAACGAGGTTTGCGCAGTTCCAAATGAATACTCCCTTCAGATTCATCAATGTGTTGAGTGAACATGAAAATTTTCTAAGCATTGTATCTTAAGTTTGGAGGCATCAACACCATGATAATAAACTGAGCAACATATGGAAGAAAATGAAACTTCTTAAAGTCCTTTTAAAGCAGCTAAATACAGTCTACTTCAAGAATACAAATGAAAAGGTGAAAATGGCAAGAGTAAATCTTGAGGAAACACAGAATAAGCTTGCTTTAGACCTCCTAAATACTGAGCTTATTGAAGAAGAGAAGACCAGACTTCAGGAACTGGAAAAATGGAGTGGAGTATAAAAGATAAAATTTGGTGACAGAAGGCAGAGTATACTGGATTCAGTTAGGAGATTCTAACATAAAATTTTTCCACTCCTGTGCTAAAGCAAGAAGGTATAGCCAGGAAATTAAGCTGCTGCTAAAGGAAGATGGTACAAGATGTGAAACTCAGCAACAAATTAAAGATGAAGTGAGGAATTTCTATCAAAGTATGATGGAGAGTTCTGCTGAAATTCTCTCAATGGTGGACAGACATATAGTTGCTAGAGGGCCCACCTTACCTTATCACTTCCAAATGGGACTTATAGCTGAGATCACTGATGAGGAAATTAGGAAAGCTCTATTTCATATAGACTCGTCAAAGCTCCAGGAATCTATGGTTTTAATGTGTTCTTTTTCAAGAAAACATGGCCAGTCATAGGAAGGAAGTCACTGAAGCAGTAAATGAATTCTTTGATACTGGGATTCTTTCTCATCACATAAGTAGCTCTCTGATTACCTTGCTACCCAAAATCAGTAGCACCAGCACTGGAAAGGATTACAAGCCAATAACATGTTGTAATGTTATATATAAGATTATTGCTAAGGTTTTAGCAAACAGAATGCAACTTGCTCTTGGCTCCATCATCAGTCCAAGTCAGTCAGCTTTTGTAAACGGAACGCTGATAAGTGATAATATTCTTGTGAGCCATGAATTGGTAAAGGGATACTCCAGAAATCACATCTCACATAGGTGCATGGCGGAGATAGATTTGCAAAAAGCCTATGACACAGTGGAGTGGCCTTTTCTAAGGTATCTAATGCTTGAGCTTGGTTTCCTTATAAATTTGTTCAGCTTATCATGACCTGCATCACTTCAATTTCCTATACTATAAATGTGAATAAAGAGTTGACAGTCCCTTTCAATTCCAAGAAGGGGCTAAGGTAAGGAGATCCAATGTCTCGTTACCTCGTTGTGATAGGGATGGAGTATCTGAATAGATGTCTTTTAGAATTGAGAATAGATGGTGATTACAATTTCCATCCCAAATGCAGAAAATTGGGGATTACCCATGTCTATTTTGCTAGTGATCTACTCTTATTTGCAAGAGGAGATCTCATATCAGTTAGAAAGTTGATGCAAGCTTTCCAAAAGTTTTCCCTTACTTATGGTCTTAAGGCATGCAAATCACATGAAAAGTAACATCTATTTTTTTGGGGGGTGGGGGTTACCAAGTCATATACATGAGAGCATCTTAAATGAGTTTGGATTGCAAAAAGGAACTCTCCCTTTCAAGTATCTTGATGTTCCCTTATCAACCAAGAAGTTGTCTACTTTACAATGCCAATCTTTGATTCAAAAAATACTTGCAAGAGTGGAGTGTTAGACCTCTAAACTTCTTACATATGATGGCCGCATTTAGCTTATAAAATCTGTACTAAGAGCATCTCCAACAAGGAGTTCTAAGAGTGGAGGTCTATCTTCATTTTTGGTGAAAAGTGGTGGGATCCTAATGATTGGATAGACCTCCAGCAAAATTCTACAATGGGGAGTTCTAAGATGGAGGTCTATCCAATAATTGAATAATTTTTTTTTTAATTTTATTTGGAAACAAATATAAATAAAACACTAAATTGTATTGAAAATATGGAATATTACAATACAATTTGTTATTTAAAATTTAAATAAACTAAACTAAATGTAGTTTTGGAATGCTCGGGTTCCACCCTGTAACACGTTTGTGTGGTTGACGTTGGCGTCGCCTTGTGCGCTACTTTCAGCACGGAACTCAGTTGCTTGATCTCCTTCATCTCCAATGATCATGTTATGCAAAATGACGTAAGCATACATGATATCACATAAGTGTTCACGAAACCATAAGCGAGCAGGGCCTTTTATAATTGCCCAACGGGCTTGGAGGACACCGAAAGCCCGTTCAACGTCCTTACGCGCAGCTTCCTGCATCTGAGCAAAGCGACATCTCTTGGGATCTATTGGCACTGATAGCGTCTTCACGAAAGCAGCCCACTTTGGATACATGCTGTCGGCGAGATAATAGCCCATGTGGTGCTGGCGGCCATTTGCTGTGAAAGTAACTGACGGTGCTCTTCCATTCAGGACATCGCTGAAGACGGGCGACTGATTGAGCACATAGATGTCGTTGTTGGAGCCGGCGATACCGAGAAAAGCATGCCAAATCCACAGATCCTGGGAGGCGACTGTCTCAAGGATTAGCGTCGGATGACCCTTTCGCTCGGATGTGTACATGCCTCTCCAACCCGTTGGACAATTTTTCCACGCCCAGTGCATTCAATCGATGCTACCAAGCATACCTGGAAAGCCGTGCGTC
This sequence comes from Schizonepeta tenuifolia, assembly GCA_029490685.1. Lineage (NCBI taxonomy): Eukaryota > Viridiplantae > Streptophyta > Magnoliopsida > Lamiales > Lamiaceae > Schizonepeta > Schizonepeta tenuifolia. Next base: position 46,106,187 of record CM055958.1, on the reverse strand, counting down.
CTTTCGTGCAATTCTGTGAGTCTCACGACGTCATCGGCGGTTGGCCGTCTCAAATAACGATCACCGAAAACAGATCTAATTGATTGAGACATTTCGTGCCCGTTGTCTCTCCAACGTGCAGATATTCGTCATATTGTTCTGCAGCTCCACCGTTTGCGAGTTGCCTCAAAGCCACAGTGCACTTCACCCATGGGTGAAATCCCAGTCTCCCAGTCGCATCTGGGTGTTGTTGAAAATAATACTCCCGAGCTTCCAAAGTTTGAGCTATCTTGAGGAACAACTTCTTGCTCATACGAAATCGCCGGTGAAATACAGCTTCGCCCCAAATGGGTTCATCGGCGAAATAATCATGAATTAGGCGTGCTTCGGCCTCCTCGCGCTCGTGTAGTACGTACGTCCTCGTCGGTGGCTCGTCCTCCTCATCGTCATCAATGAATGCTTGGGCTATTTGAACGGCTTTTAGAGCCAACTCGCGATTTCTCTTACGACGTTGCTCTTCCTCATCTAAATTGAAAAATGATCTGGAAAAAGATATTTTTCTTTGAACAAAAAGTATGAAATTGAAGAGTGGAGAAAAAGATTGAGAGAGAAAATAGTAGATTGAGGTGTGAAGAATGTTGAAAAAGATGTAGTATATATAGATGGAAGATGGAAAATAGCCGTTGGAATTTTTTTTTATTCTGTAAATAAAAATAAAATCCAGAAAAAATCTAGAGTTGACGCGTGTCCAATTCTTGAGTTCGAAGACGAGGTCCAAATTTCGACTTCTCGCTCGAACTCCGCCTCGACCTCGACCTCTACAATGGCGTCGACTTCGGCTTCGACCTCCGCCACTCGCTCGACCTCTGCCTCGAGCTCCTCTTCAACCTCAGCGTTGGAGATGCTCTAAGTAGCATCCAAACCTACTGGTGCCAGATTTTTATTCTTCCACAAAAAGTGATAAAGCTGATTCAAGCATTTTGTCGATCCTTCTTATGGTCTGGCATAACCAAGAGAGCATTAGTGGCGTGGTAAACTCTTTGTCAACCTAAGAGTGGAGGAGAGTAGAACCTAACTTAAATGAAGCTATGGAATAAAGCAGTCATTTGCAAACTGCTTTGGAATCTCACCCAAAAGCAGGATAGAATTTGGATTAAATGGGTCCACGAGTATTACATAAAGAGCAGGATATCACTATCATGGAGTGCCCTAAGCAAGCTTCATGGATAGTGAGAAAGATTTTTGATGCGAGGAAGGAGTTGAGCAGAATCCCGGGTGGAATGAGTATGCTGCAAGATCACTCTTTTTCGATTCGACGAGTCTATAAGGAATTCAGAGGGAATGCTCAGGCAGTACCATGGAGGAAGATGCTATGCAATAATCGAGCTCCACTTAAATGCATTTTTATTGCATGGCTAGCGATCTTGGAAAAACTTGTGACATGTGATAACTTGCTTAAAGTGGGAATCACTTGTGATAACCAATGTATTCTTATGTGGAAAAGAAGAGGAAAACATTCTGCATTTATTCTTTGCTTGTGACTTCTCAGCAGGTGTGTGGAAGGAGTTGATGAAGTGGAGCAGTATTCACTATGACAAGAGAGAGTGGAAGCAAGAGATGGAACATTTGGAGCAGCAATGTAAATTAAATATGGGGAAGCAAGCCATGTACAGAATCATGATCTCCATAGCTATCTACCATATTTGGAAGGAAAGGAACATGAGAAGATTCCATGAAAAGTCGAGCTCAGTGATGGCCATTGTAAGAGAGTGTCAAGTGATTGGGGCCATGATTTGTTATAAGGATAGAAAGCTAGCTAATCTTCTTATGTCTTGATTGGGTCTAGCTCACTCGCAGGATCGAGTGTAGGGTTTCTTTATTTTGGTGTTTGTACTTTCACTGCTCATTTTGGTCAATACTAATTTTATTTTACCAAAAAAAATTAATTGACCAAATAATTAGAAAGAAAAGTTGTCGTTAATAAAAATAAACTTTGCCGCTAAGAAAAGTAATATTTGTGAACATTTAAAAAGTAAAGGACACTTTAAAATGTCATATGCTGTTGTTTAGTGGATTTCGAACTTGGGTGGGGAGCAATGGTAGGCAAGGGCACTACCACTGAGCTAGGCGATGCATGATTATTAATATTTGCATATAATACCTTTTATATGTTGTGCTGGTCGAATTCGGGTATATCTCATATACAGTTTTTGCCTTTATTAATATATATGTAGTCATATTTTGGATTCGAATACAGAACTACAATACAATTGTATTCGTGTAATCAATACATGGCCAGTAACAATGCACACATGTAACTAATGCTCATTCACGAATACATGAATACACGACTATAGAGGTCTTCAATTGATAAACTCGTGATATTTTTTTTTAATTTTTTTAAAGGGCAAATTAATCCACTATAACACAAAAATTGACTAATATTGAAATTGTTTATCATGATAGCTAGTATTTGAATTTAAAATAATAAAACAATAGTATTTTTATGTATTTCCACTTATATTTATTCAGAAAGGACTTGAATGTCTCTCAGATATATTGTTCCTTTTTCCCTTGTCTCTAAAATAGTTTTGGACAAATGTTTGGCATGAGAAATTTGCTTATGAGTAGTTTTTTGTGTGTGTGAAACTATTCTCAATGTTTTAAAATGCATATGATACTGTGTAGTGCTGCTTTATGGAACCAAAATCGACAGATTATAGGAATTATTCTTTGTAATTCATTGGGCAATTCTATTGCTATCAAATTGATTACACTTCCTGGTCGCTTACGTATTGAGGAGGGAGAGATAGATAATCAGTATCCATAAAGCTCTTTCTTGAGTAAAAGTAAATGGGTCTCATCCATGTTCATATGGAGGCAGATTGTAAGATGCCTTTGATATTTCGAATTAAGAAGACATTATTGAGTTGGATCTGTTGCTGCTTCTTGTAGACAAGTTCTAGTCATGAATCTTGATTTTAAAATCAATCACATACAACGCGAGTAAAATTTTGTTGCTCATGCATGGACTAGTTAAATTGTTTAAGGAATTTTTACGCTGCATGTTTGGAATGAACCTCTAATCAGAGACAGAGCCACGAGGTGGCTGGTGGTGGCCACCGGCCCCCTCAAATTTTATAATTTTATGTGTATATATGTATAAAGTATGAGTTATCTGTAAACAATTAGTTTAGTTAATTTTGAAAGTAAGGATATTGGGCTGCAGATTTCTTTTTTTCTGAAATTGCAATGGTAAGCTTATTATTTACTTGTTGGGCCTTATTTATGATTTTGGATCTAAATTGATTTTAGAATTTGACATGTCTTTGCTTTAAAGAGAGTGTGGAATTAAACAACATTAAGAAAGACAATAGAGTTGTGCAGCAGCTCATGTAATTCTAGTTATCAATTAAATAAAAAGAAATGAAAAAAATATGCAACTACATTTATTAAATCTTTTTAACTGAGGTTAATGATACATTTGCACCATTCAACGGAAATTTATACATTAATTCACTTGAACATACTTAAAGGAAATTTTTGCTCTTGACTTCAAAGTTGAAGCCATATTTGCACATTTTATACAAAACTTAAATGATACTAGTACTTTGAAGGAAAAAAAAGATGGATGAAGATTTTCATAATGGATTGCTCCTTTTTTTTTTTTTTTTTTGTTGTTGAATGTCAATATATATAAAATATGTATATAATGTGCAAAAATTATTATTGATGCATTAAATATATGTGAAGTTTTTATAACTTGGTTTTTGAAAAAGTTCACTCATTTGAGATGAAATTCCTGGCTCCGTCCATGTCTCTAATTATCATGGATGGTTTTTCTTTATTTTTTTCATGTTTGTATTCGTAGTAATAAATTCATATTTTTTTTTCTAAAAAAATGTGTGTGATTATATTGAGGAAATTCAAATTACGTTATGTGTGAAGGAATAATTTCTTTGACAAAAACTCCCATGCAACGTGTCGCACAACTTGCGACCGCGCATTGCGTGTGCGCTACACGCGCCCGCAATTTTTTTTATTTTTTTCGATTTTTTTTTCAGATTTTTTATTTAATTTTCAATTTTTTTTAATTTCAGCTTTTTATTTTTGATTATATTTACTTTCACTTTTTTCCGATTTTTTTTTATTCCATATTTTCTCCCTTCTTTTTTTTGTTTGTCTCTTCATTTTTTTGTTTGCCGCTTCTTCTTTGATCATGATTCGAGCGAGGGGAGCCGAAGGCTTCGGAGCGAGCCGAAAAAATCCAAATTTTTGTCCGATAATTATCCTTATATTTGTAATTGGAGCGAAGGCGGAAAAAAAAATAGAAATTAAAAAAAAATCAAAAACAAAAAAGAGCTGAAATTTAAAAAAAAAATCAAAAATTAAAAAAAACTGAAACAAAAATAAAATAAAATAAAAAATCGAAAAAAAAAATTTTGCGGGCACGTACACAACACGCGTTGCGTGTGGGAAGCGCACACACCATGCACGGTCGCATATTGTGCGACACGTGGCATGAGAGAGCTGCTCAATTTCTTTATTTTGAGAAATCAAGTGTAAATATATTTCGCTAATATTTCTTGTCCCTTCCATATCAAATGTTCTTTATAGAGCTGAGCGTCTATCAAGAAAAAGGAAAAATATCTGTCACGTAATTATGGAGAAAGTGAGCATCCTTTTTTAGCTGGAGAAGTCTAATGTCAAAGAAATAGTTGTTGCCCCATAACCATATAATAGTGACATCACATGTCACATGCCACGTTTTTTTATAGACGCAGAATATTTTTCTTATTTTTTATGTGGAATAAGAATATACGAAAATTCAAATAGTGCTGCTGACCAGTCATCCAACAACAGTAAGAAACGTTTTATTTTCTTTTTGATGCATAATAAAGCGCTGCACCAACTCTTTTCTGTCTGTCTTCATTTGGCGTTGGAATCTCGACACGTGGATCCTGGCACCAACTTAAAATTTAAATATTATACGAGGAAAAAAAAGATATTTAATTAATTTAATCTCAAATGTCCTCAACTCATAAAAATACTTTAGGATTAATGCCACAAGAACTCCCCGTTTTGCTGATTTATGAAATTGTGTTGTTTCTATTTATCTGTGAAATCAATTTGATACTCAAACTTAATTTGTAACTTAAGTTTTGGTTGGCTTGGAAATCAACATGTTCAACAAATTTTGATTAATAAATATGGTACAGAGATTTAACAAGTTTGAGATTTTCTTCTTCTCCTTTTTTTTTTTTTTTTTGGAGACTTTTGCTACACTAATGATATTTCATCATGCATATGTATCCACCTCTAAACAGCTAACATAATTAAAAACAATTATTGATATGCTCAAACGTCTATATCAAGATACCGAATATCTAAAAATATTGGGAAAACGAGATAAAAAAAATAATAAATCAAACTATATAAGGTGTCTGTCATTTTCTCTGTAGTTGTTAGTTCAAAATCGAGTTGTCATCAATCAAAAAACAATAAGGTGATGTGAGGCAAAATTAAATTGATAACGTGGACACGAAATCAATTGGGCAGACCTACTTAATTAATTAATTCTAAGTATGTACACATATAATAATTATATCAAACAATAAATCCATCAATTTTTTTTTATTTTCAGCACATCAGAGAGGGAAAAATGTCCCTTGTGACTGCCACTTTCTATACGACAACTAAAAGCGTGCGATTTTGTACATTTTCCAAAAGAGGACAAAAGAATTAGAAAATAAGATTAATTTGGCCTAAATGTTAACTTCGGAACTAAGTCGATTATTTGACATTAATTTAACGATAATGTATATTTGAATTAGCATTTAGCATTGCTGGGAAATCATATAGAATAATTATATAATAAATAGGTTTTATCCAATCAATTAGACGAATGGATCATGTATAAATTAAATCATCTGTTACAGATAAATTTAGAATTAACGGATATTAATTACGATCATATCCCTAATATATATATATATATATATATATATATATATAAAATTAGGGATATGATCGTATATTAATTCTTTATATGAAAACTTGGAATCAATCTAAGTCATCCATCATATATTCATATAGGATCTATGGATATAATTTAATCTCATATCCAACTAGTCAAATCTGCCTCTTTTGATCAAAGCCGCTTCTTTTAACTTAAGTAAGGATAGTATAGTAATCTTGCTGTTTGACCTAGTGCATAGTCGAGATGCATTAATTGGTGTAAAGTGATGCATTAATTAGTATAAAGTGATACATCAATATTATATTTCTGATGCATAAACTTTTTTTTAGATAATAGTGTTTGCACTTCATTTATGGTTTATAAAAAACAAAAAAGATCTATAAAGTGTGTATCCTCAAACATAAAAACTTATGAAGTGTGTAATTATACAGTTAAAGCATTGCATCGTATTCATATTTGTTACTTGATATTCTAGGTACTATATATGATGCATACGATTTACGTGATGCATCAATATAAGCATGTAAATGCACATATATAATAGCGAAAGACTCTTACCATAATAAATACATTACGTGTATGGTATTTGTGCATTATATTGTTTAGATTTGTACATTATATTACATCTCCAGTGTCCCTGCAACTAGATTAAACCATGTTTAATCTCTAATATTCTCATTTTCTGCAGCAAATTTGATGTATCAATTCAAACTCACAGCCAGAAAAATACGCCCACTACACATATTCCAAAATAGCCGTGAAGTTATATTTATAATTAATTTAGAAAATGAACAATTTGAAATATTAAAGTGGGAAGCAATTCACATATCAACCGTTGTAGCACAAAATTTCAACCAAATTAATCTCAGATTCCAAAATAGGATCCCTTATTTCTTGTTTTTCCCCCTCGCAGTCGTAGGAATTAATTGATGCAGACTCCGGCTTGTTAATATGTTCATTTTAGTTTCGCGCAATTTAGTAGAGAGAAAGAGGAGAAAAAAAGAGCAAAAAAAAGAAGAAGAAGAAGACAACAATGTGGTGGTGGTGGCGACGGTACGTGGTGGGGGTGGCGCCGACAGTGGGTGGTGGTGGTGGAGAATGGAGAATGAGAAGATGGGGAAGAGATGGTGGTGATCGACCGATAGGGATGGGAGAGGCAGATAGGTGCTGAATTATTTCTCCCCAATTTAACCCTTCATCCCTTATTTTTAAGCCATGTAAAATTTTAGATTTAATTCTAGTCACACATTCTTTGCAAATGAAATGAGAATTAGTTCTTAGTTCTTATATAAGGAAAGGTTTTCACAAGATCAACAACTATAAATTATTATATGATCTAGGTAATATTATCAATCTTTATGTTAGTTCCTACTATAAGACAACACGAGTCATATATAATTTCAAAGTTTGTATAGTAAAATCTCTATAAATTAGTAATAACTTTGGATCATGAAATTTTATAAATTTAGAGAGATTTTAATACTCCCTCCAACCCCATAATTATGCATAGTTTTCCTTTTTCGTCTGTCCCCCAAAATTATGCATAGTCTATTTTAAGAAATAATTTTTTCACTTATTACCTTTATAATGTGGGACTCCATCCACTTACATCCACTTATTCTCTACTTATTCTCCACTTATATCTCACTTTTCAGAATTTTCTTAAAATCCGTGCCCACCAAAACTATGCATAAATATGGGGGTCGGAGGGAGAATATATCAATAAGTAATTTTCCAATTTCAACAATTATAATTTATATAAAGATCATGAATGAAACTAAATTGTACATAATCTTTAATATATTGAAAAAAAAATTATGTATTTTAATTAAATAATAATCATGCACAGATCCATTTTTAACGCAAAAGAAAGCGCTAAATGCAACAATCACACTTAATTTTTCTATTTTAGTTGAAGAACTCGACATCGGAATTTTCAGATACAATTTTAAAATAATTTTTTTAGGTAAATATAATTAAAAAAGTTAGTGCTGCAATCCACTTAAAATATTTAAATCTACTTACTCCACACCCATTAACTGTTTTGGTTATAATTAGAAAAGTAAGGATGGAATCCACTAAAATTTAAATTTCAAGGAAAAATAGATAACTATAATAGTTAAACAAATATCATAATAATATAATGAGTTAATTATAATAATTAAGAATTATTAATCTATAACATTGATGTAACATATATACTTATAAAGAGAATATCTCAAATTAATTATCATATTATTATCTTATTATATTTGACAAGTTTTTGCAAGTGCTCAGAATGAGGGAAACAAATTAAGGCACAGCTAATTTCAAATATTAATTCAGTTAGTGCTATTTGGACACATTATATCCAGAAATATGATGGTAAAATAGGGATTTGACGGAATTTTTTAACTAATTTAATTTCATAGTTTCGACTTGGTTATGAATAAACATACACTTTTTAAATTTTAATTATAAAATTTCATCACAATTTAAATTCACAAGTTTAAGAATTAGGTATGGATGAGAGTAAAATTTTGGAGCGGGTGTACGTGAGATTGATATTTCAGAAGGGGGTCTGAGTAAGAAAGAAATCTTGAAGGCAATCCGACAATTTTTTTTCTATTTCAAACACGTATGTCCAGACATAGTATGTCTGTAATAAAATTATTATATTAATTCAATAAGTCTGGATAGTAAAGTAGTTTTCTTCGTCCCGAATAAGATGTTGAAATATGGTCCGTCCATATATATAACGCTAATTAAAGATATATAATTAGACATTATTAAGCTAAGCATCGAGTTTATGGGAGTCGAGTTGAGACTTGCCACGAGGTCCATTCATCCTAATATACAGCCTGTAGTCGCTGTACTTTGTGGGAGGGTAGCGCGGCGGCTGGTCCGCCGTGACAAGCTGCTCCGCCGGCTTAATGACCATTGCAGCCTTTGGATTGTAGAAGAATGCGATGGATAGCCTGTCTGTCGCAGAATTCACAACCACTCTGTGCTCCACACTTCTATAATTGGCATTGCTCAATATCTAATTAATAGTAAGAGAAAGTAATTAAAAATAGAAAATAAATAAAGTAGGGAGGGAATATGCATGATGGGATTTGGAGTAGAGTGACCTGAAGTTGGTCGCCTAAGTTGAGGATGAGGGCATTGGGAACGAGATCGACGGTGATCCAATGGTGGCCATGACGGACTTGAAGACCGGAGACGCTGTCGTCCGGGCAGAGAACCGTCATGCCACCCGGATCCGAATGGGGTGAAAGACCCAAAGTGAGGTCGGGTTGAGGGCATTTTGGGTAATAGTTGGCCCGCATGCATGCTTCACCTGCTCCTCCAAATGCTTCTACAAGATAGTTTTCTCTCAGCCCAAGGTTGGCTGTCAATATCTTCATCACTTTTTCACAAACTTCATACACTTCTCTACTGTACTCCTTCACCAATTCCCTGCAATTTTTTTTATTCCACTCTATATGTATTATTATTGCAGATATATATATATATATATATATATATATATATATATATATATATATATCCACGTTTAATTTCAACCTATTTCATGCTAACCACTAATTAAGCAGCTCTCCATGCATGGACGACATGACGAATTGTAGTAGTAGTATATATTTAAAAAAAAAAAAAAAGGGAGATCATATATATTTGTAATACTTTATTGTTTAGGCACACCATCTATCACTAATAAAACAAAACCAAAAAACAAATTAATATGATTTCATTAAAATCTTAGTAAAAAAAACTATACATGGACTTTGTTTTTCATCCCAAGTGAAGCAAATTAACAAAAATTAGATTATGACTAATTATTTTGGTCTGGGATAAACGTTGTACCTAAGGAAACTGTGTGAAACACACTACTTACGTGGTGTGGTGTACACATATACATCGAAAGTTGAAAGTGAATAATAAGACGACGATGACGTTTTACCTGCATGAAACCGGTAGACTAGGCCATTTTTTCTCGTCCCTGAGCTCAAGGGGATGATAATGGAGGAAGAAGTAATCACTCCAATCGAGAGATATTCCCTTCTCGACGCCGAGGCGGCTGCCGTATCCCTCGTACGTCTCCGGCGAGTTGGCGTACTTCTCCTTCTCCTCCGCCGGCAGCTCAAAGAACTCCCGCCACGCCTCGCGGCAGCGCGCCATCACCTGGTGACTCACGCCGTGGTTCACCACCTGGAAAAATCCCCACTCGCGGCACGCCTCGTCGATAAGCGCCGCCGCCTTCCGCCGGCTAGCGGCGTCGCCGGAGTACAATCCCGCTATGTCGATAACAGGAATGCTGAGCTTACCGGCGGCCGGCTCGACGACTGCACTTGGGCGATCGGGTATTTTCTTCACATATTGATCCGGGATGACCCGTATCCCGCTGACGGATAGTTCTTGGACCCGGATAACAGGTCGGGGCCAACCTTGCACGCCGCTCATCATAGTATATACTACTATTAATTAATGGAATTAGAGAGAAAGAGAGAGAGATATTTATATTATAATAGAGAAAGATAAAGAGGGATGGGATGAGAGAGAAAGTTAGCAAAGCGTTTAATTAATGCGTGAAGGAAAAAGTGCAAAAATAAGGTAGTAGTACTGAAACGTGAATTTGATGGTGTTTTTGGAGTATGAGTTTTTGAAAAACTTAATGTGTGGTGTGTGTGTGAAATGTACGTGAAGGGAGGAGACGTTTATTATATATAGATGAGGAGTAGAAAATTTAGAGTAACGAATGGAACATATATAATCTTGATGTGGTATGATAGTTTGCATTGAATTTGGTATCATCTTGATAGTATGGTAGCTTGTGTTGAGAAATTTGATTATAACGAAAATGTAGAGGAAATCCACCTTTACATTTTGTATTGTGCTTATAAGATATAGAGTATGTATTAATATTGACAATCTTGGCAGTATGGTAGCTCGCTTTGAGAAAGTTAGAATCTAATTTAATTCATTATAGTAAAGTTTTTTTAGTGTCACTAGAACAATCCTCTATCCTTGTTGGAATTTTAAGGATTTTTTTTTTTAGGATTTATTAAAAAATCTCACATTGTCTATAAAATTTGACGGTTACAAACTAGGTGGATGGAAAATTAATAAATTTTTAAGGAATTTTAAACTTTCATTATTCATAAATATATCAATCAACTATTTTAATTAATATGGGACGTTACAAAACATAATTAATGATAGAGTATTAATTGTATTAATAATTTTTTCATTTTTAAACTATTATTCTACCTATAAATTTTAAGATTCTCCAACCAATTTCATTCACACACTTCACTTGCTTTGTGCTCTACTTCAACTTATCCGACCCCTACGGTTAAGCCGCGGACACCTTTAACCCTGAAGAATACGAAGTAAGATATTAAGGTATGAAAGGTCGGGCACATATCTCCGTCAAAGAGAGCAGGAGATTGTCTCACATCAACTCAATGACCAGACTAATGTACTTTCTTCAAGGCAAATTAAAAACATGTGGTGATCAAACTATATATTAAAATAGAATATCCCAATCTCTAATTGTATAGTGGCACTATTTATAAAAAGAATTTGCTTTTTGCCGAGTTTTGTAAAGGTGTTTTAATTTGTCCATATATTATTATGTAAAATGACAATCGAAAGCCTATGTACAAACAATTGAGAATATCCCAATTTCTAATTGTATAGTGACACTAAATTTTTCGTTGAATTTTATTATTCAATTATTAGTCAATTTTAATTCTATTTTGCCTTCTTTATATGATTTAGTATCAACATTCATTGGAGACAAACAATTAATTCAAATCACCTAAAAACAATTAATTCAAATCACCTAAAAGAATTTTCATACGATTTTTTTCTTCATCCAAAACTATCTATCATGTTTAGTTCTAAGTATTTCACTTTTTAGTTGATTGATGAGAATTATAGTAATTTAATTATTTTAAATCACAAATTAGGGTTTTCTCTGTATTTTTTTTACAATTTGTTTATGTTTAATTAGTTCCTTTTCACTTTATTTTTAAATTACCGTAGGTTGGCCATTGTGGGTTGGCCACCGTGGGTATATGAACTCGTTCAAAAAAACATTTTTTTACGTGGAGAATATAGTTGCATACTTTCTTTATGAACCCCAAAAGCACGAAAGCCTTCCGTTTTAGCTTTACCTCTTTCTTTTTTTCAACTATTGTGAGTTTTCTTGCATGCCCACAGTGCCAACCCTAGGTGGTGACCACCGTGGGCATGTCCACCGTGGGTATATGAACTCGTCCAAAAATACATATTTTACGTGGTGAATATAGTTGCATACTTTCTTTATGAACACCAAAAGCACGAAAATCTTCTGTTTGAGTTTTACCTCCTTCTTTTCAACTATCATGAGTTTTTTTCTCGGAGACCCATCTCTCTTCTTCTCTATGTTGTGAAGAAGAAAGAGAAAAAAAAAAGAAAAAAGGAAAACCAAAAAAAAAAAACAAGTCAATTTTTTTAAAGGTATGTTTGTCTTTTAACTCATTTTGGTATAGAAAACTTATACTCTTATGAATGAGTGCAGAAAAGTTCTATGTTTTATAAAAATGTATTTAAAAATACATTCTCACTTTTGGTTAATTACATGATGGAAGAACTACTGATTTCCATTTTGTCATTCCAAACAATCCAAATAAAAATTCAACGAGCAACATCAAACAAACAAGTCCAAACTGATGTACACTTCTTTCGTTTTGGTTCGAGTTAGCCAACTGTGGTTTCTTATTTAGGTTGAAATTTTGAAATCAAAATTTATAGGACCAAATTTGGGTTTTGAACCAAAAACTCCTGTCAAATTCTAATTATGATTAAAAAAATAAATGGTTCTAATTATTCTTAAATTTTAACATTTTATATTTGCATTGGTGCTTATAATTTATATTTCCATTTTCATATTGTGCTTATAATTTAGTTGCTTAACTAAGAACTAAAATTACAATTTGGTTGAGTCTTCTCAAGGTTCAGCTCAATACGAGTACATATAATTTTTTTAGCCTTAATTTTTTCTACGAAACTATTTATTCCTTTTAATCCTTTATATAGTAAGGTCATTATTTCGTTTATAGAGTTTTTTTTCAGTTTTTTTTTTTCAATATTACATTATTTTTTGGAAGCAAACACAATACTTCATTTCTGAAAATTATACGTTTACTGGTACTAACAATTGTATATTTATATTTTCAATCATGTGATCAATTCTTTCTTTGTAATTTTCAAACATCTAACTAATATAAAACGTCATAAGGCATAATTCAAGGTAACTAATTAATTTATTTCTTATTGAACCATTTTTTATTTTTTGTTTTATATTTATCTAAAATATCAATTTATGTGAATTAAAAGACCATCATCTTACAATAATTATGGAATAATCTAATTAAATTGTAATATTATTAATTTTCAATTTATTAATTAAGTAGTAAATTACGAAGGTAATAATTATGCTTAACTAATCAATTAATTTGATATTAGACGTTATAAATATAATGCAAAAATATCGATAACCAATTAATTTATTTCCTAAATTCATAAACAAATTGCCTATAGATTTTAGAAATCCGCAATCATAATCATTGCATTTTTGATAAGTTTTCAAAAATAAAATCTGCTCTCCGTTCTCGCAAAGTTTAATTAAACTTATCTGACGAAGGTCATTTTATTTAGAAAACCCTTTTTGATTGTTCAAATGAGAGATCAACGATCACACCAGCGTCATGAGAAGCATGATCCAATTTTCTTCTACAATCAATTTGAAAGAAGATAAGAAAAAACTGTCGTGAAGATGAAGAAAGAGTAAATGATGGTCTCATGGTTTTCAATTTGTTGTTTTTTTTTTCAGCTTCTTTCTTTTTCTCAAATACACTATGTGTGTGTATGTGTGTTTTTTGGTTTAGTTTTTATATCACAACATTATGTGATAGTTTTCAGGTTTTTGTTTTTAATAAGGTGGTGTTGGAAATATTGGGTAATAGAAATTTAATACGATTAAGAGTTGTATTTTGGCTGGAATAATACTAAATATATATTTACATTGCCACATAAAATTACCATTTTATGTTGACTCATTAAAATGCAAAACAAATTTAATAAATGCAACACAACATTATTGACACTTATATTTAATTATTCATATATAAATTTTAAAACACAATTAATTATGAACATATGATGCCAATTAAAACAAATGTAATTTAATAAGCTATATAAATATTATGTTATCGTCAGTTATATTAAAGAATACATAATAAATAATGAATATATAATAGCAAAGTAGATTTAACAGGCTTTAGGGTGAGTACATGTATGTATACATTTTAAATGGGTTATGTGAATTGTATATTTTTCAAATTTATTTCTAAAATTAAATTAAAATTATAATTTTTGTAATTTATTTGTGCTATATGTTATTAATGGATTTTTTTAATATTCAACTTTATATACGAGAACAAGTTGTAATGAGTACGAGTATATAGATTTGAGTAATTAACGACTTTATTATACGAGTTTGGACCACGAATAAATTGTTTGAGATGAGAACGATTTATACGGGTTTAGTTATAAATTACAGGTTGTAATGCACGAGTTTTTATTGAGAATTGTAACTATTTAATTATTTAGATATTTTTTCAAATTCAAAACGAGTTTGTGTAATTAACGGGTATTTTTATATGGGTTTCAGACAAGAGTGGTATTGAATCATCGATTCCTAATAGCAATGTTTTTTCAAGGCATCACAATCATTCTCATGCGTAGGTGAAATTTCTAGATAATGTATTTTATTAATTATCTAGAATCTCAATTTATGTGTATTTGGAAACCATCACATTGCAAGTATACCTTATACTTCTTCCATCCACGATATCGTTGTCACATTATGGACGATACGAGTTTTAAGAAAATGATGGGTAGTAGTGGATATTAGTAGTATTAATGCGAGTGGAATAGTGAGAAATATAAGATTAAATATAATGTATTATGTAGACCCTACAACTATAAATGAAAGTGACAACTATATCGTGGACGGACCCAAATGACAAAAAGTGGTAACCATATCGTGAAAAGAGAGAGTATTATGTATTACTAGCACAAATCATGCATATGGCCATTATTCTCCTTTATTGTACAAACGTTAGCTTTCCATTTCATTTTTTTGTATATAGTGTTTGTATGTGGAATTCAACCATACAATTCGAATGCGTGTTATTTTTCAATAAAATAATTAATATTAGATGTTTTATCAATCCACGTCAGCGTTCAGGCTCTATTTGTCAATCACGTGCAACTCACGTGCATTATAGCTCATTTGGGCCAAAATTTGTCCTAGAGGCGCAATACTAATTACTTAATGTTCTGAAACCACACTAACCCCTAAATTATTGTCCTGAAAAAGCTTCTAACTCTAGCAATATGTATACATTTTTCCTTTTATTATAATAGTAGGTTATTGCTTTTTGGTTAATGCAATGAAATAAAATTAAGGTGTGGAAGTAAGTTATATTGTTTCAAGAACATTAGATTATTCTAAAAGCCACCATTACCATCACTAATGAAGGTTAATGCAGATATTGTTGGGTGAACTTGATTAAAATTCGGATCCACATATTATATGGTAAATTTAATTCAGAAGAAAATTATTTAGAATATAATATAAAATCACATCTTTCTCTGTAAATGTGTATGCATTTACAAATTGCCAACATTATAAATTTTGAACATTGAAACTTGATTTTACTAACTTTTCGTCGTCTTTAGCTTCTTCAGACATTGCATGGAACAAATATTCTTCAATCGATAGATAATGTTGGTGTTCATTCATATGTCTATTCTACTTCTTTGTAGAGGGAGAATGGTTTGCTATGTGAAAGAGGCAAAATAATCCTTTTAACTCTCCCTTAAATACCCACAGGGGCCCACACGAGAAGTAAAAAAATAGAAAAATAAAAATTTGACGACATTACAGATGTGTTAGATGGGAGGGGCTATTTGCCTTTACTTTTTATATGTTGAGTAACTGACAGACCCAACCCTTGCTTTAGGGGTGTAAAAGTGATTAAGGTTGAGACGTGAGGATTGTATACGCTACTTTACCCTTTTTTAAAATCGGAAGGAAATGGCTACGTGTAAATAAAATAAGCAGGTTCAAATCACTAACGGACATTACTATATGTATTATGGCGGGAACGAGTACTAAAATTACTTTATAATCGAGATTGAGATCAAGTATAATATTCAGGGTACTAAATTACATGCGAGTACTAAAATTACATGCGAGTTTGAAAAGATAATAAAATTATAAAATTATGTTTAATCAAGTTGCGACGAGTAACGAGTATATAAATAAATGTACATTTATACAATATATTATTAATATTTATGATAATATTATTTATATAATATAATAACATTATTATAATACGGTTAATATGTGAACAAATTTAAATTTTTTAATTGGATATGAACGGGTATGTGTATATAAGTAATTGGATGTGATTAATTAACAGGCATTTATTCTTATACGAATTTTGGATCTATTTTTTTATATAAATATTACATAATATATGAGAAATCATGTCAATGTTCGACGGGCAAAGGATAAATACCTACTCGTGATGATGATGGTAAAACGCATGACATAACAACTAATGTAATTTATGGTGAAATTTTTGATAAATTGTGAGGTAATTACAAAATTAATTATTTTTATTCTATACATATGTTTAACTTAAATTCTTTTTATTTCTATGTAATTTAACACTTCTCTTAGTGATTCGTAATCGTATTATGACTTTAAACAAGTTATTTAATTGTATTTTTAATATAAAATATCATAATATTAAATAATTCCGTCGAATTTTGACGGGTTACGCACTAGTATATATAAAAAGATGTAAGATCACTTTGAGATTTTTTTAATTAATATTGTAACGTTAAAGATTTAATATAAACAGATGTAAGATAAAATCTGATCACTAGGACAAAAAAAGATAAAATCTAGCCACTGTTTATGTTAATATTTAAAAAAAATTAATGAAATTCACAAAATTTTATGAACTTGTGATTTAAAATTGAAATTTCGTCAATTCGTGTTTTGTCCAAATTTCGCTAGTTCATTCACGAATCATCATCTAAATATTTGTGATTTTAAAATTAAAAATTGAGCAAATTACGAAAAAATAATCTATATTTCGTGTTTTCTTAACATTTCTTCTCACTAAAATTCACAAATAATATAGATTAAATTCGTGAAAATTTTTGTACCAAAAAAAAAATAATTTACAAATTTAACTTTATAGACTTCATGAATTTCACAAAATTGTCATCCGTAAGATTTTCGTAAATCTAGAAAGAGAGCATATTCTGGACGCCTCATGTAATTTTAATAAAATTAGATGAAAAAAAGGTAAGAGTGATCTAGTATTATTCTCTCCATTCATGATAATTAAACCAAATATATAATCTCGCCACGTATTTTAATAAAATGTTAGGTATATAATATTTTAATGGAGAAGGGACCACTTATTACATTTGGTTGGTTATTAGTCAAGCAAAAAGGTGTGTGGTTAGGTTATATTAAATATGAAAAAAAAAAATGTGGCATTTTTATAAGGAAGGGCTAGTGCGGTATAATCCAAAAATGAAAATGGTCTTATTATTGTGGACACCTCAATAAGATAACTGTGGTCTAATTATCATGGATGGGGAAGGCATTTATAGACGCTAAAGGTAACTAGAATAACTTTTTCCCACTTAAGGTAACTAATATACATTAAATTTGAACTTTTTTATTTGTTGGAGAGGGAAGTCTGCAGACGCTATTCAGAAAATGAATTTTTGTTTGCTGGTGATGAAAGTTTGTAGCTGCTATTCGATAGTGTATGCTTCCTATGTGATAATGTACAAACTACACAAAAAAGATGTATTTATACAAGAAAAACTATGTACTGGTGAGATTTGAATTTTATACAATGGATAGCATAGCATGAAGAAAGTTATATATATTCCATCCGTTACAATAATAAATAATGTCCCCTTTATTTTGGACACATACCATTAAAAATTAAAAAAAAAAAAAAGAAAAGAAGGAAGATCCCAGAGCTTTTGAGAAATTAAGACCTCCGTATACGAACCAATATTTGATATTTTGCGGATTATTAATATGTACTCAATTATGCTTGTGTAATAAAGACATGACAATTGGATTTGGCTATACTAATTGTCCTTTTCGAATACTAATGAGATGATTTAAATTGAAGTGTGAATCAATTAACTGAAATAAGTCAAAATATTTGTTCATGTTTCAACCTATTAAGAATTTAAACTTGCATACACAGATACAATTAATTTAATTGATACTCCAAATAAGCTTAAACGTGATTTTTTTCTAATCCGAGGAGCCTATATTAGGGGCCCGAGAGAGAGAGTAGCTGTAAGGATCAAAAACTTTGAGAAAACAGTTGCACTGGGCCAATAAGGGCTAGGATTTGTTCTTAATAGTTAATACATATAATGTGTAGAAAGATTAATGCTCTTTCAATCACATACTCCCTCCGTCCACAAATCAAATACTCATTTGAATTTCGGCATGGAGATTAAGAAAACTGATAAAGTTGTTTTAAGTGCGAATAAAATTGTAATAGTTCAATTTCAGATGTAATCACGATTTTTTTGTATGCTATCACTAAATAAAAATTGTCAAATACACTTGTTATAGTTTGATTTTATATGTAATTCACAAATTTTTTTATATGATTCATGTTATAGTTTCATAAGTAAAATGTGTGAATTCAGTGTGAAAATAAAAAGAAGGGAATAGATATCTAAAATGTCCCTCCGACCAGCTGAAAATGTTCATCTTTTTTTTTTCATCAGTCTCATTGATAATGTTCCCTTTTTATAAATAAAAATATTTAACCTTTCAAAAATGATGGGGGCTACCATGTTCTATCATTTTTCGCTTACTTCTTAATAACCGTGCCCAAAAAGTAGGGGACATTATCAATAAATAAGAGGAAGTATTATTTAGTACAAGTATCTTTGTTATATTGAGTGGTATAATTTATTTGTTCTATTTAAAAATGTTACAATCCACTCTTATTATACATTAGGGTCTGTTTCCTATCGATGATTATGGTGTATAATATATATTATACATTTTGTTTGGTACAAAGTATGACAGCCATTTATATAGTTCGGGTCCGTGTGAGTTATAGCTATTGTTATTATTATGTTAGTACTATTTATGAGGTAATATAAATAACACTACAACTAAATACTAGAATTTCATCCTCTTATCATAATAAATACATTTTATAGAGAATTTAATATATTATACCAAATACAATATTAATTCTTAATATATACCTAATCATATCAAGTCTTATCTCATAGTAGTTGGTAACAAAGGAGTTATTATTTTTCTCCTTCTAAAAACTTGATATGGGATTATTGAATGAGAACCTGAAAAATGGGGAAGAAGGCCCAATAAGCCGGCCCAAATAAAAATATACAAGAACAAGATGCCCGCGACTAAGAGGAAGGAAAACGACGTAAAAGGACAAGGACACAGATGAAATGCTCACGGCTAGCTCTACACTCGGACCACGTGTGCATGACGCCATTACTTACGTCACTAAATCCACACTGTAGCCTGTAGTAGATAAATAGCCAAATTGTACAATATCATTATTGAACTTACTAATATACATCTCATTAATTTTTATCAATAAGAAACAAAATAAAGATTGTAAATTAAAATGTTAGAAAGATTGTGATTGTAGAATGGGATACAAAGGAAAAAGATCCATAAATGTCAAACGTATGGCCAAATTACATTATAATAGGCAGCGTTTGGTCTGTAGGATTGATGAAATTGATATAATTATATTAGTGATATAATCCAATTGAATTTGGTACGATTAATTATCACTTAACTAGTGGATAGAAGTAGGGGCCATGTTTTTATCATGAGATTAATCATTCAAACCCCACATATATAATTAGGTTGGATTACAGTACTTTATCAATCATGTCTATCAAACAAACCAAAATAACCGAGTGATATCTCTTTCCTAGATTTTCATTCTAAGGCAAAGATGTAACTATGTCAGTCCTGAAAATGGGCAACGTTTTAGACTGTTTAGTCTCGTACGTAGTTAGCAGAATACCAAATTAGTCTTAAAATATTTCAAAACCATGTAGTGTTTTTTATTTGGAAAAAAGTCTTCATATTCCTTTGAGTTATTTTAATGAAACCTTCACAGTGTAATTTTTTAGTTACCATGTCAACAAAAAAATTACAATCAATTTTAAACTTTTATTGTGAAGATTTCGTTTAGTTTTATGTATTTTTTGTGAAGATTCGAGAATATTTCCTTGAGATTGCGAGAAAGTCTCCAATTTCATGTCATCCAACGGAAAAGTGATTTTTTTGTAAAAAGCGAGATTAAATTTGCAGACCTAAATGTTTTGTGGTGCTCAGTCATATCACATTTATAATACACCATTGTCAACAATAACACAGATACATGTATCAATTGAATGCGTAATAAAAAATATATATATATATATATATATTAATAATATTATAATTAAAGATATATATGATTTCAGTGCACACCGAAAGTAGTAGCTTAGGTTCTCACGACATAAAGAAAAATAAGATGCATATAATTGAATGGAAGTGACGAGAAGAAACCACGTAATAAACCCATGATCGCGCCTTGCGTAGACGTCCACTTAAAACGTGGGATTTTAAAAATTAAAATCATGGAGTAATATGTATGCATGACAAAAATATATCACAAAAAACAATGGAGAAAAAACTTGACTTTTAATTAGATCGTTGTTTTTGTCTAATTAAAGTTACTTCCGAACTAAGTCAATCATTTACCATTAATTTTATAACAATTGGTTAGAATTACAATATTGGTGGGACAACGGTAGCAAGTTTTTGGTAATTAAGTAACTTGCGTTTTCAATCATCAACCAATCGGAATGGATGGTTATGGCGTATATATCAAACTACGACAATATTGACCACTTAATTGAAGTTTAAGCGCAGCTAGCTAGAGAATAAGGACGGTAAAAATAATTGAAACTCTTGTCTTGACCAAGACACTTAATGAAAGAAATATACAGTCTATACACACTTACGTTACGTGGTTGGTGGAGATAATATTAAACTCAATTATCACACACGAATAGAACATTACAATAATGAAATTAGATGGATAATATTACATTTTTTTGATAAAATTCGGTAAATTATGTAATTCTCATAGTCCATATTTTCGTAAAAAATTAATAATTTGAAAAATTGATTTACCAAAAAATATCTAATTGTAAACACATAGAAAATCTCTAATGTGATAACTTTATGATACATTTCTTAACAATTAAATGTGATGGTGGCATTGGGATGTATCTATAAAGTGGGGGCAGTTAATAAATAATACGTGCACGTTCGTCATCGTGTGATCTAATAACGACATGATTTGTTAATTAGTTTGAACACAAACACATTACAAAATGTACAAACATGATCTGAACATTCTACGAATACAATTTTTTCGTATTGACACGATACGATTAAAACTTGATTTTACCCTAGGAAAAGAAAAAAAATTATTAGCACAAGATAAAAATAAAAGTAAAATCTTATTAGGTTGCATAAACACGTATCACACGATAATTTCTTATCCTTATTGTATCGACATGATAACGATAAAGATAAGGTCTGACATTAAATACCCAATATATAATTTCATGCGCATTGATATATTGTCGTGTCAAAATTGTCATCCCCACTATAAAGTTGATTAAAAAATAACATAAACAGATACGATGATACTTTTAATCGGAATGACATAGTAATATTCAGAAATTAATCAACATAACGTACATCATCATAATCCTATTATTCAGAAATTAATCAACATAACGTACATCATCATAATCCTATTATTCAAGTATACAACGATCATACCCTAATTCTCCCTTGCTTTCAACGCTCTTAGCTATGGGTTATGAATTATTAATTACTTCAAACGAAATTCACCCTAATAAGGAGAAAAAAGTACAATTTTAATTTATTTATTAATTAATTTAATTATTGAGAATTTGATTTAAGTGATTCGACTTGAGACTTGCCGCAAGGACCCTTCATCCTAATGTAGAGCCGGTACTCGTCGAATGTAGTCGGCAGGTAGCGCGGCGGCTCACCCGTCGTGACAAGCTCCTCCGCTGGCTTAATGACCATTTTGCCATTGGGATTGTAAAAGAATGCCAGTGATAGCCTCTCCTTCGCTGAATTCACGATTACTCGGTGCTCCACGCTTTTATAATTTGCATTGCTCAATATCTGAATTAAAAGAAAAAAAAGATATGTTTAATATCCCGTACGTACGGAATTTTAAAATACTAGTACTACGTATAATTTATGAGGAATTAAATTTTGAAGTAATATAGTATTATAAGACATGAGAAAATGATTTTGATGGTAGTGACCTGAAGTTGGTCGCCTAGGTTGACGATGAAGGCGTTAGGGACGGGGTTGACGGTGATCCATGCATTGCCACGGCGGACTTGGAGGCCGGAGACGTTTTCATCCGGGTAGAGAACCGTCATGCCACCCGGATCCGAATGGGAAGCAAGACCCAAAGTGAGGTCGGGCTGGGGGCATTTTGGGTAATAGTTAACCCGCATGCATGCACCCAACTCCTCGTCTCCTCCAAATGCTTCCACAAGATAATCTTCTCTTAGCCCAAGGTTTGTTGCCAAAACCTTCATCAATTTTCCACATAGTTCTACCACTTCTCTACCGTACTCCGCCATCAATTCCCTGCAATTAATTATTCTATGTCAATGTAATATAATTATAAAGAATTGATCAAGTGATCGATAGTTAATTAGTTGATTATTATTTTATGTGATCAAGCTCTAAATTATAGTGCTATTATTAGTTTTAATTGGTGTTATTCGACTAGACATGTGCTCCCCCATAACTACTCAAACATGACATATGAACTCAAAGCACCCTCACATCTTGGACTTCATGTTAATTTAAATATAATTATATACTACTATATATCTATATTTCAGTGACACAAGCTAGTTTTTGCAATAAATAAGTAGTAGTTCTCTAATTGCATACTAGCATTTTATAAATACCAAAATTGATAGAACAACCCCACCAAAAATAGTAGTGGAGAGCCATGAAATTATAAATATATGAATTAATTAGAATACCTGCATGAAAGGGGAAGAGTAGGCCATTTCTCCTCGTCTCTGAGCTGAAGAGGAAGATAATGGAGGAAAAAGTAGTCGCTCCAATCGAGGGAAATTCCCTTATTGACGCCGAGGCGGCTGCCGTAGCCCTCGTACGTCGCCGGCGAATTCGCAAACTTCTGCTTCTCCGCCAGCGGCAGCTGAAAGAACTCCCGCCACGCCTCGCGGCAGCGCGCCATCACCTCATGACTTACGCCGTGGTTCACCACCTGGAAAAACCCCCACTCGCGGCATGCCGCGTCGATCAACGCGGCGGTCCCCTGCCGGAGTGCGGCGTCGCCGGAGTACAGCCCCCCCATGTCGATGACTGGGATGTTGGCGTCACTAGCGGAGACGGGGCCCGGCCGCTCGGACGGCTTCTTCACATAGCGGTCTGGGATGACCCGAATCCCGCTGTCCGACAAATGCTGGACCCGGACAACCGGTTCGGGCCACCCCTTCCCGGTGCTAATCATCCTATTCTATTGATGTGTGGTTAGAATTAATATTGGTGGAGAGAGAGAGAGAGAGAGAGAGGTTTATACTAGTACTTTATTTCTTTATATAGAGCGATGAACCGGTATGATGAGAGAGAAAGGTAGCTCAGTGTGTGTTATGTAAAGGAGAAGAAGGTAAGGACGAAATTAAAGTGGCGAATGTTGATTTCATGGGAGTTTTTGGAGTTTGTGAATTGTGGTGCCAAAAAAAAAGGAAAAGCTAGTTCGGATCAGTAACTGAGCGAGGCATGAGTGGAGTGAGAGGAGACAGACAAATAAATATAGATATGGGGAGAGAGAGAGAGAGAGAGAGAGAGAGAGAGAGAGAGAGAGAGAGAGAGAATCAATTCAATTCCGGCGCCGTGAACAAGTGGAACTCGTGTGGTAACAGAGTAAGCAACTCGACGTCTGAGAAGAAAGTGCATGTGGAACGAGAACGACAAAAATTAATTAATCGTGGGTTCACTTTTTGTAGAGGAAAATGTGGAAATATGTTATGCAATGTGTCAACTTGATTTTAAAGTAGTTTGAAATTGAAAGTATATATGATTAATTGTTTTTTCTTCCTCAAACACAATGAAGACACTTCAAAGAATCGTCGTGGTGTTCGGATCTTGTACGGTTGTACCCCAATATTCTTATGTATATTCCAGTATTCCACACATTTTTCATATTAATTTTTTTAGTTAATATTATTTATTTAAAAAATATTACTATTATAATATAATGAGTTATTATTAGAAATTAAAGCTTTAAGAAAAAATTATATACTCTAGTTATGAATTAATATCAACTATAATTATCAATTATTAACTGATAAACTTTATATAATAAAAATAAGGCTAAATAGCACAAATTCCCCACCTTTTTTCAATTCGTTTATATCCCCACCTTTTAAAATTAGGTGAAAATTCATCACTTTTTAAAATTTTCGCAATTTGATAATATTAAAGTGTGAATGAATTAAAGAGCTTCAGCATGTGGACTTGATCGTGGCAATTCCAAAGAGACTAGGGCTAATCTGCAAAATTCAGTTAGTACAGTTAGTTACACAGCTAAGGGTGCATGAGCTGATCTTGTTCGTGAAGATGGAGGGCTGAGATCATTCCAACCTCGTGGAGATGTGCTGAGCTCATAACCGTTTTTTCTCTGGAATCTTCTTCATGTATTCATCTTGTTTAAATAGGGTGATTAGGACACAATCGAGTAAGAACATGAGAGAAAGAAGAAAATCTATGCAGTGAGAATTCTTGATGAGAGGTAGGCTGTGAGATTACTTCTTTTTTGTAACTGTAAACTTCTTCTTGGATTCGATAATGAAAGTACTAGCTAACCTCGCGTGGATGTAGATCATTTTGATCGAACTACATAAATCCTTCGCCTTTTTCGGTTCTGTTTTGCTTCAGCAATTCAGATTAGGGTTCATCGTTTTAGTGTTTTGCTTCGCCTCTTTCCCCAAATTAGCGTTGACATGAAATTCGAAAATGCTTACATGGCAAAGCCCGTCAGAAAACAAATGACGCAATTTTGAAAACACTTATATTGTTCTTCGATCGGTGCCCTAATACGCATAAATAAATATAAATATAAGTGTTTATGTTTGAGGAAATGACGATGTTTTGTGTTTTTAAAACTACTTCGTTTATTTTTCCGTCGGGCTTTGTCATGCCATGTAAGCATTTCTGGATTTCATGTTAGCGTTAATTTGGGGGGAAAATGGTTGGAGGTATCAAATTGCGAAAATTTAAAAGGTAGCTAATTTTCACGTAATTTAAAAAGGTGATAATATAAACGAGAAATCGATTAAAGGTAGGAAATTTATATGAATATGGAGCACCGGTAAGGAAGATGCTCCAGATGCTAAGGGAGTAGATTAGAGGGTTGTGAGTTTGCATGCTTGTTAGCTTTGTAATCTTTAACGTCGTTACTTGGTGAAATAAAATTTATTTATCAAAAATAAATAAACAATGTTCCTTCCTCGGTCATCTATTCGATTTTCCTTTATTGTGGTATTTTCTCCACTATTATTCATAATACACATATATTACTTATTATATTCATATAATAATTTCTCATGCTTCACATGTATATCTATTATTACTACCTATTTCCATTCTTCCCATTTTTTAAGGCTTTAGGCATTATTAATTCATAATATTAATATTAATATTATATACATCTCAATTCTTAATACGTGTGTATTTTCAAATTCTCAATAAGTATTATATAATTCATTTTCATTTTTAATTATATGCTTAATTTTTATGAAAAATAAAATAAGTTAGTTTATAAGTAGCGCCAATAATTATATATAAAACAACAAAAAAACCAAATTAGCATTTAGAGGGCAATAGAAAATTTGTAGTCGAAAATCCCTACGAAAACTAAATAAATATATTTAATCAACATAACTACATGAAATTTTCTTTATCTTTCATTCATATTTTTCTAAAATTTTCGATTAGTACCTGCTAGAAAATACTACTCATATCACATTAAATTTTATGCATGGATAGACAGCTCAAAAAATAAAAAAATATTTTGAAAATGTAAATATATCTTTCTCTTTTTTTGGCTAAGATTAGAGATATCAATTTAGCATAAACCAACGAGATAATTCAAATAGACATACAAAGAAAATTTTTGTCTAATTTTAGTTACTATTAACTTTGTAGCGTTCAGATTTTTTTTCAAATATTACCCAACATGTTTGCGATGGGTATATAATAACATCACTATTTTAATTGAGATTAGGACGAGAACGTGTACAAAAATTCTAAACAAATTTAGATTTGAAAAATATTTAATGAATGAGTATCCGATTTATTGTCGTTCATAATTATAAGTTTAAATATGTGAAATAAAATTAATTTTCTAAATTTGATTTACAGTTAATGCAAACAACATAACAACTCCTAAATAAGATATACAAGTAATTTTAAATTCCAGTCAGTCTTTGGAGAGGAATTTTAGAGAGAGAAAGAAAGAGGGAAGCGTTGAGAGAGAAAGACAATTTTTTTCAAAACTATAATGGCGTGATTTGTTGTTTGGTTATTTTATCGTTTGTAAGATGTTTGTATTTATTCTCTTGCTTATTTTGGTGAAATAAAATATTATTTATCAAAACAAAAAACAATTTTTAAAGTATACAAAAATTGATGAAAAATTAAAATAATTTCCATGGAGTCTCGACGAGCTACTTATTAATTGGAGATAGTAAATCAAATACAATTAACAAATAATAATTTAGTTAGATAATAGCAAAAAGTAAAAAATAAAATGAAATTGTTACACAAGCACCAAAAGAGTGGGACATTTAATTGGATCCCTAATAATCTCACGATAAGATCTAAAAAAATGTGAATTATTGTTACACAATCACCAAAAAAGTGGGACATTTAATTGGATCCCTAACAATCTCACGATACGGTCTAAAAAAAAAATGTGAATTAACTGATAATCTAATATAAGGGTAATGATATTCGGTTACACGGTGATCAGACACACTCGTAAAAAAAAAGTTGATTGTAAAAGTGGAAATAAACATATTTTTCCTTTATGATTTATGTTTCCTAATTAGGGTATATTTCAATTTTTAAAACCTATATTATTATTTTTAGCTTGTATGATCGGCCACAGTATAACCAAATATTACTACCCAAATATTTTAATATTGATGATACTTGACTTAAATGATAAAGTTGAAATACCACTAGTCTTTTGTTCGGGAGAGATTTGATGCAATTCCACTAAAATAAAATAAAAAGTAAATAGTTTAATGTACTTTTTGTGCGTACGAAACATTCTTCTATGTAATAAAAATAAATAATATATATAGTCTGTCTTTTTTAATTTATGCATACTTGATAAATTTCGAAGGATAGATATATATCAAACTCATAAAGTGAAAAGGATAAGTTTGCGTGATTCAACCAATTAAAACACGTGCAAGTTTCAACAAATGATTATTCAAAGAGACTTTCACTAAAATTCAAACAAACTTCATAAAGCTAGTGTAGTATATAAAATTCGATTTGATAGATTGTAAAATATATAAAAGGTCATTTCACGTGACTTTAAATAGTTCTTGTTGAATTACAAGAGCGGCCTGTATATTCTTAATTATTTCTGCTCGTTATATGTATAGACGATATTCTTCAATATTTAATAGTTTTTTTAATTAGCTGGTAGATTCTTTGAGATAAATGTGCAACCCCTTTTAATCGTTCCGACAAACAAGATTACCTAAGCAAGAAAAAGAAAAAATTAAAAACAATAAAGTCAATATTCCTTAAACTTACGATTTTAGAAAGAAGAAAAAAACAATATTCTATTTATCCTTTCATAATTGCATACATATATAAGAGAACTAATCCCAGAAATTTTTTTAAATAAGAAAGTAGATTTTTTAAATCACCTTAATTTTGCTCCTAAATTTTTTTCTGTACTATTTCAGTGGGCTCAACTCAATTTGAAATATGAAAGTAGATTTAGACTGGTGTAAATTTGAGAGTATATTTAAGAAGGTTCAAATATTTTTGTAGGCCAAGTCAATTAGAGATCTAATTTTTTATTGATTTGAGTGATGCTAGAATTGCTCTTATTCCATATTCTTTTTCAAAAAACACATGGTCTATTTGGGCTCGAGAGAGCTAGGAATTCTCTTCTGAGTTCAGACAATTTAATACACTTTTTAGGTATACTACCACATTATCTAGATGATAGTAATAGCGTGAGGGTTAGTGCATAAGTCCTTCCATCTTTTATTGACTTCGCCACTTAATTAAACAGGATGGTAGGGTTGAAATTCGAAGATAATTAAGAGGGATTCGAGGGTAATTAAAGAATTATTTAGAAATTCATTACATATACATTTTTTAATTATCCGTCAATAGTGGATAGACTCTTGTAAATAGTTCAGTCCTTATATTTGCGGGGAATATGTTTTTTTTTTTTTTGAGGAAAAAGGTAATATTATTACGAGCACACACATGGAATATGAAGAAGACCCTCCCTTCACAACACTCAGAGGTTCATCCCAACCATGCGCAAAAGAATAATCCTTAAAAATTCGAGCAAGAGCGTGAGCCAACTTATTAACTTTACGTAACATGCTTTACACAAACACCACTAAGAGAATAAATTTGCAGTGAAGATGTTGACGTGTGCATATTGCGACTATAGAAACAGTCATATCAAACAATAATTAATTAATTAATTGTTCATAAGCACGTTTAGAAGGACCACCAATCGTGCAACAAATGTAAACATTTCGAGTTGCAATAATATGACATGTTTTGCTTTTGATCAATACAAATTACCAAATTTCCATTTGTAACAGCGCAAAGGCGAACTATAGACCAAATGATTGATTTTTTTTGTTGCATAGTATATACTTTCCTTTTCAATTGCGACTTTTTGTGAACATTGTTCAGTCACGCAAAAATCATTAATTAATAAGATAATGCAAATTTCTTTGTTGTAATTTTCTTCCTATTAATCCCTATCAAATATCGACAGCGATGAGCATGTCGATTTCTCAATATGTACACAAACGGATGATTATTAAAAGAAAATTTGAAGTATTACATACTCCCTTTTAACTGCTGAAGGTTATCTTACATACAAAGATATTATTTTTGTCGTTCTCATTATATTGCAAAAGTCATTACTATACCTTACCTTAAAATTGTACACACATAACCTGCATTAGTGCAATTAATGTGGAATTCAACAAAGGGCGGACATATTTGAGGAGTGTTACTAAATGATAAGTTTCTTTATGGAATTTCATATCTAATGCATGCAAGTAAAAAGGATTTTTTTTTTCTTATCACGCTCATATTTTGAACTATATCTTTTAAAAACTTTAGAGTCGTATTATTAAAAATGTTGGAATTTTGGTTAATTATAGCATTAAATCCATGAGGGGTGTGTGAAAATTAATGGTAGAAACGAAATCTACGTTACGAGTACTATGATTTAATGTATTTATTTGTTCAATTCCATTAAGGAATGAATGAGCAATTAATACATAAACATGGCTACTTGAAACTAGAATTGTGTGTTTTATACCTTATTTGTCTCACATCGAAAATTCAAGTTTTGTGCTATATATAAAGAGCAACACTATAAGGGAGTATATCCAAGTGTGCTACCTATGGTGCACCTTAGTGGCTCAAGTGTTGACATCTTTTGTGCTTGACCATGATTCCTACGAGGACGGTGCGCCGAGTCTGACGGCGACAAGCACGTGCACGTCGCAATGGGCGCTTTGAGGCGCACTTTGCGATCGGAGCCAAAGTTATTTTGGCTAAGGGACTCGAACACACGTGGACCGCACGGTGTGCACAGAGAGGCGGTTAAGTGGCTGTTTGTTTGGATAAGGGCGCGTTCGGTGCGGCCTACCGCACGGTGCTGTTTCGGCGGTTGAATTCGGTTACAAACGATTCCTCTCATCCGCCACGTGGCGGCACCAGACAAGGCACCCTTTCACCTATGACACGTGGCGCCAATAACCACCTCGTAGGCACCCCTTCCGAACAACCACGTGCATCTTATAAATAGACCTCTTGAATGATGATTTCAATACACCAATTCGAAGATAATCAATATATTCATATAGTTTGAGTCCTAGGATTAAATACTCAGTCCCGAGTATCGAGTTGTTCGCCGGAACTGCGACACGTCGTGCAACGTCTCAAAGTTCACTCCGAACTGTTGTATCTTGGAGGCAATTGCTGTAGACCGCGTGCACGATAGCGGAGCAATATTGTCTTATGGAGATAGAGTCTAACTCTAGCCTCGGTTCTTTTCTAACTCTTCTTTTTCAATACTTTAATTATATATAAGTATTTCGTTTGCCATTTACTGTTCTTACAAGTATATATATTTATATACGTATTATACGTATTATTTCCAACAAAAAATAATTTTGTAAAAAAGGAAAATACATTATAAGTTGACGCGTCACATTTCATTCGCAGCGTCTCTGCATTCGATATAGGAAGAAAGAAGATACAAAAAGATTTTTTGAGTTAGTACAAAAAGATTAATTTAACATTGTCAAACAGCTAGTAATATTTGATAGGGTGATCCCTTCTAGAGTTTATCCCTTTACACTTAATAAAGTGCATGAAAAATTAAGTCTTATCTCTTTAATTTTCAAAATGTGCCAATGTGATTTTATTTTATTTTATTTTTATTTTTATTTATTTTTATTTTTTGAGAAATGTGTGACACACTGTGATTGGATGTTAACATTGGGAATAATACTGTTGCCTATAATGTAAAGAAAATACTTGAGGGTAAATGGTCGAAAATATTCTTTGGCCGACACCAGAGACACTTACTTTTATTCTTTCGATTTGTGCCACGTGACAAACATTTAGAATCTACACAATCACGTTTTATTTGTTCCATAAAAATTCTACTCCTATTTGAATTCCATGACAATTCGCATTTCGATTGGGATTTCCTATTTATTACTGCTAGTGAATAGTGCATGATCTCTCACTAATGTGCATTATTAAACTTTTAATATTTTTTTTTTGTAGTTTAACTTAGTTTGATAGTTATATTTATTAAATTACTTAATCTAGTTTTTATATACTGGTATAAATTTTAATAAAAAATAAAAAAATTAATTACTACTATGATTGAAGAAATTTTAGTTGAGATTATTAAATTTTATGAACTTTAGATGCTTTCGCAATTTAAATTCGTACTTTAAACTTTGACGAAATAAATCATAAACTTTTCAGTTTTTGCAATTTAAACTCGAACTTTAAACTTTGTTCAATTAAATCATAAATTTTTCGAGCCCTTCGGGATGGCCTAGTGGTAGAGCGGGCTGCCTGAGACTGAGAGGTCTCAGATTCAATTCCCACTGACGCTTCTATAGGTCGAACCTGTCTCACCGATATTTGGAAGGTGTGGTTTACCTGCTTTGTGTGGTTTATAGGCTACTGCACAAGGACGGAGGTTTACTCAGTATGCACCAAATATAGCGGCTGCGGGTGTGGTTTACCTGCCTTGTGTGGTTTATAGGCTACTGCACAAGGACGGAGATTTACTCAGTGCGCACCAAATATAGCGGCTGCGGGTTCCAACGATTAAAAAAAATCATAAATTTTTCAATTTTTGCCATTGAAGCACCCCAATATTTCCGCTGCCTGAAAATCTGATATGCCATCTTCAGTGTTTCCATTTCTTCAGCTCCATGCCATCTGGCGCGCTTCCTTCAACCTTTTTCACACCAACTTCTTTCCAGTTTGTCGATAGCACAGTTCCGTTCGACTCCATCTATTAATGAGCACCAGAGAAAAAAAGTTACCAATACTCCACATGCTATGCTTTCAAATCAACGATTAAACTCATTAACAAAATATCTCCCTACTTATAAATACTGAGTAATTTAGGAATTAGTTCTTACAAATGCTTTCATCTTAGCTCTTCGTGTGTCTTCATCTGCATCCTTGTATATTTCTCTGAAAAGCTTGTTCAAAGCTTCATCTCACTCAAGTCTTTCATCCTTTTCTTGATGATGAAAATTAGTAAGTTATGGGATTGAGAATAGATTATTTTAAGTCTCGTGAATTCACGCCGAAGAAGGAATGCCAATATTCATATACCCACCTTCCTTTTCACTTGACCTTCCAGTTTACCCAATCTACTCTTTTGGTTTTAGAGAGGGATATGTGGGTTTTCTCGTTGCTTGTTGAGCCAAAAGAATGCGATATGTGTTCAAAATCATATGAATGAATTAGTTCAAGTTAGACTTGCAAAAATTAAAAAGTTTAAGAATTAACTCACCAAAGTTTAAAGTTTGAGTTTAAATTGCAAAAACACCTAAAATTTGTGATTTAATTCGCGAAAATCCCTAAATTTTATTTATGTATTGATTATCTAACTCAAAATTGGCAGCCTTGGCACACGGTGCTGACTGTCACACATGGGTCTTTGTCTTAGCAAAAGAGGGATAAATTCTTATATTTTAAATGAGGATGATTTTTTCTAATTTATGATTTGTGCCTCGTTTCAAATCTATACTTCTATACTATCATCATCATTATATTATTAAAAGAAAAACGATTCTTGCTTTGAAAAAATCTTACGTGTCATCCCTTATATTCGTCCATTCATATTTATCTAAATTCTCAAATTTTTGAATTTTTAAATGTAAAATAATAAATTTTAAATATCTATACTAAAATTTTGTGTCCCACATCGGTTTCACAATTAAACTCCACCCATTGAAAAGCCTATAAATACCTAGAATCAATGTGTATTTTCTCATCTTTTGCTCCACTAGTTTTATTTGGCCAATTTATTTATTAATCGGCCGAATAAATAACTATATTTTATAGTTTAATTTAATTTAATTTAATTAATTTATTAATTGGCCGAATAGATAATTATTTTTTGTAGGAGTTTTATTTGGCCAATTTATTTAATTAATCGGCCGAATAAATAACTGCTATATTTTTATAGTTTAAGTTATTTTATTTTGGTCAATTTATTAATTGGCCGAATAGATAAT
Organism: Schizonepeta tenuifolia; assembly: GCA_029490685.1. Taxonomy (NCBI): domain Eukaryota; kingdom Viridiplantae; phylum Streptophyta; class Magnoliopsida; order Lamiales; family Lamiaceae; genus Schizonepeta; species Schizonepeta tenuifolia. The sequence continues at coordinate 46,072,907 of CM055958.1, read as the reverse complement.
TATTTTTATTAGGGAACCAATTTATTAGTTGACAGAATAAATGGTTCCAAAATAGTTTGGATAATTTATTGATTGACCGAATTAAATTTGAAAATAGTCTAATATTTTTTATTTAATTTGATAAAAAAATAAGTAATTTGTCAATTAATTAGGTAGACTGGCCAATTTCCAACTGACGGGTACCTCAACTTGGGATCCCAAGTGACACATTTTCATTTTTTATTCTTATTAATTTTAAAATTTTCATTTTATTCATTTTTTTTTCATGTATTTTCTAAAATCTAGAATTGTCATAAACTGTGCATATAAATCAAAATCGTGGTCAATGGGTCAATTCTGACCCGGAACCGTGGCGGTAGACGAGCCAATTCCCAACCGACACTCGAGAAATTTTTCATTTTATACTTTTTTTCCCATATTTATCTAAATTGTCAAATTTTTGAATTTTTAAATGTAAAATAATAGATTTTAAATATCTATACTAAAATCTTGTGTCCCACATCGGTTTCTCAATGAAACTTCACCTATTTAAAAGCCTATAAATACCTAAAATCAATGTGTATTTTCTCATCTTTTGCTCCACCAGTTTTATTTGGCCAATTTATTTATTAATCGCCCTAATAAATAACTATATTTTATAGTTTAATTTAATTTAATTTGGTCAATTTATTAATTGGCCGAATAGATAATTATTTTTTTAGGAGTTTTATTTGGCCAATTTATTTATTAATCGACCGAATAAATAACTGCTATATTTTTATAGTTTAAGTTATTTTATTTTAGTCAATTTATTAATTGGCCGAATAGATAATTATTTTTATTAGGGAACTAATTTATTAATTGACAAAATAAATGGTTCCAAAATAGTTTGGATAATTTATTGGTTGACCGAATTAAATTTTGAAATAGTCTAATATTTTTTTATTTAATTTGATAAAAAAATAAGTAATTTCTAATTTGTCAATTAATTAGGTAGACGAGCCAATTCCCAACTGACGAGTACCTCAACTCAGGATCCCACGTGACACATTTTCATTCTTTATTCTTATTAATTTTAAAATTTTTATTTTATTCATTTTTTCATATATTTTCTAAAATCTATAATCGTCATAAATTGTGCATTTATAAATCAAAATCGTGGTCAACGGGTCAATTCTGACTTGGAACCGTGGCGGTAGACGAGCAATACCCAACCGATACTCGAAAATTTTTTCATTTTTTGCTTTTTTTCTCATGTATTTTCTAAAATCTATAATCGTCATCCATAAAATAATTTTTACGTTATTTGTAGTTGGGTTTTCAACTTTGCATAATTTATAATTTTAATTAACGAATATTACTATACGATTAAGGACGATTAACTAATAGTACAATCATTATTTTTATTAAATTTTTGGATCTATATAAATTCTAAATAAATTTTATAAATTACGCACTTATAAATCACGATCGTGGTCAACGGGCCAGTTCCGATGCAGAATTGTGGCGATAAACTAATATACGGATTTTTTTCAGAAAGGAACACAAGTGACTAATTTTTTAATCGAATTTTAAACAAGTACCAGTATATAAATTTCAAACAAGTTTGAATAATCCTAAACACATCATCTCAAATTATTTTATTAATCGTCTCCGTTGGAAAACGTAGAATATGTAGGAAAAATTGGCAGAAAAATTTACTAACGATTATTTAGGATCACTTTCATCTTATAGAGAATTTTAACATCTATAGTATTATTCGCTATCTATATATCTCTTCTCTCTCTCTCACTACCCGCTCCTTCTTTTGCCTCTTTTTCTAATGAAAAGCAAAAAAATTCAGCTTAAGAGTCGCTTTCCTTTGAGTGAGAAATATATTTTTGCCCACATCGGTTTTGTAGAAGAATAGAGCTTTAATAATTATTGAAAGTAATGAGAATATATTAGTTATAATTTTTAACAAACATAACTATATGGGTTTGAGACGTAAACATGTGGTAAAATTACATTTTAATTAAATTTCAGATGTGTTCAATGGATATAAATTATAAGCGAGTTTAGTAGAATAATTTTATTAATTTTTATAATTTCCGTCGATTTTCGACGGGTTATACGCTAGTTATATTACTAAAAGGAAAACGATTCTTACTTTAAAAAAATTCTACGTGTCACCCCTTATATTCCTCCATTCATATTTATCTAAATTCTCAGATTTTTGAATTTTTGAATGTAAAATAATAGATTTTAAATTTCTATACTAAAATCTGTATCCCACATCGGTTTCTCAATGAAACTTCACCTATTGAAAAGCCTATAACTACCTAGAATCAATGTGTATTTTCTCATCTTCTCCTCCACCAATTTTATTTGGCCCATTTATTTATAATCGGCCGAATAAATAACTATATTTTATAGTTTAATTTAATTTAATTTGGTCAATTTATTAATTGACCGAATAGATAATTATTTTTTGTAGGAGTTTTATTTGGCTAATTTATTTATTAATCGGCCGAATAAATAAGTGCTATATTTTTATAGTTTAAGTTAATTTATTTTGGTCAAATATATTAATTGGTCGAATAGATAATTATTTTTATTAGGGAACCATTTTATTAGTTGACAGAATAAATGGTTCCAAAATAGTTTGGATAATTTATTGGTTGACCGAATTAAATTTGGAAATAGTCTAATATTTTTTTATTTAATTTAATAAAAAAATAAGTAATTTCTAATTTGTCAATTAATTAGGTAGATGGGCCAATTTTTAACTGACGGGTACCTCAACTCGGGATCCCACATGACACATTTTCATTCTTTATTCTTATTAATTTAAAAATTTTCATTATATTCATTTTTTCATATATTTTCTAAAATCTAGAATCGTCATAAATTGTGCATTTATAAGTCAAAATCGTGGTCAACGAATCAATTCTGACCTGGAACCGTGGTGGTAGACGAGTCAATTCCCAACCGACACTCGAGAAAATTTTCATCTTTTGCTTTTTTCCCATGTATTTTTTAAAATCTATAATCGTCATCCATGAAATAATTTTTACGTTATTTGTAGTTGGGTTTCCAACTTTGCATAATTTATAATTTTAATTAACGAATATTACTATACGATTAAGAACGATTAAAGAAAAGTACAATCATTATTTTTATTAAATTTTTGGATCTATATAAATTCTAAATAAATTTTATAAATTACGCACTTATAAATCACAGTGGTGGTCAACGGGCCAGTTCCGATGTAGAATTGTGGCGGTAGACTAATATACGGATTTTTTTCAGAAAGGAACACAAATGACTAATTTTTTAATCGGATTTTAAACAAGTACGAGTATATAAATTTCAAACAAGTTTGAATAATTCTAAACACATCATCTCAAATTGTTTTATTAATCGTCTCCGTTGGAAAATGTAGAATATGTAGGAAAATTGGCAGAAAAATTACTAACGATTTATCAACATTTTCATTCTTTATTCTTATTAATTTTAAAATTTTCATTTTATTCATTTTTTTCATATATTTTCTAAAAACTAGAATCGTCATAAATTGTGCATTTATAAATCAAAATCGTGGTCAACAGGTCAATTTTGACCTAGAACCGTAGCGGTAGACGAGCCAATTCTCAACCGACACTTGAGAAAAATTTTATTTTTTGCTTTTTTTCCATGTATTTTCTAAAATCTATAATCGTCATCCATGAAATAATTTTTACGTTATTTGTAGTTGAGTTTCCAACTTTACATAATTTATAATTTTAATTAACGAATATTACTATAGGATTAAGGACGATTAACGAATAGTACAATCATTATTTTTATTAAATTTTTGGATCTATATAAATTCTAAATAAATTTTATAAATTGCGCACTTATAAATCATAGTCGTTGTCAACGGGCCAGTTCCAATGCAGAATTGTGGCGGTAGACTAATATAAGCATTTTTTTTCAGAAAGGAACACAAATGACTAATTTTTTAATCGGATTTTAAATAAGTACGAGTATATAAATTTCAAACAAGTTTAAATAATCCTAAACACATCATCTCAAATTATTTTATTAATCGTTTCCATTGGAATATGTAGGAAAATTGGCAGAAAAATTACTAATGATTTATCAACGAGTCAATTCCGACCAAGAATCAAGAATCGTGCTCGTAGATGGGCCAATTCAGTACTTGCGGGACAACTTTTTTTTTAATATATTTAATTATGAACTCATAAGATTAAGGATATTCATGGTCAACTTTTATCTTATATCATTGACTAAATAATTTTATGAATCGCAATCATTCCACATAAAGTTTTGTAAAAAGGAAAAACTACCAAGTACATAGTGAAACAATTCTTGAAGTTCTATGCTCAGTTTAAAAAGTTATTCTCGAAGCTGGTAAAAAAGAAAACGAATGTCATAATTTATTTTTCTATGAATATATTTGGAAGATGATTATTTATATAATACTACAATTTATAATTAAATTTTTATTTATTAAATATTGTGTGAATATTTTTGGAATATAGTTATGTATATAATTAAATATTAATTTTAGGTAAAAAGAAAATAAATGTCATCATTAATTTTTTTGTGAATATATTTGGAAGATGATAATTTAAATTCAGTATTGTAGTCAATAGAGCGGTTCCAGGTCGGAACCGTCGGGGTAGACGGGATGATTGTGAAGCGGTGGTTTAACTTATTTTTTTTTATCTTAATCTTGTGTTGAATTCATAATGTGAGATATTTAGGGTCACTTTCCTCTTATAGACAATCTTAACATCTATAGTATTATTCGCTATCTATGTATCTCTTCCCTCTCTCACTACCCGCTCCTTCTCTTGCCTCTTTTTCTTAATAAAAATCTAAAAAATTCAGCTTAAAAGTCGCTTTCCTTTTAGAGGGAAATATAATTTTGCCCACATCGGTTTTGTAGAATAATAGAGCTTTACAATTATCGAAAGTAATGAGAATATATTAGTTATAATTTTTAACAAACATAACTATATGAGTTTGAGACGTAAACATATGGTAAAATTACTTTTTAATTGAATTTGAAATGTGTTCAAGGGATATAAATTATAAGCGAGTTTTATAGATTGCATAATCCAATTATTTAACACTAAAATAATTAAAAAATAATATTTATTTTAATCTATCACATATTAGTACTATTTAATAATTTTATTAATTTTTATAATTTCCCGTCGATTTTCGACGGGTTATACGCTAGTTATACTAAAACAAAATTGCCTATGCTAATTTTCCCGCCTAAAGTTACAACTTTCATTTTAGTTTCCCAATTGTACGAGTCCTTTCGATTTCTTACGTAGCCAGTTGTTCTATTATAGTATTGTTAAAGGTAGCTCTAGCATCAACATTTTTATTAAAGAGGAAATGCACTCATATGTCATTAGCTCAATTGTAATATCAAAAAGTGTCACTAGTTCAAATTTTATCAATTTTTGTCATATGTTTACTTTTTGGACATTTATACCCTTATATTTTATACCTTATACCATGCTAACACATTCTCTCTCCTACTTTTCCACTTTATTTTTCTCTCTCTTATTCACCTAGCTCACGTCTCTCTCTCTCTCTCTATCGTTTTTTTTTTTCAGTTTTCTTCTTCATCAAGTTTTTCTCTCTGCTGATTTCTCTCCGTCCGACTTCGTCGCCATTGTTGATTTCTTTCCGTCGTCGTCGTCGCCATCGCCATCGCCGTCGTCGTTTTCCTCGCCATCGCCGTCGCCATAGTTTGGAGCTTTTTCCTCCATCATAGTCGCCGAGTATTGTTCGTCGTCGACGTGGCTTTTGATTTTGTGGTCGCCGGCTTGTTCGTCATCATCGTCGTGTAGTTGCTTTTGTTGTGATTTTACAGCAATTTGTTGTGGAGAAGTTTTTATTTGTGGTTTTTTTTTGTATTCTGCAAATTTTTATGTGATTTTGCTTTGTTTTAATCTATTATTTTTGTTTAGCAAGTGTTACGTTGGTTGATTTGTAATTTTTCGGCGATTTTTTGTTGCGATTTTAAGCTATGGAGGTAAATTCCGGCGACTGTATTTTCTGGTTGCAGGCTTCGTACGTTTTTCTTAATTTCGTACTGGTGCGTACCAAGTTTACCTGGTACGCAGTACGTATTGATAAAAACGTACTGCGTACCTTAATTTGTTTGAATGGTACGCAGTACGTATTTATCATTATGTACCAAGTGCACTTGGTACGCAGTACGTAGTTATGAATTCGTACCAAGTTTACTGGGTACGCAGTACGCATTTACTAATGCGTACCAAGTTTACTCGGTGCAGGTAAGACCTTCTTCTTTAGTGGTTGCGCATGGAGGATGCTGGAAAGAGAACATTTATGAGGGTGGTAGGAAAGAGTATATTCCTATACCGCCTAGTGGTATAAGCTTTGAATCTTTATTAGCAAAGCTTGAAGTTCGAATGAAGAAGGAGAAGAGCATGTATATGTTTGATGTAGATGGTTTAGTCCAGTCTCCTAGTAGTGAAACTATGAGAATGAAGATTACAGATGATTTCGAGTTGTCCTATTTGATGGATGTGTCGGAGTTTCCTACTGTATATGTGGCGGTTTCTCCCACGATTGATGAATCTTATAATAGGAGGAGTCCTTTAATTGATGATGGTGTGCGGAATGAAGACCAGAACAATTTTGTTTTTGATTGTGATGAGTTGGGTTTAGATGGCATTGGTGAGAATGATGACCATGATGTTGGTAATAGCACTGTGGATGGTAATAGCTTTGTGGGTAATGAAAGTAGCGTAGGACAGCGTTTGTGGGTTATTCCCGGTGCAGCCCAGCAAGCATCTCTTCCATCGGATTGTGCGTGTGGATGAGCTTGTTGAGGGTGGCACTTTTGTCGGAAAAAAGAAACTGAAGTCAGCTCTTGGTTTATATCACATGAAAAAGCATCTCGAGTGTAAAACAATTCGATCAAACAAGGTGTACTACCATGTGTGTTGCAAACTGGTAGAATGATGTGACTTTGAGATGCGAGTAAGTGCATCATCTAATTTGTGGCGTATCAATCTCTTCACTCGTCACTCTTGTGTGGATGATTTGAGATATCACGCTGATCCTAAGGTTTTATCTAGAGTTGTTGCTACACACCTTCGCCCAAATTTTGGGGAAGATGGTTCGTGTCTTAGGCCAAAGGATATTCAATCACAGATACGAAGGGAATTTGGTGTTAATGTAAAATATTCTACTGCTTTGGCTGGTAAGCACCATGCTCTAGAACTGTCATTTGGCGATGCGGATAATTCATTTCGGGTTTCTCTATCATTTTCTATATTAGTCTCGTGTAATTATTATTATTGGTAAATTTGGTACGATTTTGAATTTTCGTACCAGGTTTGCCTCTGTAATACCTGTACATTGAGTACGATTTTTCAAATTTGTATTCAGTGTACTTGTAGTAAGCGGCAAACCTGGTACGAAATTAATATTGCATACCTAGTTTACAATAGTTAGTATAGTATGCTGGTACATATTTATAAAAACGTACCAAGTTTTACCAATTATGTTGGTAGAATCGGTACGTTTTTGTAAATTCGTACCTAGTTTGCAACTATATTACTGGTACATTCGGTACGTTTTTTGAAACGCGTACCATGTTTACCTAGCGTACTTTTAGTGATTTTTTTTATTAATTGAGATAAATTATTGCAGATGATTCCCAAGTTCTTATACATGTTGGAGCAGATGAATCCTGGTTCAATTGTGGACCTTCAGACATGTCCAGACGGTTTGTTTCAATATTGTTACATTGCTCTCTCTGCGTGCATAAGAGCTTTTCGTGCATGTCGGCCCGTGATTGTCATTGACGGCACACACTTGAAAGGGAAATACAAGGGCATTTTGTTTGTCGCAGCTACAAAGAATGCTAATGAACAGATTATTCCATTAGCATTTGGCATTGGTGATGTGGAGGATACTTCATCTTGGTCATGGTTTTTGGAGCGTGTCCGTCGGACGTTTGGTTGCCCCCTGGATTTTATGATAGTTTCAGATCAGCATCTGAGCATCAAGAATGCTATAGATCGAGTTTATCCTGGCATCCCTCATGGTCTTTGTACGTTTCATATACAGGGTAACCTGAAGACTTGGGGTACCGTTGTGATTGATCTATTTCACCTTGCTGCGAATGCTTACAAAGTAGAGGATTATGAGGAGTACATGAACAATTTGAAGGAGGCCTCTCGTGGTGGCTATGAAAAGCTTATGAGTATTGGACCGAGCAGATGGTCTGTTGCACTATGCCCCGTGCGGAAGTTTGGGTTTGGTACATCCAACGCTGTAGAGAATATGAATTCAAGACTTCAATGGGCAAGAAAACTTCCGGTATGTTCTCTTCTAGAATACTGTCGTAATCTTGTTCAATCTTGGTTCTTCCAGCGCCGCACAAAATCTGGATCTAGAAATGAAGATTTATCGGTATACGCAACAAGGGAATTAGGTATAGCTGTTGAGGCGGGGCGCGTGATGAGAGTTGAACCGATATTTGATACGAAGTTTAATGTCATTTGTGGAGTAAAAAGCAATGTTGTTGATGTTGCTTCCAGGAATTGTTCGTGTCGGGCATGGGATCTGGATTTAATACCTTGCTCTCACGCTACTGCAGCAATTAGGTGAGGTTGAAGTTTTTATTTGTTGGTATTAATTGCATATACGTACCTATTTTGCCAAAATTTCTTAGTACACCTGGTACGTAATTGTAAATGCGTACCAAGTGTACCTCATGTAACTTGGTACGCAGGTATGCTTTGATCAATGCGTACCTGGTCATTAAGTTACGATGGGGGTACACTTGGTACGAAATTGTAATTTCGTACCAAGTTTGCTGATCAGAACTTGGTACGTCGATACGCTTTGACTAAAAACGTACCGGCGTACCAAGTTCTGATGAGCATGCTTGGTACGCATTTACAATTTCGTAGCACGTTTGCTTACCCGAAGTTGGTACGCTGGTACGCATTACCCAATTTCATACCAAATTTTCCTTCGATCAAGTTTTAATTTTTTATACATTTTTAGGTTTAAGAAGGAATCCCCACTGTCATATGTTCATGAATATTATTCTACTGCGACGTGGCTTGAGATTTATGCTGATGATGTGATGCCTATTCCGAATAAAGATTCGTGGAGTGTGCCGCCACATGTTGCTTCAAGTATTGTTCTTACACCTAAGGAACCTAAGCAAGCTGGACGACCGCGTACAAAGAGGATTCCAACTGGATCTCATACCAAACGCAGTCGAGGGTGTTTGTGGTGTCATGAGAAAGGTCATTATATGAGTACATGTCCTCTAAGACGCCGGTTGATTAATTCGGAGGAAGAAGGGAGTAGCAAACAACCAAGCATCAATATGAGAACCCGCAAAATGAAGAAATGTGGTATTTGTGGTGTTGCGGGTCATACTCGCCAAACATGTCAAGATCCACATAGATTTGGTTGATAAGTGGAGATTTATTTAATTCTATTAGCTGTGTAGTGTTTGTCATTTTTTTTTTTGAAATTTTTGACGTTTTAATCAATATTGTGTCAAATATTAGCTGTGTAGTGTTTGTAGTTTTTTAAGTAAATCTTTGTACGTTTTGTTTAATTGATTACCCTGCGTACTAGAAAAAAAAAATTCAATGACAAATATATATTCACTGTTTAGTCATAATCAGATAGGTAAAACTGGTAAACTTTTACGAATACGTACTAAAACTCCTGGTACGCTTGGTACGTTTTTGCTAATACGTACCTAATGTACTTGTCATGTAGGTACGCAATTTGCAAATACATATTTGAAACTAATGAAATACTGGTACACTTGGTACGTTTTTTCATAATTCGTACCAAGTGTACCTGTAGAGTAGGTACGCTTTTGTAAATACGTACCTATATTACAATGAAAAACTGGTACAGTCGGTACGTTTTTTTAAATGCGTACCGAGTGTACTAGAAAAATACTAGTAAATCTTGGTACGTTTTGTTTAATTGCTTACTTTTCGTACTAGAAAAACTGTAAAGAAATTAGATTTGCGTACTGTGCGTACCATAATTCATATTAGAAAAAAATTTACATAGTTAATCCCTAGCATATACTAATAGTTATGCAAAATGCACATTCAAAATATTTTAATGTTTATGGATTTACAAAATACTATCCATCATGCACAAAATATTAACACGAATGCACTGTTTAATTCAATTGCCTTCATTCCCTTCATTGACTCCATCCAAATCCATGAGGATTGCCGGTGTCACTTCCTCCGTGCTATGGGCATAAATGGTCCTTGCTATGTGGTCTCTATACTCCACCCGATCTTGAGGCTCTTGCAAACATCTTTGCAATGGAGTTTTTGAGATGAGTTGCTCCACATACTTGAGCACATAGAGGCCACAATCATACCCATTATCTTGCTGGAATTTGTTTCTCTTTTGGCTCTTCTTTGGAGGGAAGCATAATTCCCACTGGCTGAGTTGTGGGTCCTTGATGCGATGATCTTTGTACTATCCAATGGCCTTCATTATTTGTGGGATTGTTCTTGTCATTGGGAGAAAGATATCTCGTCTATTATCGTAATGGTGGTCCTCGAATGTATGTTCCATCGAGTCATAGAGAGTTATCTTCTACTTTTTAAGATCTATCAACATTCTACCCCAGTGATCCTTGTAGAAGCACAATGCAACTACCTAAAAACAAAATAAAACATGGTACGTTATTGTAAATGCTTACCACAAATCTAAGAAAACCAGGTACACTTTTGTAAATGCGTACTACCAAACCAGGTACACTCGGTACGAATTTATAATATCATACCGTATTTACCATACATGCACCTGGTAAAACTAGTAAGATTTTAGCAATGCATACCGAGTGTACTTAGTTTTATTATTATGTATTATTAATAAAATCGGACCTTGTCGCAGTCAACCCAAGGCCTTACGTTTCCCCCCCAAACTGGCTGAGCTCCTTCGGCAAATAAAAGCAACCTCTCCATTTCATCTTTTGGGAAGACCTCTTCAACATTTGGTCTAAACGTCTTGTGATTGTATGGATCAAAAGGATTTGGTCTCTTGTGGATGGTGTCGAACACATTCTCCACCGTTTCCTACAATTAAGTGTAAGAAATATGAATATATATATGTTATGTGTGTAGAAGTATTACTGTATAAAATTTAAATTATTATAATTGGTTGAATTTACCAAAAAAATAACAAGACGTCACGGCAAGATAAGCCTCAATGTGTTCTAAGTCGATCTGTCCTGTTGGATACATGATAGACTGGAAAAGGGTCTTGTCAACACCACAATGGTCCCCGACATTCCTCCTGTTGTCAATGAATATTACATTAATTGAACCTGGTACGTATTGTAAAAATCGTACCGGCTTTACCAATTAGGAATGGTACTCCTGGTACAAATTGGTAAAATCGTACCAAAATTACCAATTGCAATATGGTACACCCGGTACGTTTTCACAAAATTGTACCTAGTGTATTCACACAACATGGTACACCTGGTACGAATTGATTAAATCGTACCGAGTGTACCAATTCTATGCCGGTACACCTAGTACGCTTTTACAAAATCGTACTCAGCTTTTCAATTGTAGAATAGCACACTTGGTACGCATTGACAAATTTTTGAAGATGAAAAATTTAACTTACATTGGAGCTTCCTCTAAGTTCAACCAATGCTCGAAGGTGTGACGTCCTGGTCTCACGTCTTCCGGCAGAAATGGACTGCGTAGAGGTGGAGCTGGGAATCTTCTTCGGAGTGGCCTCGGATTCAAGATGCGCACCGCGTTTTGTTGTGCTGTTGGAGCTTGTGGTGGAGGCGGCCCTTGTGGTACTGGACCTTGTGGCACCGACAAGTGTGGAGCTTGTGGGGGAGGTGGCCCTTGTGGCACCAATATTTGTGGAGCTGCTGGTTTTTGTGCTTCAAATTTTGGACACGGTGTGAATGTACCAGCTGAAGATGCATTTGGTTGAAGAATTTTATCTTGCGGAGGCGTAAATTCATCATTTTCCAGGAAGGTGTCCCACAAGATGTTGATTTGCGTGTCCGAAAATTGATCGGCTTCCTGTTCAGGTGCCTGCTTGAGAAAAGAGAAATATTGGTACGTTTTTCCTAATTTCGTACTTGATTTGTATTGCAAACTCGGTACGTTTTTGAAAAAAAGCTTGTTAGTACGCATGGTACGTTTTTATGAAAACGTACCATGCGTACTCGTGGAAACAGGTACGATTTTGTATATCGTACCAGGCGTACCCAATTACAATACATATCAATCAATTAATGAAAAATAATTCATCAAATATATTACAAATTTGGTTACAACATCAAATAACCAGGAACACAAATATTTGTTCTTAACATGAAAAATAAAATATGAAATTGTTTGTGTTATCACACCATGAAATTGTTCAAATTTTGCTATGCATCAACTCAAGATACATCTTTTACCTCTTCATCATCTAGCTGCTCCGTCGTCCTCCCGCCAGCTTGCTCCGTTGGTGCTCCTCCCTCTGCCTCTTTCATCGTCTTATCACTTTCCATGGCCACTGCCTCCGTTTCCTCTTTCTCCTCGCTTCTCTTGTCGCCATCCACCGCTGCTGCTTCTGTTGTTTTAGGTTGAATGTCATATATAGTAGGAGAGGCTGGAGATGTATAGTGTGCACCCGTGAAGGATTGGACTACCCCTTGTTCTTGGAGCTTGTTAACAACATAGTTCCCAACATCCTCCACGAGCTGCTGCCTTTCATCCGATAGCCATGATATGAGCATATTTGCGGCGGCCTCAACTATCTCTCGCACAAGAACCGCTCTCTACGGCCCTTGCATTAAGTTTGCAAGGACAGAGGAACGGGTATCGGCGGCAGGAGGAGCGGTTGAGGTGGATGCAATGTTGGTACGCGGAGGAGGAGGAGGAAGATTGTCTTGATCATCTTTGTTGGCAGCTTCCGCTTCATTGGCATCAGGCTGTTCATTATCTTCACCACTGTCGGCTGCTTCTCTTTTTCTTTTCTTTTTTGCATCATTCGGATCGTACTTAAATGCAAACGTGCCGATTTCCGAATCTTTCTGTAAAGACAGCCAGTATGGTGTTTGCTTTTCAGCATTGGAAGGCTTCAGCAGCTGTCGAATATTCTGAGAAGGATAAAACATGGTTAGATAAACTGTGGGTAAACTTGGTACACTTGGTCCGAAATTGTAATTTCGTACCAAGTGTACCAATTTATTTAAGTAATCTCAGTACGAAATTCCTATTGCGTACCGAGTGTACCTAACAAACTACTTCTTTCACTTGGTACATTTGGTACGAATTTATAATTTCGTACCAAGTTTACCAAACCATCTTAGCACACTTGGTACGCATTTGTCAGTGCGTACCAAGTTTAGCACTTTGACAATGCGTACCAAGCTTTACTAAAATTACCAAGTGGTACATATTTTTGAATGCGTACCAAGCTTTACTAAAATTAATATTAGATCTAAGAATAAATCTTACCAATTTTATGTCTTCTGCTGGGGGGATTTCTACGTTTCTGACGAATTTGTGCCTCAACATCCGAGGCAGCTTCTTCTCGGTGGATCTCAATTCCACCTTTGTTCCAATTGCCGGCACAACCTTATATATCCACTCCTGTTTAACAAATAAAGCTTTGTCAGTATGTAATCATATACAAGATACAATAGGTTTACTTGGTAATCTTGGAACGTAATTATAAATGCGTACCGAGTTTACCAGCATTAAACTATTACGTTTGGTACGAAATTAGGAAATCGTACCGAGTTTTACCAGTTCGATCTGTTACGTTTGGTACGTAATTATAAAATCGTACCAAGTTTTCCAAGAGACTATACTTATATTTGGAAAACTTGGTACGATTTCCTAATTTCGTACCGAGTTTACCAGTATCGAACTGTAATGTTTGGTACGAAATTTTAAAATTGTACCAAGATTTCCAATAAATACCAATTTCACCTATTAAGAACTTACCAATAAAGCAAAACTGCAGCCTCTGATGTGGTAAGATACGCCGGATTTGTTCTTTTTATCTTCCGTGTCGATTGTTTTGAAACTATCGACAACCATTTAAAACGAAAAGCTGCCCCAGGGGAATTTCTTCCATGCTTCCTCATCCTCAACCAGGACCCACATCCAGTCCGGTATTTTCTTCTTGGTATTCTCATATCCCAGCACGTACGATGCCGCCAACAGAATTTTTGCCAACTTCAAGTAGTCGTCGGCGCTGATTTTGATTTTAGATTCCTTGTGAAAAAACTTCTTGTTCGTAAATGGTGTCCACACCTCTGCAGCAGTGACCATTTGGTTTCCGAATAGTCGGGAGTACAATGAGGTACGCAGTATGATGTGGTCGGTGTAGGGGTCAAAATCTGCAGGGCCGAATTTCAGGCTGCTAACCAATGCAAATTCTTGCCGGCTGAACCGCAAGAGTTTCCCTTCAACCTTGAACCATAGAGTTGAAGCATCATACTCGGGGAATGAAACCACCTGTCGAAGTACCATCCAGTGGATAGCCTTCCCCGATCGCGTGTTCATGTCCTCCATTCCCATAAAATGGCCCAGGCAGGACTGCTTCAGCTTGTCCAAATATGAGTTGCCACTTTCGGTTAGGCATGCTCTGATGTCGTAAACAAGTGACTCATAACCGTGAGTCATTCTCTTGTTTTTCAAATGTTCAAGCTTGAGCCTCTTGTATTTCCATTTGTTCTGCAATAAGAAAAAAAAAAAAAACAATTCAATAACAAACACATTTTCACTGTCTAGTCATAATCTGCTTGGTAAAATTAGGTACGTTTTTTCAAAATCGTACCTAGTGCACTCACACAACACGGTACACCTGGTACGAATTGATTAAATCGTACCGAGTGTACCTATTCTACGCTGGTACACCTGGTACGAATTGATAAAATCGTACCGAGTGAACCTATTCTATGCTAGTACACCTAGTACGCTTTACAAAATCGTACTCAGTTTACCAATTACAGAATGGCACACTTGGTACGATTTGATAAAATCGTACCAAGTGTACCTGTATAGTAGGTACGCTTTTGTAAATTCTTACCTATATTACAATAAAAAACTGGTACACTCGGTACGTTTTTCAAAATGCGTACCGAGTGTACTAGAAACATACAAGTTTTCTTAGTACGTATTTGGGAAAATAGTACCAATTTTAACCAAACAAGGGCATATTCAAATAATCAGAATGCAAAATACATCATGCATAAACAATCTCAGCTATTCAACAAGAAGCTATCCTCAATTCCAGTAATGACATATCTGGTATTACCGGTATGTATTTCACAAAACGTACCCAGTATACCAGTAGAGTTTTCCCCCAAAATCACAGATCTGCAAATCGTACCCTAATTTCCATTCTACTCAACAAACTAGATACGAAATTGATATTCAAAACATAATAAACCCGCAAAATCGGAGAAATCAAATGATAATCAAACATGCAACCACCGTAAATTTCAGATCTGGAAATCTTACCGGCAAATGCTCGAAAGCATCTTTTTCCTCGGCTTCATCCTCCTCGCCATCTTCAGCCTGGTCTTCTTCCTCTTTTCGCGGTGGCGACGGCTGTGCTTCTTCCTCTGCCCGCGGCGGAGATGTCTTTTCAGCTTCTTCATCGCGCGTCTCCGGCGGCCTATGCTGTACTTCTTCTTCGCGCGGCGGCGCCGTCTGCTCTGTTTCTTCTTCGCGCGGCGGCGCCTCTTCGCGCGAAGGCGGAGCAACTTCGGTCCTTTTAGACCTAGTTTTTTTGGCGGCCTTCGTCGGCTGAGTCGCAGCAGTTCTCTGTTTCGTCGCGGCTTTTGTAGGGTTGCTCGCGGCAATTTTGCTTGGCTTCGTCGCGGCGGTTTCTGTGGTCGCCGCCGCTGTTTTTTTGGTTTGGCTCGTGATCGCCGTTTTTAGGGTTTTTTGCAGCGATGTTTCGGCGGTTTTCGTCTTTTTCATGCGCGGCGCCATGTAGTCGGGCTTTAGGAGGTGGTTGGTGGTGGAGAGAGATGGAGACGCGGAGGAGGAGAGGTGGATGGCGGTGGAGAGAGATGGAGCCGCGGAGGAGGAGAAATGGAACAGAGAGAAAACAGGGAGAGAGAATGAGAGGGAAGAGAGAGAATGAGTGCAGTAGTAATTGTTTTTTGAATTTTAACCGTACACACCCCAATACCCTATAAAGGTATTTGAGTCAAATTGGGTACAATTTTACCCAATTTTTGTCAAAAGTGAACTTTTGACAAAATTTATTACCATGTAGGGTAATGACATACTACCATTTCCCTCTATAAATAATGTACATTTATACAATATATAATTAATGTTTACTTTATAATAGTAGTCCTTATATAACATAATAACGTTATTATACACGCTTAATATGTGAACAAACTTAATTTTTTTAATTAGATATGAACGGGTAAGTTATATAAATATTTGGATTTGATCAATAAACGGGTATTTATTCCTATACGAATTTTTGGTCTAATTTTTTTTTATAAATATTATATAATATATGAGAAATTCAGTCGATGTTTGATGGGCAAAAAATATATACCTACTCTTACTCTTGAGGATGACTGTAAGGCGCATAATACAACAACTAACGTGGCTAATGGTGAAAATTTCAACAGATTGTGAGGTATTAACAAAATTATTTTGAATATTTATTATTTTATTTTATGCATGTGTTTACTTTGATTTCATTTGGTTTCCTTGGAGCCGAAAGATGTTGGTGAGCGAGTGAATCTACCCCCTCTATTATTTTAAAAATTGATTATTTTATTTTATGCATGTGTTTACTTTGATTTCATTTGGTTTCCTTGGAGCCGAAAGAAGTTGGTGCTCTTTTCACTTGAATTCTTTTCATTTGTATGTAATTTAACAATTTTATTAGTGATTCGTTGTCGTACTATGACTTTAAACAAATCATTTAATTGTATTTTTAAAATAAAATAAATGTTAAATGACCCTATCGAATTTCGACGGGTTACACACTAGTTCAAATATGACAATTAACAAACACTCCCTTTTTTGACAAAGTCATATTAATTCATATGATCTGAAGTCTTTAAAAAAACATTTGAATTTATTTTTTGAGTAGATGAATTAACGTTTGGAAATAGAAATATTAATAAGCTGACCGCGCAATGCAAACGAAATTGGTAATTTGACTAATTTAACCCTATTATGTTGCAAATAATAAGTAGAAATTTGACTTGCTTTGTATTCCCCACGTCATAATTATCTACACTAAAATTTCTTATATAATAAATTTTTCCGGTAGATCTTTGTAAAAAATTATCAAATTTGATAAGATAAAAATAAAATAAATTTTTAGAGGTTCCTTTATAAGTATACAAGTCCCATAAATGTTGTAAATTAAAAATTATTAATCATAATTTGTTAAAATATAATTGTGCTGTTATTTGTTTTTCTTGAAATTTGAATTTAAGTGAATTTCATCTCTAACTTTTCTAATTACATCCAAATAATACTTCTCCATTGAAATTTAAATATAACTCGATTACATCTCTAACTTTTCTAATTGTATCTGAAAATTTCGTTGTCGAGTTCTTCAACTGAAATAAAAAGTTAAGCATGATCGCCGCATTCAATGTTTTTGTTCGCGTTAAAAATTGATCCATGCATGAATATATTCAATCAAAAATACATAAATTTATTTATTTTGAAACATTTAAAGAATCATGTACAACTTATTCTTACTCATGACCAGTGGTGGAACCAGAAAATTTGATATTGGGGGTCCAATTTATAACAATAGAATAGATCAGAAAATTATGTGATATAAATTTTATTAGAGGCAAATCATTCCATTAAATTAAATAGTCAAATTAGTAAAAACGACGTCTATGAGCCAAGATGAAAAATCCGACACCCAAATTATTACACCATTATGATCAATTATATTTAAGTTAGCAACACGCTTTTATTTTCAAATTTCAACAACTTAACATCTATCTTCTAAAAGGACTTTACCATAAGTTAAAATTCATAACTACACTAAATTATATATATACAAACGTTTCATAATAGCTACAAAAATCAAAATACTCAACATAAGAAGTAAGTTATAAGATCCAACCTCAAAAATATTAATTTAAAAAGCTTCAATATTGATTGCCGCTGCAAATTTATAATAAACTATAAATTTAAATTCAACAATATAAACATTAATGATATGTTAATTTAAAGTAGTAATCACATGGGCTAAATTTTAATTTGAGAAGTAGAAGAAAAAAATGATGTACACATAATTTAACAAATGAATGGGTAGAATTTGAGAAGTTGAAAAATTAGACCTTCTGTTTTTTGTGAAACTCTACAAAAAGAAGAAAAAGCACAACCTTTTCTATTTAATGATGTTGATAGTCCCGAAACGAGTTACTGGTGTATGGGGGGGGGGGGGAATACACCAGTTGGGATTTTAAAAAAAAAAATCAACCCTTAAAAATACTTCAACCGAGTAAAACGGACTCAGTTGGAATCTCACAGCTGAGTAAGCAACCTCAGCTGGACGAGTGCGGCTGTGCGGAATGTGGTGGAAAATTAAGCTCGTTATAAACAACTCACGCTTTTAGTGCAGGGTTGGTCAACAACCAAAACAATTGAGAATGCTCAGATATGCAGATTTGTATGTCGGTTAGATTGATCATATAGGAATACAATAAGCAACTGAATGAAAACAAACACGAACACACAGGATTTAACGTGGTTTGGAGATAACCCTCCTACGTCCACGGGGAGTTGTGAGTCCACACAACTCTGTCCAAGTTCTTCTGGACAAACCACACAGCTTACCCGGGCTGTGCAACCGTTGCAATAAGTTTACGGGTACTTATCAACCTTTACAGTTAAGTTTACGGGTACTTAAAAACCTATGTCAAGTTTGCGGGTACTTGACAACCTAACTACTCAATTACAGGAAGAGTAGGGTCCTAAACCTTTTCAGGTATAAAAGATAAGGTTCCAACTAACAGCTCGAACACGAAGTGAGCTGGGATCTAACACTCTACGAACTCTCACAAAGTGATGTTCTCAAGGTTTGATCTAAAGACACTCAGACACAATCTAATGCTCTAGAACTCTCAACAAGTGATGTTCTTAGAGGCTAAATCTAATTCAGCTCGAGTAAGGAATATAGTTCTTTCTTTCGCTCTGTCTCGTCTCGTGTGTTTTCTCTTGTATATCTTCCGCTCTAGTCTCCAATGAATGGAAGCCTCTATTTATAGGCGGAGAGAATCAACTAGCCGTTGGAGGAGCTGTTGATCTCTGTTCTTTGATAGCGATGGCTTGTCTCTCATCTCTGCAGACTTTCCCGATATGGCATCTGTGCTCTTCTACTTTCCATCTAAGACAGCCTTGTGTTGGGCCAAATGGGGTAATGACTGAACGGTCAAACCCTCATGTGACTTCCTTTTGAAATTCAACTTCAAACCTTTCTGATAGTCAACCTCGGTTAGTCGGTTGAAAGTCTTGATTTTTATCTGAGTGGTCTTCAGCTGATGTTCTGTCTGAACCGTTGAACTCTCAGCTGACTTTGAACTTCATCTTGTTGATATTAACTGATTAAGTTTACAACTGATGTTCCAACTAGAACGCTCAGTTGTCCTTCTTGTATTTAGTCAGTTGGGTTCGAACTCTCAGATGACTTTCTTTTCTTCTGATGTTCTCTTCCTCTCTACTGCTTCTCATCTGATGAATGCTCAGTTGGTTTCCTTCACAACTGATGTTCTGAAGACTTCCCCTTGTTTCCATCTGATCATATGAACTCTCAGTTGTCCTTCTTCACAACTGATGTTCTGTTTGAGTGACGCCTTGTTGCCTTCTTCAGCTGGAGACCTGTAAAGATAAAATCTTAACTTTGCTCAAACAGCGAGCCTAAATTCTAACATTAGGTTCTGACAACATCTACTCGGTTGGGGTCAGTCGATTTTGGAATTCATCAAAACTTATACTAATAAATTTCCCAACAGATGTCTTATTATAATTATGATAGATTAAAAATAATATATATATATATATATATATATATATATATAATATTTTTTTCTAGAATTTGAGGGGGTTTATGGCCCCCAGGATCCCGCTCCCCCCCACCCCCACACATTTATATCAAGTGTATTTGTTGAAATTAAAAAATTACTCTTTTAATTAATAAGTTATTAATTTATTAATATATTAATATTTTTATAAATTAATAAATTTTTATAATCTCAAAATTATTAATTTATAGAGGTTTTACTCTATCTTCACCTTTTTTTTTCCTACCGTAACGGCGACGTATCTTCTAGTGCTGCCATATTTTATGCACTGCTGTTTTAATAATGGGTTTTTGCATAAATCAAAAAGATAATGAGTTTTTGCAAGAAATTTCAAATGCAACAATAATGAAATAAAAGTAATACCATTTAGTATATTAAAATAAATTTATTAATTGTCTAATGTGTTATGTAGTCTATTTTTTTTTTCTTTTTTCTTTTTTCTTTTTCTAAATCTATGCGTTATGAAACGAGCACTTCAACTTTACGAATTTGGCCCACCAATATCTATGAGCATGATGATTGATGAGAACATTCAACCAAGGGCAAATCAAAAGAGAATTTTCATTAACTAGTGTGTATCCCGTCGAAAAATCGACAGGAAATCACATTATGCTAACTGTAATACTATAAGGTAATCTATGAAAAGTTTTACAAAATTGATGAAACTATTTTATGCACAATTTTCCGTAAATTTCAAATCTCATTGCTAGCTTCTCCTCCTCTCTCAACAACTTCAACTACAGTTAACCTTAACATCATCAAAATATTAGAAGAAAAGTTTTGACTTTTAAGAAGTAGGAGTATATATTTTATTAAAAATATTGGCAAATATTTTTTCGCTTTTGCTCAAATATAATCACAAAATAGAGTTTATATTAATATAAATAATATAGAAAACGTAATGTAGGATCTAAAACCAAGGGAATGATTCAAATCCGTTCTCAATTTGCTAAATATAATCATGAAATAGAGTTTATAGTAATAGAGAGTGTTTCTTTGACTTTATTCTAATTTATTTAAGTTGCAAGAAATCAATGGAAAATTAATTTACTTTTTTGGTACATACTAAAACTTACTTTTTGTGTATATCTCTAATCATCTTATCATAGAATTTAAATTTTGGAATCTCTTCCTTATTTATTTATGAGATTGCAACGTATTATTGATCATGCTTATCTTTTATCATCTCACCCACATTAATTGTTGCAATATTCATTGCAAAGTTATTTATTTGGCCAAAAGTAATTTTTATTATAAAACTATTGCTCTTTCTCATCATCTCGTTACAAATTAAAATTTTGAGATCTATTATCTAATGTACTCATGAGATTGATAATTTAAGAAATCTTTATTTTATTTAATTATTTAAATTTCTCTCGTAGTAATAGGATGAATAAGTTTAGATTTATATGTACGTGCATGTCCCTCAACCCGTTTAAAAATTAATTTTGTTATATATTTTCATCTCAAACTCGCATAGTAATACGACAAATAAGCTCGTTTAGATATTATATGTACGTGCATGTCCCTAAACCCGTTTAAAAATTAATTTTATTACTTATTCTCGTCTTGAACTCGTATAATAATACGACTAATAAGCTTGTTATATATACGTAATATGTGCATGTCCCTAAATCCGTTTAAAAGTTAATCTAGTTATTTATTCTCGTCAAACTCGTATAATAATGCGACTAAGACGCTCGTTTAGATTTTATACATACGTGTGCATGTCTCTAAACTCATTTAAAAATTAATCCTGTTATTCATTTTAGTCTCGAACTCATTCAGAATATCCCCTAATAGCATATATAATTATTAGATGCAATTTGCTTGGTAGTTATACAAATTTATTTTGAAAGTAAATTTGTTTTTCTAATTAAATTCAAGAAGATTATCAATTCTCCCATTTTAATTTATTATTTTTTATCCTTTAGTTCAATTTAGTACACATACTTCAGTTATATTATTAAAATTATTAGCTGTAATTTTTTTATTGTTATAAAAATTTATTTTTGAAGTGAAATCTTTAATTTCTAAATAAATTCTAGAGAATTGTTATGCAATTCTCTCTTTTCTTCCTTTTTAGTTTAATTTAGGAATTGAATAAACTACTGTATAAGAATATTATAGCCGCCCCCTCATATAATGATCATGTAATATGAATAAAGATCAAAATAGGAAAGTGGTTAATGCTCGGACCAAAGGTCTCGGGTTCAAGTCCACTGTGGCGCGGTCTTTAAATTTAATTGCTAAGTTGTTTTAAAAAAAAAAATAGGAGATTTTTGCCATCTCATTAAAATATGAAATATAGAAATGCTCCGTAATAATATTATAATTAATGAAGAATCAAAACATGAGAGATATTGATTAAGCAAAGCAAAATTTTAAATTAAAAACTATCGATCTACTTCTTGAAATGCCTAGTTAATACAATTGGAATTCATCACCATCGTCCAAATCGCAATCATCGTGCTCTTTGAATTTTCATACACATATACCATAATGATTAATCAACAATAAAATAAAAGTTAAACCAAAAAACATGAAGCAATATGAACTTGAGCTAAAGCTTACGGATCAATGAGAGTTTACGCGGTTGAAATAAAGAACGACAAAATATTTAATAAATAGGCATGTCAAGAAGCCACGTACCTCAACAGACACCGGAGTTGTTTGAATACTACGCTATCTCCAATAATATTTATAAACCCTACGTTGAATATTATTATGGAACTTACCATGCAATAGAAATAATATATATTTTAGGGGCAACACAAATAATAGTCCATCTACAACTTAAAACCCAAATACTGAATAAATTTAAGAAAAAATACATATATATATAACCAATAGCCATATTAATTGGATATCAAATTGTCTGATCATACGGACGTGGAGTTTGAAATAATATTTATTCGCAATCGATTATTAGTGGTGTTCTTTTCCTACAATCTCAATAAAATCTTAGCAAAAGCAATGCCTCACATATTGGAAAAGTTGGCTGATAACACTCATAAAACGCTCTTGAACCATCGGAGGCGGATTACTCAAATAATAGTCTACATTCACTAAAATAAATTCAAATAGTAACAATACTAATCTTGAAAACTATTATGTGGAATACGAAGATTTAATAAAAAAAAATTGTAACTTGGTAGCGTAATTAACTGTGAATCTACGAAGAAAGCAAACTATTTAGGTTAATAATGTTAGTATATTTCACCATAAAGTAAAACAAATATATCACAAATCAAATTAGGGGGAGACAAAAACAAAATAAATTAATCACCTCTAGTGTAGCGTGGCAATAAAAATTCTCACAAATCAAAGTAGGGGAAGACAACAACAAAATAAATTATTACAATTACCTCTCATATTCTTGTGGCGCAGTTTACATACAAATCAATGTAGAGGAAGACAAAAGCAAAATGAATTTGCAATTACCTCTCGGCTCATATTCTTGCGGTGCAGATTAAATACAATGTTTTGATTAATGTTATCAGTATTTATAAGCTAGCCAACCATTAAGGCATTAATTACATTACATATACAAAATAATTGCGTGAGAATTTTTTTTTCTAAAGATAGGAGAATGCATATAGATATAAAATATAAGAAGGATATTTATAATCAGAATTACCTACAATGTTTTTAGGTCAATTGGCATTACCATCAATAACCACACTAAATAAAGAAAAGATACCAAATAATAAAAATATTGTTCCCTTTATTGAAAGAAAAAAATATTCTTACGCTATATTTATGAATTAAAAATGCATAAAAGATAAACATGAATACTGAATAAAGGTTGAGTCACGTAGGATCTAGAATTAAGGAGAGAGCTCGAATCTACATCAGTTTAAATAATATATAGATTTTGTTGGAATTTGGAAAGGTGAAGACCTGGTTCCATAATTAAAATGAGGGTGCCGATTTGAGTGATTAAGCGTAATTGATATATAATCATGCATAATCATATGTTTGGTTTGTATGATTGGGCATGTGATGAATAACTAGGCCCTTATTCATATCAATCAAGTGAGTGATAAACTATCCTTCCTATTTTGGGGTGATTATTAATCACCCATCCAAATCGTTTGGAAATTTTCAACTTTACTCTTAAATTTTCCCCAATTTTCAATATTAATGTTCAAACTATTGTCTCTCTCTTACCTCTCTATCACTCTTCAACTCTAGTCTCTCTCTCTCTCTCTCTCTATATATATATATATATATAATCTAGATTAATTAAAATGATTATCAATCTAATCAAATATATGATAAATAATCCAAATTCTATAATTCTATCATATTTATTTTTTCATAATCATATTCTTGAAACCAAACATGTCCTAAAGGAATTGCTGGAATTGCTGACAGTGACATGCAATGTGATCTTAGGGTTGATTTGCAAGACTAATTAAGATTAGCAACTAAAAATAAAAAGGAAAGGACTTTACTTTCGAATGAGTTTTGCCTACATTTTATGCAAGGTCTTTCGCTAGAGAACCATCATATACGTTAGGAGTGGGCAATTTGCTACACGACGCGATAACCCAACACAAACACTCACAAAATTAATGGGTTAGTATTAGCTAGGCCTTATAGTGTTTGTGTCGGTACAATATGACACGAAGTTATCATGTCGTGTTCGTACTGGATATAGGTTGGATTCGTGTGTATCCCGATAAGAATTATTTTATTCAGTTATTATTATTATTATTATTTTCAATTTTTTTTTAAATTTTTTAGGGATAAATTGGATTCTAATCATATCGTGTTGTGTCAACACGGAAGATATCGTGTTCATGTCGTGTTGGTGTTTATACATTTCGTGTCATGTTCGTGTTTGGGTCGACCAGTTTCTTAACGGGTCATGTTCGTGTTTGGCCTCAATAAATCGTGTCGTTATCAGGTCGACACGATAACGACGTGACATGCACAGTTTGTCAGTCCTATTATACGTATAAACATTAACTAATATGTAAGAAACTAATCAATTTCTTAGATATGAACACTCTCTGTTGGAAATAATGGTTTGAAAGTCAATTATTTATGGTGTTTAATTATTTAATATATTATTGAGAATAAAATAATTGTGAATTATTTTACTTGTCAAGTAAATAATCGGAATATGTTTATGTTTTCAAAATCATTATTTGGTGAGTGAGAAATGATATATAGCTGTATATTGGAGGTATGAGAGTTAAATTTGTTATAGACGAATTCGATAACACATGTCGAAGGAACGAGCTCGAACTTAAATTGTGGGTATTGGTTTTGAATTGAGCTTGATTTAAAGGACCAACATTAATTCAGAATATGAGCACAGCTAATTGCTCAATTTTAAACATTTTCAATGTTTAATTATTAGAAATGACGGCAGCTTATGTAAATGAGCTTGTCTTGTGATCATTTTGAGAATCAATTTTCATGAACGAAACCTCTGCCAACATTATGAGAATTAATCATTAAATATGAAAACTCCAAATTTAAAGTCTCGTAATCGTAACAACTATTGTTATAGCTGAAATTGAAGCGGCATTTTTTTTTTTTTTTTTTTGAAACCAACATTGTATGGCTTGCTATTACACATTAAAGTGTAGTAAATCTCCTACTAGCCTACATATAGGATTATCATTTCATGGTTTTCGGTGAAGCAATTCTGCATCTCTTCTTTGCTTTCGGTATTTCAGTATTGCTCAGTTCTCGTCTCTCGTTCAGTTTGCGGAACTCGTAGGTTTATGGTGTTACTACCTCCGAGACGTGAAGTCGTTTATCTTTGGGGACGAGCCGCCAATCCGTGAGCACGACCAGCGCGTTTCTCGTCATGCAGGCAGAAGGATTCTTTCGAGCGAATCTTTGAGTTTGTTTTATTGTTTCTTGTAATTCCATTTCGTATTTTGTATTTCTAGTATTTGTACTTTTAATCCAGCTCTTTGTTGTTCGATTTTCTTTTGTAATTTGCATGTTCGAGTAACCACTCAATCAAAAAAATTGTAATTATTTTATGTTAATTTTTATTGAAACGGGCGTCGACCACCCCGTGCCAAGGAAGTTATCAAAAAAAGGCATAAAATTCACTAACAAAAATTCAGTCCCTATTTTTTATGAGCAACACTCCCCTGCGACCCGCCGCCAGCCATGCAACCGGGTCCGGGTCGGGTTGATCCGGTCAACCCGGGCCTGACCCGGTAAATAAAAAAAAATCGATTTTTTTTTAATTTCAGTTTTTTTCCGGCTCCGATTTTACGGCTCCACCTTCGCTCGATTACTAATATAAGGATAATCGTCGGGTAACAATTTGGACTTTTTTGGCTCGCTCTAAGGCCTTCGGCTCCCCTCGCTCGAATCTTGACCAAAGAAGAAGCGACAAACAAAAAACTGAAGAGGCAAAAAAAAAGAGGAACAAAAAATCTAGAAATAAAAAAAAATTGAAAAAAAATAATTAAAAAAAATAATTAGATATCGTGACACAAACAAAAACGCTAAAAAACACTTATTAGGACACTTCTGAAAAGTGTCATAATAAGTCTGAAAAAATAATAAAAAAAATCGAAAAAAAAGACAGGCACGTGTACCCCACGCGCCGCGCATGGATAAAGCGCGGGCACCCCACGCGCCCCATGCGCAGTTGCATATATGGGGTTCGATCTGCCGCATAGGAGTATTTGCCATTTTTTACACATGGCAAATAACAAAGGCTTTTCAGCCTCCACCAACAATTTTTGTTCCTATAGTATCGTCTATATTGATGAAAAAATTGGGGATATCCTAATTCCCCATTGCCTCGTTACAAGTGAATTCGAAGTTCCTCATCATTAATTGCACCTGATCCCGTACTGCATGAGAAAATCATATGTCGATACAATAGAAAATCCGACTTGAAACTACACTTGACATTTTCTATGCATGATCATATGCAAACGTGAATCTTGATCAAACATTAATTCATAATGAGGGTAAATTAAGAAGATATATGGTGGGAAATAGTGGTCCACAAATAGTAATGATCGATGAAAGTAACCACACGTTTGGAGTGTGTGGGTCGAATCGAGTACACGGCTTTTAATGTATAATAGATGTCGAATACTAAATTTGTTGAGACAACAATTTCAACATAGTTTTGCCTCTCTATTTTAACTTATGTGCCGTTTCCACTATGACCTACCCCTTCCTCCGTGCATGATAAGTGTGATCTTATTTCTTTTTTCGGTCCGATCGTCTAAATAAGTGCGACATTTCTATAAATAAAACTCTTTTACTTTCCCCACTCTCATCCACTCTCTTTTTTCTTAAAACATGTGCTGCTCCACGAGTCACACTAATCATGAATGGAGAGAGTATAAAATAAGTGATCATCATCAGGATTCCCTCAAGATTCTTACATGGTAGGCACCTAATTGAGAGAGAGAGAGAGAGAGAGAGAGAGTGTGTCCATAATGCAGGAAAAACTGAATAAAGAGGAGTAAATTTAATTAAATCGGAAAATTTGGAAGATAATCATGACTGTTTGCGTTTGTTGGACATGTGATTGCCACATAATACAATTGGAGGACAATTGGTGGACAAAAATTCATGTAAGGTTAACCGCACAGTATGATTGACTGTACTTTCCATTTGCGCTCCAAGTGCGTACTTTTCACATTCCCGAACAAACGGTTAATTTTTCAAGCACTTGCATTTCCATTTGCGCTCCGGTACTGGTACATACATTTTTATATCGAATTCTACAGTTATAATTGAACTGGATTACTTAACACAATAAATACGCATTGCGAGCATCCATCTTGTGAACAACTTTTGTCGTAGCAACCTGGAATTGTAAACTTAAACATGAATTGAATAGGATAATTATTTCGTAATACAAACAAAGGGCCAATTTCCAACATCTCGGGAAAAATTAGTTGTGCCTAGTTTTGGTTGAGTCGTCTTGCAACTCAAAATGCAGTGCAAAATATGTATGTACTGTTGATGGGGAAATTATTTGATGAAATGAAATGATCAAAATGGTGAGGCATACCATAAGAGAGCCAAAGTAGCTTTTTTGTATACTTAATAAAGAAAAACCATGTTTTTCTTTTAGGGTAATAAACAACCATGTTGGGTACACTTTCTTGCAGAATCAATTTGAGTAATTCCATGTTGTAACTTTTGGGGAACTCTTCTATTTTCACTATATTAATTCATGCATGTGATCTCACATTTAATTGTCAATAATTATATGCCACCAACATTTTTTGCCTTTCGTTTTTTCCCAAAAGATTAAGATTTTTTTTTTCATTCTTTTTTATCTTTAGGTTAAAAATATCTCTTCCTCACCCGTGACAGCGGCACGACACTTATTTGCTCTATTGTTCAAAAACGGCTCTTACTCTTAGGGAACTTCCAAACAATTATTAATTCTTTCTTTTATGATGATGACAAGTAACCGATCTTCAATATGTGTATTAAGTTAATTCGTTAATGCATAACAATATACAAACCGTGCAAGAGAATCGTACTAAAAAATTTTGGTGCAACATGGCCCAACTTATAAGGTGCTGTCGACATTCTTACTTGATACAGTTGATAATAAAAATATGGGAGAAGTGCAAATATAGCCACCCTTGAAAAGAAAAATGCTAATATAGCCACTTTTTTAAAAATGATCAAATATGGTCATGCATGCACGACTAGCATACACGACCTAAACTAGTCGTGTATGCTGACCATACATACACGACTAGCATATACGACCATAGCAATATACACAATAATGCACACACGACTAGCATACACGACTATATCAACATACATGACCTGAATACACGACTAGCATACACGACCATCTATGCTGGTCGTGTATGCAAGTCGTGTATGCGTGGCCATATTTGATCGTTTTTAAAAACGTGGCTATATTAGCACTTTTCTTTTCAGGAGTGGCTATATTTGACTAATTCTCTAAAAATATTCACTTTAATAGTAGACAGTTTAAAAATGGAAAGTATAATTTAGTAAGGGGAAAAATTTACTACGCCCACTTCTCAAAGTGCTAAATGAAAATACACCCTCTTTTGATTTTCAATGTAATTTACGCATGAGTTGAAAAGAGGGCTTACAACTTATAAAATTAACTCCTTTTAGTCACTTCCCTGACATAAATGTTTTATCAGGTTCGACTTCCTACTTCCGACATTGATTGGGGCCCTTTTAATATTAATAGGGCACATATTCTTTTGTAGACTCATTTTGACCGAGTTTTCTTTAATTTTTGGTCGTCTCTCCCCCGTCTCACCCCCAGCCTCTAAACCCCCACCTTCAATAGATAATTTTCGTCCCCCACATCCTGCTCCACACCTCTCGCTTCAACAACATCCCGCTCTACACCTCTCGTTTTCCCTCATCTCTCTCTCACCTTCCTCATCCAAAAAAGCATGCACAACGGGTAACTTCACTTTGTTTCACAGTATAACACAATATGAACAGGTTAGTATTCTATTAGATATGAATCTTAAATTTTTTATTGAGTATTTGTTACGAATTTAATTATAAATAAAATGCATGCCTTCGATTTAAAATGTGAGATTTCGTCTGTTAGTTTTAATATTTTTTTAGTTGCTATATATTCAATTTCCTGCTCGAGAAACCTTCGCATCTACAACATCCCGCTCGAGCGGGATATTGCTTTGTTGAGCGGGAAATCGGATATTGTACCGATTAATTAGTGCTACTACTGTATTACTTGGCAAAGAGCAAAAAAATTGTAAAATGTAGATTTTCGATTTTTTATTGATTAATTAAGTGTAATAACTTGAATTTTCATATTGGTGAATATTTTGAATGTCGAATTTTTTCATAAGTTTTCTCTTAATTTGTACTTGTTAATTACATGAAATCCCGCTCGACAAACTTATAATACCCGAAATCCCGCTCGAGGGGGATACAGCTTAGTCGAGCGGAATTTCGTTTAAAATTATTCTAATAGTGTATAAATTACCCAAGATCCCTAAATCGGTGATTAGTATATGATTAATATATGTTTCATGTTGAATTTATAATAATAACTTGGATTTCGATACTATTGAATTTTTTGAATGCTTAATTGCTCTTAAATTTTATCTTATTTTTACATGTTTAATATATTAATTCTCGTTCGGTAAACCCTAAGTATCACTAAATTCTGCTCGAGCGGGATATAACTAAGCCTAGAGGGATTTATGTTTTGCGAGCGAGAATTTTGTTTTTTAAGTGAAAAATAATGTGAATTGTCTGAATATAATTTTGTCTTTTATTATATACTTAATATTTGAGATTTGCGAAATATTTTGAAATTAATTTTGATTGGTTGCACTTTTATTGTTTCAGATTACGTTCAAGTGGTCCGAGACTATTAACCGGAAGTCGTCGGTTAGCACGGCCTACAAGCACAACGTTTTAGAAGACGTTGAGTCTACATTTATGCAGGTTGGGGGACAGGATCTTCTGGAGAGGTGGCTTGAAGGTTGTTTTAGCCACTTTAATTATTGGCAGCCGGGGTAGAAGTGCGCTATGAGCGTGCATCACGTATTGTCCTGTGAGATTGAATATCCATTCGGCGAGGTACACGACATGTGGTTTCACATCAACAGGGCGAACATTCATTTTTCTTCTGCGGAGTATTGCCTTGTTACCGGATTGTCATCCGGCTCGTCTAATTTCCGACCTTCAAACAACCACGACATACGGGATGTGTAAGTGTATCGGCGGTTTGCCAACGACATGCAGATTAGTGTGGCGGACCTCCTTAGGCGTGTGACAGATCAAAGTGGACTGTTGTACCTGACGGTCACACACGTGTTGGTGTTGTATATGTTGCTGCTTGGTGTAGAATCGAAGAAGTATGTTGCGGATTGGGTGTGGAAGTTGGTGGACGATCTAGAAGTATTTTCTCTGTTTTCTTGGGGCACCTACACCTATGTGAATCTGAAGCACTACGTCGAGAATATCAAGCACACACTCAAGTACTACGGTGCAGCCTGGGCTTTCCACGTTTTGTCACTGGAGGTGCTGCCAGACATAGTCGATGCAGTTGCGGTTATTGACAACCCAAATGCACGGCCCAGATGCATTAGATGGAAGTTTAAGAGCAGAAGTGGAATAGGCCTTGCGCCATTATTTTCTTTGCAGATATATTTTAATTTTTTTATTGAATGTATTTTCTGAATTATTTTTGTAATTGTATTTGTATTTGATAAAAGTTTTTGTACTATAGGTTGGTCAATTCAACCCTTTCGAACCAGATGATGCTGAATTGTAGAGCTTCTATTTCCAATTCACTCAGTTTCCAAATGCACTGGCAGTGGATTATGCAGTGCCATGCATCCTTAATGACAACGACAAACAAAATACCTCTATTCTTACCCTTCAGATGATTGCCATCAATTGCAATCACAAGCCTCCTATTCAGTGGATAAGCAAGCCTACAAGCTCTGAAAGCTACAAACAAGTGTTCGAACTTCCCATCAATCTCAACTTACAAATCAGTAATTGTACCTGGATTCCATTCCATTAGCATGTGAAGATAGCCTGACAACATCCGGAAGGAATCAACATATTCCCCGAATATGTTTTCTATCACTGAGTGCCGTACTCGCAGGACCAAATCATAATGAATGGTGAACCCAAATTCGCTTTGCATCTCTTCCATAATGGCCTTTGACTCTATTATTTTACACTTCGTTCGTATTTTCCAAGCAACGTAGGTTGCAATCACATTCATGTGAACTTTTCTACGAGCAACACGTCCTAGCTGGCGTGTGCATGCGTGATCGACAGTAAAATTGGTAACTCTTCAAGCTTTGGATTTGCCACTTGATGATGCTCGCAGCTCGAACGACCAAGAGTCCATACGCTTGCATATCCATTTGAGATGTTTTGTATCAGAGCCATCACATTTGTATTCTGCTCCAATCTCCATGTGCCACAAGTAGACTGCAATATTTAGAGCTGTTTTACTTTAAAAAACAGAACCAACGGATAAATCACCATTTTCTAGCAGGCCGTTTTCACGTACAACGATTGAATTCATTGCATTCACGGAAATCATCGGAACTAACCAACTGGCTAGATCAGCGGGTTTGGCATCTTCTTCACCGCGAATTCATGTTTCACGCTCCAACATAGTCGATTTCATCATGGTGTCCTCTGTCAACTCTTCCAACACATCACTGTCGGTTTTCAGCACATAATTTTCATCCTCAGCACCATCTGCCTCTTCATCATCGTCAGAACCATCTGCTGTCTCTGGAACTTGCATCGACGTGGATCCGAAATAATGTGTGGATGTCGATGCATAATTAGCCCCAGCGGGGTATGCATCATCAGTAAAAGTGGAGGAAAGCATCGGTCTTTAGATACGATCCATTTTTTCATAATAATCACCACCAAACTCAGATCCGAACGAAGACGGTCGCGGTTTTTCAAAAGAAGGCACGTATACGTTCGTGTATTGGTGAGTCACGTACACAGTTGCTTCTGGCTTCATCGCGCACAACTGATAAAAATCACCATCGGTGCTTAATGGGCACTTTACAGTGCGTTCTCTTGAAGACTTCGGCAGATAATGCAACTCGTACTGTGTGCTGAAGGAATTTACGCTCAATTGACAATTGATATTGTACCTCAGGCCGACAAGATTTCTTTCGATCGAAACGAATTCATATCCGTCCGAGTACGTACAACCGGACCATTTTCCTTCATATTTGGTAATGAAATAGTGATCCATCTACACAGGTACAAATATATAACAATTAATAAAAATAACACAAAAATAATAAATCCTGCTCAACAACCTCATCAATTTCCCGTTCGAGCGGGATTAAGCTTCACGAGCGGGAAATTGCATGGTTCGAGCGGAAAATGTCAAAATTCAAAGTCTAGAATTATTTTTTTTGTCCTAATATACAAAATCCATCTAGGCAAACCTAAATTCCGCTCGAGCGGAAAATAGCTATACTCGAGCGGAAAAGTGTGTAGATAAATTTGTAGAATTTTTCTTAGTTCATATTTGGAAATAATAAATTTTCAATCGGGATTTCACTGACTAGAGCGTGAAATAGTTGATACCCATATTTGGAAATAATAAATTTCAATATTCAGAATAAAATATAGTCTTAAAATGTAATCTATATGTCATTCACATAAATTTCAATGTTTGAAATACTAAAGAGTCTCTTATTCTAATTTATTACGTAGAATAAAAATTATGCGGATACGATAGGAAAATTACAAAGTTGGAAAAATACCTCAACTGATGTTGTTGTCAAAGATTGTTGCCCACTTTCGAATGAGATGAATTTTAATGAGCGATTTTGATTGTTCTTGAGGGTGTGTGTAAAAGAGAGTTGTGAATGGTAAAATATATAGAGTTGTGAATAGTAAACGGATGGCCTAAATTTTTTCTGCAATTCACGTGAAAATTGTACTTTTTTCATGTGGTGAATTTATTTCTACATGCATAAATCAGCTTTAGTTATGTTTCATGTCTGCACAAACAAGTACTTCATGTCATGCACCAGTCAGCCATCATTTTGTACATAGACCAACTTTTCTGCCCTTTTCCGCTCGCATTGAGGCAAATTCCGCTCACCTCGTGTCAAATCCCGCTCGAGCGGAAATTATGATCTCGCTCGAGTGGAATTTGACACGTGGTGAACGGGATTTGCTTCAATTCGAGCGGGAACATCATTTAGATTACTTTAATGACAATTCATAATTTTTCGACTGAATTTAGAATGCTACATAATCGCTATACGTTTGAAGTAAAATAATTAAATTCTATAATTATTGGCTAATGATTGTCAAATAATCACAAAATTAGCATAAAATGATTGTTGATTACACGCACAACCAAACTTGTCATCTACTTTATATCACATCTCTTACACATTGTAAATGAAGTGATATAAAGTGGATGACATGATGATATATTATACTCGAAATATTAAAAAATGTGCAAAATTCATTGTTTTCAAATGAAGTGTGTATTTTTCATTTTGGCAAAAAGAAAGTGTGTATTTTTACTGATTGTCACATTTAGTAATATAAATGACACTAGTATATAATATAGATGATAATATTTTATAGCACAAGGGATGGAGGTTTACCCAGTGCGCACTGAAAATAGCGGCTGTGGGTTCTCACAACATAAATAAATAAATAAATAAATAAAAGATGATAATAAATAAATTGAATATTGTTATTATGAGTGGGATACTTAAAAAGAAAATTGGACCATCTGATATGCGGTAGTGTTAAAAATGTGAAAGAATTAATAGATATGGTTATTGTTTATTGAGACCAGGTGCGATCTACTAGATAATCATTATATTACTAAAAGGAAAATGATTCTTGCTTTAAAAAAATCCTACGTGGCACTCCTCTTAATTCTTTATTTCTATTTATCTAAATTCTCAAATTTTTGAATTTTTAAATGTAAAATAATAGATTTTAAAAATCTACTAAAATTTTGTATCTCACATCGGTTATTCAATGAAATTTCACCTATTGAAAAGCTTATAAATACATAGAATTAATGTGTATTTTCTCATCTTTTGCTCTACCAGTTTTATTTGGCTAATTTATTTATTAATCGGCCGAATAAATAACTATATTTTTATAGTTTAGTTTAATTAAATTTAATTTGGTCAATTAATTGGCCAATAGAAAATTATTTTTTGTAGGAAACTAGTTTATTAGTTGAAAGAATAAATGGTTTCAAAATAATTGGCTAATGTGACTAATATATTGGTTGATCGAATTAAATTTTGAAATATTCTAATAATTTTTATTTAATTTGATAAAAAATATTTAATTTATAATTTATCAATTATTTAGGTAGTCGTGCCAATTCCCAACAGACACGCACCTCAACTCGAGTACCCACGTGACACATTTTCATTATTTATTCTTATTTATTTTAAATATTATTTTATTTTATTTTTTTCATATATTTTTCTAAAATCTAAAATCGCCATTATGAATTAATTTTTACGTGATTTGTAGTTAAGTTTCCAACTTTGCATAACTTATAATTGTAATTAGTGAATATTATTATATAATTTTTTTATTAAATTTTGGCTCTAGATAAATTCTAAACAAGTTTTATAAATTACGCACTTATACATCAGAGTCGTGGTCAATGGGCCGATTTCGATGCAATCTCATGTGACACATTTCCATTCTTTATTCATATTTATTTTGAATTTTAAATTTTATTCATTTTTTTCATGTATTTTTCTAAAATTTAGAAACGTCATCTATGAATCAATTTTTACGTTATTTGTAGTGGAGTTTCCAACTTTGCATAATTTATAATCGTAATTAGTAAATATTACTATACAATTAAAATGAGAACAAATAGTATAATTAATTTTTTATTAATTTTTGGGTCTATACAAATTTTGAACGAATTTTATAAATTATGCACTTATAAATCAAAAATGTGGCCAATGGGCCAATTCTGACCTCGAACCGTAGCGGCAAACGGATCAATTCCCAACCAACGGGTACTGAACTCCGGAATTTTTTCTCCATTTTATGCATTTTTTTTTCATGTACATTCTAAAATCTAAAATACTCATCCATGAATTAATTATCACGTTATTTGTAGTTGAGTTCTCAACTTTACATAATCTATAATTGTAATTA
Source organism: Schizonepeta tenuifolia (assembly GCA_029490685.1). Lineage (NCBI taxonomy): Eukaryota > Viridiplantae > Streptophyta > Magnoliopsida > Lamiales > Lamiaceae > Schizonepeta > Schizonepeta tenuifolia. The sequence goes on along the minus strand of CM055958.1, from coordinate 46,037,140 downwards.
GCGAACATTATTGTATGGCTGGGGACGTGAACGAATAGTACACTCAATTTTTCTTATCAAATTTTGGGTCTATATGTATTCTAAATGAGTTTTATAAATTACACACTTATAAATCAGAGCCGTGGTCCACGGGCCGATTCCGACGCGGAACTGTGGTAGTAGATAGGGCAATTTTCAATCGACGGTTATTGATATATGATTTTTTTTTTAGAAATCGAAATAAATGAGAATATATTAGATTATAATTTTTAACAAACATAACTATATAGTTTGAGTCGTAAACATATAATAAAATCATTATATTACTAAAAGGAAAACGATTCTTGCTTTGAAAAAATCCTACGTGGTACTTCTTATATTCCTCCATTCATATTTATTTAAATTCTCAAATTTTTTAATTTTTAAATGTAAAATAATAAATTTTAAATATCTATACTAAAATCTTGTGTCCCACATACGGATGGCAGTGGATTTTGGATCCGCTCCAGATCCGCAATACCAGATCCATTTTTTAGGATCTGGAACGAAAAATTTTGGATCCGACGGATATGGAACGGATCTGGATTTATTTAATTTTTTTTACCGCGGATCTGGTATTTCTATTTTCAGATCCGGATCCGTCCCAGATCCGATTCGCGGATCTTATATATATATATATATATATATATATATATATATATTATAATTATAAATTTTAATTAGTTTCATTTATTCATTGTTTACCTTTAACATTCATACTTATTCATAATTTTTTTTTTGTTGGCAAGGTGAATTGGGTGACACACATGCTTGTTCCACAGTCAATGAGGATTATGATGAAGATGAAGAAGAACAGATCGATATTATTGATATGGTAATTATTTTACATCAATCTTATACTTTTATTATTGAAATAAATTTGTGTTGCTTTGCTTATGGTCTATCTTTCTTCATTTTTTTAGGACGTCGATGATGTTGAAAGCAGCTGTAATATGGACGACTTGTTCCCATATTCTCAAGATTGATTGATCGCATTCACTTATTTTTCTATTACATGTGACTTTAGAAATGTTTGTGTGATGTTTTAGTACTTATTATTGTATTGTTATGGACGACTTGGTGACTTGTTTTGGTACTTATTATTGTGTTGTTATGGACGACTTGATGACTTGTTTTGGTACTTATTATTGTGTTTGAGGTGATTTTGTTATTTTAAACTTTAATTTAAACAAAAGGACAGATCCGTGGATCGGATCCGCAGAACCGCAAATCCGATGGATATGGATCTGGATTATAAATTTTTAGATCCGATGGATCTGGGACGGATCTGGATCTCAACAAAAACAATGGATCTGGATCTGGAATTAACACGATCCGGTCCAGATCCGATCCGTTGCCATCCCTAGTCCTACATCGGTTTCTCAATGAAACTCCACCTATTGAAAAGCCTATAAATACCTAGAATCAATGTGTATTTTCTCATCTTTTGCTCCACCAGTTTTATTTGGCCAATTTATTTATTAATCGGCCGAATAAATGATTATATTTTATAGTTTAATTTAATTTAATTTGGTCAATTTATTAATTGGCCGAATAGATAATTATTTTTATTAGCTAACCAATTTATAAGTTGACAGAATAAATGATTCCAAAATAGTTTGGATAATTTATTGGTTGACCGAATTAAATTTAGATATAGTCTAATATTTTTTTCATTTAATTTGATAAAAAAATAAGTAATTTCTAATTTGTCAATTAATTAGGTAGACGAGCTAATTCTCAACTGACGGGTACCTCAACTCGGGATCACACGTGACACATTTTCATTCTTTATTCTTATTAATTTTTAAATTTTCATTTGATTCATTTTTTTCATGTATTTTCTAAAATCTATAATCGTCATCTATGAATTGATTTTTACGTTATTTGTAATTGGGTTTCCAACTTTGCATAATTTATAATTATAATTAGTAAACATTACTACTACATAGTTAAGATGAAAATGAATAGTACAATCAAATTTTTTTTTTAAGTTTTGAGTCTATACAAATTCTAAACGAGTTTTATAGCATTTATAAATCAAAATCATGGTCAACGGACCAATTCTGACCGAAACCGTGTTAGTAGACGAGCCAATTCCCAACCGACGGTTACCTCAACTCGAGAAATTTTTCATCTTATGCTTTTTTTTTCAATGTATTTTCTAAAATTTATAATCGTCATCAATGAAATAATTTTTACGTTATTTATAGTTAGGTTTCCAACTTTACAAAATCTATAATTTTAATCAACGAATATTACTATTATACGATTAAGGACGATAACGAATAGTACAATCATTATTTTTATTAAATGTTTGGATTGATATAAATTCTAAATAAATTTTATAAATTACGCACTTATAAATCAGAGTCGTGGTCAACGGGCCAGTTCTGACGCAGAACTGTGGCGGCAGACTAATATATGAATTTTTTTTTCCAAAAAGGAACACAAATGACTAATTTTTTAATCGAATTTTAAACAAGTACGAGTATATAAATTTCAAACAAGTTTGAATAATCCTAAACACATCATCTCAAATTGTTTGATTAATCGTCTCCGTTGTAGAATATGTATGAAAATTGGCAGAAAAATTATTAACGATTTATCAACGAGCCAATTCCGACCAAGAATCATGCGTGTAGAGGGACCAATTCAGTACTTGCGGGACAACTTTTTTTTTTAATATATTATATAATTTTGAACTCATAAAATTAAGGATATTTATGGTCAACTTTTATCTATATCATTGACTAAATAATTTTATGAATTACAATAATTCCACATAAAGTTTTGTAAAAAGTAAAAACTACCAAGTACATAGTAAAACAATTCTTGAAGTTCTATTTTCAGTTAAAAAAGTTATTCTCGAAGCTGGTAAAAAAGAAAACGAATATCATCATTTATTTCTCTATGAATATATTTGGAAGATGATTATTTATATAATACTATAATTTATAATTAAATTTTTATTTATTAAATATTGTGTGAATATTTTTGGAATATGGTTATGTATATAATTAAATATTAATTTTAGGTAAAAAGAAAATAAATGCCATCATTAATTTTTTTGTGCATATATTTGGAAGATGATTATTTATATAATTTAAAATCAGTATTGTAATCAATAGGTCGGTTCCAGGTCGGAACCGTCAGGGTAGACGGGATGATTGTGAAGTGGTGGTTTAACTTTTTTTTTTTTAATCTTGTGTTGAATTCTTAATGTGGGGTATTTAGGGTCACTTTCATCTTATAGACAATCTTAACATCTATAGTATTATTCGCTATCTATATATCTCTTCTCTCTCTCTCACTACTCGCTTCTTCTCTTGCCTCTTTTTCTTCATAAAAAGCTAAAAGATTCAGCTTAAGAGTCGCTTTCCTTTTAGAGAGAAATATATTTTTGCCCACATCGGTTTTGTAGAAGAATAGAGCTTTAACAATTACCGAAAGTAATGGAAATATATTAGTTATAATTTTAAACAAACATAACTATATGGGTTTGAGACGTAAACATGTTGTAAAATTACTTTTTAATTGAATTTGAGATGTGTTCAAGGGATATAAATTATAAGCGAGTTTAGTAGATTGCATGATCGAATTATTTAACGCTAAAATAATTAACAAATAATATTTTTTTAAATCTATCACATATTAGTACTAAATAATAATTTTATTAATTTTTATAATTTCCCATCGATTTTCGACGGGTTATACGCTAATTATATTTAAACAACTTATTGACTAGAATAAAGATGTTTCCTTTATAACTAAATTGTTCATGTATCCTCCCCTAAAATAAATTATCACAAGTTTTTACCGCGATAAAAAAGTTATAATGAATTGTAGTAGAAATTTGCTCTGCCCACTTCGTTTTTTTAGCAGCTCTATCTACCTAATAAACAGTTAAAAAAAAAACAAATTTCCACTTTATAAGCATTTGATTAAATGATTAATTGGATTGAGTTTTATTTTCTTTTACTAGTTCTCTTTTATGTCGCGGGAGTAGGTAGGGATAAAATCGAAAAATTTCTATCTTGTACAGTAAAATGTCTACCGTTTGAAGGTCACGAAAAGACCAATGGGGTCAAGTTTCTGTGATGCCTAACTACCGACTTGTCGAAGTCGAAAGGTGGGACTCAACTGCGGAATTCTTTATCACTACTACAAAATTACATATTGCACGTTGTTTTAATGTTATGTAGACTACTAGTGCACATATTGATAACGACATACACATGCTACAAAATTTCACCACCAATTACTTGAAAATACGGCGCCCACTTGTGTTTTTTATTCGCAGAAGGTGGTGTTTAAATGTATATTTGAAATAAAAATTACAACATATACTATATCAGAGAGAGAGAGAGGGTTTTGTGACTGGGAGATTCTCATTCTTATCTAGAAATACGTTATGGATTAAACCGGATTGGATAGGATTTCTATGAGGATAGGAGGATGGAATAATGAAATGAAGTCAAATATTTACATGATTAATTTCTGCAGAAATAAGATGACATAAAAAATCACACACTTACAACAGACCAAATATGGTTTGGGCCTTCTGAATTTTGTAGTCATTCTTTGAGATCCGATAAGATTTAGAAAAATTTTAAACACAACCCCTATTTTACTCAACATAGCCCCCATAAAAAATAATAATAAATTAAATTGTGAATGTACCATTGTATCCTTATAGCCCCATTTAAAATTTAAATAAAATTGTACACTTAACTGCGGAAAATCATCCAACACCAAATTAAAACCACTTTCCTTTCCTTTTGACTATACTTTATCAAATAATTAACTACAAGCATGCAATATTCACAAGAATCAAACTCCGATCCTTATTCGCTTATCTGCACGCCGAAGATTCAAGAAACGACGTCGTCGTCGGCTCACTCCGATGAGGAGGTGATCCTCGCCACCAGCAACCCCAAGAGGCGTGCTGGCAGGAAGAAGTTCAAGGAGACGCGCCACCCGGTCTACCGTGGCGTGCGGCTGAGGTCGATTTGTGCTGCTTTTCTTAATTCCATGGTTTGGTAAATTTGGTTATTTGCTGTTTTCATGTGTATTAGGTTCTAGCAAACCTTGAGAAGTTTAAGTCAGTTTTCTCGACCAAATTAAATGGATCAAAAGGTAAAGATGCTGGAGACAAGGATGAAGATATGGTTGGCTGGATGGGGGTTGAGCTAAAGTTTGCTCATGAGGCTAGCAAGGTAATTGACTGTTCACTGCTTGTAGCTGTTAGTTGCTTCGTTCTTTCCTACAATAAACTTTCTTGTCCGAGTCTTACATTTGTTATTCCATTGGTTCTGAAGCTTCATGGATTACAATGGCTTCTTATATATTTACTGATCCTCTTACAGAAATATATGTTTGACAGGCCATTCGAGAGTATAACTACTACACCTTCGAACATAAACAGAATAAAAACTGACTGATTCCCCATGTTTTGCTTCTCGATCATAATATTAGGCGGCAAATCAGGCAGTAGGACGAAGACCCAAGGAATGCATCATCCTGTGACCATAATGTTTTGGCAAGTGATCATTAACTCTCTCTCCTTCAACAAGCTTTCATTGTGAACGACCTTGCCGCATTGGCGCTCAAGGGCAACGCCGCCTGCTTGAACTTCGCCGACTCCGCGTGGCGGCTGCCGATTCCCTCCTCGGACCCCAAGAATCTCAGGAAGGCAACGACGGAGGCATTCCGGCTCGGGGCGGATGACGGCAGAGATACAGCCGCATTTTCTGGGATGTTCAACTTTGACATTTGCAAGAGGTCGGGCGTGGCGGCGCTGGCAGAGGGGGTGCTGATGTCGCCGCTGCCGGTGTTGGGGTGTTGGGGTGGAGCTTCGGTTGGGACGACGTGGAAAGTGATGATGACGTGTTCTTGAAGGGGGCTATACATTGATAGTTATATTTTTTAGGGTTTATTTTATTTAAATTTTTTATGGGGGGCTATGTGGAGTAAAATGGGGGCTGTGTTTAAAATTTCCCTAAGATTCGGAACTAGAAACTTATGTCATCCTTTGGCAAATTAAAGAGAATAATATCATAGTTAATCAGACCAATGTATAGGTTAACTTAACCAAAAAAGAAATAAAATTCAGTCGACATGCCACCTGCGCTCTCTGATTCATCTCGTATTTCACTTTATCAGTAATATTAGATCGCCGATAGAGAAATAATCTTCTTCAACCGCATCCTCTTATTCATCTCGTATTTCAAATCATCAAAGATAACATAAAGCAATCGAGAAATAAAACGCACCACCATTCTGTAACAAATACTCCAACACCAGACTCAAAGAACTATTTACATGTGCTAGCAAAGAGACATAAAAACAGTGGCTCGATCTTCAACTAGAGAGGCATAATCTGTTTATAGAGAGGAGACGTTTCATCTAATCATAAGACAAAAAATCCTGCCACGCCACGTCGTTACAGGATAAACCAAGAAATATTACACCAAAATTATCTAGAAATACATGCAAGATACAACAATGCAGAAACTAAAGGGGCCCAAAGAACCAACAGAGTAACGTGCCAAGCAATGAAGGAAAAGATGGTTGCATAATAATGAAGAAGATAAAGAAAAGAAGACAAGCTCCCCAGTTCCTTTCCCTCCTATGTGGGCTTTTCCCTATCCATCATTGAAGATAACATGTTTATCCAAAATAATCGCGATAAAGATAGAACAACAATGAGATGACTCAACCTACATGATGAACATTGTCAACAAAGACTGCCAACACCAATAGTTCAGCCTGCAATGATCACTCTTAAACCAACAAAGGAATTTGCTCAATCTAAGAGTTGGTGGTTGTATAACAACTTGCTCCTGGAAATCACTAAGTTGGCTCTTTCGATTTTGTGGTCAGGGAAAGTACCCTCATCGGATAAATGAACTCACATGGAATTTTGGCAGGACTATTTTAGGTCACAAAGTCAAGTCATTCCATATATAGCACAAAATGTGTAAGATTGCATTCCCAAGTACGACATGTGGATTCACAAAGGTAGAAAACCACGTTGTGGTGATGGGCCAGAAAGAGAGCACGAATAGGACAGTGACTATAAGAAGGAAGAATGACAAAACCCAACAGTATTGTTACATCTCTACAAAATAAAATTGGAGACTACAATGACAAAGAAAAGCTGATAGCACACGTCGACATCTGTCTGACAAAACAGCTGCATGTCGATCTGGGCAATTAGAGATGAAGAGCAGATACATATAAAACTTTTGAAGGCCTAGGCTCTTGTAAAATGTGAATGCAGGCCTCAAGGAAGGGTTATTTACAGTTGGCAGAGATCAGAGTAAGTATAGGTAGTTTTCTTTTTCTTACGAATCTGGTAAACGTAATTGCTAGCAAGAGAGAAGAGAAGAGAAGAGAAGAGAAGAGAAGAGAACAAGACCAAGTTTTTAGAATAGAGTTTGTCTATTGATGCACACATTGTGAAGACATAAAAAATATACTTAACCAGAAAAAAAGGACAAAATTGACTCTTATCATGAAAAAACAATTAACAAAAAATCCATTAAATTTAGCTGAAGACATGCATATGACCTCCTAATCTAGGAAGAGGAACAAAACAAACGCGAAGAAAATCAATTTGCACAAATTGCACTTATGAGCAATTATTTGACACAGATATTTACTATATAGTACCAGACATCTCAATCATCATTCAACGAAAAAACAGTTCGAGATGTTGAATCGGAGGAGAGATGTAGACAATGCAGTGTCTCAGGGACTAGAAGAAGGCTTTGTGTTCTACTTAACACCACTTTGAAGAGGCTAATCAATTGTACTCGCTCCATTCATAATCTTTCTAAGTCACCAATCAGTTGAAACCCCATTGTATACAAGGAAGGCCACAATAATGATGATAACAATGGTACGTTCACTACAAAAGGCAACAATTTGGTAACTCGTATAGATGAAGGAAACAGTCAAATCATCTACATTTACTCACCCAAGTTAATAGAACCATCCTTCATCAGCTTTATGCTCAGACTATTAAACCTCCCTCTAGAGTAATGTCGTGAAGCCTTTCTCCAATCTGTGCCAGTTTTCATCATGGCTATAAATTCATCGTAGCTTATAAGCCCATCCTGCATTTGTGGAAAATTGGTTAAAATCTATTCCATGCTGCACATATTTATACTACAGAAATTTATTTTCACCTTATCCATGTCAACCTCTTGGAAAATGTCGTTTGCCACATCTGCACTGTCATCTTCGCCATCTTCTTTCAAGGCATCGCGGAGCTCCCCAGGCTCAATATAACCATTCCCGTCTTTGTCAAAATAAGAGAAAGCTTTGTGAAGATGCTCATCGTTGGCCATCTTCTGCAAATGGAGCGAAATAGCAAGAAATTCTCCATAGTCCAATGTTCCTTTACCATTCGCATCCACCTGTTGGAAATCTATACTTATATAAAAAGAGCCTTATATTACAAAATTTGAATTGTCTATTATGCCATATACTTATATAAATAGGCTTGTTTTACAAAATTTGAATTATCTATTATGCCATATACTTATATAAATAGCCTTGTTTTACAAAATTTGAATTGTCTATTATGCCCCTATTAGTATTACTTTTTTTAGAATAATAATGTAATATAGTAGTTTATATTTTTAAGGAATATACAAATTCATTAGGAATTTATTTACTTACCTTAGTGTAGTATCACTGCCATCCATCATAGTAACAACATAAAGACAAAATATTATTATCCAAAAAAACACAAGTTTTAGAAATTAAATCTACTTTTTGCATATTTAGAATTTTGAATTAAATATATATAATTATAAAATTATATGGTTAGCTAATTATTGTTATTCGCTCAAATATCTATTCGAAAAATTTGAATCATTTATTTAAGTAGTATTAAGTATAAATATGGGCGCATGCTTGACCTCATTTAACAATTATATTAATTGAATCACATCTTACATGTAAATGAATTAAAATCACCAAGAATGTTGTTATTCAAAAATTAGAGTGGCATAATTGGTTACAGTAGTGTCAAGGCAAACCAAGGTTATCTCTTTTACAGATTCCTATGGTTGAATAAAAATGAGCCTAATGACAAATAAAAAGTTTCTTCACTAACTGTAAAAGCACCAGTTTAAAATCTATAGCTTTACTTTCCAAACGAAAAACACAAATTTGTGTTTAATCTTGTAAAGAAGATGTGCTCCAATCTTCTTTCATGCTTTGCCCTTATCTTTGGTTTTCTAATAAACAGGGTCAGACAAAGATTGTTTTTTATTAATGATAATTAAAATTAGGAAGAAGAATCAGCTTTGGTCCCCATTGTTATTAACTTAAATGCATGTTTACGAAAAATGATTAGCTTCATAAGTGGCAGCATTTCTTTATGCAAAATAATCTAATTATATGAACATTACGCTCTCATATACAAACTCTGAACTAATGGTCTCTATCAAATTCCACAATTATGAAAGTGAGGTAGTAGCGGTATTTATTCTAGGTTCAAAGATGGCAGACTTACAGCTTCAATGAGCATTTGTATTTCAGTCTCTGTCATCTGTGAGTTAGAATTTTTCAGTCCAACCTTGAGTTCATCAGTTGAAACAATACCATCATTATCGGTGTCTATCCTTGCAAAAATCTCTTTGATACCTTCAACTTCCTCATTAGATAAGAAATCAGCAATGACCTAATCAAAAGTCCACAAATGAAGATCTTTCTCAGCAAAATGAAGACTGCAAAAGAGATTGAAAAGGTTGAAAACTGAAATCATCAACCAACCCTAAGAGCCTTTCGCTTGAATCTATTCATCAACGAGAATTGCTTCAGTCTTGACTTAACAACATCTCCAAGAGGAACATTTGAAGCCTTCTTCGCATTTAGGAGCCAAGAATGCTCTGTGAACCAAAAGTATCATGCTGTCAAACATTAAATGACTACATATGCATAAAACTTGTTACATGAGTATGAAGTCTTCTATAGGTTCTGCAAACAGATGTGCTAGGACAAATGACTGGCCGATGATCATTGTTATTTTTCCTGACATAATATATGGCTATGCTAGATAGGTGACTTCTACAAATATAGAGCGTCATTTACAAGCCTCTGAATTTCATGCTTAGCTAATTAGTAATTACTGCACAATGATGCTTTATGATGTTAAAATGATAAGATGACAACCACGCACAAGTACTTGCATAGGCTAAGCCTCGTAGTATATCTAAAGGAGTACTTAGAATGCAAGGTAAAGATAGTAAAACACTCACCATGAACAAAGTATCAAGAGATAAAAACAAAAAAAAAAAAACAAAACAACAAAAATCACAATAACAAGTTAAAAAAGGCATTATAAGATTTGATTATTTGTAAGATGCTAACAATAGCATAGCAAGGAAAAATCTTTGCATGTTTCAGGCTATCACAAAAGTATGTAAGAAGTCACTATGTCTCCTGAATTAGATGTTAAAAGGACTAATACAACATGCATTATCTCTCGCAATATCAATTAGAGCAAAATTTAGTTTAGCGTCTAGTTCAAAGTTCAAACCATCATCCCTCCAAATGTATATTGAAGAGGAAAATAAAAGAATGAAATTTCATGCCCATAATCCAGATTAAACAAAGAAACAAAGAAAACTAAAGTATAATAAGACACCCAAATACTACCATACATATAGAAAAAACAAAAGGTAGAAGAGTGGAAAAAAGTCGATGAATCCAAGAAAACCATGCTGACTATTGATGATTAAGTAAATCAATAAATGTCAAGAATTCATTATAAGGTACAACCATGTATAAAGCTAAAGCTAACATACCAAGAACTTGTTTTGCTGTCAGTCGGAGCTTAGGATCTGGTTCCAGCATCTGTCTTACAAGGCTCTTGGCACTCTCTGATATGCTTGGCCATGGTTCGCGCTCAAAGTCTATTTTCCCACGTATTATGGCCTGGGCTACACCTTGCTCGGATTCTGTGCAGAATATTTGCTTAATGTCAAGTCATATTGGATTATTTCAAATTCTATGGGTATAAACCCACACAGGCACCATGGAAAGACACCATAGAATCACAAGAAATGATTAAATGGAAAATAATTAATATAAAAATTTGTTATTGTATGTCAGAACATGTGATCCCCTGACATAGAACGCCTTATTGGCAAGCAATCACATGTATTTTTGTATACAATAGCAAGTGAAGGAAACAGTTGCTAAGATATGTGTTTTTCCAAAAGTGTATATTCTTAAGCAAATATATAGAGATGATGGATGGAGATAGTGACAAGAAGATAACAAGCGAATTTGAGTTACCTGCCCAGAAGGGAGGAACCCCACACAACATGATATAAAGAATGACCCCTGCACTCCAGATATCTATTTCTGGCCCATAATTTCTCTTGAGTACCTCCGGAGCCATGTAGTAAGGGCTTCCCACAATTTCGGAAAACTTCTCACCTAAATTCAAGAGTTTATTTGTAACACGGTAAAGAGTTAAGAAAATGAATAACCAAACTTCTAGACTTATTTGATTTAAAGAGGATTCAGAACACACAAACCTAATGCATCTACTTTCAATTTTACATAGCCACATGGCCATATGTACCTCTATGTTCTATATACATAACGCAATATCTACAAGACCGTAAATATAAAAGAACCAGATGTCTTTTCTGAAAATGACTCACGAATTGAGATAGCGAGAGCCCCTACCCTTCACGGGATAGTACTTATGTATTGATCACTAACGGAGCGAAACAGCACTACAAGGTCCCATCTCTCACAAAACTACTAAATCAAGTCACATTCTCGAACTTTTTTTTAAAAGTGAAGGTAATATTTCCTTGACATTGTCTTCATCAAATTTTCCTTGCACGTTCTAATTTATAAAACAATCCATTGTTATAGTACATGCAACAATTCAAAACTGCGGAGGCAAATGCAATCACGATACAGGTGTTCCAATATCTAACTCTGCTTAGAATTTGCAATACTGTAAATACAATATATCCGTAGTCAGCTAACGATTCAACAAACGAACTAATAACTTGCAAATATTTAAAACGAAATACAAACAGAATTATTTGACTAACCTGGCTTGAAGAAAATAGACAATCCAAAATCAATTGCTTTAAGAGGCGAATTTTCCTTCTTATTCGAGAATAGAAAGTTCTCGGGCTTCAAGTCCCTATGGATAACCCCATGTTTGTGGCAGAGCTGCACGACCTCCACAATCGTCCTCGTCACAGCCGCTGCCGCCCGCTCCGTGTAATGCCCTCGAGCTACGATCCTATCAAACAGCTCCCCGCCCTCGCACAATTCCATGACCAAATGAACGACATTCTCGTCCTCGCACGCCTCCTTCAAGCTCACGATGCTCGAATTCTGCGGCAAATGTCTCATTATCGCCACCTCCCTCCTGACATCCTCCACATCCACCGCCGTCCGCAGCTTCCGCTTCGATATCGACTTGCAAGCCAACATCTCCCTCGTCTCCCTCTCAATGCACAAGTAGGTAACCCCGAATTCGCCTCTTCCTAGCTCGCGATCGACTAAATACTTCTCCTCGATATTCTCCTTCTCCACATCTGTCAGAACGGTGATTGCCTTCTTAACGTTGCCGGAGGACTTCTCTTTGCGTCCGTGGTCGTGGCCGGAGAAGTTGCACGACTTGACGTCTTCTCTGGCGACGGCCGCCGGAGATCTGCAGCAGTTCCCCATTCAAAATTCAGCTGAGAGCTGTTCAGTTAAGCAAAAAACCCTAAGTGTAGCAGAATCTCTGCTTTTACATCACTGGAATGTAAAATGGAGCTCGCCGATAGAATGTGAGTGAGATTGTCACACAAAATGAGTGAATTTCTCACTTCTCAGCCAGTGTGTGAGAGTGTTTGGGCCTTGGGGGGTCACTCTGCAAACAGCAGAAGGTGGGTACGGGTAAACGGTTCAGATACTTTTGTAGAGAAAGATAGACATCTTTATAAAATTTGGGCATTAAGAATAATAATAGAATATTGTATTTATCAAAAAGAATAATAGAATATTGTACGAATATTTGTTATGTGTTTGTGTTTTTCATGTTATGATTTTTGTGAAATTTAGTTTGTCGGTTGAGCGAAGGGGATGTGACTATGCAGTGGAAAAAAATATGAAGTCGCGAAACGGTTACTCTCTTAGTTTCATTTTTTGAGGTCTTCAACCGATATTAAGAAATAAATTGTTATAATAAACTTAAAAATAAAAAAGGAAAATTTTATGGTATTTTTGTAACCATTTCACAAAGATGGAAGATAGTACTACTTTTTATGGTATAATAGTGTAAATAATGAGTTAATGTTGTGACATTTGTTATGTGTTGTTTTTTACTACTTTTTAGGAAAAGTTTTAGAATAAGCGGGTGATATGGTCCTAGGATGATGATGAGTATTTAATTATATTTTTATGGGATTTCAAAGATTGATAATTTTAGGTGAAAATTCTACAATGATGGAGTTTTAGTCCTATGGTGATCCAATGATTAATTATGATTTAATTTTATTTCTCATTTATTTTTATTTATAATAAATAAAAATATCAAATTAATTATCTAAATATATAGAATTAAAACCGAACAATTTTAATGAATTTTAAAACAGATAAGAAAAATACAATAATAGTGAAATACAAAGCTAAGCTAGTTGGGCAAATCGAAACGTGTCTAAATTTCTTCAATCAAATCGTCCGTAAGACGATCGTGGGCTCTTACATCTTGAACGCGAGTTCGTCTCTCAATATATTGTGTGAATGCACGCGTTCCACCCATGATTACTAGTGTCATATTAACATTGGCGTCGCCATGTGCGCTCGATTCTGGAGTAAATTGACTTGCTCGGTATCCTTCATCTTTAATGATCATGTTATTCATAATGATGCAAGCGTACATGATGTCGCTTAAGTGTTCTCGAAAATGCAAGCGAGCAGGGCACTTTATAATTGCCCAGCGAGCTTGGATGACACCCAAAGCCCTTTCAACGTCCTTTCGTGTAGCTTCTTGCATCTGAGCAAATCGGCATCTCTTTGGATCTGTTAGAGCTTGCATTGTCTTCACGAATGTAGCCCATTTCAGATAGATATCGTCGACAAGATAGTAGCTCATTGAATGTTCGTGACCATTTGAGATGAAGGTGACTGTCGGGGCTTTCCCATGGAGAAGGTCGACGAAGATGTCGGACTGATTGTGCACATTGATGTCGTTATTGCTGTCGGCGACACCGAAGAAAGCATGTCAAATCCATAAATCTTGGGAGGCAGCCACTTCAAGGATTAGCGTGGGATGACCCTTTTTCGTTGGGTTATGTACGAACCTTTCCAAGCCGTTGGACAATTCTTTCATGCCCAGTGCATCAGTGCATGCAGTGGATACTTCCAAGCATACCAGGAAAGTCGTGCATCGCCTCGTGCTATAAGTCTGGCGACGTCATCAGTGTTTGGCCTCCTCAAATATACGTCACCAAAAGCAACTCTAATGACCTTACAAAATTTCTTAAGAATTTATGTGCCCGTTGTCGATCCAACGTGCACATATTCGTCATATTGTTTGGCAGCTCCACTGTTCGCAAGTTGTCTCAAAGCAACAGTGCATTTCACCCATGAGTGAAGCCTCATTCTTCCAGTTGCATCCGTGTGTTGTTCAAAATAAGGCTCCCAAGCAACCAAAGTGGCGGCTATCTGTAGGAACAACTTCTTGCTCATGCGAAATCGATGGTGAAATACATTTTCGCCCCAAATCGGATTCTCAGCAAAATAATCGCGAATGATGCATTCTGCAGCCTCCTCACGATTCTGTCGCACATACATCTTTCTCGATGATTCTGCTTCGTCTCCATCTTCAAAGTGTTGTCAGTAGATATCAATGTCTTACTAACGAAGCTCGAGTGCCCTCTCACGGCGTTTCTCTTCTTCTTTAAGATCGAAGAATTCTCCGTTTTAACTTCAAGACATTTTTTTTACTTGAATATAGTGTGAAAATTGAAAGAAGATAATGAAGAATAAGGGAGTAGATGAGGTGTGAAATGATAAGAGGAAGAATGTGATATTTATTGGGGGAAAAAAGTGTCGTTGTATTTGACCGTTGATGCTGGTATTTTTAATTTTGAATTTATTTTTTTGTTAAATACAAATTATATATATAAAAAAAAGTGATAAAACTGGAGGCTGCCGCGTGTCCCCCTCCCCAGCTCCTTTGCCCCGACGCTGCAACGCTCAGGCGTTCGCTCACGACGCGGTTGGTCGATCGACGATTGAAGCGGCTAACCACCACTGTATATGCTGTTAGTATAACGGGTCATCCAAATAAAGCGAGGAGACTTGAATGGAAGAAGCATAAGATATATGCTAGATAAAGTATTTTATTGAGGTTATCATAAAACCGGTGATAATCATCATTAAGATCGCAAAGTGAAAGTTGAGAATAATAAAAATATAGTATAAAGTTGAAACAGATTATAATTGGCTACCCAACACATGCCATCATTGCTCAGTCAACGTAGTGAAAGCAAAAAACAAGTATGCATAGACTTCATAAGTGATATCATTACAAGAAATTGAAAAACTATGTTCATTGTAATTTGTCTAAACTATTTGGCAATTGGCATACAAAAATTACTCGATAACAATAGCTTATCAAGCCCACAAAATCTAGTATGACTCTAATAGGGAACTTTAAGATAATTAAAAAAAAATATTATCATTCACCTCCACAATCTACATTCATGTTCGAACATATTTGAATGTGTATTATAAGCGTTACATAGATTCTACTACATATCATATGTTTCAAATCTGAAAATATGAACACAATATATTCCATTAATGATTAAGTATCAAATATTCCATATTATATTCCATTATTCCAAAGACAATTAAGATATAATTAGAAATAATAATTTAAATTAGAGTTTATTAATTGTAATTTAGATGAGTTAATCTTAATTAATTTTTTTAAACTCCAATACAATTTTATTAATTTAAAATAAAAATTAATCAAATATTAATTTTTTAAAAATAATAAAAATATGATGAACAACCTGAACCAAAAATTGTTGTATAAATAACTATTCGAATGACCGAGGTCTTGAGTAAAATAGTCAAAATGAGTACCAACTTCTCTCATTAGTCTAATGAAAGAATGATAATAAAATAACATAAAATTGCTACATGTATAAAAAAGTATATAATGATTGTATTCTAGTGATTTGAAATTTTGGTGTGACATGCCATCCTTGGATTATAGTACCAAATACATCTGTATTCGACCGCTAGGAATCCACCAAAAGAGAAAGGATGGATTAAACAAGGGAAATTATGCTAAATAATTTGTTAAAGAAGGTGTTTGCGGGAATTAAGAAAAAGAGATGCCATGTGTTGTCCCTTTTTATTTGCAAGCAATTGATATATAGAGATCATGTTGTCTCACTTTTTTTTTTTTTAAATACTTGTAATATCCCAGATATTTCTTCCGTCGCGAGAATAAAAATTTTCATTTTAATTAAGGCTTTGCACTTCTAAGTTAAAGAAATTCAGTTATAAGAATAACGGCCAAGTCCGTTTCTGAAAATAAGTTGCAGAAGTCGTTCAACCGACTACTGTATTAGGGTTTCGGCGACCGATAAAATTTTCTACATCATTTCTTCTCTCTTTCTCTCCCCATAAACCGCCCTCCCCCCCCCCCCCCCCCCACCCCGAGTTTCTCTCTTCTCTCTCTTGTTCTTAGTGTTCTTCACCATCTTCAAGTTTGTTCTTCATTTCTTCAAGCCTTTGAAGCTCATAACTTGTTCGATTCTTGATTAAAGTCAATTCCGATTGCATATTCGTAAAGGTGAGAGCTTCCTCTTTAATTCCAATCGAACAAAATCCATCTCTTTAATTTCTTGAAAATTTCAAAAATTGTAAGAGGTATAGGATTGATGTTCTAAGTTTATTACATGATTATTTATGCTTAGGAATGAGTTTCCATGGTTTAAATCAAGTATAAATCATGTTAGAATTTAAGTAGAAATTTTCGAAAACTTCATGAATTATTTGATGAGATTGAGCTTGAATTTAGATGTATGGTTTGTAGATAATGATTTCATGCATTGAGATATGATTACATGAATTATTTGAGGATTTTCTAAAAATAAAAATAATTTTGTAAGAGACAAAGAAGTAGGATTTTGATTGAGTAATTGTTATGATATTGATGATGTGTTGTTATATTTAAGATGTAGGAAGCATGTAGTTGAACATATAATTAAATTAGATTTTTCTAAAAATAAAAATGAAATCGTTGGAGGCGAAGAATCGTCGATAGAATTAGTTTTGATTATGATATAAGCTTTTGGATTGCATATTAGTTAATCTAAGTACTTAATGATCATAATTTGAAAATTTGAATGAATTCTAAGAACGTCGAACTTTTTATAAGAGACGAAGAATCGAACGTAATTGTCGATAGAAAAATAGGACGAAAAAACTAATCGAATATTAGTGATTGTACATGTGTTAGGTTTGTTGTTGAATTAATTGAGAATTAACTAACAACTTTGAAAAATCGAGTTCATGAACTGATAAAAATGACGTGAATTGATTAACTGTTAATTATAATGATGTTAGTATGTTAATATGACCTTTGATAAATATAAAGATGATAGGAACTAATTTAGTTTGAATTGAATTAGTAGAACTTTAAAAATTGAAGAAAGTAAGTAAGTTTGTAAAAGAAGAAATGAGAAAACGAGACTTTATATGTTATCAATTGATGTTATGGTTTATATGTTATGGATGAGCATGATGATATGTACTTAGTATAATTTTGTTAGATTTTATAAAAATGTTTGGAAAAATCGACAACGATGTTCGTTGCTCGATAAAAACGACGTGTTAAATAATTATGAGTATATGTTGATTGATTTAAGTTGGTTGATGATTAATAAGCATGAGTGTAGTTGATGATAATTTTATATAAGTTATGAAATAGAAGTTAGAAGTTAGTTGTGATTTGAAATTGAAATGAAATTTGCTAAATGTTTTCGTTAATTGAAAAGACGAGAATTGCTCGTCGTATTTTAGTCGAGGAACATGAAAGTATTCACGTTAAATGATTGTGTGACTTGACTGTTAATTGATGGAAATTTCGTGCACATAAAGGTTGTATAGCATTGATTGAACCTAAAGAAACGTGCGTCGAGTTTTTATATATCTAGGGTTTCGGCCAGTTTTGCGACCCTTCACGGAAACGGCCATAACTCTTTGCTCGTTTAAAGAAATCGAGATCCGTAAATTGGACAGTAAAGTAGACTTCCGTGTCTTTCTTTTTGACATAAGGCACATCCCCTATTTCGAAATGCTGTGTTCTGTAAAAGCTCCAAACCTACTGACTTGTGCAGGAAAAATTCTAAACTCATTTTCTTAAGTTGAATTCTTTTCAACTCAATTCCTTAAGAACTTTTAAGTCGTTAAGAGTTATCAACTTCCGTTATGACGTTCTAAGTGTCGAGTAAAGAACCAAGTTAGTTTTAAGCAAGATGTGTTTGAGTCTTGTCTCGTTTAGTAAAAGATTAGTTAAGGTGCAAAGGTCTAAAAATTTGATTAATCGTTATCGAGTCCGTTTCTCTTAAACCGCATCGATCGATTTACTAAAGCTTGATTGTTTGCGATAAAAGGAAGAAATCGAGAATAGAAGAAAGGACGGAAGACAGAAGGTGGTTTTAGTTTTGTAATCCAGTTAAGGTGGGCTTTTCTTATATACAAATAAAGTGAGCGTTGCTCAAAATGTTTACTTATTGCTTTATAAATGTGTTTTGAAAATGATTATCAGTGCATAAAAGAATTTGTTTTTGTGAGTTCTCTTGTGCCATTCTGAGTTAGTGACACTGTTAGGTGCTTTCCAGGGTTAAATCTATCAGACTCTGAGTTAGTGACACCGTTAGGTGCTTTCCAGAGTTAGTGTACACGGTAGCCGATGAGTGTGGAATCCCTGTTGAGGGGACGAGCCAACCTCGGTGAGGAACGTGCGCGGAAGAAGTTAACTCTCCCTCGGCGTTGAAACAGAAGTTGGACAAGTTGAACGTAACAACAGAAAAATCTTGCGCAAGTGTTTATGAAAAGAAAATGTTTAGTAAGCACGGGCCTTTGAAAGGAAAAACCCCAGTGTGTTACTGTTTAGATGCCTGATGAATCTATATAAAATCTATGATATATTTTCGGCAAAGTGCCCACTAAGTGCTTTTTGTACTTAGCCCTGCATGTATTTATAAATGTGCAGGTTGAGTGACGGAGACGGCGGAAGTTGAGTAGAGGTCGTACTTAAGGAAAGAAGTTAGTTGAGCCTCGATTTCACATCTGAAAATGTGTTATCAATCTACGTCTTTTCCGCTGCAAGACACTCTTTTTGATGTATTAACTTTAGGTTTAAGTATTAGGTACTTGAAACTCTAGAGATCTCAGAGACAACTTTTGTCGAGTGATACTTCGGGATTGTCTCTCTTTTGATTTGTCAAAGTACTTCATATTTACTATCTTATCAAAGTTATGTCAGTTTATCATTTACTCAGTAAATTCCCCCTTTCTTCCCCGCTTCTTTAATCCAACCCCTAGTCGCACCCCAGCTTTGCCATCCCTTGGGATTTGGGGCTGTGACAGAGTGGTATCAGAGCAATCGTTTTCTGCTCTGCATCCAAAATTCTTTCAAGTTAGTCCGACAGAGCATTTGTTTATGCTCTGCATCCGAGTCTTCGTTCAAGTAAAGTTTAGTTCGTATCACTAAACTTAAGAATGTAGTCAACAACTCAACTTCCCGCTACGTCGACTCAACCTAAGAAGAAAAGAAAGAAAAGTTTCAGAAGTATTGTTTCTTGTTACAGAAAGTTTATGAATAAGTATGCAAGCATGTTATGAACAATAGTGCCAAGTATGAATTACTTGAAGTATGAGTGTTATACTTGTGACAATTATGTGAAATTATTTGAGTTATAATTTCGTTGATCGAGATACATGTCAGCATGAGAATCTAAGTTATTTTCTAAGGCTTTTCCCGATTCCTTGAGAACATAGACGTTTTAAAAAGCGTTGGTTCCAAATTGTTTCGAAAGACATGGCCAAAAGAAGAGAAGTACATAATCAAGTATAGACAAATGTCACTTATGCATAAGTGACATGAATGAAGTCACCTTCATTTGGACTTCAAAGAGACTTATTTTAATATTAAAGAACCGTATAAGAAAAACTCTGACTTAAATCTCAGAAAAATTAAAAACCGTTAAGAGTTTTTCTTCAAGGAAACTAAGAAGTCTAAGCTAAGAGTTGGAAAATTTCAAAAAAAAAAATTATGCAATTTGAAAAATTGCTAGATGCTTAAGGTTAAGGTTGAAAAAACATAAGAAATATGTGAGTGGTCTAAAGCGAAGTGTTAATGAAAAATTCTTGATCTCCTTAGTTTCAAAATGCCGCCAAGAGTAGCGAATAACAGAAGAAGAGGACCTAGTAGGCCTAGAGGACCTGGAAGAGGTCATAAACAAAATGAGAGGAAAGAAGAGCAACAACGTCAAGAAACCCCTTTACCTACACCACCACCACCACCACCACAACGTCGTGATATTGAGGATCTGTTCCTCAAAAGAAATCCATCCATCTTTAATGGATCAGGAAACCCGAGCGATGCTGAGCTCTGGGTAAGAGCCATTGAAAGGATCTTTAAACTTCTCAGATGTACTGATGAGGAGCGCCTTTCGTGTGTTGCGTGATGGTCTCGATACGAGTTCTGGTGTATGGGGGGGGATCACACCAAATAGGAATTTTAAAACAACCCCTTTAAAAATTACCACAACTGAGTAAGAAGACTCAGCTGGAAACATAATTGAGTAAGAAAACTCAGCTGAAAGAGTGGTGCTGTGCGGAATGTGGTGGAAACAACAATAACTTGTATAAAATAACTCACGCTCAGATGCAAGGTCGATCAACAACCAAATCAGTTGGAATGTAAAGATGCAGTTTTGAGTGCTGGTTAGTTGGTCAGTTGGATATGCAAAAAGTAATTGAACTGAAAACACAACACAAAGAAATTACGTGGTTCGGAGAGAACTCCTACGTCCATGGGGAGTTGTGAGTCCACACAACTCAGTTCAAATTCTTAAGGACAGCTACCACAAAGCTTATGCGGGCTTTGCAACCGTTCAGATAAGTTTGCGGGTACTTATCAACCTTACAGATAAGTTTACGGGTACTTATCAACCTTTCTACTCAATTTCGGGAAGAGCAGGATCCTAACAACCTTTTTAGGGGATGTGTATAAGGGTGGATTTTCCAACTACTAGCTCGAACAAAGAAGTGAGCTAGGATATAAGCTTGAACGAAGGAAGACTCAAACTAAGATCGAAAACACCAAGATAGATTCTAACACTCTATGAACTCTCAGCTGGTGATGTTCTTAGAGGATAATTTCAGTGTAGCTCGTGCACAGAATATCGTCATTCTTTCGCTCGTGTATCTCTTATCAGTCTTCTCTATATTCTCAGTGTTCTATCTTGATGAATGAATGAATGCCTCTATATATAGGCGGTGAGAATCAACTAGCCGTTGGAAGAGCCGTTGATCTCTGTTCTGTGAAAGCGATGGCTTGTCTCTCATCTCTGCAGATTTTCCCGATTTGGCAACTGTGAACTTCTGCTTTCCTTCTGAGACAACCTTGTGTTGGGCCAAATGAGGTAATGACAGAACGTCAAACCTTCACGTGACTTCCTATTTGAAATTCAAATTTCAACCTTTGTCTTTCAACATTGGTTGGTCGGTTGAGAAGTTTGATCTTCTTCTGAGTGGTCTTCAGCTGATGTTCCATCTGATCGCTACCTTCATGTGTTATTCTGACTGAAGAGGAACAGTTGAACCCTCAGCTGCCTTGAACTTCATGTTGTCGATCTATCAGATTAAGTCCCGCAACTGATGTTCTATCTGAACAGTTGGCTTGAATGCTCAGTTGTCTTTCTTACAACTGATGTTCCACATCCGAATTTCCATCTGAAGTTCTACATCCGAACAGTTGGCTTCACATCTGATGTTCCACATCTGAGTTTCCATCTGAAGTTCTATCCGAGTAAATCCATGTTGTCGTCTTCAGCTGGAGTCCTGTAAAGATAAAATCTGAACATTGCTCAAACAGCGAGTCTAAATACTAACTTTAGGAAATGGCAACATCTACTCGGTTGGGGTCAGTTGGTTTTGGAATCAATCAAAACTTTACTAAATTCCCCAACAATTTCCCCCTTTTTGATGATGCCAAAACCCTACTGATCTAAACCCTACTGACCTGTCTAAAATCTCAGCTGAAAAATTCTAGACAGTCTATAAGATTAAACATCAAAGTGTTAGCACAGTTATAACATGGTATTGAAATAACTTTGCGATTCAGAGCTTGGACAACTGAAAATTGTACATCAAGATGAATCGGATATATGATGAAAGTTTTCATTACAACTGATGTTTACACAGATAAGCATGGAAATCAATTACATCAGTGGCTCAAAAACTTTAACTTGGCTAATACTTAAGCCCATACTTGCCGAAAATCCTGACAAAAATATCTCTCTTGGCATCTGACTCCTTCGAGATATCTACTCCATGTTCCTGACAGACTTTTCTTGCCTTAGCTGCAATCTTCTGTCTGTTAGGATTTCTTGTGTCTGGAATGAATGGAGTAAGATAAGTAACCTTCTGAGGGACAGGGACTATGTTCATATCCAGCTTTGCATCAATCATAGCTCGTCTGAACTGGCTGAACATGCCCGGATCCCCAGAGTGTAGCTCGGTTAGGGCTTATTTGAACGCTCTTCTAGAATCCTCAGTTGCGAACACCTTCTTGTAGTAGAAGTCATTCACAAAATCTTGCTTGAATGATTCCCAATCATCATTCCATTCTTCCGGCATCCACTTATCAACATGTTTGAAGCGTCCCTGGAGCTTGATCTTTCCCGGCAGTCTTTGTTGCTTCAATCTTGCTTCAGCCTTCACCTGATGTTTTTCAATGCGTCGTCGGCATCGAGAGGCAATATTTCTGTCCAAGTTGTTGGTGATCTTGGCAAGCTCTTCCTCGAACTGGTTAACTCTTGTTGCTTGGTTGGCTACGAATTTCTTTATCCATTCCGGATTCATGTAATCCTTCTCTGGAACATCCATAGCCTTAGCAGCAGCAATACACTCTTTGGTTGTAATACCGTCGAGTTCAGCATCGAGCTCGGCTGCAATCTTGGCTATGGAATTGTAGGAAACTCCATACTCCTTCGCTTGCTCCATGTCCTTAGCCATTTCTTCTCCTCCGACAACAATAGATTTCAGCTGTTGTTGTTTCTTATCGGTTGGCTTCGGAGCGGACTTCTTCTTCGGAGCTGTCTTCTTCAGCTTGGTCTTCTTCTTTAGCTGAGATTCCTTGCCGGCTGTCATCCCTTCTTCAGCATGCGTCTCAACTTCCTGCATCTCATCTTCCCGGGTCTCATCTTCTCCCTTTTTGGCATCAGCAACAAGGCTTGCAACTGAGCCATCCAGAGAAGTGAGTTTCTGTTCAGCCTGCTAAATCCGGTTGAAGAGCTCATCTACTGCGCATTCCACATCAACCTTCTTCGCCAGTTCCTTGTCACAACGCTCTTCATCAGATTTCTTCATTGCCGCGAAGGTTTCAGTGACTTCAGTTTGGAAAGCGACGAACTCAGCCCATCTTTGTTCGAACCGAGAATCCCATTCTTGGTCTTGAGTCTGTTGAGATTTGGCAAGATTAGATTCTGAGATGGACTTGAACACGTTCAATTCTGATTTGATGCCAAGAACTGTTGTCTTCAGGTCATTGATATCCTTGCTGGTGGATGTTGAAAGATCATCCAGCTTCATCTTCAGCGCATCATGTTCTTCCAGCAGCTTCCTGTGCTTCTCATCCTGAGCTTCAATCATCTTCTGTTGTTCTTCACGGTTGAGCTGGATATTGGCAAGCATCTCATTCCTCAGCTGATTGACTCTCTCAGTGATCAGATCGCATATTTCATCTAAGGAGGGTGCTGGCTGTTCAGCTGGTGCTGGTTGTTCTGGTGCGGGCTGTTCAATAGTAACCATGGCTTGGCGATTGGCTAGGTACTGTTGAAGTTCTTCTTCTTCCTGCTTTGCTGTTGCTGCGGCTGCGTCAAGATCATCTACGAAATTAGCAGACTTGGTCAGCATGTTGTCAAGGAAAGTGACACAATCTTGTTCAGCTGTCTTCCTTGTGTCTCTTCCTTCTGCTTTGCTGATGTCCAGACGGCGAGTCAGCAGTGCGATCTTGTTGTTGTACGCAACCTCAAGGTTGGTATAACTGAAGTACTCCCTCAGACGGGACTCATCTGCCTTGAGCTGGTTCCAGCTGTGTATCCGGATGGTATCTTTCTTGTCATACCAGTGGCTGAAAATTATGTTGAATTGATACAACAGCTCAGTTCCGAGCGTGGCAAAGGTGGGCATGTCGCGTGCCTCGGGGAACATTCCAATCAGCTTCTGAAAGCAATAAGCCAACTTGCCTTCATGTTCCAACGCGACAGCTCGACGATCAGCTTCTTTGTCGATGGGAGAGGGAGAGAGATTTTCGTAGGGAATGGGTTCAAGGGTTTCCTCAACATTGGCTAAAGAAGTGGTCACAATGTTGGCATCGAGTGGAGAGCTCGGAATTTCTGACTGGGTTGTAATGTTGGCATCGAGAGGTTCCTCAACATTGGCCAAAGAAGTGGTCACAATGTTGGCATCGAGCGGGGAGCTCAGAATTTCTGACTGAGGATCGGTTGTGAGAACCTGTCTGAGCTGTACGGCATCAGCTTCTGCCGTGGGGGAGGATGGAACGTCTTCGGATTCCTTGGATGAAGAATCTGCATCCGAGGACATGTTCGGCTCATCTTCCGGACGATTTCCACCCCTTCTATCCCATCTTGATGGGGAGACCTCTCCTTCCCTGTTCCACATTCGCGAGGAACAATCTCGAAAGCGGTCTCGTCAACTGAGTGACTAGACTCAGATGGTGCCTCCTCAGCTGGTACCTCCTCAGCTGGTTTTGCAACTGACTTCTTGATACGAACTCTCAACTTCTTCTTACGCGGCTCCTCCTCTTGATCCTTATCTGACTCATCTCTGAGTCGGCGTGCAACTGTCGATTTGGAAGAGTGGCTGGCAGCTGGAGGCAGCTCCTCAGCTGTATCTTTCTCCTCAGCTGATTTCACAGCTTCCTTTTTGTCTTTAGGAGTGTAGACACTTCGAATCACATCAAGAGCTTTCTTGGCTGTTGGGAACAACATCTGCCTTTTGACTGGTGTCTCCTCACAGTCTTCCCACACCATGTTTTGATCCTTTGTGGCGAGAAGGATCAGGGCAGATATTTTAACTCCAAAGTTGAGAGTTCCCTTGACACTCAACAACTTTTCTCCGGAATCAGTTATAGTTTCTGAAATCTTCTGCTTCTCCATTGTCAACTGGTGTTCGAAGAACTTGAACCAGTTGATTTTGTGCTTGTGCTCCAGAGCTATCAGCTGCTTGAGCTTGGGTCGGCTGATATCTCCAAAGGCTCCGCTGTATCCAAAGATAACCTTGGATACAACATCGAACAGAAGTCGATGCTCGGGTTTCAACTTCGTTCGCTGCATGTTGCTCCTCAATCTTTCTGCTGTAATGACAGCATTCTCCAGAAATTGATCTGCATCTGCATCTGTGATGTTCTCGATGGTGTCCGTGGTGGTCAGATTTGGTGGAATGATAGAGCGTAGAATCTCGGAAACCGATATGTGGAAGTTGACACGGCAGACAGTTCGGGCAGGAACGTTGCGCTGTCGACAGGAGATTTCTGACACAAGGCCTACTCTCTGCTCGTGTTGCAGATTCATGTAGAATTCTCCGACTTGACGCCTGAGCAAGTGGGTGGGAAACAGCGTTGCCCACTCAAGAAGGCGATTCTCCCTGAGAAGATCGGCGAGAGGAGATAACACCGGCGAGTCCAGAGCTTCTGTTGACAGAATCTGCTCGAAGTGGATTCTAGATATCATCATGTCATATGATTCCTAGTACGACGATGGGACAAGAGCTGGTCCTGATGATGCCATCTTCTTTCCTTGAGATGAAGCTTTCGGTGCCATTTAGTAGTCCAGTTGAGTTTATATATAAAGAGAAGAAAAGAAACTTAGTCGAAAATGGTGAGACAGAATCAGAGACGAAGATGAACAGTTACTCAGATAAACACTAGAATAGAAGGTAAGAAATCACTTCCTAATTTTCCGCCTTTTATAGGTTAGTGGGTCGTTTGAAATCGATGGTCAAGGTTGAATGGCGCGAATCCATCAACGGCTGAGATCTCGTGACTGTTGACTAACTTTGACTGACGTCAAATTCCAAGTTCCAATACACGCGAGTGAGAAGGTGAACTATTTTTATGTCAGCCCAGTCGCACTATAAAGTAAGGCTATTGATGTTCAGCCGTACTTTACATTAAATGCGCTATGATGGCTATTTTAATCTATCTGACATGCTCGGGAATGTTTGAATTTATTTCAAACATTCTCATTTAAGACACAAACACCTTCAGCCATAAATGATACCTGCCAGCTGATGTCGGAATCAGCTGTGTTCCAATGTTGCGGCATACCGTCAGCTGACTCGAGTTCGTCTGTTCAGCTGACGTCTGATGTCTTCGGATGGCGATCCGCATATGAGATTCCCCCTTCATCTGAGCTTCCCCCTCAGATGGATATCTATCTCTTTAGCTCGGCTGATTCCTCATCTGATGGATCCAACAATCCAAGGAGATCGCATAACATCTTGAACCGTGCTTCGGCTAGAGGTTTGGTGAAGATATCGGCTCTCTGAATCTCAGTTGGAATCTTCTCCATAGATACATCCTTCTTCTCAATATTATCTCGAATAAAATGATGTCGGATGTCAATGTGCTTCGTCCAAGAATGGTGAACATGATTCAAAGAGATAGCAATGGCACTTGAGCTATCACTATGGATGGGAACCTGTCCAATTGCTACTTCATAATCTATCAGCTGTTGCTTGAGCCACAACACTTGCATGCAACAACTACCGGCAGCCATATACTCTGACTCGATTGTAGAAGTGGCAACACATGCTTGTTTCTTTGAAAACCATGAAACTTGCTTGCTTTCCATGAACTGACAGTGTCCAGATGTGGACTTCCTGTCCAATCGATCTCCGGCTAGATCCCCATCTGAGTATCCGGACAGTTGGATATTTTCGTCAGCTGGGTACCACAACCCAACATTAACAGTACCCTTCAGATACTTAATGATGTTCTTTGCTGCCAACATGTGTGTTTCCCTCGGCTGAACTTGGAACCGAGCACACACTCCAACCGCGTAAGATATATCTGGCCGACTGGCGGTTAGATATAGCAAAGAACCAATAATCCCTCTATACTTACTGGCATCCACGAGTTTTCCCTCAGATCCGGGTTCAATCTTCCAGTTAGTATTCATCGGGATCCTTGTGGTTTTACTTGTCTGCAATCCGAACTTTGCGATGAGCTCCTTTGTATATTTGGACTGATTAATAAAAATCCCTTTTGATGACTGCTTCACTTGTAGTCCAAGAAAATAGTTCATCTCACCCATCATCGACATCTCGAATTTCTCCTTCATGAGAGTTGAGAATTTCTCGCACAGCTCCTCCGACTTGGAACCGAATATGATGTCGTCGACATAGATTTGCACAACAAGTATGTCTTCTCCAACTTTTATGGTGAACAGTATTTTGTCAACTGACCCTCGTTTGAACCCCGAGTTCAGAAGAAAACCACAGAGAGTGTCATACCAAGCCCTAGGTGCTTGCTTCAATCTATAGATTGTTTTCTTCAACTTATACACTCTTCCATCACCAGTCTCAAAACCGGGAGGCTGTTCAACATAAACATCTTCCTTAATATCACCATTGAGGAAGGCACACTTCACATCCATCTGATAAACCTTGAATTTGTGAAATGCGGCATAGGCTAGAAATATTCGGATGGCTCCAACCTTGCAACAGGCGCGAAAGAATCCTCGAAATCAATTCCTTCTTGTTGGCAATATCCCTGAGCTACCAACCTTATCTTGTTTCTCACGATGAATCCAATGGCGTCTCTCTTGTTCTTGAAAATCCACTTTAATCCAATGATTTTAACACCATTTGGTCTTTCTACCAACTCCCATACACAGTTGCGTAGAAATTCATTCAGCTCTTCTTGCATGGCTGTTGTCCAATGAACACAGTTGAGAGCTTCCACAACATTCTTCGGTTCTGGCACATCAGCTACGAAACATGAAATCATGGCAACATCTCCTGCCTGTTCGAACTCCTCAAGAACTGCCAACTCCTCAGCATATTGGGCGAAAGTGCTGGAATCTTTCACGGCTTAATCTGGATTTGCAACTCTGCTCTTAGTACGCACACCTTTGGCTGGATCTCCAATGATGTTGTCCTTGGAATGATCTTCATACCATCTCTTGTTGCGTCTTCCTTCTTCTTCCAACAGTGGCTGTTCTGTGATCTGAGCCGTGGGAGATGCTGGGATCTTCAGTTGTTGAGTCTGGATCCTCAACATGGATAATATTTCGAACCGAGTTAGGTTGGGCTTCGGATGCTGATGCAGTTGGAGTAACATCAGCTGAAGTTCCCCCTTGAGATGAGCTGGGGTCCTCACATTCATCTTCAGAGGAACAAGGATCATCATCCTCGGTTGCCCATACCAATGGTTCAGCTAGATTCTTCTTCCTTAGAACCTGCGATCTGGTGAGAGCTGGTGGAACATGTGGATCTGCTTGTTGTCCTTTAGCCTATTCCCTGCACTCAAAAGTAGATTCATCAAAACTAGCATGAGGTGTTATCTCCATAACACGAGAACTGTTGTTAAAAACTCTATAAGCCTTGATCCGAGCGGCATATCCGAGAAATATGCCCTTCGAAGCATTGGCGTCAAAAGTTTTTAACTGAGTCTTCCCATTATTGTGAATATAACACTTAGAACCCAAAACGCAAAAATATGAAATATCAGGCTTCCTGCGTCTCCATAGTTCATATGGAGTCTTTCCCAACCGCTTGGTCAGAAGAAATCGGTTCTGGGTGTAGCATGCTGTGTTGATTACCTCAGCCCAAAATCTCTTTGGCAAAGCTGAGCTTGTCAACATGGATGTTGCAGCATCCTTCAGCGTTCGGTTCCTTCGCTCAGCTACTCCATTCTATTGTGGAGTACGAGCAGCCGATGTTTGATGAGTGATTCCATGCTTCTCACAGTATTCGATGATGGTTTCATTGAGAAACTCGGTTCCACGGTCTGATCGGATAGAAATGATTTTCATCTCTTGTTGGTTAGATATTTGATCCATCAGCTTGGGTACCTCATCTCGGGTTTCACTCTTGTGACGCATGAAAATGGTCCACGTGTACCTTGGGAGTAACAACAAGTGTATATTCATTACCATTCATGCTCTTGGGAGTAACAGGCCCGAAGAGATCCATATGGATCAGCTGCAATACTCGGTCGGTTGATGGAATCGTTTTCAACCGAAAGGAGGATCTAGCGAGCTTTCCCAACTGACAAGCACTGCAAATATGTGTTGTTGAAAACACACGGTTCGGAATTTCCTTTGCATGTTCCTGTCTTGCAAGTCGGTTCATTGTCTTGAAATTCAGATGGTTGAGTCTTTTGTGCCACAGCCAGCTCACATCTGAACTGCTCTTCGATAAAAGACAGGTGTCAGGAGGACTACTATTCCAATCTGCATAGTAGACATTCCCGGTTGGGGATCAATTTCCCAACAATATGACTTGCTTTGTTCTAACATTTTTGACCCTGCAGCCCTGCGCATCAAACTTGACAGAGAAACCATTATCACAGAATTGGCTGATGGAGAGCAAGTTATGCTTCAATCCATCAACATATGAAACATTTGGAATAGACACGAGATTGGTTTCAAGGGTACCGTAGCCTTTTGTGTGACCTTTTGAGTTTTCACCAAAGGTAACAGATGGTCCTTCTTTCTCCACAAAACTCCCAAGCAAATCCCTCAGATTTGTCATGTGTTTCAAGCATCCACTATCCATCACCCACATGGTATGTGATGCTTTATTCTTCCTCAGTTGTTCCTCCTACTCCTGCACAGAGAAACAGGCTTAGGTCCCCAATTTTAGTTGGGTCCTGGAGGGTTAGAACCAGTTCCCCCTTGAACTATGGATCGCTTTTCCTTGTAGATTCGGATAGATTTGTTATTCCAAATTATCTTTTCTTCTCCATCAACTATAACAACACCTCGGTCATCCTTAGGCTTGTTGTTATTTTTGATGTTCTATTTCTTGGGAGGAAATTAATTTCTCCCATTGTGGGCTTTAGGAGGAGAGGCGTTCCCCCTGTTTTGTTGACGTTTCTGACCCTTTTGATTTTCCCAATGAGGTCGAACGCCATGTTGGAATCTTTGTGGCTGAGTCTGATTCCATTTTCCTGGCTGTCGACTACAGCTGTTCATGCCCGGTTGTTGATTCATGTTCTGGCATGAATATTCGCAGCTGTCGGAACTGTTCCACATTGGTTGACTCTGATTGAACCTCTGGTTGTTCTGATGATGGAACCGATGTTGATTCTGATGGTTGAATCCCTGTCGGTTCTGTTGATTCCATCTCTTCTGAGGTCGGTTCTGAGGTCAGTTCTGAAGTCGGTTCTGATTGTATCTCCGACGTCTCTGGTTCCTTTTCTGAGTCCTGGAACATTCCCCCTCGGTTGTTATCCCAACCAATGGATTCTTCAGTTCTCCAACCATAGCTCCTTTTCCTTTCTCAGCTGCAGTTTCCTTAGCTGGTTGTGCTTGCTGTGACGTGGAGGTTGGATTAAGTTGGGGAGTTGCAGACTCAACAGTATTTGGTTTGGCAACCGTGACATCCACAGCCTTGATAAAGGTTGCGGGTGGAATTCCAGTGTCCTTGACCATGTCGTATCCAAGTCCAGACACGTCATCCATTTGTCTTCGGTAACTGATGAGATTCTCGATGATTTTGGATAATTGATATAGCTTTATCAGGTTGTCCTTCTCAGTTTGTAGATCCTTGAGAAGAACAGCTATATGCTCGGTCTGTGCGTATGACATCTTCATCAGCTGGTCGATCTGTGCCTCTTGCTTGTTCAACTGCTCATGCTGCTCCTTGATCTGCTCCTTCAACTCCTCATCGGTTGGAGCCTTAGTTTGGTTGGCCTCATTCAGTTGACTTTTCAGATAATCAATCTCTTCGGTTTGAGTTTTAATCAGATCGTCCTTTTCGATTAAGGATTCTTCAAGTCTGACAAACTGTTCTTGAAGATTCTTAAACTCAATCGATTGCTGATGCAATTCCTCATTGAGTTCTAGGAAGTCACCCCAAGAGGATTCCAACTCTTCATCCACTGTTTCCTGCATGTTAGTAACATTGGAAGAATTTAAATTAACTGGACTAGAATGTACCTCAGCATCATCCTGGTCGGTTCAAAATGCCATGAGACATTGATCCTGTCTGATAGCGTTGTTGGTGGAAGTCAGCTCGTTCTCATCTTCGGTGTCGGTGAAGATGTCCATGTCATCAGCTGCTTTTTCTGCAACCATGGCCTTGTTCTTTGCATTTTGTTTGGCCCTCAACGCATCTCTATCTTTCTTCGAAAGATCTGGACAATCAACTTTGAAGTGTCCCTCTTTGCCGCATTCAAAGCAACTGTTGGTCACAGGGCGGCGATACTCTGTTCTTGAAGATTCTTAAACTCAACCGATTGCTGATGCAATTCCTCACTGAGTTCTAGGAAGTCACCCCAAGAGGGTTCCAACTCTTCATCCACTGTTTCCTGCATGTTAGTAACATTGGAAGAATTTAAATTAACTGGACTAGAATGTACCTCAGCATCATCCTGGTCGGTTCCAAATGCCATGAGACATTGATCCTGTCCGATAGCGTTGTTGGTGGAAGTCAGCTCGTCCTCATCTTCGGTGTCGGTGAAGATGTCCATGTCATCAGCTACTTCTTCTGCAACCATGGCCTTGTTCTTTGCATTTTGTTTGGCCCTCAACTCATCTCTATCTTTCTTCGAAAGATCTGGATAATCAACTTTGAAGTGTCCCTCTTTGCCGCATTCAAAGCAATTGTTGGTCACAGGGCGGCGATACTCTGTTGCAGCTCTTCTCTGCTCGGCTCCTTCGAAGCTGTGTCCGCAGATCTTGTTGCCCTTAATGTTCGCGGCTTGGAATAGTCGGCTCGAAGTGCTACTGTCTTTGTTCCGGAACCAACATCTTCATGTCAACTCGTCTGCACTGAGGACTGAGTTGATCTTCGTCGGTTCACCTTGTACTCGTTTCCTTTCAGAATTGAGAACAGTCTGTCAGTTCCCATCTCTCCAAGATCAGCTCGGCTTTCATGAATGTTGGTGAAGGTGTCCCACTCAGCTGGTAGGGCTTGTAATACTTTGAGATTGATTTCTCTCAAAGTATATTTTCCTCGTCGGATAGACTGAATCCTTCGGATGACATCCATGAACCGAAGCTCCAACTGATCAATGGTTTCATCGACTTTTAGACAGAAATTGTCAAAATCTTGACAAGCATGGGAGAACTTGTTCTTCTTGGTTTCGTCACTCCCTTCACTAAGAGATGCCAAAATGTCCCACATCTCCTTAGCTGTGTTGCACTCTTCTATCCATGGAAGATAGTCTTGTCCAACTGTGGACATGATAGTGCTCTGAGCCCAGATATCCAGCTGGCTCACTTTTGCTTCCTTAGGAGTAAAATCTTCTGGCTTTTTCTCAACCATCACCTTAGTTGCATCCCCAACATTGGATTTGTAGGAGTGCGAATGACTTTTTTCATGATGGTGATCGGTCCGGATGTAATCACTTGTTGCATTCGATGATGCTTGGACAGTAGAATCTTCTTCATCCGAGTTTTCCAGGATGTATAGTTCACAACCGAGAACATGACAACAATCTTGTCTTTAAAATCCATCTGCACACAACAAACAAATAACAAATGCAAGCAAAAATGCACTAGTGTGAAAAAGATCTATTCAGTTGACCACTGAAGAAAAACACCTCGATTCACACCTCGTGAAACAGAGACAGCGGTCTTTTGAACCACTGCTCTGATACCACTTGATAGTCTCGATATGAGTTCTGGTGTATGGGGGAGGGGGGAATACACTAGATAGGAATTTTAAAACAACCCCTTTAAAAATTACCACAACTGAGTAAGAGGACTCAGCTGGAAACACAACTGAGTAAGAAAACTCAGCTGGAAGAGTGGTGCTGTGCGGAATGTGGTGGAAACAACAATAACTCGTATAAAACAACTCACGCTCAAATGCAAGGTCGATCAACAACCAAATCAGTTGGAATGTAAAGATGCAGTTTTGAGTGCTGGTTAGTTGGTCAGTTGGATATGCAAAAAGTAACTGAACTGAAAATACAACACAAAGGAATTACGTGGTTCGAAGAGAACTCCTACGTCCATGGGGAGTTGTGAGTCCACACAACTCAGTCCAAATTCTTTAGGACAGCTACCACAAAGCTTATGCGGGCTTTGCAACCGTTCAGATAAGTTTGCGGGTACTTATCAACCTTACAGATAAGTTTACGGGTACTTATCAACCTTTCTACTCAATTTCGGGAAGAGCAGGATCCTAACAACCTTTTTAGGGGATGTGTATAAGGGTGGATTTTCCAACTACTAGCTCGAACAAAGAAGTGAGCTAGGATATAAGCTTGAACGAAGGAAGACTCAAACTAAGATCGAAAACACCAAGATAGATTCTAACACTCTATGAACTCTCAGCTGGTGATGTTCTTAGAGGATAATTTCAGTGTAGCTCGTGCACAGAATATCGTCATTCTTTCGCTCGTGTATCTCTTATCAGTCTTCTCTATATTCTCAGTGTTCTATCTTGATGAATGAATGAATGCCTCTATATATAGGCGGTGAGAATCAACTAGCCGTTGGAAGAGCCGTTGATCTCTGTTCTGTGAAAGCGATGGCTTGTCTCTCATCTCTGCAGATTTTCCCGATTTGGCAACTGTGAACTTCTGCTTTCCTTCTGAGACAACCTTGTGTTGGGCCAAATGAGGTAATGACAGAACGTCAAACCTTCATGTGACTTCCTATTTGAAATTCAAATTTCAACCTTTGTCTTTCAACATTGGTTGGTCGGTTGAGAAGTTTGATCTTCTTCTGAGTGGTCTTCAGCTGATGTTCCATCTGATCGCTACCTTCATGTGTTATTCTGACTGAAGAGGAACAGTTGAACCCTCAGCTGCCTTGAACTTCATGTTGTCGATCTATCAGATTAAGTCCTGCAACTGATGTTCCATCTGAACAGTTGGCTTGAATGCTCAGTTGTCTTTCTTACAACTGATGTTCCACATCCGAGTTTCCATCTGAAGTTCTACATCCGAACAGTTGGCTTCACATCTGATGTTCCACATCTGAGTTACCATCTGAAGTTCTATCCGAGTAAATCCATGTTGTCTTCTTCAGTTGGAGTCCTGTAAAGATAAAATCTGAACATTGCTCAAACAGCGAGCCTAAATACTAACTTTAGGAAATGGCAACATCTACTCGGTTGGGGTCAGTTGGTTTTGGAATCAATCAAAACTTTAC
The DNA here is from genome assembly GCA_029490685.1 of Schizonepeta tenuifolia. Classification (NCBI taxonomy): domain Eukaryota; kingdom Viridiplantae; phylum Streptophyta; class Magnoliopsida; order Lamiales; family Lamiaceae; genus Schizonepeta; species Schizonepeta tenuifolia. The sequence continues at coordinate 46,002,464 of CM055958.1, read as the reverse complement.
TAAATTTCCCAACATTGCGTTTCAACTCACAGGACCATCTGATTACTGGTGGGAGGCTAGGAGTAAAATTATTCCAGCAGAGCATATGGCTCAATTTACTTGGGATGAATTTAAGGAAGCATTTTATGATAAGTTCGTCCCTAAAACCTACCGAGCAAAGAAGGAAGCAGATATCTACAATCTAAAGCAAGGGAAGATGACAGTGACTGAATACGATGCAACCTTTTGTGAATTGTCAAGGTATGCACCCGAGCAGGTAGATACCGATGAGAAGATAGCAAAGAAGTTCCGTGGAGGACTTAAACACGAACTAGGAGTGGCACTAGCCAGTCACGGAGGACTGAGCTACACAGACATACTAGGACGAGCCCTAGACATGGAGGCGGTTGTGCCGGACGAACGAAAGATTGTAGCGCCCGTACTAGCACCAACCCAGGATTCAACTTAAGACCATTCCAACAACAATAACAACTATAGAGGAAAAAGGAAATGGGAAGGATGAAATAACAGTGGCTATTATCAATACAATAACAATCAAGGAAACCAAGGTGGAAATCAGCGTAGCTTTCAGCAGCCGAACCAGAATAACCAATTAGGACAGTGGCAAAGAAATAACCAACAAGGACAGTGGCAGGGGCAACAGACAAACAATACCCCAGGAAGGATCACTAATCCTATTTGCCCTAAGTTTGGCAAGATACATTTCGGTGTTTGTCAAGCCAACACTGATAATTGCTTTAACTGTGGGCAGAAGGGACACATAAAAAGAGATTGCCCGAAACCGTTGCTAGCAAGTGGAACTAACCAGTATGGTCAGCCCCAACCTATGAGAGTTATTCAAGCACAGCCGTTACAACAACAGTCGTAGCCGCAGTACCAGCAACAGTCACAACAGCAATAAGAGCAGAATGCATGGGCATTTTTGATTGGGCCAGAAGCACAGGATAAGGGCAAGGGTCACTTGGCAGGTATGGGTAAACTTCTCCACCACCCTGTCATAAATTAGTTGATACCAGGGCTTCACATTCTTTTATTATTAGAACATGTATTGACACTATAGAAATAAAAACTAGAGCACCCTAATCATGAAAAGAGTAACTACGTCGTCAGGAGATATCATCACCACTTCTTTTGTTTGCTCAAACCTAGAATTAAACTTAGGATTTTCTAAGGTTGTAACGAACAATCTGAATATGATGAAAATGTTCGACATGGAAATAATCCTTGGGATGGATTGGATATACGATTAACTATGCAACGATTCTCTGCCACGAGAGAAAGATTTCTTTCGATCAGCCGGAGAGAAACCTACAGATTTTCATGGAATATCGATAGGTGAACGAATATCTCTAATATCTGCACTACAAGCCTAAATGGAGAATTGGAACTGAAGGGACCATATGAGACGTAGAAATCGTACGAGAATTTGAGATGATGGATTTAGAGGTGATCGATACATCTGAGGCAATAACTAACCGAATAGCAACACTAGTAGCTACACTAGACTTACGAGAGAGAATTTTAAGTGAATCCGAGAGAACGATTCAAGTACTAGAAGATATGTTAAGAATGATAGCGTTAGATCAAAATTTAGAGTTGACGAAAGAAAGAAGTTTAGAGAGGACGAAAGTCTTAAGTGATATATGCCGATCAGACTTAAATTAGAGAAGGGGGACAAGTTTTCCTCATGATTTTCCTTCTAAGGATATGGTAATTATTTTCGTGTCAAGTATAAGCTTAGACAAAGATTTATATGATTAGTAGATATTTTGAAAAAGATAGTTTTAATGTGTATAGATTGGTCTTGTCGCCAAGTCTATGGAATGTTTATTATGTTTGTGTATCTCATTTGAGAAAGTACGTGTTCGATCCTATACACATGATTCATCAGTAAGACGTAGTTCTTGATTCCGATTTAAGTTATAAGTTATGGAGAAAGACCGCAATCGATCTTGGATCAAAAAGTGCAAGAGTTGAGAAACAAATCGATACCACTAGTAAAAGTGTCATGGAATCACCACAGGCAAGAGGAAGCTATGTGGGAACTTTCGAAGAAGATATGCAAATCTCGGGACGAAATTTTTTCGTTAGAGGGGTAGAATGTAATATCCCGGATATTTCTTCCATCGCGAGAATAAAAATTTTCGTTTTAATTAAGGCTTTGCACTTCTAAGTTAAAGAAATTCAGTTATAAGAATAACGGCGAAGTCCATTTTTGAAAATAAGTTGCAGAAGTCGTTCAACCAACTACTGTATTAGGGTTTCGGCGACTGATAAAATTTTCGTTAGAGACCTCAGATCGAAAAAAGCGTCTGACTTTACATTCACTTATTTTGCGATACGAGTCTAATGGTAAAATTCAGTTTTATTTATTTTTTCGGGCGAAATTTGAACTGTCACGTCTCGACTTTTCAAAGTTTTTCTGGAAACGAGTCGTCCTTTCCGACTAAGTAAAATATTCCGGAACTAATGGTCGTATCCATTTTTGTCAAAAATATGTCCGTCTAATAAAGTAATTGTTCGTTTCTAGTTTACAGTATTAGATCCGGAAAATAGATATTTTTGTAGAGAAAAAGTGTACAACTTGATTTTCTCTTCTTCTATATAAATATCACCCTTTCTATATCATTTCTTCTCTCTTTCTCTCCCCATAACCCCCCCCCCCCCTAGTTTCTCTCTTCTCTCTCTTGTTCTTAGTGTTCTTCGCCATCTTCAAGTTTGTTCTTCATTTCTTCAAGCCTTTGAAGCTCATAACTTGTTCGATTCTTGATTAAAGTCAATTCCGATTGCATATTTGTAAAGGTGAGAGCTTCCTCTTTAATTCCAATTGAACAAAATCCATCTCTTTAATTTCTTGAAAATTTCGAAAATTGTAAGAGGTATAGGATTGATGTTCTAAGTTTATTACATGATTATTTATGTTTAGGAATGAGTTTCCATGGTTTAAATCAAGTATAAATCATGTTAGAATTTAAGTAGAAATTTTCAAAAATTTCATGAATTATTTGATGAAGATTGAGCTTTAATTTAGATGTATGGTTTGTAGATAATGATTCCATGCATTGAGATATGATTACATGAATTATTTGAGGATTTTCTAAAATAAAAACAATTTTGTAAGAGACAAAGAAGTAGGATTTTGATTGAGTGATTGTTATGATATTGATGATGTGTTGTTATATTTAAGATGTAGGAAGCATGTAGTTGAACATATAATTAAATTAGATTTTTCTAAAAATAAAAATGAAATCGTTGGAGGCGAAGAATCGTCGATAGAATTAGTTTTGATTATGATATAAGCTTTTGGATTGCATATTAGTTAATCTAAGTACTTAATGATCATAATTTGAAAGTTTGAATGAATTCTAAGAACGTCGAACTTTTTATAAGAGACGAAGAATCGAACGTAATTGTCGATAGAAAAATAGGACGAGAAAACTAATCGAATATTAGTGATTGTACATGTGTTAGGTTTGTTGTTGAATTAATTGAGAATTAACTAACAACTTTGAAAAATCGAGTTCATGAACCGATAAAAATGACGTGAATTGATTAAGTGTTAATTATAATGATGTTAGTATGTTAATATGAGCTTTGTTAAATATAAAGATGATAGGAACTAATTTAGTTTGAAATGAATTAGTAGAACTTTAAAAATTGAAGAAAGTAAGTAAGTTCGTAAAAGAAGAAATGAGAAAACGAGACTTCATATATTATCAATTGATGTTATGGTTTATGTACGACCCGTTCCCAATTTATACGTTATATAATCCAGTTGTTTATTATTATTATTATTATTATTATTATTATTATTATTATTATTATTATTATTATTATTATTATTATTATTATTATTATTATTATTATATGTATTTCTTGTTGAGGTTAATTACTTGTGATTATCATTAGTTTAGTACCGATAGAATTTTTGAGAAAATCTCATGATTTGTACAACAACCATATATTCGGTTTTGTGGGAGAGTTAATCACGTTCACCACTTCTTCTCCAATTCAAACACCACTTTTTTTTAAAACCCTAACCTTTGCACACAAACAACTACACAAGTCAGATTTTCTATAATTTTTCTCCCACCCTCGTAGGCTTCCGATCGGCGACTGTTTTTGTTTTAAAAGGTGAAACTGTTCTATACTCTCACCCCATCACCAGCCACCACACTCGTCATATTCCTCTAATGAGATTTTAACCCAAAGTTTACACAACTGTTTTCTTATGGATCTGCCTTTTATTTTGTTAATAATAGAGTTTAGGAAATTCGTATCTCAACCGTCGAAGCACGTAAAGGTTTAGTATTGTGATAATAATAAATTAAGGAAAATAGAAAAGTGTGTGTCTGCATGTTTTGTGTTTTGGGACGACGGAGTCAGGCTTGTAGTATTCTGGATTTGTAACAGTCTTCGATAAGGAAGAAAAAGGCGATATATATATATATATATATATATATATATATATATATATATATATATATGAATTCTATTTTTGTCTGTAGGAGTCGAGATAGTTAAGGAAAGAAGAATTTGATCGAATTTATATACATTAATAAACGATGAAAGAAAGAAGGTGAAATCCAAATTTTGGTGTCGTCTGGTTGTATCGAGAGAGGTCTGGGCAGATAAGTTATAAATTTTTAACGGTTTATCAACGCCAAAAAAATAGTGTATGTGTGTGTATATTTACTGTCTGGGCAGAGGTTGGAAAGGGAGAAGAGTGAGACTAAAAGCAAGAAAGATGAAGTTCCTATTAATAGTAGTGTGTGTGTGAGAAAGAAGAATCTGATAATTTCCATATAGCATATATGTGCATATATGTGTGTGCAGACCAGAGGGTGAAGTTGGGGATGGAGAATGAATTTGATAATTAAATATTATAATATATATAAATATGGTAGTTATCAATAAACTGATCTAATGAAGTTAAATATATATAAAAATATATATATATATATATATCGTATATATATACACTTGTATGGTGATAAGTTTTTGTGCCTATATTTCATTAAGGAAATGAGTTTCGTTAAACAAATTTATTACTATTATTATGGGGGTGGTTGGGTTTTCGTCGGATAAGAAAGATAAAAAAAATGGAGAAGTGAAAGTCTGAAAGGTTTAGTTTCGTAAATCAATTGTAGGAGGATTTTTCAATCGGTTTTGAATTATGTTATAAGTCAGATTAAATTCGTTTCTTAATAAGAATTTTTGGGAATTCACTCTTTAAGTGTAGTAGGGCCTGGTTTCTTATTTATAAATTAATTTTGTAATTTTATTAGGTGCGGCGCAACTAGGACCCTCGTCTGTTACTTGATTTATTTGGATCGTTTGTGCTCAAACCTAAGGTGTGAGATCTTACTTAACTTTATACCGTTGACTTATTTTGTCCTTTTTAATACGATGTGATTTGCCGTATGTGATTATTTGACTTTAAGTGTTGAGCGGACCGTGTTAAGTTATCAATTGACTTGCTCTCACTTGCGTACAATACATTTGATATCTTATGATGAGCAGGACCTGTTGAGTTGTCTATTGACTTTGCTCTTACTTATTGACGCCTTGTACGTTGACATTTAGTGTTGAGTAGACCGTGTTGAGTTGTCCATTAAGTTGCTCTCACTTCTTGTTGCGTATTATTTGACTTTAATTTTCACTACGTGCATCTGTTTTATTAAATCTGACAATATCTGGTATAACTGCCCACACTAAGTATATTCGCGTATACTTATCCCCAAACTTAAAATTTTTCAGGTAATTGAAGTCGGAGGCATGGACGTGTCGGATGACGAGTCAAAATAAATAGGAATTTATTTTTTTGTTCCTAAGACTTTAGAGTTCCATATCTGCATTTCCTTTATTTCTTTCCGTACTTGTTGCATGTGATTTGGATGGATTTTTCGCCATCTTTTGGTTAAATAAAATATTTTGTTTTTTTCCAACTAAGTTAATTATTATTCTTTATTCAAGAAAAAAAAAATTACTCATATTTTCCGCTGCAAATATTTCTCTAAAATATTGAATATTATTTTAAATATTATTTTAATGCCTTAATTAGATTAGGGTGTTACAGTTTATATGTTATGGATGAGCATGATGATATGTACTTAGTATAATTTTGTTAGATTTTATAAAAATGTTTGAAAAAATCGACAACGATGTTCGTTGCTCGATAAAAACGACGTGTTAAATAATTATGAGTATATGTTGATTGATTTAAGTTGGTTGATGATTAATAAGCAAGAGTGTAGTTGATGATAATTTCATATAAGTTATGAAATAGAAGTTAGAAGTTAGTTATGATTTGAAATTGAAATGAAATTTGCTAAGTGTTTTCGTTAATTGAAAAGACGAGAATTGCTCGTCGTATTTTAATCGAGGAACATGAAAGTATTCACGTTAAATGATTGTGTGACTTGACTGTTAATTGATGGAAATTTCGTGCACATAAAGGTTGTATAGCATTGATCGAACCTAAGGAAACGTGCGTCGAGTTTTTATATGTCTAGGGTTTCGGCCAGTTTTGCGACCCTTCACGGAAATGGCCATAACTCTTTGCTCGTTTAACGAAATCAAGATCCGTAAATTGGACAGTAAAGTAGACTTCCGTGTCTTTCTTTTGACATAAGGCACATCCTCTGTTTCGAAATGCTCTGTTCTGTAAAAGCTCCAAACCTACTGACTTGTGCAGGAAAAATTCTAAACTCATTTTCTTAAGTTGAATTCTTTTCAACTCAATTCCTTAAGAACTTTTAAGTCGTTAAGAGTTATCAACTTCCGTTATGACGTTCTGAGTGTCGAGTAAAGAACCAAGTTAGTTTTAAGCAAGATGTGTTTGAGTCTTGTCTCGTTTAGTAAAAGATTAGTTAAAGTGCAAAGGCCTAAAAATTTGATTAATCGTTATCGAGTCCGTTTCTCTTAAACCGCATCGACCGATTTACTAAAGCTTGATTGGTTGCAATAAAAGGAGTAAATCGAGACTAGAAGAAAGGACGGAAGACAGAAGGTGGGCTTTTCTTATATACAAATAAAGTGAGTGTTGCTCAAAATGTTTACTTATTGCTTTATAAGTGTGTTTTGAAAATGATTATTAGTGCATTAAAGAATTTGTTTTTGTGAGTTCTCTTGTGCCATTCTGAGTTAGTGACACCGTTAGGTGCTAACTAATCAATCGGACTCTGAGTTAGTGACACCGTTAGGTGCTTTCCAGGGTTAAATCGATCGGACTCTGAGTTAGTGACACCGTTAGGTGCTTTCCAGAGTTAGTGTACACGGTAGCCGATGAGTGTGGAATCCCTATTGAGGGGATGAGCCAACCTCGGTGAGAAACGTGCGCGGGAGAAGTTAACTCTCCCCCAGCGTTGAAACAGAAGTTGGACAAGTTGAACGTAACAACAGAAAAATCTTGTGCAAGTGTTTATGAAAAGAAAATGTTTAGTAAGCACGGGCCTTTGAAAGGAAAAACCCCGGTGTGTTACTGTTTAGATGCCTGATGAATCTATATAAAATCTATGATATATTTTCGGCAAAGTGCCCACTAAGTGCTTTTTGTACTTAGCCCAGCATGTATTTATAAATGTGCAGGTTGAGTGACGGAGACGGCGGAAGTTGAGTACAGGTCGTACTTAAGGAAAGAAGTTTAGTTGAACCTCGATTTCACATCTGAAAATATGTTATCAATCTACGTCTTTTCCGCTGCAAGACACTCTTTTTGATGTATTAACTTTCGGTTTAAGTATTAGGTACTTGAAACCCTAGAGATCTCAGAGACAACATTTGTCGAGTGATCATTCGGGATTGTCTCTCTTTTGATTTGTCGAAGTATTTCATGTTTACTATCTTATCAAAGTTATGTCAATTTATTATTTACTCAGTAAATTCTCCCTTTCTTCTCCGCTTCTTTAATCCAACCCCTAGTCGCACCCTGACTTTGTCATCCCTTGGAATTTAGGGCTATGACAATACTATTTGCTCCGTTCTAGAATTAGAATAAATTTCCACAATTATAGATAATTTTTTTCACTCCCAACCATTTGGGGGAATGTGAAAAAAAATTTGTACTAGTATTTAAAAAAGGGTAAAATGCAGAAATAACAATTCTAAGATTTAAAATATTAATTATAGCAATACTTTTTAAAACTATCAAATAATAACAATTATAGATTTATTTACCTTTTTTTCCTTCTTCTATATCAATTTTCGTTTTTTAAACTAAAAGTCGTGATCCCAAATATATCTGTAGGAAATCACATGAATAAATATGTGAAATCACATTATAATTTGTGTAGTTTCACATGAAAAATAATGTGAAATTACATTATGGTTTCACATGCAGAAATTCACATAAAAAATGGGGACTCGCATGAAAAATAATGTGAATATTTGATTTCGTATCTAATTCGAATTCACATAAAAATGGGAATTCACATGAAAAATAATGAGAATTCACATGAAAAATAATGTGAAATCACATTACAATTTATTTGATTTCGTATCTAATTCGAATTCACATGAAAAATATTGAGAATTCACATGAAAAATAATGAGGATTCGAATAAGGGTAAAAAAGTCATAAATTGCTATAATTAATAACTTTTAAAAGTTATTGCTATAATTAATAGTTTTATTAGTAGTACATGAATACTTACTGTTTTTTCTCCAACGGCAAATACTATTCTATTTTGCCCAAATAATACGGAAAAAAAAATCAAATTTAGAAAAAAGTAAATGATATTTAATCATGGGTTAATGGCCTGAATTTCCAAACTTTTTGAGTTGTCTCGTTTTGCACCTCAGAAAATAAATCTGCCTCACAATTTCCAAACATTTTATTTTGTCTGTTTTTGCTACCTGACTCATTTTCCGGCGATTCTGAGCTGACGTGGCGGTCGGAAAAATGACGTGGATATCTTTAATTTAATAAAAAAAGGTTTATGGCCTGTAAATTTTCAAACTTTTTGAGTTGTCTCGTTTTGCACCCCAGAAAAAAAAAGATTGCCTTACAATTTCCAAACTTTTAGTTTCGTCTGATTTTGCTACTTGAATCGATTTAATTGAAACGACGTCATTTAATCAATCCCGTAATTTGAATTAGAGAAACACACATTGCTTATTTCTTATATAAAATTTATCTTGATATTTGCAATCTCAAAATCAAGTTTATGACAAAAGTAAGGTGGTTTACTTTAGTCTGGTTTACTTTTAGATCCTGGCTGGTTTACTTTCGTCTGACTGTAGTGTAGAGCGAATAAATATAGGACCCAAGGAAGGAATTGGTCTTGGGCCTGCAACTCCATCGAAGTAAGCTTGTCTGGGCCGCTCCCATCGAGAAATCTGTACCAGTGCAGGTGCTATTCGAGAACAATTAGCCGGTCTAGATTTAAACATTATTCTAGAAAATTCGTTGGTAGAATGGAATGAGTTGGGGAAAGAAGGGTCCACGGGGAATGAATGGGAAGATCGAAAGGTTGGAAGAAGAATGGATTTTTTAGCTAAATGCATGGAAATGCTAAGCATTTTCTTCGAACAAATATAGAACCAGAATGGATGATTCTATGTCTATTACCAATTCTTCCTCCCGAGTTAAGACCTCTCATTAAGATAGATGGGGGTAAATTAATGAGCTCAGATATTAATGAACTCTATGGAAGAGTTATCTATCGGAACAATACTCTTACCGATTTAAATATCAAGGTAAATTTATAAGAAATAAGCAATGTGTATTTCTCTAATTCAAGTTACGAGCTTGAATAAATGACGTTGTTTCAATTAAATCTATTCAAGTAGCAAAATCAGACGCAACTAAAAGTTTGGAAATTGTAAAACAATTTTTTTTTCTAGGGTGCAAAACGAGACAACTCAAAAAGTTTGGAAATTTACAGGCCATAAACTTTTTTTTTAATTAAAGATATCCACGTCATTTTTTCGACCGCCACGTCAGCTTAGAATCACCGGAAAATGAGTCCAATAGCAAAAGCAGACAAAATTAAAAGTTTGGAAATTATGAGACATATTTTTTTCTGAAGTGCGAAACGAGACAACTCAAAAAGTTTGGAAATTTACAAGCCATTATGCCTTTAATCATAGGACCCATCGCAATCTGCCAACACATGGCTAAGCTAAAAAGTGAATTTCAAAATTATTGCAAAATAATTTCCGACCAGACCATGATTTGCTTCCAATATATTCAAGATTTTGTATTTGCTCCCCACTTTAAAATTTAGTTTTTAAACCCTTCACTGTTGCCACCAATTATTTTTATTTTAATAATAGTAATACTTATTTCCTTTTATTATATTTTACTTTAATGTTTTATAGAGCTTTATTTTATGTTATTATTACATACGGCTTTTAAATATTATATATACGGAAAATTATATATTTACTGGTATTTTTTTGGGATATATTTACTTCTATTATTGAAGCGTTATTCCTTGTTTTATCAAAATAAAATTTTATTTTCATTTTCTTAATACGTGAGAACACATATTTAATAAAAGTAATGATTATATTAAATTTTGTTGTATTTAAATAAAGTCTATAGTGTTTAAAAATAAATAGTACTACTACTGATTCTTTTATTATTTTGGCAACATTATCTACTTCTATTTTCAATCCAGAAAAATCGATTCTATTCATTATTTGTATTTAATTATCAGTTTTGCAGTATATAATTTTATAACTTAAGTAGTATGGTTATAGATTTTATAACTTTATTATATCTTGATGTTAGCCCTCCACCATACATATTTCATACTTGGGACAAATCAAATTACTATATTTTTCTGTTATATCATTTTAAAATTTTCCCTGTTTAAATGTGATTCTAATTGAAACATTATGTATTTAATTTGTAAACATAATTTGTTTAGCAATAGTAGATATGTTGGGCTTAAAAAATAGATTAAGTCCCAATTAGCAATGTCATTCAACTACAACATGACTTTCGTGGAATTTTAGAAGAAACAATTCAAATAAAATAAAGAAATAAATATTCTCAAATATAATCTGATTGTACGAATCAAAAACTACTATTAGTAAGTAATGCATTATGTTCAAGATTATTTTGATAATGCATTATACGTCCTAAATAAGAAAACATCGTTTATTATTTTGAGAATGCATTATAGCATCAATATCGGATAAACTGATAACTCGATTTGTTTGATGCATAAGCCAACCCAATAACGCGTCAACACGAATGAGCCTCGGTCTTTAATTTGCTTGGCGTCAAGGATTCGAAACCCATCAGAAACTTTTCTTTTATTGTTTTTTTTCCTATCTTTTTTCTTAATTATTTTTGCCTTTTGCATTTTATTCTCTTTTTTTCCTTCAATTTTTTTGTTTTCGTTTTCTTGATTGCTTTTTCTTAATTGTTTTTTTGTTTTAAAATTAATGTAGTTATTTTATGTTTAATGTAATTTTCTTGTTGTCGGTTAACGTAATTTGTTTTATTTATGTTCAATGTAGTTTTTATTAATTAAATTTAATGAAAATTCAACAATTGAAGACTAATTCATATCAACCAGTGAATGAACCAAATCAATGTAACAACTGGTCCAAAACTTAGTGCAGTTTGTATGCAGAGTCAGTTGGTTAGATAATTGAAAGTAAAATACTGAATGTAAATACATGAATGTAAACGACACAGTATTTTAACGTTGTTCAGAGATTGACCTTCTACATCCACGATTTCCTTTTCGGGGAAGTAATCCACTACATAAGCTTACACGTATTTATCAAACGTTCCACTTGCGGGTACCGAGCAACCTAACCTGTTCGATTACGGGTTTGAACAAAACCTTACAACACTTTTGTGGGCAAATGTATAACCTGATCTTAGATTACGGGTTCTAAAGGACCTAGTCTTAGATTGTGGGTTCTAAGGGACCTGGTGTCTTTGATTGCTGGTTCAAAGACAAATATGAGGTTTGGGAGTTTGGGTTTATCTAACTATGAAGCCTTCTACACAGAGAGAAGTGGAGGCTTGAGGCTTCGTCCTAAGGCTTAGAGACTCAATCTTTTGGGAGATAGTCTGCTCAGAAATAAATAATCAAGAACTTATATTCTAAACTCGATCAAAGAGGGGACTTTTTGAGAGGCTAGATGGAAAGAACAGGAGGAGGTGTGGACACTCGACTTCTACTTGTTATTCGACTGAGCTATTCTTGCTGGAGAGAGGGATGCTCTGCTGCTTCTTCTGCACTCTTGTTTTTCTCTCTTCTCTCTCTATGTGCTCGCCCATGAGCTTTGATGTGGAGACCTCTATTTATAGAGGGAGATCTAATTAGCCGTTGGAAAGAGCCGTTTTATCTCTGCAAAAAGTATGGCACTCCACCTGCTTTACTGAAACTTTCCTAAAATGGTTTACTGAAACTTTCCTAAAAGTCGGGCCATTTGAAATAAGTTCTTCAGCTGACTTGTGCTTTCGAGTAGATTTGAATTTGGACTTCAACTCTTCTGCCTTCAACGTCTTCAAAGTCTTCTCTTTTCAGTTTTGTGACGTTCGACTTCGACACAACTTTTCTTCACGCTTGAGCTGAATGGTTTAGTTGAGAAGTCAACTGAGTTGATGTCCAACTGAGTCCGTGATCTAGTTGAGTTCTTGCTTCAACTGAGTTCCTCATGAACTGTCGTCTTTAGTCTGGCTGTCTTCTTCTACTTGAATCCTGTAAAGATAAAAATCTCTACGCTCAAACAGTGAAATTTATTTATAAATTTCTCTTTGCTTCTATTTAAAAATCATGGCCTATACTTACGAAATTTCAATTAGGCAATATTATTTTCATTAAAGCTCACTAGCAATATTCATATATATTGGTAAAAATAATGAAAATGATATAAAAAGAAAACGAATTATGATAATGAGAAAAGCAAATTTTTGATAAAAATAATGATATTAATAATGATCGTTATCTCATTATAATTATTGATATCAAATTTTTGATATCACAAGATAATGAGAAAATAATATCATTATTTTTTTTATCAAAAAGATAATGAGAAAATGACATTAAAAATAAAACGAATTTGCATATACAAAATGTTATGAAATAATTCCCTTCAATGATGGTGGGTTGGGCAACACGCGGTGCCTAATTTTGGTCGATTTTAATTGCAATACCATGATTTTTACGTTTTTCACATACATAGAGAATGCTCAAATCTTTTAATTAATAAATTTGTAATTTCTTTAACAGTTCCCTTTAGAGAAACTAAGGGAGGTCATAGTTTGAAATATTCTAATGTAATAATGAAAGTACGTGTTATTTTAGTAAAAATAAGAAATATAGTTTGAACTATTTTTATGTATTTAAACCTTTTAAAATTTCACAGTAGAAGTACTGAGACATGTGATCAGGGCCGGCTCGAGATTTTGAAGACCCGGTGCAAATACTAAAAATGATGCCCCATATAATAGGGAAAAACAATTAAAAGTGCATATAAATATAATGTTCAATACCAAAATACAAAATATCATGTAAAGATGTTTTTTCTAGCATTTTTTGAAGCAAAATCACTAATAATTTTATTAAAGTTAATATTTTTCAATAATTCTTGTTCAGTGGATATCAAAGTAAGTCCATTCAATCTTTCTTGTGACATGGTTGATCGCAAATAAGACTTCAATAACTTCAACTTCGAAAAACTTCTCTCCGCAGATGCAACCGTAACAGGTATGATCAATAAAATCCTGTAAACAATATATGCATTAGGACAACCGTTCAACCTTTTCAAATAAGCCAAAATATCTAGATCAACAGCAACAGAATGCCACGGCATTCACGATCAAGCAGAGTGTGCAGCATAAGGGCAAGGAAAACCTGGCAGGTATGGGTAAACTTCATAATGCCCCTATAAAGATATTGTTTGATACTGGCGCATCGTATTCTTTCATTGTTGGCTCATGTGCGGATAACTTAGATATCAGACATGAACGAGCTAATCATGCTATGAGAGTAGCTACACCCTCAGGAGAGATCACCACTTCTACGCATGTTTGCTCTAACCTAGAATTAGAAATTGAAACTCTTAAGGTTAAGGCGAACAACTTGAATGTTATGATAATGTGGGATGTAGATATAATCTTAGGAATGGACTGGTTGTCTGAGAATTATGCCACGATTCTCTGCAACGAGAGAAAAATTTCTTTCCAACCCCCGGGAAAAGAGCCGACAGAATTCCATGGGATTTCAATGGGCAAAAGGATACCGATAATATCCGCTCTACAAGCCAAGAAGTTATGAAGAAGAAGAATTGCAAAGCTTATCTTGTATACCTAAGTGGAGAACCGGGAGCTGAAAAGACCATACAAGACGTGAAAATTGTTAACGAATACGAAGACGTCTTTCCAGAAGTGTTACCAGGTTTACCACCAGACCGTCACGTAGATTTCACAATCGACTTAGAACCAAGATCGGTCCCCAAATCAAAAGCCCCATATAAGATGGCACCAAAGGAGTTAGAAGAGCTTAAGATCCAACTGCAAGAGTTTTTAGATCTTGGTTTCATTAGACCGAGCGTTTCACCATGGGGAGCACTTGTTTTGTTCGTTAGAAAGAAGGATGGTTCTATGAGAATGTGCATAGACTATCGCAAACTGAATAAGATCACCCTCAAGAATAAATATCCTTTGCCTAGGATAAAAGACCTCTTTGATCAGCTTAAGGGCGCAGGTGTATTTTCAAAAATAGACTTAAGATCCGGATATCACCAATTGAAAATCAAACCCGAAGATATACCTAAGACTGCTTTCCGAACCAGATATGGCCATTACGAATTCCTAGTTATGCCATTTGGTTTGACTAACGCCCCCGCAGTATTCATGGATCTCATGAATAGAAATTTTCACCCGTACTTAGACAAATTCGTCTTAGTATTCATCGAAGACATTCTCATTTACTCCAAAAATGAGAAGGAGCACGAAGAACATTTGCGAATAGTGTTAGAAATGCTTAGAGCTGAGAAACTTTATGCCAAATTCAGTAAGTGCGAGTTTTGGCTGAAAGAAGTGATGTTTCTTGGACATATAGTATCAGCAGAAGGCATCAAGGTAGACCCTGCCAAAGTAGAGGCAGTGCGCAATTGGAAATCACCAACAAGTCCAAACGAAATTAGGAGTTTCTTAGGTTTAGCCAGCTATTATAGAAGATTCATTGAGGGATTTTCTACAATTGCTAGACCTATGACGCAACTACTACGGAAGGAAAACAAGTACAAATAGACTGACGAGTGTGAGACGAGTTTTCAGGCACTCAAGGAAAAGTTAACCACAACACCAGTGTTAGCTCTTCCTGAAGCAAATAAGGAATACGTGGTTTATACAGATGCTTCAAAGAACGAATTAGGGTGCGTATTGATGCAAGAAGGAAAGGTGATAGCTTATGCTTTACGACAACTTCGACCCCATGAAGTTGATTATCCAACCCACGATTTAGAACTAGCAGCCGTTGTGCATGCGTTGAAAATTTGGAGACATCACCTTTATGGTGTAAGGGTTGAGATTTTTACGGATCACAAGAGTCTGAAGTACTTTTTCAAGCAAAAGGAATTGAATATGAGACAAAGAAGATGGCTCGAATTAGTCAAGGATTATGATTGTGGTATCAACTATCATCCAGGAAAAGCAAACGTAGTAGCAGACACGCTGAGTAGTAAGACTCCAACCAAATTAGGGTGTCTCTTTATCGAGGAAGAAACACTTATACAAGAATTTGAGATGATGGATTTAGAAGTGCTCGATACACCTAAAATGATGACGACCTAAATAGCGGCACTAGTAGCTACACCGGACTTACGAGAGAGAATCATAAGTGCTCAGAGAAAGGACGAGACGATCGAGAAGCTACGACTAAGAATAAGAACGGATAAATCGGACGGTTATTCCGAAGCACCAGATAATGCGATCGTATTTGAAAATAGACTTTGTATCCCTGATGACGACAAATTGAAAAACGATATCATGAGTGAGACTCACGATACACCTTATACAGCACACCTAGGGAGTACGAAGATGTATCAAGATTTAAGAAACAATTTCTGGTGGAACGGATTGAAACGAGATGTTGCCTCATTTGTAGAACGATGTTTGACTTGTCAACAAGTGAAAGCTTTACACCAACGACCACAAGGGATGTTGCAGCCATTAAGTATTCCAACGTGGAAGTGGGAAGATATAGCTATGGATTTTGTGACAGGTTTGCCCAAATCTTGAAGAGGAAATACTGCCATCTCGGTAGTTATTCATAGGCTCACAAAATCAGCTCACTTTTTACCAATTCAAATTACCTATGGATCAGAGAAATTAGCACAGTTGTATGTTCGTGAGATTGTACGTCTGCACGGAATACCAAAGTCAATAACGTCCGATAGAGATGCCAAATTCACTTCAAGGTTTTGGATCACTATGCAGAAGGAGCTAGGTACTAGACTTAATTTTAGTACCGCTTTTCACTCCCAAACGGATGGACAATCCGAGAGAACAATTCAAATACTCGTCAATATGTTGAGAACGGTAGTATTGGATCGAAGTGCGATTTGGAAAAATATCTTACCATTGGTCGAATTTGCTCACAACAACAGTTATCAAGCAACGATAGGAATGGCGCCTTACGAGGCACTGTATGGAAGGAAATGTAGGTCACCACTTTATTGGGATAAAGTAAGTGAAAGGAAAAATCTAGGACCGGATTCAGTCGGTGAAATGATCGAGATCATTCGACAGATTCGAGTCTGAATGAAAGAAGCCCAGAGCCGACAAAAGTCTTACGCCGATGTTCGCCGAACAGATCTTAACTTTGAAATTGGGGATAAGGTTTTCCTCAAAATTTCTCCATCCAAGGGAATCATTAGATTTGGTGTCAAGGGTAAACTCAAACCAAGGTTTATAGTTACTTACGAGATTCTGGAAAAATTAGGACATGTTGCTTATAGATTGGCCTTACCACCAAGTCTAGGAAGTGTCCATAATGTTTTTCACGTATATCAGTTGCGAAAGTACGTTTTCGACCCCAAGCACGTAATTAACCAGCAAAACGTTGTTCTTGAATCCGACTTAAGTTATGAAGAAAAACCACTATCGATCTTGGATCGAAAAGTACAAGAATTAAGAAATAAATCGATACCATTAGTAAAAGTGTTGTGGAATCACCACGGGCAGGAAGAAGCCACGTGGGAACTCGAAGAAAAGATGAAAGCGAAATACCCTTACCTTTTCGAAGAAGGTATGCAAATTTCGGGACGAAATTTTTTGTTAGAGGGGTAGGATGTAATATCCCGGCCTTTTCTTCCGTCACTAAAATAAAAATTTAATAATTAATTAAGGCTTTGCACCCTAAGTTAAGGAATTTCAGTTTTAAGATTAAACGGTGAAATCCGTTTCTGAAAATAAATTTCAGAAGTCGTTCAACCGACTACTGTATTAGGATTTTCGCGTCCGATAAAATTTTCGTTCGAGAACTCAGATCGAAAAACCGTCTGACTTTACATTCACTTATTTTGCGATACGAGTCTATTGGTAAAAGTCAGTTTTATTTATTTTTCCGGGCAAAATTTGGACTGTCATGTCTCGACTTTTCGATGGATTTCGGAAATTTAATCATGCTTTCCAACTAAGTAAATTATTTCCAATCTATAGGTCGAATTAGTTTTCGCCGGAAACGTAACCGTCTAAGAAATTAATTAATCGATTTTAGTATGCAGTATTAGACCCGTAAACGAGATATTTTGGGATTTAATTCCCCCTCTTAACCGCCTCTCTCTCTCTCTCTTGATATTTTCTACTTTATGCTTAATATCTCATTTAGTCATCACAAATTCTCTCTTATCTCACCCCTCCCCCCCAAACCGCCACCCCCCATAATTCTCTCTTCTTTCTCTTGTTCTTCCATCTTCAAGACATCTTCAAGAAGTTCATCAAGTTCTTCAAGCTCTCAAATTCCATAACTTATTCATTTCTCAATCGATTTCAATTCCGATTACATATTTGGAAAGGTTAGAACTTCCTCTTTGATTCTAACCGAACAAAAATCCATTCCTTTATTTTTTTTGAAATTTTTGAAAGTTGTAAGAGAAGTAGGATTGATGTTCTAAATTTATTACATAATTATTAATGCTTAGGATTAAGTTTCTATGGTTGAAATCAAGTATAAGTCTTGTTAGAATTTAATTAGGTAATTTTCGAAGATAATATGTCTCATTTTTCGAAATTTTCTTTAATTAATTGGTGAAGATTGAGCTTGAATTTAGAGGTATGATTTGTAGAATATGTTTGTATGTATTGAGATATGATTATATGAATTGTTTGGGAATTTTCTAAAAATAAAAACAAATTAGTAAGAGAGGAAGAAGTAGGATTTTGATTAAGTAAAACTTATGTTTTTGATGATGTGATTTGATTTATGAGAAGTAGGAAGCATGTAGTTGAACATATAATTAAATTAGATTTTTCTAAAAATAAAAACGAAATCGTTGGAGGCGAAGAATCATCGATAGAATTAGTTTTGATGTTGATATGAACTTATGGTTTGCATATTAGTTAATCTAAGTAGTTAATGATGATAATTTGGAAGTTTGAATGAATTCTAAGAATGTCGAATTTTTCGTAAGAGACGAAGAGTCGAGCATAATCGTTGATAGGAAAATCGAACGAGAAAACTAATCAAATATTAGTGATTGTTGATATGTTAGGTTAGTTGTGGAATTAATTGAGAATTAATTAACAACTATGAAGAATCAAGTTCATAAACCGATAAAAATGACGTGAATTGGTTAAGTAATAGTTTCGATAATGTTAATGTGTTAAGATGATCATTATTAAGTAAAAAGATGATAGAAAGTAATTTGGTTTGAATCGGATTAGTAGAACTTCAAAAATTAAGGAAAGTAAGTAAGTGTAGAAACAAAGAAACGAGAAAACGAGGGTTTGTATGTTTCCGATTGATGATATGGTTGATGTATTGATGATATGCATGATTACATGTACTTAGTTTGAATTTCTTAGATTTTATAAAAATGTTTAAGAAAATCGACAACGATGTTCGTTGCTCGATAAAAACGACGTGTTTAAGGATTATGAGTATATGATTGATTGATTTGAGTTAGTTGATGATTAATAAGTATGAATGTAGTTGATGATGATTTTATAAAAGTTATGAAATAGAAGTCGAGAATTAAAATTGAATTGAATTTGAAATGAAATTGCTAAGTGTAATTGATTAGTTGAAAAGACGAGAAATGCTCGTCGTATTTTTAATCGAGGAACGTGAAAGTGATCACGTTAAATGGTCGTGTGTTTTGACTATTAAGTTGATGGAAATTTCGTGCACATAAAGGTTGTATAGCATTGATCGAACCTAGGGAATTGTGCGTCGAGTTTTAAAACGATTAGGGTTTCGCGGACAGTTTTTGCGACCCTTTACGGAAACGGTCATAACTCTTTTCTCGTTTAACGAAATTGAGATCCGTAAATTGGACAGTAAACTAAACATCCGTATCTTTCTTCTGACATAAGGCACATCCCCTGTTTCGAAATACTCTGTTCTGTAGAGGCTCCAGACCTACTGCCTTGTGCAGAAAATTTCTAAAACTCATTTTCTTAAGTTGAATTCTTTTCAACTTAATTCTTTAAGAACTTTTAAGTCGTTAAGAGTTATCGACTTCCGTCTTTAACTTATCTAAATGTCGAGTAAGGAACCAAGTTAGTTCTAAACGAGATGTGTTCGAATCTCGTTTCTTTTCAAACCAAAAGAGATTAGTTAAAGTGCAAACGCCTAAAAGACTTAACCGAATTCGATTTGCTTTTTCTTTAATCGTCTCGACCGGTTTACTAAATCATGTTTGTTGCGATAGAAGGAGAAAGTCGCAATTAGAAGAAAGGACGGAAGACCGAAGACAGAAGTTCGTGTTTGTTCTGTAACCGGTTAAGGTGGGCTTTTCTATATAACAAAATAAAGTTAGCGTTGCTCAAAATGTTTACTTATTGCTTTATAAGTGTGTTTTCTAAATGATTATCAGTGCATAAAAGAATTTGTTTTTGTGAGTTCTTTTGTGCCATTCTGAGTTGGTTCGCCAACTAATCGATCGGATTCTGAGTTAACCGGAAGGGTTTTCCAGAGTTACACGGTAACCGTTGTGTGTGGTACTCTGTTGAGGGGTAGCCAGCCACGGTGAGGAACGTGCGCGGGATAAGTTAACTCTCTCCCGGCGTTGAAACAGAAGTTGGGCAAGTTGAACGTAACAACAGTAAAATGCTTGATTAAGCTATGTTTATGAAAAGAAAATGTTTAGTAAGCACATGCCTTTGAAAGGAAAACCCCGTTGTGTTACTTTGAGAATGCCTGATTAATCTATAAGCTTATGATATGTTTTCGGCATTGTGCCCACTAAGTGCTTTTGTACTTAGCCCTGCATGTATTTAAAAATGTGCAGGTTGAGTGACGAAGACAACGGAAGTTGAGTAGAGGTCGTACTTTAGGAATGAAGAATAGTGTAATTAGTTCTACGTTTTTCCGCTGCAAACTACTTCACCTTTTGTTGTATAACTTTTTGGTTTAAGTTTCGTACTTTAAACCTAGTCTACTCTGATAACAACTTCGTCGAGCGATCCTTCGAGATCGACTCTCTTTTGTTAATGGAATCAGTTCATAGATATCATCTTGTTTATTATTATTAGTTAATGCGTTTATTTAGTTATTCCCCCTCCTTCCCCACTTCTTTAATCCAACCCCTAGTCGCACCCCGGCTTTGCCGTCCCTCGGGATTTGGGGCTGTGACACTACAATATAAAGAAAATAATTAATTCTAAATGAATCTTCAGGTGATTGTTTATCCTCTTTCATTTCATTTTCACCAAAATATTTCTTCCTCCGAATTACATAATTGTTAATATCATCATTTTCATGGACTAAATGTTCTATTGGTGTTTCACTAGCCTCAATCGTATTTGTTTTTTTAACAAGAATTTCTTAAGAGCACCTTTTTGAGACTTTATAAGTTCATCGACATTTTTCTTTCTTTTTCTAGTTTTGAAACCACACGATTGTTTTCTTGGAAGCATATTTTAAGGCAAAGACAAAAAAATCAAACAACTAGATTAATAGAACCTGTTTGGCGATTGCAGACTTGAGACTTGCAGTAGAATTGTAGAAACAGAACTACTGTAGACAGTAGACTGTATGTAGTCGCTCCAAACCTCTAAATTCCAATCCCAATCCAAGAATATGTTATGTCTAATATAATTGAAACAATAAAACGTAATAAAGATTAAAAAGAAAATTAATTATTACTTTTCCCGACTCAGTTTTTCTTTTTTCTATCCTCTCTCGGCGTTATCTTCTCTCAAATAAATGGAGGATTTTGCAGCTCCAGCGGTTAAAGACGTTTAAGGTGGCGCATATCCGAGTGTACCGTTGTCAGCTCTCAACTATACAACGATTTCTTGGTGGACTATCTGAGATCTGAGAAATTGAGATCGGAAATTTATGGATTTTGAGGCTACTGCTCGGACGGGCAACGCTATGGGTGGAGGGCAGCAACAAATCTCCGGTCAAATACGGTTGTTGGGTTTCTGCAGATTTTTGCCAATGAAAACGAAGCAGACGCACCGACGCGCGCGTGTTCACACATGCTATCCTTAACTCTACCAACTAGAACTTTAAATCATAAAATAATATCAAAACTTGTGAATAAAATAAAACCAAACGAAAGTAATAACCACGTGGACGTCGATCCATCACTTTGGTTGCATGGCAGGGGTGGGTAGCATCCAGGCTCCCGCATTGGTCTTGGCTCCGATCTAAATAAAAGTATCAACTAAATATTCTAATTAATTATCGAGTTTTTCACAATCTTTATCTCGATTTCAATATTCAACTAATAGAAAAATATGTGACGTGTTGGAGGTCGAGCTAAATTTTAACACATTAAAGAACGAGCTATCACAACAACATCCTTTTGATGGTGAAAGTTAAAAATTAAATTTACATAATTAACCTCAAAACGTAATTGACATCAATATAAAAAAGTGGCAGCTCATTTTAATTCCTTTTGTTAAAATCTAGGTTAATTAAGTTCAACAAACCTTTTCTTGTTTTTGATTCAAATACAATTGTTAAATGCAAAAACTTTGGTATAACCAGTTGCATACTGTGCAATCGGTTTGCACCTATTATATAATATATGATGTAAAAATATTTATAGTGTGGGTGGTGGCGGAGTGGTTTGGGGCGGAGGTTTAGAGCTTTGCTTCCTCCTTCACCCGTATTTGAAACTTACTTCTTCCCTTTTTATTTTTTTTAATTATTTGAGTTGTTATATACTCCTTCCGTCCCACTTAACTTGTCTCACTTTTTATTTTGGGCGTCCCACTCTATTTGTCTCACTTTCCATTTAAGGAAATAATTAAGAAATCATTTTATTCACATTATATCACTTCAAAACCACTTTATATCACTTTATGTCACTTCAAAAACACTTTATATCACTTTATCAATTAAAAAATACTTTATATCACTTTATTAACTACACTAACCACACCCTTTTATATCTAATCTCTTTTTTCTTAATCTCCATGCCGGGAGCAAATGAGACAAGTAATGTGGGACAGATGGAATAATATATACTATAACAATATGCAATGTATGTACGGTGGCGGAGTGGTTTGGGTCGAAGGTTTACAGCTCTGCTCCTTCCTCCACCTGAGTTCGAATCCTCTAGCTGGATTTTCTTGATTCTTTATTTTTACTGTTTCTTTTTTTCTTCTTTTTTTCTTTTTTTTTTTTTTTATAATTATTTTTTTATCAGCTTCTTTTTTGTTCTTTTTGTTCTTTTTTATGTTTTTAATTATTTTTTCTTTCTTTTTGTTCTTTCTTTTTTATAATTATTTTTTCTTACTTCATTTTATATAATATTTTAAATAAATGATAATTATTCTTTTTTTTTCAATTATAATGTTTAAAACTATTACTTTCTTTACAACAATGTTTACTTTTATTCATGATAATTTGTACTTTTAAATTATTTGGTCAAATAATTATTCTCGTCATGAAAAGTAATTATGACATGAAAAAAAGTAATGTTTCACAACTATTACTTTTCTTAACGACAATGTTTTGAATCCTCTAGCTGGATTTTCTTGATTCTTTATTTTTTCTGTTTCTTTTTTTCTTTTTCTTTTTTCTTTCTTTTTTATAATTATTTTTTTATCAGCTTCTTTTTTGTTCCTTCTTTCTTTATCTTGTTTTAAATTATTTTTTCTTTCTTTTTGTTCTTTCTTTTTTATAATTATTTTTTTCTTACTTCATTTTATATAATATTTTAAATAAATGATAATTCTTCTTTTTTTTCAATTATAATGTTTAAAAATATTACTTTTCTTTATAGCAATGTTTACTTTTTTTTTGAATGGTTGCAATTCAAAGGATTTTACAGCTCATGGAAGTGGAAATTCAAATAATGGAGCTAAGAGATGTAACAGTAATTGAGGAAAGTGGTGATCTAGTCGAGTGCTCAGCCATGGCGGAAGCGCGTGGATCTAGGCCAAGGACAACTGAGGTAGATCAAAATGAAAGGAATCCAATCTCTGAAGAGAAAGCTCAGCCACAACGAACAAATCGAGGTATGAAATTGGCTTATATTGCTCCGACTATAAAAGAAGGTGTTCCTGTTGCGTGCTTGGCTAAAAATGATATCGAGACTGAGGCGAAGAAATGGAAACATGCATTAATTTTGTATGTGATAGGTCATACACCTTCGATTAAATTTCTCTCTACGTACCTCGAACACAATGTCAAGTGAAATCTCGAGTTTCGTAGTCAGGTTTCAAAATATGAATGAGAGGAATGAGGTTTTGTATTTAGGTCCCCATACGATTGCAAATCGGCCTGCTATGGTGAAGGCTTGGGAGATGAATTTTTGTTTTGAAAAAGAGGAGATGAAGGAAATTCCTCTATGGGTAAAGTTACCTAATCTGCCTCTCCATTGTTGGGGTTTGTAGTCATTGAGTAGGATTGGGAGCTTGATAGGGAAACCAGTATGTGCGGATGATTGTACCACTAAGCAGAATAGAATCTCTTTTGCTCGGTTGCTTGTTGAAGTGGACATCACTCAGCCATTACGATATCAAATCATGGTTGAGGGAGAAGAAGGTAAAAGGGTTGAACAGAAGGTAGTATATGAGTGGATGCCTCAGTTTTGCAAGATTTGTCAATCAGCTGGACATGATTGCTTACTCAGGTGAAGCAAAAATGGATCCCAAAAATACAGACTCAACCTAAGGAGCAAAACCAGCAGGAAGTAGCTCAGGTCTATGAGAAGAAAGATGAGACAAAGGAGTGGTCTATTCCCAAGAAAACTTTTAGCCAAGTTGTTAGAGGGGGAAAAACTAGCAGAATTTTGTCTGATAATGTCTATCAAGTGTTGAATATACATGAGGAATTAGATGAGCAGGATATTTTGATGGAAGCAGAGCATAAGGGCGGGGACCTATTCCCCTTTGTTCATCAATTAAACTAATAATGTGGAATGTGAGGGACTGTACTAAGCCCTTCAAGCAAAAAGAGATTAAGCTCTTTTTGCAAAGGAATAAGATTGATATTGCAGCTTTGCTAGAAACTCGAGTAAAGGAAGAGAAATTTCTAGCTAGTACCAAGAAAATTAATAAGCATTGGAAATTTATTAATAACTACACCCAAGCTAGTAATGGAAGAGTGTGGATTGGATGAGATCCAAGAAAGAATGTAGTGAGAGTGAAGGAGACTCATTTCAAGCCATCCATTGCGAGGTAACTGAATTGGAAAGTGGTAAGAGTTTTCAGTATATTGCAGTATATGCTTTTAACACAAATGAGAGAAGCGTTCGCACTTTTCTTTAAAACGCCGCAAGTGCACGGGTGCTATTGTGTATATGGAGGTCGTATTCCACAGAGACTGATTCAACTTAGCAAATACTACTTTCAACTATTATCCTCTATTTAGACTACAAACTTTAAGTTTTGGATTTTTAATGAAACTAATTAAGAAAACAAAAGCAAATAAAAAGCAGACAAAACTCTGTAAAGATGCAAATAAGAAGAAGGTATCCTAAGGCTTCGATTTAAATGGACAATTAAAATTTAAATCTCAATCAATCAATCAATTAACACTGAGACTCGACTCTTATTAGAACAATCACAAAAATAGCTTAAACCTACTTCCGTAGCGAATAAACTGTTGATCACATGCAAGGGTTTTCGTTCCCGACAAACATCATATGCATGTAACTCCCAAAAGATTCTAAGATTAATGCTCTCACACAAGGCTCGTCCCCTCCCGGTTATTTTGCAATGCATGTCCTATGTTCCAGTTCATGTATTAATCATCATCTCCCGACTATTGAATTAACACAACTAATATGCAGAATTGATAGCTAAGCAATTAAGCATGCATGTCAAATAAAAAACATAAGAAAGAAGAGAAGATCGTAATTGATTAATTGACTAAGAATCAAAGATTAATTATCCATCTACTCTCTAACCCTAGAATACAAGAAAATTTAGCTACTCATAATTAAAGAAAACACACAATCAAAAGAAAAAGAAATCATAAACATTAAGTAAGAAAAACCGTAGTCGAAACAAATCTTGTCTTGAACTCTTGAACAAGTCTTCAAAATTCCAAGACAAAGCTAAAAACTAAGAACAATAATGTATGAATAAAATATGGTGAGATGATGGCTCCTTATATGCAATAGAAGGAGCATTTATAGCTAAAACCCTAGGATAAAACGAGTAGGAAACAAAGTCTAATGAAAAAGGGAATAACAATTGGAAAATGGAAATAATTGAGGTAAATCGTCTCGCCATGCGGTCGCATGGACGACCGCATGCGAGACTGCATGTGAAATGCGCAAAAATTCATGACTTGGAGAGCAACGAATAGTGGCATGCGGTCCTGACATGCGGCCGCATGCCAGGCCGCATGCGCTTATGCGGAAAACATCTCCCCCTTCATGTGACCGCATGAGAGGTAACTTCATTGCTCGACTTCTTTTTCCTTCGCTTCTAAGCCGTTTCTCGAGCCATTTTCTCCCACGAACTCATACGAAGCCAATTTTTACATCCACGCGCTCGATTATTCACAATTAAGCTCCAAATTACCTTCAATTCCACAATAAACAAGCAAGTATCAAATTCTTCAAAACAAATCAAAACATATACTTAAACTTGCTTTCCAACATGAATTTTCCACAACAATAAGAACTTTTCAAACACAAAAACAAGTGAAAATCCATGTTTAACAACCCCCAAACTTACAGAGTTGTGTGTCCTCAAACAACACAAAAAGGAAAAAATCAAAACAAACATGGATTTAAAGTGAAGTTGTAACTTATTTGGCTTGAAAACTTTTCAAAAATATGATCCATGCAAAAACCTAATCAAGATCAAACACAAACCAACAAACCAATCATTCTAGCCTCATTAAACTCCTCACGGCATGGGAAGTATTAAAGCAAACTCTCAACACTCAAGTGTATGAAATAGGAAGTATATACGTTCAAGTCAAATCACAACATGCAACCTACCATAAGCTTGTCAATTATCTAACCTCGCCATCATTCAAATGTATGCTTCAAACTAGGATCAAAAAGGACTTTATTTTGGTCGTAATGTTGGCTCTTTGGTAAGGTAGGAAATTTAGGCCAAGTGACTAAATCAATCAATTCACCAATTTCTCAATCATTACACTAACCTTTCTCAACTTTCACAAACTTCTACCTATTTTACATCCTTAACACAACATTCTTTTCTAGCACCATATTATCAATCAAGCACCCTTTTATGCTCTTATTTTTCCTTTTTTTTTTTCTTTTTCTTTCATCTCTTTTCTCTTTTTTTTCAAACTAACACTTTTCTACTTCCATGAGCTTATAAGGGCTAATTTCCACTTGAACTTTTAAAACATAGGTGCTTATTCCTTCCTTATATTTATTATTTTAAACACAACCAACTCCCTAAAGATCTACCCCAATTCACCATTAGTTTATCAAAGAAAAGGCTCAAAAGCTCAACGTGGCAAACTAGGATAATATTTAACAATTTTGGACAACAAAGAGGGAAAAAATTGGCTAACAAGGATAGCCTTAAATCATCTCCTAATTCTTAGCACACTAACACAATCTTAAGGAAGATTCATGGCAAGTTCTAGAGATTATCATACATGCTTGACAAATCACACAAGAATGAAATAGACTATGAAAATACAATAGTCAAGGCCCAAATCTCACATAGGCTATTTTTGAGTTAATGAGGCTAAAACAATCAATCCATCAATTCATGCTCAAACTATCATGAAATTCTCACACTTATCAATTCACAACTCAAACCCACAATTTCATCATTAGCCAGTCACACATTCACTTAAAAACATGCATTTTTTTTAAATTAAATTAAATTAACCCAAAACCAATTACTAAACCAAACTAAACAACTAAACAACTAACAATTAAACTAAAAAAAATCAAATAAAAAACACAATCAACTCCCTTCTCCATCCCCCCAAACTTATTCAACAACAAGGAAGAATAAGTTTGTAAGTAGAAGAGGAAGTTGAGTGGAACAAACTAACTGGATGGCGGGGGCGGCGGCGGAGGATAATTTTGAGTCCGCATCCAATCGAATATGCCGGTGATCCCTTGTTGCATCAACTCATAATTCCGTAGCATGTCCGCATTGTATTGCGTCTGAGCTGCATAATAACTATTCGCCTCTACCTCTAGGCGATCAAACCTAGCATACATATCATTGGCAAAAGTATCCAAGCGAGCATTGGATGCTGCAAAATGAGAGTTCATACGTTGCTCATAAGCATCAAAATAGGTGGACGACACAAAACGGCGACGGGAGGAAGGGCTGGGGGCATCATGAGGTATCGCTTGTTGTTGAGGCTCTCCTTGAGGCTCATCATCACCATGGAAAACACCGTCATCATCATCATCATGGCCATAAGGCACATCCCCAACTATAGACCCATGAAGCGGCTCATCAACAGTAAACTGACAATGCAATGGAGTCATCATCAACCAATTAGCACCATCATCGTCCCAAGCATCCACAGAAGTCAACTCTGGATGAGGTAACGAGAAAAGCCGAAAAGGATTTCCCTTAAGCCTCCAAAATAAGCGATGAACCCCCCTTATCATCTTGTGTGCCTTTAACAGTGGCATATCGACCAAAATACTCTTACAAGGAATAGGAGTGCCAGGGTCAACATCATAAAAAATAGCAAGAGGAGTAATCATACCTCCTATGCAAATAGGAACCGCATCCACATCGGCTTGCAACTTGAATTGATTAGCCAAATAAGCCGCCACATCAAGGTTAGTCTCGATAAGCATCCCATGAAGAAAATGTAACTCATCGGCCCTCATCGCTCCAACATTATCACGGGCAAGAAAAGTAAATCCAAGGACCCGTTGAATGTACCGAAAGACGGGATTACAAATGGAAGACGCCTTGGAATAGCCCGAAGTGAATTGAGTTTCGGCCTCCAACTCCATGCGAACAATCCTTCTCCAAATGTGGCCGGGAATCATGCTATAGAGATGATAAGCAATACTAGCAGGGCAAGACAAGATGGCATTAAGACCCGCAGTGCTTAACTCTCTATCTACATCCCCCAATTGAAACTTGAGGCGAACCGGGACACCATTCTCCTCGACAACCACCACCGTACAAAGAAACTCCAAAGTAATGCCACGATATGTAAGCCAATTCGCTGTCAAAATCGGTTGAAGCCCCATACAATCAACAAGTCGCCATACGGATTCGGCTATCCCCAAAGCTTCAATGGTGGCACTACAAATGAACCGGCTCGGCTTGATCTTCATTTTACTCAATATTTCCCACTTAGCACGAGCACGGTCCGTGCGAAGATGAAACTTGTAACCATCAACATTGCACTCGGCGGATGACGGTTGACGAGAGGAAGAACCCTTCTCTTTGGATTTGCCCTTATCTATCCTTGATCCCATAGTAACTACACAACCTACACACACGAAACAAAACAAACTAGACGGGAAGTAAGGAACAAAACGACAATGGTGCACAAAAGAACCAAAATAAGAATGAATAATTAAGCAAATTAATCTCTATAATAGCATAAACTCTCCCCCCAAACTAGCAACTAGCAAAGTAAACTCACAAAATCCATCACCAACATATAACCAAGCGAAAAACAATAAGCCCAAAACTCCATTCTCCCAACTAGAGAAAAACACCACAAAACTAAGAAATTACTTAAATTAACAAGGTACCCATTACTAATTGCACAAGAAAAACTCAATTCTAGCATACCCATAACATGTAAAAGCAATTAGAATTATCAATTTCAAGTTATAAGCAAGAAATCAAAAATTCCCAAATTCAAACCCTAGATGCTAGAATACGAAAATTAATGGGTGAAAACACAAAATAATCGATCAAAATGCTCAAAATCATGTAGAGAATCAAAAACTAAAAGGGAAAAATGAAGCAAACGTACCTTGGAGATGGTTGGGATGGAAGAAATTGAAGAGGAATAGAGTGAGGGGAGTAGAATGTGTTGGTGTGTGGAGAAGTGAAGAAAAAGGAGCAGAAAAAACGAAATAAGGAGGAAAACTTACCTTGGACCGGCCAAAACCCGGTTTGGCGTGACGAAAAATCTGGACCGGCGAGGGACATGCGGCCGCATGCAGGACCGCATGTCAAATGCGCGAAATTTTATCTCGCGAGGGCCAACTCCCAAGTCCATGCAGTCTGGCATGCGACCGCATGGACCAACCGCATGACCTCCTACGGCTTCTGCTGCGTCCGCATGCGGTGTGCCCTCAACCGCATGCCACCCAATGCGGGTTTTTTTTTTTTTTTTGGGTTTACCTACAAAATGAACTTAAACAAAACAAAAGAAAATAAAAAAAAATTGAAAAACACAATTAAAACTAACCTCGTTGGGTTGCCTCCCAATTAGCGCTTAGTTTAACGTCGTGAGCTCGATGTAAAAGATGAGGATGATTCAACAGTCCTCAAGATGGAGGCTCGACACCTCCTCGACTTGGTTGGAACTATGATAAGCTTTGATTCTTTGGCCATTCACAACAAACGGCGAACCTTGAGGATTGAGCAACTCGACCGCTCCACTTGTAAGCACCTTGCGAATTTGGAACGGACCCGACCACCTAGACTTCAATTTTCCGGAAAAGAGCCGAAGACGAGAGTTGAACAACAATACCAAATCCCCCACTTTCAATTCTCTCTTTGTAATTATCTTGTCATGAAACCGTTTAGTCCTTGCCTTATACAAGCTTGAATTCTCATACGCCTCCTCCCGAAACTCATCCAAATCATTGAGTTGCAACATTCTTGCCTTCCCCGCCGATTGAAAATCAAAATTCAACTTCTTCACGGCCCAAAACGCCTTGTGTGCAAACTCAACGGGCAAGTGACAAGATTTACCAAAAACCAATTGATAAGTAGACATACCTAGAGGGGTTTTGTACGCCTTCCTATATGCCCAAAGTACATCATCGAGCAAGTTCGCCCAATCTTTGCGACTCCCATTGATGGTCTTCTCCAAAATTTGCTTGATCTCCCTATTTGCAAGTTCGGTTTGGCCATTAGCTTGAGGATGGTAAGGTGTAGTAACTCGATGCTTCACTCCATATCTCTTGAGAAGACCTTCCAACCACTTGTTGCAAAAATGAGAACCACCATCACTAATTAAAGCACGAGGAGCTCCATACCTTGTAAGAATGTTCTTTTGGAGAAATTTCAACACCACCTTGGAATCGTTGGTTTGGGTTGGAACGGCTTCCACCCATCCTGACACGTACTCCACCGCCAAAAGTATGTATTGGTGCCCATAAGAACTTGGAAACAGACCCATAAAGTCGATGCCCCACACATTAAAGAGCTCAACCTCCACTATGCTCGTCAAGGGCATCTCATGGCACTTGGTGATTCCCCCCATTCTTTGACAACGATCGCAACGGCTTGTAAACGCATGGCAATCCTTGTAAATGGTCGGCCAATAAAATCCACTTTGAAGCACCTTCATAGCCGTCCGATTTGCCCCAAAGTGACCTCCACTAAGCGATAAATTGTGATACCCCGAGCTTTTATATCTTTAGAGAGCATATAACTGACCGAGTAAGTTAAAAGATGAGAATTTAGGATTAAAAATTTTCTTTTCTAAATGAAGAGAAATGAGTAAAACGTTTAGAATGCTTTGTGAGTTTTTGTGTGAATTTATCTGTTCTATTTATCTGAGATGATGTTGATGTGATATGCTTGTTGAGTTGTTTATATGAAAATGAGTATAAGATTAATTTTCAGAAAAATCCCAAAGAATTTGTTTAATTGAGATAGAATAATGTTGATCGCCGAGAAATTTATTTACACCGATGAACTAGAATAGAGTAGAATTAGAATCTCTGAACCTAGAATTGCTTCTAAGGTCACTAAGATAGGGTAAGAGCTTATCCAAGAATTGAGAAGAGTAATGAGGAATTGATCTTTAAAGGATTAATAAACAGATTAATAAGCCGACTAAATTCCTTTGAGATTTAAAAGACTAAATGATCGAATTCGTTAATCTTTTAATCGAAGTGTGAATTAGGATTGAGATGTTTAGTGTCGGAAATGAGACGAGAAGAGGTTAGACTCGTTTATAGCATAAGTGAATAAATACGAATCGTTTTATCCGAAAAACCTTTACGACCGGATAATTAATACCCGTAACGACACGACGAGGACAAGTGTCACTCTCCCTCTCTCCCTCTCACCGCCACCTCTCTCCCTAATCTCTCTCCACACCTATCTACAAGACTATACTTAGATGTCATCATGTTTATTCTCTAGAAATAAGCAAAATACTTAGTAAATTGTGTAATCAAAGTTTGCATGCAATCAACATCACATCAAACCATCCATCCATGTCTTAATGCAAGTTCCAACACCAAAACATTATCATTCTTATTCCTTATGTTGGAATTCAAATCCATGCACTTATACAAAGAAAGAAGAATTCATTCACTTACATTCCATCTCTCTCTCTTTCGAACTCTCTCTCTCAAGCAAGAAGAAAAACAAAACACTCTCCCTCCCTATTCTCTCTCAATCTCACGGCAATCACACACACACACACATTTATTTTGATTTTCTTCCATGCAACCTTGAATTCAAGCTTATCATCCATGGAAATGAAGTAAAGAACACCATCCTCCATCTAGTTCATTCTTATCTTCAAGAAAAGGTAATAATCTTCCAAGTTCTTGATTTAAATTCAATAATCATCCTCCATTTTCTTCATTTTGGCTCTTAAGCCCTAAAAGAGATGGATGATTAATTTTTGTGTTAATCTGTTCTTTGAGGATTCAAGAAGAGTTCTTCCTTCCATTCAAGTTCAAGTTTTGAAGCTCAAATTCCCTTCCATTCGATCCCAAGAAGCCAAGAGAAGAAATCCCTTTTAATTTTCAAAGTATGATTATTCATTTGATTAATTGTATATATGTATATCTCTAAGTCCTAAAAGAAAGAAAACATGCATGCATGATATTTATTTATGTTTAGACAAACTTAGGTTATGCTTGTGAAAATCGAGTGGGAAGAAATCGTTAGGAGAATCGAATATTAGCATTTAATCGGTGAATTAAGAGAAGAAAAAGAAATTAAAACCCTAAAAATCTAGTGAGTGCCGAAAATAATAAGAAAAATAGGAAATGTGAATCCTTTGAGTTATTGATATTTTGATGTTTGATTTATTATTTTTATCATGTTGAGAATGAGATTATATACATGAAAAATTGAGAAATGAAATGCATAAAAATATGCATGTATGCCGTGTGTTTTTGGGAAGAAAAGAAGGATTTATCTTGTTGATTTTGTTGATGAATTGAGTGATGTTTTGATCATGAAATGATTGTTTGATATGTTGATGTAATCATACATGTTGTTAAGTTAAGAAAATGAAATTGCATGTTAAGATTTTAAAGAAATTAAAATGTGATAATATAGAGAAGATTGGATGTTTAATGTTATAATGTGTGTATAAGTACTAGTTTAATTTATGAATAAAGATAGAAGTTTTTGTAATAAAAGGAATGAAGTTCAAAAGCTTTTAATTTGTTAAGAATTGAAAAATGCATAAAAAGATATATCAAATAAGTGTTCTTGTACAAAAACTTAAAGACTTGAATTTTTAATAAACTAAGTCAAAAAGATATTTTGTAATTTAACTAATAAAATGAACTAATTTTTATAAAAATATTTATTGAATGATAAAGAAAATTATTAAGTAAGAAAATGGTTTAAAAGTTAAAGAACAAAGAAGAAGACTTTATTAAATAAATAAGCAAGAAT
Organism: Schizonepeta tenuifolia; assembly: GCA_029490685.1. NCBI lineage: Eukaryota > Viridiplantae > Streptophyta > Magnoliopsida > Lamiales > Lamiaceae > Schizonepeta > Schizonepeta tenuifolia. The sequence goes on along the minus strand of CM055958.1, from coordinate 45,969,091 downwards.
TAAGAAAACCGAGTTTAAAAGAATTAATCGATAAGAAGTGAAAAGAAGTTTTAATCGAATGGAGAAAAGATGCTAGACGAGTTAAGTTAAATACTCGTATAAGTTAATCAAGAAAATAATAATAGAATAAGATGTCGAGTAATGGGTTTGAAAGAAGCTAATTAAAAATAACTAATTGAGTACGTTGCTTTCAAACCATGCGAATTAAAATTAAACCGAAAGAAATTACCAAGTTAATAATTAGAAAAATAATAGTCGAGTTGAGAAATGAGAATCGAATTAGAAATGGATAAGAAATTCCAATTTCATAAGAGTTTAATAATAATTGAAGAGAATTTATATTAATTGAGTAAAAGTTATAAAATACCTCATAAGATAACAAATTTAGAACAAAGCGTTGTCTATAAAATAAGAAAAGACAAAGTAAATGGTTTGAGCCTTTATGAAAAGAAATGCATAATCGAGTTAAGTTATAATATTTAAATTGAATGAATGTTAATGTGTCTTGAAGTATGTTTGATTTATTTGAATTCATTATACGATTGAATAAATGTTTAAATGCATGATGTTAATTGTGACGTGAAGAATTATTAAATTATTTGTATGCAAGATGATGGAACTATTAATTTATTAAGTCAAGACGTAATTGAGTTTTAGAAAGAAAATCGAGTAATGGAATGTAGATAGATGACATTTCATAAGTAAAGTGAGAAGTATTAGAACGTTGATTAATAGTATTAACCAATTCGAGTAGAGTTAATGATTTAAAAACAAGAACGCGAGATCCTTTAAAAAAGTTAAAGCGAAGAGAGAAACGACTCAAGTAGAAGTCCTTCAATTGAGTCCAACGCCTTTGTGTCCGTCTTTTGCGTATCTTATTTTTCCTTTATCGATGTCGAACTATGAAGGATCGAGCCGGACGGATCACTAAGCAAGGACAAATAGCCTTAAACCGCCTAGCTAGAATCTTCAGAAGTCAGGTGGGCTTTTCTGAACCAAAACTATCGATGAAAGTATTTAAGCTATTGAGTATCATGATATGATTTTAAATGCGATTGACTTGCCATTTTTATTTAGTATGTGTTATCATCTGTTTATGTGAAGATGTTATTACCCTGTGAAAGGCAGGAAACCCACGTGTGGTATGTTAATTATTGAGCTGAATGTGAGCCTTGCTTCGGTTAGGCCGGTCACAATGTTCGAGAAGGAAGCCTACTTCTCGGCACAATAAGATTGTTTGTGACAGATGATGCATACTGTTATATTATATATATTTGATTGCGCAGTCTGTTTTAAGAAAATGTTTTTAACATGCACAAGTAAAACTGTTTTTAACTGCTTAAGTACTTGTGATGTTCGGCAAGGCAAGTCCAATTGTTATAGCTTTAAAAAGCATCTTTATTCAAATGTTTTGGCTTGTGTTCACTGAGTACGAAGTACTCAGCCCTGTGTGTGTTTCTAAACATGCAGGTTGACTGGATGGCGATGGCATGGATACTTGGTGGTGTGGTGTGGTTCTTTTGGTTGAGTCGAGTTGAATATCAGACTGGCATTTGTACGTCTTCATACGTGCAGATGTTGGGTTTTGATGCAAGTTTCCGCTGCAACCCTTTTGAATTGATGTCTGTTGATGCTAATACTTTGATACTTATGTTTTTGGTTCCGAGTGTTGTGCTCGATGATTTTGAAAACTTGTTAAATTCTTAACTTCTTGACTTATACTTCCGAGCGATGGGCTCGTTAACTTTAAAAGCTTATGTTGAATCTGATTCTCTTGACTTAGTATATGTTGCATTCTCGTATTTGTTGGAATCCTATCCCTATCAGCATGAAAGACTTATTTATATTCCGTCATGAATCATTTGAGATGCTCGGATATTACTTCGTTATGTTTTTGGAAGCCTAACTCGATTGTCTTATCTTTCATTATCGTTTCCCCGAGCATGTTCCCCTTATTTGAGTTGATTGTTAGTTGTTTAGGTTTTGTTGTTGTTCGTAAGTCGCACCTCGAGAGTCGGGGTGTGACATGAATGTCATTGGGCGATTATCGACTCCCATTCTTCATCGGGCACACATCTTCTAATCACCTTATCGGCACACCGTCTATACAAAAACGGCTCCTCCCACATGTAGATCTTCACATCATGATAAAATTTCTTTCTTTGATACCTGTTCAAATTCGATGGAGGATGTACATTAGAAGCAAGATAATTAACAAAATCGGCAAACCATGGGACCTTGGAGACAACTTGCAATACTTGCTCATCGGGGAAGCTCGCATTGATTGGAACTCTAAGCTCCTCTCCTTCGACGAGGTTCTCCAACCTAGAGAGATGGTCGGCCACCACGTTCTCACATCCTTTGCGATCTCAAATCTCCACATCAAACTCTTGGAGTAAAAGAATCCACCGAATCAACCTTGGCTTGGCATCCTTCTTCTCGAACAAGTAGCGAATAGCCGCATGGTCTGTGTACACAATTGATTTCGTTCCAATCAAATACGATCGAAACTTGTCAAAAGCATAAACTAGAGCTAACATCTCCTTCTCCGTCGTGGTGTAGTTGGATTGAGCCTTGTCAAGAGTCCTACTAGCATAGTAGATCACTCGGAAAATTTTGTCCCTCTTTTGACCCAAAGCGGCTCCAACGGCTATGTCACTAGCGTCACACATCAACTCGAACGGCTGCGACCAATCCGGCACCACCAAAATAGGAGCACTAACCAAAGCTTTCTTGAGCGTCTCGAATGCCTCCAAACAAGCTTCATCAAAGACAAACTTGTTCTCCTTCTCTAGCAATTTGCACAAAGGCTTGGCTATCTTGGAGAAATCTTTGATGAACCTCCTATAAAATCTGGCATGGCCCAAGAAACTCCTCACCGACTTCTCACTAGTCGGTGGTGGCAACTTCTCTATAGCAACGATCTTGGCTCGATCAACCTCCAAACCTGCATTAGAAACTTTGTGCCCAAGAACTATACCTTCACGAACCATAAAATGACACTTTTCCCAATTGAGAACAAGGTTAGTTTCTTCACATCTTTTTAAAACCATAGAGAGGTGATCAAGACAATTATCAAAAGAAGTACCAAACACAGAGAAATCATCCATGAAAACCTCCATCACATTTTCAATCAAACCATGAAAAATTGCCATCATGCATCTTTGAAAAGTAGCATGAGCATTACACAAACCAAAGGACATGAATCGAAAGGCAAAAATTCCATATGGACAAGTAAAGGCAGTTTTCTCTTGATCCTCGGGGGCTATGGGAATTTGGTTGTAACCTGAATAGCCATCAAGAAAACAATAAAACTCAAACCCGGCCAACCTATCTAGCATTTGATCAATGAAGGGAAGGGGAAAGTGATCCTTACGAGTTGCTGCATTCAACATCCTATAATCAATACACACTCTCCAACTCGCATTCAACCTAGTAGCTATCAATTTCTTATTCTCATCCTCAACTACAGTGACTCCCCCCTTTTTGGACACAACTTAGGTCGGACTAACCCACTTACTATCAAAAATAAGAAAAATTATACCCGCATCAAGCCACTTTAACAATTCTTTCTTAACAACCTCTTGCATTATAGGATTAAGTCTTTTTTGATTTTGAACTCTAGGCTTAGTATCATCATTAAGCAAAATCCTATGCATGCAAACCGACGGGCTAATCCCTTTCAAATCCGAAATAGACCACCTATAGCCTACTTATACTTTCTCAAGAAATGAAGCAAACAATCAAGCTCATAAGTATTAAGAGAAGCTGATACAATCACCGGGTATGTGTCGTTCTCTCCCAAGAAAGCATACTTCAAGTGCTTGGGCAATGGCTTTAGCTCGAGCTTAGGTGCCTCTTTCGTCTCTTCCTTCTTGGCTACATCTCTTTCTAGCTCCAAAAATCTTCCGGCTTTCCTTAGGCATTCCTTTTGGCTCTCCATGATTTTGCAACACTCAAACAAAATTTCATCAAAAAAATTTGGATGCAAATCAAAATTAGATGAAAAGAGAGAGTTAGAAATACAAGCCTCCATAGGGTCGTGGAATGACTTCCACACCTCCGAGCTAATGCATGAATCGATCACCTCGAGCACTTTGCAATCCTCCGTAGCTTGAGAAGCCCCCTCATCATAGAACTTCATGGCGTTGTAGATTGAGAATGTATGACTCTCATCATTCACCCTCAAGGTTAGCTCTCCACTAGCAACATCGATGAGGGCTCTCCCTGTCGCCAAGAAAGGTCGGCCAAGGATCAAGGGAATGTCCTTGTCTTCCACCATGTAAAGAACAATAAAATCCGCAGGAAATATGAAATCACTAACCTTGACAAGGACATCTAGCAACTCCTCTTGAGTATGAGACCGATCTATCCGCCATTTGTAGTGCAATGGTCGTCGGCTTGAGTTCTCCAATCTCCAACTTGTTGAAAATAGATAAGGGCATGAGATTTATGCTTGCCCCCTAATCACAAAGAGCTCTCCCAAAAGTTTTTTCTTCGATCACACAAGAGATGGTAAAGCTCCCCGGATCTTTATTCTTGGTCGGCAACTTCCTTTGCACGATGGCAATGCACTCCTCATTGAGATTAATGGTCTCAAAATCCCCCAATTTCTTCTTGCACGATACCACATCCTTGAGAAACTTGGCATAATTTGGCATTTGTTGTAAAGCTTCTACCAATGGAATGTTGATATGTACCTTCCTAAAGATATCCAAGAATCTCGCAAAGTGCTCCTCCATCTTCTTCTTTTGATGACGTTGAGGATAAGACATAGGAGCTACAATTGATTTAGAAGTTGGTGCCTTCTTAGTTGTCGTTTCCGAATCAACCTCTTTTTCTTTGTCTTGATCCTTCTCTTCCGGATGGGTGGATGCTTCCTTGTCTTGTTTGTCAACCTTTATCACCTCCGGCTCATCACTAGGCATCTTAGGGCCATCATATGAGGTACCACTTCTCAAAGTGACTGCTTTACATTGCTCCTTTGGGTTGATCATGGTGTTGCTTGGAAACTGCCCTTGTTGATGTTGGCTTGTCAAAGTATTGGCAATGTGACCCATTTGTTTCTCCAAGATCGAGATCCGTGTATTCATATCCTTCTTGTCAACTTCACTTGCTTGCATGAATTTAGCAAGTATCTCCTCAAGCTGTGGCTTCTTCTCCTCCACAATTTCACCGTTTGAAACAGTAAATCCGGACGATGGTGTCAATGCATTGTTGGGATTAGCATAAGAAAGGTTAGGATTGGTCCTATTACCTTGATAATGATTTTGAGGCCTTTACGATGTCCCATAAGCTGCTCCAGGAAGGTACCCATACGGTTGCTTATAATTCTCATAGCCTCTGCGGTTGACATAATTCACATCTTCAACCTCCACTGTCTCCCCTTGAGATGATCCATGCCTGTGACTCATCATGTCCTCCATCTTGGTCATAAAGTTCGACATTTGAGCTGTCAACTTGGCTATGGGATCGTCGTTTGTTAGGATCGCCACTTTCTTTGGTGCACTCCTCGAATCCGGCCATTGATGATTGTTTGCTGCTAACTTCTCAATGATGTCCGTTGCGGCTGTACATCCACGCTCCAGAATGTCTTCTTGACCGGCAACATTTAATAGATACTTCCCTGGTGCACCCATTGTAGAAAATCAACACCTTCTCATTGGCAGAAATTCCATGATTGGGACACTTTCGCAGCATCCCTTTGAACCTCTCTCAAGCCTCATAAAATGTCTCTCCATCAAATTGATGGAACTGTTGAATCTCTGACCTCAGCTTCATCGTCTTGCTCGGAGGGAAGTATTTGTAGAGGAAAATCTCCACAAAATCATTCCAATTTGTAACTGCAGTCGGATCTAAGGCATGGAACCAAAGCTTAGCCTCATCTCGTAGAGAGAATGAGAAGAGGCATAAGTTGATTGCATCATGTGGTACCCCATTCATTTTGACAGTCTCGCATACCTCCAGAAACTGACTTAAATGTGCATGAGGATCTTCAGCCGGTCTGCCTCCAAATTGATTGTTCTGCACCATGGCAATAAGTAACGCCTTAAGCTCAAAGTTGTTGGCATTAATGGCTGGCCCGAAAATTCCTCTCTGCTGCACTACGGTTGAAATTCAGCTTTGATTGGAGTTTCCTGTCTGGCCGTTTGTGCGGCAATGAGTTGCTGAAGCTGTTCCTGCATAGCTCTGAAAGTCACCGGATCAACTGCTAGATCCCCCATGTTTTGATCTCGGGCTCTTCTTATTGCGTTGTTGCGACGACAAGTAGCTTCAATCTCTGGATTCAAAGACTCCACGGGTAATCCTTGTGACCTTCTTTGCATGCACACTACCTGTGTATCACAACAAAAAAAAAAAAATTAGTATAGTAATATAATATATGTCTAAATTAGTCTCAAACAATGTAATCATAATATTGCTAAAATTAAAACAGTCCCCGGCAACGGCGCCAAAAACTTGTTCGCACTTTTCTTTAACATGCTGCAAGTGCACGAGTGTTATTGTGTATATGGAAGCAGGGTCGTATTCCACATAGTCTGATTCAACTTAGCAAATACTACTTTCAACTATTATCCTCTATTTAGACTACAAACTTTAATTTTTGGACAAAACTCTGTAAAGATGCAAATAAGAAGAAGGTATCCTAAGGCTTCGATTTCAATGGACAATTAAAATTCAAATCTCAATCAATCAATCAATTAACACCGGGACTCGACTCTTCTTAGAACAATTACAAAAATAGCTTAAACCTACTCCTGTAGCGAATAAACTGTTGATCACATGCAAGGGTTTTCGTTCCCGACAAACATCATATGCATGTAACTCCCAAAAGATTCTAAGATTAATGCTCTCACACAAGGCTCGTCCCCTCCCGGTTATTTTGCAATGCATGTCCTATGTTCCAGTTCATGTATTAATCCTCATCTCCCGACTATTGAATTAACACAACTAATATGCAGAATTGATAGCTAAGCAATTAAGCATGCATATCAAATTAAAAACATAAGAAAGAAGAGAAGGTCGTAATTGATTAATTGACTAAGAATCAAAGATTAATTATCCATCTACTCTCTAACCCTAGGATACAAGAAAATTTAGCTACTCATAATTAAAGAAAACACACAATCAAAAGAAAAGGAAATAATAAACATTAAGTAAGAAAAACCGTAGTCGAAACAAATCTTGTCTTGAACTCTTGAACAAGTCTTCAAAATTCCAAGACAAAGCTAAAAACTAAGAACAATAATGTATGAATAAAATATGGTGAGATGATGGCTCCTTATATGCAATAAAAGGAGCATTTATAGCTAAAACCCTAGGATAAAACGAGTAGGAAACAAAGTCTAATGAAAAAGGGAATAACAATTGGAAAAGGAAAATAATTGAGGTAAACCGTCTCGCCATGCGGTCGCATGGACGACCGCATGCGAGACCGCATGTGAAATGCGCAAAAATTCACGACTTGGAGAGTAACGAACAGTGGCATGCGGTCCTGATATGCGGCCGCATGCCAGGCCGCATGCGCTTATGCGGACAACATCTCCCCCTTCATGCGACCGCATGAAGGGTAACTTCATTGCTCGGCTTCTTTTTCCTTAGTTTCTAAGCTGTTTCTCGAGCCGTTTTCTCCCACGAACTCAAACGAAGCCAATTTTTACATCCACGCGCTCGATTATTCACAATTAAGCTCCAAATTACCTTCAATTCCACAATAAACAAGCAAGTATCAAATTCTTCAAAACAAATCAAAACATATACTTAAACTTGCTTTCCAACATGAATTTCCACAACAAATAAGAACTTTTCAAACCCAAAAACAAGTAAAAATCCATGTTTAACAAGAAGGAAGGATTTATGGGATTTTATCACTCGAATTTGTACCCAAACTGTCGAACCTCTCCTTATTGGCGGTGACTTTAACTCAATTTTGAGTGTAGAGGAAAGATTTCAAGGCAGTATTGTGACTGAGACAGACACAAAGGATTTTGGGAGGTGCATACAAGCAAATGAGTTGATTCAGTTGAGAAGAATAGGAGAGAAATTATCTTGGTGTAACAATCAACAAGGAGAAGCTCGAATATTTTCTCTTATTGATAGAACTATTGCAAATGGAGCCTGGTGTAACACCTATAGTTTAGTTGTTGTTGAGATGTTACAGAGGGGGATTTCAGACCATTGCCCCCAGTTACTGAATTTTCAGCAAGAAGATAAAGTCAGAAACATACCTTTCAGTTTTTTTAATATCATAGTGGATCACCCTGAGTTTCAACCAATGATAGATCTAGGGTTTGCAAGGGTGACAGAAAATAATAACAACTCGATGACACAAAGATTTACGTGGTTCAATCAATGTGATTTACGTCCACGAGAGAGAATATAGAGAGCTTTTATTATACTTGAGAGTACAAGGAGTATTTTAACGTTTTTTACACCTCTAATCTAGCATCTATATATAGGCCTTGAATCGAGCCCTAATCCTACTAGGATTCTTCGTACATATCCGAATCTCCTTCATAATAGAATTCCTTCTTCTCCAGGATAAGGCTTCATTACTTGGTTTTCAAGGCAATTGATAATTCGTCTGGGCCGAGCTCATTGGGCCGAGCTCAACGTACAGGCCCAATTAGATTGGGCCTCGGATCAGGCCCAAGAAGAGGCCGGTACTATCACATCCCCCCCCCCCAAAAAAAAAGAGGAAAGAAGTCGAAGTTCCGATCTGAACAATCGCACACATCAGCTTTGTCTCGGCCTGATTCAGCGGTTCCATCATCCGAGCTCGAGCTGGGGATGGCTAAATCCCAAAAGTTAATTTATTTGAGTACTCACGTGGATCCGGGTCACGATGTAGTCGGGTTGATCCGGGTCCCGCTGCAATTGGATTCGGATGAAGGGAAAGTTTGGGGACTTTTTGAAAATATTTTTGAGAGGCGGTTCACATTCTGAAAAAGCCGCCACGTGACACGTGTGACACGTTCAGCGGCGGGATTCAAGTAGTCACTACGGGACTCCCCATAACCCTTCACTCTAATTCGCCATTACAGCAAAAGATTTATTTTCCAGAAAATCCGCTCCTCCCCCAATTTCCACTCCAGAGATTTCCGACGAGCCGTGCCGCCGGTTCCACATCTGTTCCTTTCTTACATCTGTGAACTCTTGTCCGGCCGACTACCTTAATTAACAAGTAAGTATGGCTTCCCATTCTCGCGACTCTCATTCTAGTAGCGATAGCGAATGCCCTCCGGCCGATTCCACCGGCGGAATGGTCAATTTTAGAATTTTTTCGTTAGGATCCCCCACCCCGACCGTTGCGGCTTTATCTGTACCCCACTGTGTAGAGGGGAAGGTAGCTGAGTATTCTTCCATCCTAGACGAGTCTAGGATAAAATTTCTTGCCAAATCTTATAATTTCCCCCTAGACGTTGACCTCATAGAGCCTCGTCCGGAGGATAGGGCGTGCTCGCCCCCTATGGGGTTTTGCACGATTTACGAGGACAGCCTGCACTCCGGTCTTCGTCTACCTCTTCCGGCGTCTTTTGCCGAACTTCAAAGGAAGCTCGGATTAGCTTTGGGGCAGATAACCCCGAATGCCTTTAGACAGTTTGCCGACCTAGGCGTAGTAGCTATCCGGCACAATTACCCGTTATCTGCCGAGCTCATCCACGAGCTCTTCGCCTTCAAAGCATCCGCGTGCTGGTACTATGCCACTGCTCGCACTGAGTTTAAGGGGAGAACCCTGAACAAGGTGGAGAAGTGGCATAGGAAATTCTTTTTTTGTCAGCATGAGAGCTTAGTCGAGCTGGTCTGGAGGTTGGGCAAGCCTCGCGCTTGGGTGATAAACGAGGTGGACGAGGGCTTGGAGAGTGTCGCTAGAGCGATAGCGAGTTGTGGGCCGTTCGAGGAGAGCTACAATGAAGACTCGCTAGCTGAAGCGGGGTTAAGCCCGTTTGAGCCCCAAAATATGGTGGATCCAGCAACGGGTGAGGCCCCGCTAGTGCTGTTAGGATTGTTTCGTTTGTTGATCCGTCATCTAACCCCTTTACTTGCCTTGCCTTTGCAGTGAAGTTTGGGAAGCAGGGACCTGATGCCAAGGCCGCAGCTCGCGGGGGAAAGAGGCCTAGGTCGTCAGGACGATCTGCGACGTATGACCAAAGCCAGCTCAGAAGATCCTCCGACTTGTGTCGGCGAACCGAGGTGGCTGTGCCTGCAGCGACGGGCGCTCTCTCCCCTTCCGACAGCCCATCCCGCAAGAAATCTAGGGTCAACTTGGAGATCGTTGACATTTCGGGCAGTGATGCGAGCCCGTTTGCTCCAGCTCAGCTGGGGAATTTGCCTTTTCCCGAGGTGGAGATTTGTTAGTTATTTTTCTGCACTTCTTGCTTGCGTGTAGCTAACCACATTCCTTCTTGCAGGGCATTGATATGTTCACGGCCTGGTTGAAGAGTGGCGTCGGGGAGATGTCAGCGAAGCACGAGGACGAAAAAAGTCAGTACTCGGAAAAGCTGATGTCGACCGCGGCCAAGCTGAAGAAGGCTGAGGAAGAGTTGGCCAAGTCCCGGGAGGAGGTAAAGGCCACCAAATCCGAGCTGGCCGAAGAAGCTCGGAAGAGGTTTGACACCGAGCTGAATGTCGAGGAAGCTTGCAGGAGGTTTGAGGCCGAGCTGAGTGCGGCCAAGGAGAGGGAGGCCAAGCTGGCGGCTTGCCAAGGCGAGGCCTTGCGGGCTTACACGAAGAGGTTGCTTTTGTCGGATAGTTTTCCCGGCCTGGCCAATGACTTGGCTGGGCTTATCAATGGAAGCCACGCCTTGAGTGCTTTGGAGGCCGCCGCCAGTGATTTCCCCGACCTGGACGTCTCCAAGTATGGCTACGAGCGCCTGGAGGACGAGGCCCTCTTCTCCGAGTACGCTAAAGTGATCCGACATCACCTCGGCCAGCTGCCCGTTTTGGATGCCCTTGCCAGCTCATCCGTGCTCCTATCTGCTGAGCAGATTGCTGCCTGCTCGGCAGATCGGGACCCTGCCCTCGACGCAGCCTTCGATGCTCTTCCTGACGAGGAAGGAGAGGACAAGGAGAAAGAGGAGCGCGAGGCTTCAGCTGACGCAGAGGATCCCAAGGATGCAGGCGCTGACGGCTTTTCTCAGGGCCCCCCCTCCGGGCAGCCACCTCTTCAAGACAAGGAGGTGGACGCTCCTTAGAATTTTTTTTTTTTTTTTCGTGTAACTATGTACTTGGACCTTTTTTTGAATAAACGAATTTCGCACTTTCTTCTCTGTGTAGATTTCTGATATCCCTGGTATAGCTTCTCTACACAAGCAAATAAGTCTCCTTTCTCAAGATCTATCTGAACAACGGTCTCTAGCTTGGTTATGGATGGAGAAATGTCGCCGAGCTGAGGCGCTTTTTGACGAAAAGTGTGTTCTGTTGAGGTTCAAAGAATCCGAGCTGGAGGAATGGCAGGTTAAGTTTGAGTCGCTCTGTGCGGAGGCTGAGGTCAAGCAGGTCGCTTGTCAAGAGCACGCCGATTTACTTCAGGCCAAGCTGCTTCAGGCGGAGGAAGAGTTGAAAGTAGCCCGAGGTAGGGCTGGGCGCGTGCTGGAGGACCATGAGAAGATCATCGAGGAGCATGCCGAGTACGAGGATATCATCCGCCGCAACGGCGGTATTACCATCTCCTAGGCGAAACTGAAGACGAATGAGCTGTTGAAACAATATCTCCAATTGAAAACAGCATGCGGTCCCGAGTCTTTTGAGCTTCAAGGGGCTTTTGAGATGCTCAAGGAAAGTGCGAACTTGTATAAATGCGTGCTATCCCACTGGCCGAATTCGTGCATTCCTGTCCAACAGTGCGGATGGGTCTGCTCCGTTGTCTTCTCGGACTATGCCTGCTCGCGAGGCTAGAGCTGCTTCTCGGGGACATCAGGCCGGACCGAGCCGAGGTGGCCGGGCCGTGGGGCGGAGTTCAGCGGGGTCGCGAGGTCGTGGTTTTTCTTATGGAAGGAACCGAGGTCGGGGACGAGGTCGAATATCCATCGACGACCTTCTGGGATCTACTTCCTTCGAAGAGCGATGGCTCAACTTCAGTAGGCCAAATCCCCCTCCGTAGAGTAGCTCGCTTCTTCCTGTAATTTATGTACATACAATGTAATTAGTCAAATACGAGGTAATATATATTGTCTATTATGAACTTCCTGTTTTTCGGGAAGGATGCTTCCTTGTGTTCGTGCTCTTTTTTTTTTTTGGAGGGAGTCTAACTCGGACCTCTTTGTGTGACAAGGGAACCTTGGTTCAGACCTCGTGTTATGATTCTCACGGGGGAACTTGGTTCTGACCCCGGCTAAGAAAATTTTATCCTTTGGAGGGAGTTTAACTCGGACCTCGTCGGATCTTCCCTTTTGAGAGAGACGAGCTCGGACCTCAAAAAGGGTTTCTTTTGCGCATTTCTTAGGATATAATTACCCCATGTCGGATCATTATTGACCTCGGAAGGGAACTTTAGTTCGTCCTTATGAGGGGATTTTTTTTTTGGATACTTCGTATAAGCAAATTAAAAGACACGAGAATATGCAAAACGAAAAGAAACTTTATTAAAGGAAGAGGTAAACAAATAAAAGTTTTGACGAGCTCGTAAAAACAAAACATTATTACTTAAAAAGAAAAAAGAAAAAAAAGACGAAAAAACTTAGACTCTAAATGCAAGACTCTGCTGCTTATACGAAGAACCTCTTTAGGTGGGCGATGTGCCACGTTCAGGGTATCAGCTCGCCCGAAAGGTAGGCGATTTTGTAGGATCCTTTGCCGAGAACTTCGTGCACTCTGTAGGGCCCTTCCCATGTGGCTTCAAGTTTGCCGAGCTTCTCCAAATGGCTTACTTCATTGTTTCTAAGCACAAGATCACCGACCTGGAACTGCTGGGGTTTGACCCTTTGATTGTAATATTGGGTCATCTGCTGTTTATACCGAGCTTCTTTTATGCTGGCTAGTTCCCGCTTCTCCTCGAGTAAATCCAGGTCGGTTCGGCGTTGCTCTTCATTGGCTTCAGCTGAGAAGTTGATAGTGCGGGGGCTTAGCGCCCCGATCTCTACGGGTATGACCGCTTCTGTTCCGTATACTAAACGGTACGGGGTTTCTCCCGTTGGAGTTCTGGGTGTAGTCCTGTATGATCACAGGACGTTTTGGAGGTTGTAGATCCATTCCGTTTTGTCCTTCTCTAAGCGGGCCTTGAGTCCGTTCACTATTGTTCTGTTGGTGACCTCGGTTTGGCCATTAGTTTGAGGTCGGTTGACCGAGGTGAAATTTTGCTGGATATTGAGTCTTTCACAAAATTCTTGGAATGCTCTGCTTGTGAATTGCGTCCCGTTGTCCGAGATGAGGACTCTTGGAACTCCAAACCGGCACACGATGTTCTTCCAAACGAAGTCGACGGCTTTCTCACTTGTGACTTTTGTGGAAGGTTCCGCTTCGACCCACTTGGTAAAGTAGTCGACGGCGACTATTAAAAACCGTTTTTGTTTTGGGGCCGGGTAGAACGGCCCCACGATGTCAATGCCCCACTCCACAAATGGCCACGGGCTCTGTATAGTGGAGAGGTCGGTCTGGGGTACCCTCGTCACCTTGGCATGCAGCTGGCATTTCAGGCATTTTTTCACGAATTCTTCCGCGTCTTTTACCATTGTTGGCCAATAGTACCCCCACCGCATGATTTTCTGTGCTAGCATCCGAGCTCCGATGTGGCTTCCGCACAACCCGGTGTGCACTTCATTTAGTGCGTAGTCCGCTTCCCTTGGTCCCACACACTTTAGGAGAGGATGTAAGTATGACTTTCGATAAAGGATTCCTCCTTCGAGGACGTACTGCGTGGATTTAGCTAGGATTTTTCTGGCTTCAGCCTTGTCCTCGGGAATTTCCCCGCTCTCCAAATATCTTTTTAGAGGGGTCATCCAATTCGGGTCGTCCTCTTCGATTGCATTGACTTCCGCCTCTTCTATACTTCGATTCCGGACTTCTTCTACTAGAGTTGAGCCGGTTGAGTTCGCCAGCTTACTTAGCTCGTCAGCTCGGGTATTTTGGCTTTGGGGAATGCGAACTATTCTGAAGAACTGGAAGGATTGTTCTAGGAGCTTGACTTTCTCCAGGTATTTCTTCAGCTTCTCACTCCTCGCTTCATACTTTCCTAGCACATGGTTGACCACTACTTGGGAATCACAGTAGGTTTGGATAGCTCGTACCTGGAGGGTTTGGGCAAGACGTAGTCCGGCAATGAGGGCTTCATATTCCACTTCGTTGTTCGTAGTGGGGAGCTCGAATCGCAGCGAGTATGTCAACTCCTTTTTCTCCGGGCTGATCAGGAGTATGCCAGCTCCGCTCCCTTTCTTTCCCGAGGCTCCATCCACGTACATCTCCCAGCAGTCTGGGGGGGGTCTTCTCTGGTATTTCTTGGAGTTCGGCTTTGGCCTCGGACTCTTTTGGCTTATTCACGACGTTGTATTGAGCTTCTGCGAGGAAGTCTGCTAAAGCTTGCCCTTTTATAGCTCGGCGGGGAACGAATGATATGGAGTGCTCTCCGAGCTCGATCACCCATTTTGCGATCCTTCCTGAAGTTTCCGGCTTAGTAAGGACTTGACGGAGTGGTAGGTCGGTCAAAACTTGTATTGGGTGAGCTTGGAAATAAGGTTTTAGGCGCTGAGCTACATTTACCAGGGCTAGAGCGACCTTCTCGAGGGGCTGATACCTTGTCTCTGGATCTTTCAGGACTCTGTTGACGAAGTACATAGGTAGCTGCCGATCTCCTTCATCTCGGACCAACACTGCGCTTATTGCTTCCTCCGACGCTGCGAGGTATAGGGATATGGATTCTTCCTTTTTGGGGACTGACAAAGTTGGTAAGTCTCCAAGGTGGCGCTTTAGCTCGTCAAAGGCTAGTTCGTGCTCTGGTCCCCATCCAAACTCCGGTGCCTTCTTGAGGATTTTGAAGAACAAAAGTTATTTCTCGGCGGCTTTTGAGAGGAAACGGCTTAGCGCGGTTATGCAGCCTGTCAGCCTATGAACGTCGCGAATAGTTCGGGGTACTTTCATTTCCTGTACAGCTTTGATTTTCAACGGGTTGGCTTTGAGACCTTCTGGCGAGATCCAGCACCCTAGGAATTTCCCAGATCGCACGTTGAAAGTGCACTTCTTGGGGTTCAGCTTGAGGTTCGCCTTCCTTAGCACGTTGAGCGTCGCTCGTAGGTCGTCCACTGCTGAAGCCTTTTCTTTGCTTTTGACGACAATGTCATCTACATACACTTCGACAATCTTGCCGATGTGATCTCGGAAGAGGAAGTCGACCATCCGTTGGTAAGTCGCTCTGGCATTCTTTAACCTGAAGGGCATGTATTTGAATGCGAAGACACCGAAGCTCGTGGCGAAAGCCGTCATGATCGCATCTCCCTCATCCATTAGGACTTGATAGTACCCCTTGTAAAGGTCAAGAAAGTTGAATACCTCATATCCCACTAAGGATTCAACCTTCTCGTCGATGTTGGGGAGAGGGTAGCAGTCCTTTGGGCAAGCTTTATTGAGGTCGGTATAATCCACACATATCCTCCATTCCCCTCCTTCTTTCTTGACTACCACCGGGTTAGATAGCCAAATTGGGTATTTGACCTCGAATAGTAGTCCTGCTTTCAGCCATTGTTGCACCTCATCGTAGATGACTTGATTCCGCTCGGCAGCAAATGTTCTTCTCTTCTGCTTTACTGGGATGGAGCTCGGGTCGATGTTGAGCTTATGTGTAATGATGTCCGAGGACACCCCCCTCATGTCCGTTGGCGACCAAGCAAAAACGTCTTGATATTCCCTAAGGAGCTGGATTACCTGCAGGCAGGTTTGGGGTCTCCCTGCAAAGCCGACCTTGACAAATTTGGCAGGGTCTTCTTCGGATAAGGGGACTTGTTCCGCCGAGGTGTCTGAAATCGTTGTCGTCTCTTCCAACTCCTCGGGATACTTTGATTGCTATGCTTGCGGTTGACCTCGAAGGGCAACTTGCATGCACTCTTTGGCTTTTTTCTGGTCGCCTTGGACAGTTAGGACTCCGCCCGAGGTCGGGATCTTCAGTAACAAGTGGTATGGTGAGATGATGGCTCGGACCGCATTCAGCCAATCTCGACCTAATATGATGTTGTATGGGGAGTTCGCTTTGACCACGTAGAAGTGGATTAGCTTGTTGACGCTGGTTGGCGGGCTGTCGATGGTGACGTCAAGCGCGATGATCCCTTCAGGTCGCGTCTCATGCTGTGTGAAACTCTTGAGGAGCAGGGGCGCGGAGTTAACCCGAGCTGGGTCGAGTCCCATCCTATCCAAGCAATGTTGGAAGATGATACTGATGCTGGCCCCACTATCAACAAATACGCAGTGGACCATCTTATTGGCCACTCGGACCTGTATTACCAGGGCGTCATTATGGGGCGTTGTTGTAGGTACAGGATCATCCTCGGAGAAGGTGACGGTTTCGCTTTTCCTGAACCTCTTTTTTGTCTGTTCTTCTTCCGACGGAATTGGTGGTCTGCGAGCTTCTGACCTCAGCTTAGTTTTTGTCGTGCCTGGGGTTAGCCCGGAGATGGTCGACACCACCCCGTCGTACTGTGGCAAGCCGCTATGAGGGTCGTCATCGTCCTCATCATCATTGGTTTTAGCTCGCTTATTATCGGGAGCGCAGCGACCCTGTCCGCCTTTTCGCTTCCCCCTTCGATTTTTCCTTCCCCCGGCCTCATACTTCTTCAGAGCTCCTTCCTGGGCTAACCTCTCTATCTCTTCTACGAGGTCGCGGCAGTCTTCTGTGTAGTGCCCGTGGTCATCGTAGAAGGAGCAGTGTTTGTTTTTATCTCGAGGTTTTGACCCCGACATAGGGCGTGGTTTGGTGAACCAGTCCTCATGAAGTGCGAAGATCTCCGCATTTGTTTTCACAAAAGGAGGTCGCTGAGGGTGCTCTGATCCCGGTCGAGGTCCGAGCCGGGACTGGATAGGTCCAGGTCCGAGCCGGGATTGGATGGGTCCCCACTGAAGGCGTTCGTGGGCACTTCTCCGATCACGATCATTCCGGCCCCGATCACCTTCAGCCCTCTTCTTCTCGGTTTCCTCTCGCTTCAATCGGTCCGCATCTTGGCCATCCGCGAACTGGTATACGATTCTCCACATCTCTTGGGCTGTCTCGGGCTTCTGTTTAGTAAGCTCCTGGTTCAGGGACCCAGGAGCGACCCCGTTTCGAAAAGCCGAGATGAGGAAAACATCGGCAATTTTATCGACTTTCAAGCTTTCTTGCATAAATCGGGAGGCGTACTCCCTTATGGTCTCTCTGTCTTTTTGCTTTACGGACAGGAGATAGGCCGTGTCTCGGCGAGCTTGGACTTTCATAAGGAATCTTTGTTTAAAGATTCCTTCGAGGTAGACCCAGGACCCTATACTGTCGGCAGGCCGTCAAACCAAGCTCGGGCGTAGTCGACCAGCATCTCAGGGAACAGCTTGCACATGTGTTCTTCTGTGAGGCCCTGGTTGTGCATACTGTACTTGAACCGCGTCAAGAAATTGAGGGGGTCCTCCAACCCATTGTAGGGTGGTATGTTGGGCAATTTGTATGCCGCGGGAAGCTTGGCATCAAGCAGCTCGTCGGTGAACGGGCTGACGAGTCGGGCTGATCTTCCCTCACGTTGGTGTCGGTTTGCCTCGGGGCTGTAACTTCTGGGATAGCCCGGACTTTGGTCCCTGCCTGGGCTACGATGTCGCCTTGGGAGATGGCGTTGCTTGGGACCCCGACGTGGGCTGGAGCTCCGGTGGCGGAGTGGGCTTCGCCGGGTGTCGTACTTTCTCCTCAGCTCGGGCTCCTGCGTCTTGGAGTGGTGTGGAGTTTTGGGTATAGACTTCCGCGTGGAACTCTTTCTAGCTTCGGATATTGGGGGCATCCGAGCTGTTGTGAGGAAGCGCTTGAAGCTCTCCTTATTCGCTCTAGTGAATTCAGTCGCGGCATAGGTAGTAGCGAGGTCGAAGTCGTCGAGAAAATCCTCTCCCTTCGATCCTGATTTCTGTGGACCCTTCTGAGGGATGTCTTCCAGCTCGGGCATCCCTTTGAACGGATCCTCTTCTATAGGGTTATTGCCGTGCCCCTTCTTTGGGACCGAACTGCCTTTCTGGCGATTGCCCCTGTTTGTGGGGCGACTTTCTGCTTCATTGGGATTCCCACGTTGGCTTTGGTCCTCCCTCACGTTTTGTGATCGCGTTACCATCATAGTTCTGCTACCAAAGAACCGTCGATCGAGTTCCCACAGACGGCGCCAATGATAGATCTAGGGTTTACAAGGGTGACAGAAAATAATAACAACTCGATGACACAAAGATTTACGTGGTTCGATCAATGTGATCTACGTCCACGGGAGAGAATATAGAGAGCTTTTATTATACTTGAGAGTACAAGGAGTATTTTAACGTTTTTTACACCTCTAATCTAGCATCTATATATAAGCCTTGAATCGAGCCCTAATCCTACTAGGATTCTTCGTACATATCCGAATCTCCTTCATAATAGAATTCCTTCTTCTCTAGGATAAGGCTTCATTACTTGGTCTTCAAGGCAATTGATAATTCGTCTGGGCCGAGCTCAACGTACAGGCCCAATTAGGTTGGGCCTCAGATCAGGCCCAAGAAGAGGCCGGTACTATCAACCAATAATTCAGGAAGTTTGGAGCTCCCAGTTACATCAAAATAAACTTCTGATATATGGTTCAAACTTAAGCATCTCAAGACTCCTTTCAAGAAGTTAAATACTTTGCATTACAGAAACATAAATGAAAGACTTAGTGCAACTAGAGCTGATCTTCTTGAGACTCAGAAACTCATGATGCAAGATAAACTCAATGAAGATCTTATTAGTAAAGAAAGACAGTACAGACAAGACCTTGAGAAATGGAGTCAAATTGAGGAAAGCATATGACAACAAAAATCAAAGGTAGATTGGATCAAGTTGGGGGACTCTAACATGAAATTATTTCATGCCTATGCTCAAGCTAGACAAACTGAAAAAGCCATACAATTTTTGATATCTACTGATGGTAATAGATGCTCCACACAACAGCAAATTAAGGAGGAAATTAGGACCTTTTATTTAGGCCTCATGGGAAGTGCTGCTACATGCTTCCCTATGGTAGATAAGATGGTTATTGACAAGGGTAAAAGGCTTCAAATCTGCCAAAAACAACAACTTTGTGCAGATTTTACTACTCAAGAGATCAAGCATGCCCTCTTTTCTATGAATTCACACAAGGCTCCCGGAGTTGATGGATTCAACCCCCTATTTTTTAAAAGAGCTTGGGATATTATTGGAGGGGATATTACTACAGCTATCAAGGAGTTCTTCTCAACACGTATCATGCCTCGAACTATAAATAATACTCTGATTTCTCTTTTGCCTAAAACCCTTCATGCTTGTGCTATTAAGGATTTCCGGCCTATTGCATGTTGCTCTGTTCTCTATAAAATCATCTCAAAGATCTTAGCTAATATAATGCAGTGTGTGCTGAAAGATGTGATTAGCGAGAATCTATCCACTTTTGTCAAGGGTAGAATTATATTTGATAATATAATTCTAAGTCATGAATTAGTAAAAGGCTATAATAGAAAGGGCATCTCCCCTCGTTGTATGATCAAAGTGGACATTCAAAAAGCTTATGACTCCGTAGAATGGCCTTTTTTAAAGTTTTTGATGCTGAGGTTGGGATTTCCTTCAAGATTTGTGGATTGGATTATGGCATGTGTAACTATTGTCTCTTATGCTTTCAATGTTAATGGAGAGGTTACAAAGCCATTTCATACCAAGAGAGGGTTGCGCCAAGGTGATCCTATATCACCATATCTCTTTGTTATATGCATGGAGTATTTGCATATGTGCTTGATGGAACTAGAGAGCAATAAGGCCTTTCACTATCATTCTCGCTGTAAGAAATTTGGATTAATTCAGTTGTGTTTTGCTGATGATCTTTTATTATTTCACAAGAGGAGATTTGACCTCTGTTACTCAGCTCATGAAAGTTTTTAATAAGTTCTCGGAAGCATCAGGATTAAAAGCAAACCAAGCAAAGAGTTGTATATATTTTGGAGGGGTTTCAGCCATACAACAAGGCATAATTTTTACAGAATTATGGATTGGTGAAAGGTGATCTGCCCTTTAAATATTTAGGGGTGCCTCTTTCCATGAAGAAACTCATAACTGTTCAATGTGAACCTCTTATACAGAGAATCCTTGCTCGAATTAATTGTTGGTCATCAAGGTTGTTATCTTATGCGGGTAGACTGCAATTAATAAAGTCGGTTTTGTTTGGGGTCCAGAGCTATTGGAGTCAAATTTTTTTGATTCCCCAGAAGGTAATAAAGGTAATTCAAACAGCCTGTAGGACCTTTCTTTGGACATGAAAATCTGATACTTCAAGGAGGGCTTTAGTGGCTTGGGAGCAACTGTGTTTACCCAAACATGCAGGGGGTTGGAACATCATCAACATGGTTGTGTGGAATAGAGCAGCTATTGGGAAACTATTGTGGGCATTGGCAAATAAAAAAGACAAGATTTGGGTGCAATGGATGCACGACTATTATATCAAAAGGTAAAATATCTCTTCTATGCAGCAGTCATCAAATGCATCTTGGGTGATTCAAAAAAATTTTGCTGCTAGGAAAGAGATGTACTCGACAGATAGTAGGAGGAGTATTCTAAACCATACAACCTACTCTACTGGGAGAGTATATAGGGAGCTGAGAGGGAAGTTCCGTGCAGTGCCTTGGCATAAATTAATCTGCCATAACCTAGCTCCCCCGAAGTGTGTGTTTATTGTGTTGCTTGCTATGTTGAATAGACTTGTCACTTGTGAGGGTCTAGCAAGAATTGGAATACATGTTGATCAGACTTGCTGCTTGTGTGAGAAGGTATTGGAAACCATTGAACATCTTTTCTTCAATTGTGAGTTCTCAGGAAGGGTTTGGAATGAGGTTAAACAGTGGAGTGGCATCTGTAGAAGCAATGGAGATTGGATGGAGGAGAAAGCTTTCTTACTCACTCAGTACCGATCAAAAACTGGTAAACAAAAGTTGTATCGTTTGGCTTTGGCTATTACAGTGTATTATGTGTGGAAGGCAAGAAATCATAAGAAATTCAAGAATGAGAGTACAAGCTTTGAAGGTGTGGTAAGGCAATGCCAGAATATTATCGCGATGTGTTGTCAAAAGGATTGCCAACTAGCTAAGTTTCTTAAATCTTGATCTTAGCTAGTGCTTTGTTTTTAGTTTTGGAGCTTCGATTGTATTTGAAGTGTTTATTTTGTAACTGTGGCCTTCTGGCTATTTTTGGTGAAATGAAAATTTAATTTACCAAAAAAAAATGTTTACTTTTATACATGATAACTTGTACTTTTAAGTTATTTGGTCAAGTAATTATTATCGTCATGAAAAGTAATTATGACATAAAAAAAAGTAATGTTTCACAACTATTACTTTTCTTAACGACAATGTTTGCCTTTATTCACTACAACTTGTACTTTTAGTAATTCGGTCAAATAATTATTATTGTGATGTATATAATTATTGATATGAAGAAAGGTAATGTTTCACAATCATTACTTTTCTTAACGATAATATTTACTTTTATTTATGACAACTTATACTTTTAGTTATTTAGTCAAGTAATTACCGTCGCGACGAAAAGTAATTATTGATATGAAGAAAGGTAATGTTTCACAACTATTACTTTTTTTAATGACAATGTTTACTTTTGTTCACGACAAATTGTACGTTTACTAATTCGGTCAAATAATTGTTGTCGTGATGAAAATTAATTATTGATATGGACAAATGTCATATTTCAAAAATAAATAAAATGAATAATAGGAGACTAACATAATCAAACAAAATAAAAAAAAGGCAAAATACTTTAAAAGAAGAAAACATGGAAAAAAAAATTAAAAAATAAAATAAAATCTGAATAAAATAAAATAAAATAAAATGAATAACAGTTATGACACATAACATAATGAAAAGAACAAATTAAAAAAAAGAAATGAAAAAAAGAAAAAAGAAAATGAAAAGGTACTTTAAATCAATAAAATCAAGTGTAAAACGTATAAATAAAATTCGCTACCTTATAATAATCAAAGATGACTTTAGTCTAGTGGTAAGCGGCTTGAACTTATAGCTCTAGGTTGTTGGCAACCCGTGGTCGATTCTCCTTGGGAGTGTTATTTGCAATTTTTTTAAAGCTGGAATAGGGCGCGCGGGTTTGGGCTTAGGTTGGCAGTTGGTTGTCGGCTGGGCGGGAGGCTGGTTGGGCTTGGGCAACGGGTTGTGGGCTGGGCACAGGTATTGGTATGGGTCGAATCGGTTGCGTATTGCGTGAAAGTCCATCCCGTTGTTAAAATGTCATTAGATATGTAATTGATCTTCTCTTAAATTTCTTAGTCAACTCAAGCTAAAACCTAGTCTTACACCACTTGACTCAATTTGATTTGGTTCGATTAAAACATAATTGCGAGTGTATCTGTTGGTAAATATAAGAGCATGTGTGATGTGTGTACGGAAAAGAAAGATAGGAAAGTAAAAAGAACCGAGGCTAGAGTTAGACTCTATCTCCGTAAGACAATATTGTCCCGCTCTCGTGCACGCGGTCTGTGGCAATTGCCTCCAAGATGCAACGGTTCGGGTGAACTTTGAGACGTTGCACGACGTGTCGTAGTTCCGGCGAACAACTTGATACTCGGGACGAGTACTTCCTAGACTCGACTATATATATGAGATGTATGTATGCAAACTCGTTGTTGTGAGTTCGAATGGTGTTTTTTTAAATCGTTGGTAGGTGTAACGACCCGTTTCAAAATCCCTTTTATTTAAATTATTTTAATTGCGAAATTTCTTATTTTTTTTCTCTCTTTTGTCTTAAATGTGAAATTTTTACTCAAGCTATGACATGGTCTAAGTCGCACCCTAGTTAGAAAATTTTATTTATTTTTCTTCTTGGACTAAATTAATAAGTTAAAACCTTAATTATTATTATGATTATTATTTTTCTTAATATTAATACTATACTATTAAATGTGGGCTGTTTTGTTATGGGTGATTAAGTCATTAGTTAAAAAAAAAAAACTTTAAACCGTGTTTATGGGATATGCATTCAAGTTTCTAGATAAGGTTTTGTTGTAGAGGTTAATTAGAAGTTGGATTCCACACAAACCTTAACCCTACGTTCTCCCTTCTATTTATTCAAATCCTTTCAACCCTATTTCTAGTCTCTGCAAAAACGAAAAAATATTCCGCCTACGAGAGAATTAAGCTTTAGTTCCTTTGCCCCAATCACTGCATACTTTTCGAATCAAGGTACTTTGGTCTTCTTATATATATAATTTTTTTATTATTTTGCTTTTCCCTTTTCTCGTTTATCCGTAAAATTTATGTGTATCATCTTTCTTAAACCTTGTTAAATGCATTGGTTAAATTGTCTAAGCGTATTAAGTACATCTGTTCGTGTACTTTTAGTTCTTCCATTAACTGATTTAATAATAATAAACAATTAATGCTTTATAATTAGAACATACAAAGTATTACTAATAACAATTGAAAATAATATGTATATAATTTCATGATAGTATCAGTAAGTAGTTTTTTTTTAATGAATTGAATCATCCGAATATTTATTAATGCATATACTTAAAGTTAGTAAGTACATGATTAGTGAATAAAAATAATATATACATATATATATACTTACGAATTATTTGGTTAAAGGACTCTTTGCAAAACTTTATCTAAGGGATGATTAATATATATACATTTATCAAGTATTGGATTTGGGTGTAGTGCAGTGCATGAATAAGGAGATCTGCTCCAATGTTTTATTTAGAAATTAGTTATACTATTAATAAAGTTGTTTCAAAATTTTGAAATAACTAGTTGAAAACTGTAGGATTTAATCAAACGTGTGTTCTTTTTTTTTTTTTCCAACATACGCGCATATACTTATAATTTACATGTGTTATACAGATAACTTATCGCATTAGTTAAATAATTTAATAGTAAAATTTGTTTCCTTTATTAAGTTCAATAATACCAACATGTCTTATTTAGGAGTTTGAGTTTTTCTTTTCATTTAGAGATCGATTACTTTCGCACTTCAGATTTTTTAAACATGTGCATTAATTATAGAACTAAATTTTTAATATTTAGGTGCGGCGCGACTAAGACCTTAGTATTCTTTTGATTCTTTTGAATTGTTCGGCTCGACTATTCAAGTGACTTAAGGTGTGGGATCTTACTTAACTTTATACTGTTGTTTTACTTTGTCCTTTTTAATACGATGTGATTTGCCGTATGTGATTATTTGACTTTAAGTGTTGAGCAGACCGTGTTAAGTTGTCCATTGACTTGCTCTCACTTGCGTTCAATACTTTTGATATCATTTGTTGAGCAGGACCTGTTGAGTTGTCCATTGACTTTGCTCTTACTTATTGACGCCTTGTACGTTGACATTTAGTGTTGAGTGGACCGTGTTGAGTTGTCCATTAAGTTGCTCACACTCCTTGTTGCGTATTATTTGACTTTGATTTTCACTACGTGCATCTGTTTTATTAAATTGGACAATATCTGGTATAACTGCCCACACTAAGTATATTCGCGTATACTTATCCCCAAACTTAAAAATTTTCAGGTAATTGAAGTCGGAGGCGTGGACGTGTCGAATGACGAGTTAAAAATAAATAGAAATTTTATTTTATTTTTCTAAGACTTTAAATTCTATATTCTGCATTTACTTTATTTCTTTTCGTACGTGTTGCATGAGATTGTGGGGATTTTCGCCATCTTTTGGTTAAATAAAATATTTCGTCTTCTTTCAACTAAGTTAATTATTATTCTTTATTCAAGGAAACAAAATATTCATGTTTTCCGCTGCAAATATTTCTCTAAAATATTGAATATTATTTTAAATATTGTTTTAATGCCTTAATTAGATTAGGGTGTTACACTATGGTATCAGAGCGGGGATACCATTCTGTAGACTGCTAAAAAAAAAATTGAGTATGAATTGATAAGTTAAGTGTCAATCGTCATTCCACCGCTACGCGCTCCGGCCTCAAGGTAAATAGTTTTGAAGTTATTGTAAATTTTGGAGTGAATTTAATTTCGCAATAATTTGAGAGTTTTTACTTGATTGTGATTATTGAAATGTTATGTGTATAAGTGTTTAAATTATCGGAAAAAAATATATATATATATTTTGCTTCGAACGTAGTCCTCGAATTTAGTAGAACTTAGAAAAGATGAATTTACTCGTATCCCTCAGTTTCTGTAGGACGATAGCTGATAGCGTTTTCTTTGGAGAACCTTAGAACGTTTAATTTTCTTTGCCTCTCGTATTTCTGTAAGTTGGCGGTAGTGGTAACCGTTAGTGTTGCTGTGTGTAGAATCATGGTGCGCCCCCGTACAACTCCGCAAACGACGAACTCTGGAGAAAATCTAGTGGGCGAATTTCTGAATGCTATACGAGGATTTGTACAGCAGCAGGCTCAGACACACCTGAATGCGCAACCACAACCCAATCTTGCGCCGGCACCGAATACCACAAACCAAGTGGTGGAACAGTTCCGTAGATACAATCCTCCTCGTTTCAATGGGCGTGATGGACCGTTAGCTGCTGAGGAATGGTTGAGCGAGTTGGATCGCATTTTCACTCACATCGACTGCAATGACAAGCAAAAGGTTGATTGTGCTATCTTCCAATTCACTGAGGATGCTGGTCGTTGGTGGAAGCATTTCTATGGCACTTTAAGTGAAGAGGACCTTCCACTACTATCTTGGACTACTTTTCAGAAAATTGTCACGGACAAGTATTGCTCTAGCTCTTTTCGTGAGAAGAAAGAGAGGGAATTTTATGAACTTAAGCAAGGAAATTCGACTATGGAGGAGTATGAAAGGAAATTCAATCAGTTGGCTGGGTATGCACCCCATGTGGTGAGTACGGAGAAAAATAGAATAGCCAAGTTCAGGAAAGGACTGAGAACTGATATCAAGGGAATTTTGGCTGCTCATGAGATAACAGATTTTGGGGAATTGGTGAAACGTGCGGAAGAAGTTGAGTTGGCACTTAAGATTGAGGCTCCGGCAAAACAGATTGATAACCATGCAAAAAGGACATATGATAATCATAATCAAGAAAATGGTGATTTCCCACAAAAGAAAGGGAAATTTGGAAATGGAAATGGTAATGGAGTTGATTCAAGTACTAAAGTTGAAACTAACACTAGAGCACCGGGAATCAAGCCGCAATGCCCAAAATGTGGAAAACATCATTATGGAGAGTGTCTCTTGGGTATGGGAGCATGTTTTTATTGTCATGAGAAGGGGCATAACTACCACACTTGTCCTAAGAAGGGAAATAATGGACCCAACAAGGCTACTTAGGAACGTGAAGAAAACATTTTAGCTCGTTATCCGAACCTAAAACCAAGTAAGTTTAATTTCGAGGACGAAATTTTTCTTTAGTGGGTAGGGTTGTAACGACCCGTTTCAAAATCCCTTTTATTTAAATTATTTTAATTGCGAAATTTCTTATTTTTTTTCTCTCTTTTGTCTTAAATGTGAAATTTTTACTCGAGCTATGACATGGTCTAAGTCGCACCCTAGTTAGAAAATTTTATTTATTTTTCTTCTTGGACTAAATTAATAAGTTAAAACCTTAATTATTATCATGATTATTATTTTTCTTAATATTAATACTATACTATTAAATGTGGGCTGTTTTGTTATGGGTGATTAAGTCATTAGTTAAAAAAAAAAACTTTAAACCGTGTTTATGGGATATGCATTCAAGTTTCTAGATAAGGTTTTGTTGTAGAGGTTAATTAGAAGTTGGATTCCACACAAACCTTAACCCTACGTTCTCCCTTCTATTTATTCAAATCCTTTCAACCCTATTTCTAGTCTCTGCAAAAACGAAAAAATATTCCGCCTACGAGAGAATTAAGCTTTAGTTCCTTTGCCCCAATCACTGCATACTTTTCGAATCAAGGTACTTTGGTCTTCTTATATATATAATTTTTTATTATTTTGCTTTTCCCTTTTCTCGTTTATCCGTAAAATTTATGTGTATCATCTTTCTTAAACCTTGTTAAATGCATTGGTTAAATTGTCTAAGCGTATTAAGTACATCTGTTCGTGTACTTTTAGTTATTCCATTAACTGATTTAATAATAATAAACAATTAATGCTTTATAATTAGAACATACAAAGTATTACTAATAACAATTGAAAATAATATGTATATAATTTTATGATAGTATCAGTAAGTAGTTTTTTTTAATGAATTGAATCATCCGAATATTTATTAATGCATATACTTAAAGTTAGTAAGTACATGATTAGTGAATAAAAATAATATATACATATATATATACTTACGAATTATTTGGTTAAAGGACTCTTTGCAAAACTTTATCTAAGGGATGATTAATATATATACATTTATCAAGTATTGGATTTGGGTGTAGTGCAGTGCATGAATAAGGAGATCTGCTCCAATGTTTTATTTAGAAATTAGTTATACTATTAATAAAGTTGTTTCAAAATTTTGAAATAACTAGTTGAAAACTGTAGGATTTAATCAAACGTGTGTTCTTTTTTTTTTCCAACATACGCGCATATACTTATAATTTACATGTGTTATACAGATAACTGATCGCATTAGTTAAATAATTTAATAGTAAAATTTGTTTCCTTTATTAAGTTCAATAATACCAACATGTCTTATTTAGGAGTTTGAGTTTTTCTTTTCATTTAGAGATCGATTACTTTCGCACTTCAGATTTTTTAAACATGTGCATTAATTATAGAACTAAATTTTTAATATTTAGGTGCGGCGCGACTAAGACCTTAGTATTCTTTTGATTCTTTTGAATTGTTCGGCTCGACTATTCAAGTGACTTAAGGTGTGGGATCTTACTTAACTTTATACCGTTGTTTTACTTTGTCCGTTTTAATACGATGTGATTTGCCGTATGTGATTATTTGACTTTAAGTGTTGAGCGGACCGTGTTAAGTTGTCCATTGACTTGCTCTCACTTGCGTTCAATACTTTTGATATCATTTGTTGAGCAGGACCTGTTGAGTTGTCCATTGACTTTGCTCTTACTTATTGACGCCTTGTACGTTGACATTTAGTGTTGAGTGGACCGTGTTGAGTTGTCCATTAAGTTGCTCACACTCCTTGTTGCGTATTATTTGACTTTGATTTTCACTACGTGCATCTGTTTTATTAAATTGGACAATATCTGGTATAACTGCCCACACTAAGTATATTCGCGTATACTTATCCCCAAACTTAAAAATTTTCAGGTAATTGAAGTCGGAGGCGTGGACGTGTCGAATGACGAGTTAAAAATAAATAGAAATTTTATTTTATTTTTCTAAGACTTTAAATTCTATATTCTGCATTTACTTTATTTCTTTTCGTACGTGTTGCATGAGATTGTGGGGATTTTCGCCATCTTTTGGTTAAATAAAATATTTCGTCTTCTTTCAACTAAGTTAATTATTATTCTTTATTCAAGGAAACAAAATATTCATGTTTTCCGCTGCAAATATTTCTCTAAAATATTGAATATTATTTTAAATATTGTTTTAATGCCTTAATTAGATTAGGGTGTTACAGTGGGTATTTATAGGCGGAAGGTTCCCGTACCGAACGGTTGCGTACGAGGTGGTTATCGGCGCCATTCAACCAGACGCCGACACGTGTCACTCGCGAAAGGGTGGATGTCCTGGTGCCACCACGTGGCAGATGAGGAAATTCGGTTTCAACCGAATTCAACCGCCGATAACCGCACCGTGTGATCAGCCGCACCATACGTTCCCTTATCCGTACTAACCACCAGTAACCGCCTCTCCGTGCGGTCCACGTGTGAGTCCCTTAGCCAAAATAACTTTGGCTCCTCAATTGCTCCGATCGTGACTAAGCGAAGTGCGCCTCAAAGCGACCATTGCGACGTGCACGTGCTCGTCGCCGTCGGACTCGGATCCTCGTAGGAATCATGGTTAAGCACAAAAGGTGCCAACACTTGAGCCACTAAGGTGCACCATAGGTAGCACACTTGGATATACTCCCTTATAGTGTTGCTCCTTATATATAGCACAAAACATCCTTGAATTTTCGATGTGGGACAAATAAGGTTGAAATCATACAATTCTAGTTTCAAGTAGCCATGTTTATGTATTAATTGTTCATTCATTCCTTAATGGAATTGAACAAATAAATACATTAAATCATAGTGCTCGAAACGTAGATTTCGTTTCTACAATTAGTTTCCACATACTTCTCACGGATTTGATGCTATAAGAACCAAAATTCCAACAGTATCTGCATACTTGATTTTTTATACAATTTGTACATGCCATTTATATACATTGGCTTTCAATATTTACTCATTATTGGGTCCTTTCTTCATTGGCACGATTTTCTTAATATTTAATTACCACTTATACAATTTTCTTCTAACTGTTACTAAAACTCGTATAATACCATTCAATGCAAGCTAAACGAGAGTTAATGGAGTAATAGATTTAATGTCCAAGGCAGTCGGCAGGATTGATTGGTAGACCTACATCTACAGTGCTAACGATATAAACATTACTCGAAAAGATGATAAAGAGGTGGGGCAAGGCAATAGCACAGATCAATAATAATACGTGTTGCTCAAAGTCTTGGCAGACTGTATTCTTTGCGGATAAACCATAATCATATAATGTAACGCCGAGGAAAATAATCTCAAAAGAATTTGGCATATTGCATTTTATGTGTTTGATTTTTCTCTTTTTTCTTCTGTGTAAAATTAAATTTATGAACCTTCATTATAGTGTCCTATGATTAAATATTATCTTGAGTATATTGGAAGCAAACCATGGTCTTGTCGGAAATTATTTTACAATATTTTTGAAATTCACTTTTTAGCTTAGCCATGTGTTGGGAGATTACGGTATGGATGCAATGAAAGGGTGAGTAGCTACTTATCTCCCGACCTAATTAAGTATAGTAGCATTCGTCGACATTTTTAATTTATTTTAACAAATATCCTCCCATCAAATAGTACAAATCTTGGGGCCAGTCAGATTTGTAGATGATTACTCTAAAGAGCAATGAAGGCCATTTTGTTATAGCTGGGGAGACACAATGATATTTTCATTGGCTGCAAGTACTCTCATATATATATATATCGATCAATCAATTAATAACAGTAAAATAAACGGTGCTCCCATTTCGATACTCCGTTCCGATTTTTCTTTATTCTCGTATTTTATGAATTATTAATTCATATATTATAATTTTTGTGTACTCAAATCAATTCTATTATATTTATACTAATACATTATCAAATTCTCATGAATATCTATTATATCAATTAGTGTGCAACCCGTCGAAAATCGATGGGGAACTACATTATACTATAATTTATAAGTGTGTGACCATAAAAATAACAATATTATCTATATGAGAGTAAATTAATTCAACAATTCATTATAAAGAAGTTTTATATGAAATTATAATAAAAAGCACATTAATAAGATTTTTTATTCACTATTATTCTGCTTCATTTTAGAAAAATCAATAGAAAGTTAATTTTAGTAAGATCAATTTTAAACACGACAATTTCAAGAAATTAAATTTTTGTATCTTTCCTATATTTACTAAAATATTGTTGTTACTTTCCCCCTCTCTTTGCAATTGTAGCTACACTAACTTTAATAACATCAATATTCACTCCTCAAATTAAATAGTAACATTGTTAGCATTAAAAAATATTATGAGTAATATTATTTCAAAAATTTACTATAAGAAGTAAAAAATGATGGAATTAAAATAAAATATACCAATAAGATTGTTTTTTTTTTAATTTATTGCACTTCCTTTAACATTTTTTTTTTAAATTTTTATCATATTATTCTTTAATATATATAAGCATGAACATTAAAAATTATTAATATTATAGGGAGTGAAAGAAATTCGACAATTGATCAAAAAGAGTGTTTCTTTAATTTTATTCCACTTTATTTAAAATATGAGAAATTAATCGGTCAAATATTTCATCGTACACGATGTTAATTATTGTGTACGTCTGACCATCTCGTCACAAATAAAAATTTTGAGATCTTTTTTTTCTATTGTACTCATGAGATTGCAACATATTATTAATCATGTTTAGCTTTGATCATCTTTTCCACATCAATTATTATAATACTTAATTAAAAAAATATTTATTTGGTCAAAAATTTTTATATGAAACTATTTGTCACAGCCCCAAATCCCGAAGGACGGCAGAAGCCGGGGTGCAATTGAGATTTGATTAAAAAAGCGGGGAAGAAAGGGGATGAATGAATAAACATACATTAAATGACAGAATACTTCTATGAACCTGACTTCATTAGATAAAGAAAGAGTTGATCTCGAAGGATCACTCGACATAGTTCTCCAAAAGCAAACTAAGTTATAGTACAGAACTTAGACTGCAGAGTTATATACAAGATAATACAAAAAGGTTTAGAGTTTGGCAGCGGAATAAATGTAGAATGTGACTCTGTTCTTCTTTCCTATCACTATCTTACTCAACCATCACCACTTCCGTCGCTCAACCTGCACATTTAGAATAAGTACATAAAACACTTAGTGGGCACTTTGCCGAAAACATATAATAAGTATTGATAAATCAGGCATTCTTATCTCTGTAGCACATCAGGGTTTTCTTTAAAAATGCACGTGTCTACTAAAACATTTTCTTATCATTTTCACAATTTAGCTTGGCCAAGCATTTTTCTGACAGATGTTACGTTCAATCTTGCCCAATAAGAATTACCGTGGCTGGTTACCCCTCAACAGGATACCACATACACCACAGGCTACTGTGTACACTAACTTTGGAAAGCAAGTCAGCTAACTCAAAGTCCGATCGTTTTAGTTAACAAGTCGGTTAACTAATAAATTCTGGATAGCAGGTCGGCTAACTCAGAAGGGTACAAGAGAACTCACATAAAAACAAATCATTTCATACTCTGATTATCACGCTTGAAAACACAATTATCAAAGCTTGTAAACATCACTTTCGATTTGTGGAAAAACCCACATTTTGTTTGATGTATATAAAAGTCCACCTTAAAGATTACAGAACTTCTAATCGAGCTTTCGTTCTTCAATCTTCCGTCCTATCCTTGTGTTGACTTCCTACTTCATCGTACATAATCATATTTTGATAAGTCGTCGATACGATAAATGAAAATGGAAATCGAAAACGAAATCGAATTAGTCTTTTAAGCTTTTTAGGCATTTGCACGCTAAACTAGATTCTTTTAGTTAAACGGGAACGTGACTCGAACGCATCTCGTTTAGAACTCATTTGGTTCCTTACTCGACACTTATGTCGGCAAAACTGAAGTCGATTAATTACAACGACTTAAGAGATCAAAAGGAAACTAAGTTGAAAAGAATTCAACTTAAGAAACTAAGTTTTGAAAATTCACTGCGCAGATCAGTAAGTTTGCACAGAACAGGGCATTCCGAAACAGGGGACGTGCCCTATACCAAAAGAAAGCCACGGATGTCTAGTTTACTCTCAAATTTACGGATCTCGATTTTGTTAAGCGAGCTAGGAGATATGACAGTTTCCGTGAAAGGTCGTAAAACTGTCCGCGGCTAACCCTAATGTTCTTTAACTCGATGTACGACTTCCTAGGCTCGATTTATGTTATTCCACCTCATTTTCTACGAAATTACTGACCCAAGGCAGTCAACATGTATCCTCATATGTGATGAGCTCCTTTTCATTTCTCGATCACAAACATGATGATTAATTCTTTGTCTTTCAAATTACACAATTACTAAACCAAAATAACTTAACATTTCAAATCCTAACTTCTCGATTTCAACTATAATTATCATTTCATAACTCGGATGAACACGTCGTCAACTACAAACTTGTTCTCTTATCGATAACATTCATTAATATCTAATTACTTTCCTTACTCGTCTTTTCTATCAACACTTATATTCATTCATTCGTCTCTTACGAAATATCCGACGTCATTGGAATTCGATTCAATTCTACAATATTATTAATCGTCTATCAAGAATCATTAGTACGTGAATCATAACCTCAATTCATTATCTAATCTTGACTTATTTATGAATCTTCGTCTCTTACACTTTTCATATTATTTTTAGAAAAATCTAAATAAATTCATGTCATCATCTAACATTATATAGAACCTTAATTTATCAACCAATCCTCAATATAATCAAACTATACCAAACCCCTAATTCCTTATTAATTTTTGGTTTTGACATTAAATTAGGAGAGGTGATTTTCTTCATTAATTCAATCCATATATCCATTTCTAAACCTACTACATTAAGTATTATCCAATTAAATAAAGATTAAGCATCCTACTACTATAATCCATAAATTTCGGTCATACCCTAGATATAGGGGTTTTAAATTTTTTCTTAAATTCAACCCTAGAAATCTATTCCTATCCATCTCAATACAAGAATTAAAGCTTGAATCATTCCAATTCTTCTCCCACCAAAATCGGTCCTTAACAAAAATTGAAGAAAAAGAATTCCAATTGAATAGATGTGTAGCTCATGAATTTATCTTGAATATTTATGAGATTAGAAATGGAGATTGATGGAATATGAACACTTGATGAAGAAATCCTTGCTAAGCTTGAGCTTCAATGGTGGAATTGGAGAACAAAAATTTAGAGAGAAATGAAGGGGATGGTGGCAGTGGAAATGAGGAAGCGAGAAGGAAAAAGATGACTAATTAGTTGATGAAATATCTAATAACAACAATAGGTGTAAAGGTGCAGAAAGAAAATAGTACATGAGGTGTAAAGTAGAAATAATATAAAATGAAATATCCTAAGGTTGTGTGTGTGTATGTCGGCTAGGAGGGGAATTTTTACCCCATTTATCGCGTTTTTTTTCCGGCTCGTTACGACGTTATAAAAATCGAGAAATAAAAACGTATTCAGGTACGTTTTCGTCAAAATTCGATTCGACCATTAAATCCGATATATTTTTCATACTCGGAAAGTATATTTTAAACTTTAAAAACTAATAAAAATTCGGGACATCACAGTCCGAATTTCGAATAATAAAAACTAACTTTCTCCGGTGAACTCGTATTGAAGAAAAAGTGAATGTAAAGTTCGACGATTTTTCGAACTGAGTTCTAGAACTCAAAAGTTTTTCGTACGCGAAAACCCTAATACAGTAGTCATCTAACTGACTTCCGTAATTTTTTTTCGGAAACGGATTTCACCGTTGGTCTTAGGATTTAATTTCATGAACATAGGCGTGCAAAACCATAATTATTATTAACTTTTATTTTTTAAGACAGTAGAAATTATCGGGGTATTACATCCTACCCCCATTGCGAAAAATTTCGTCCCGAAATTTGCTTATCTTCCTTAAACTGTTCGGGGTACTTCTTCCCCAACTCTTCTTCGAGTTCTCACGTGGCTTCTTCTTGTCCGTGATAATCTTATAACACTTTTACTAACGGTATCGACTTGTTTCTTAACTTTCACGCTTTTCGATCCAAAATCGATTGCGGTCTTTCTTCATAACTTAAGTCAGTTTCAAGATCGACGTCTTGCTGACAAAACCACGTGTGCAGAATCGAACACACACATTTTCTGAAAATGAGATACACATATAATAAACATTCCATAAACTTGGCAACAAAGCCGAAACTATCCATATTGGAAACTATCTTTTTCAAGATATTCACTGATCATCTAAATCTTTTGTCTAAGCTGATACTTGACACGAATCTAACGATTCTCTTTAACGGAGATATCTTTAAGAAACTTTATCTCCTTTTTCGAACTTTTGCTCTGATTGTCGCATATACGTAAGACTTTCGTCTTCCTTAAACTCTTCCCATTCTGACACGAATCTATCGAATGATCTCGATCATTTCACTGACCGCATCTGGTCCTAAGTCCTTTCTATGACCTACCTTATTACAATAAGGCAGTTATCTAAAATTTCTTTTTATACAAGGCCTCATAAGGCACAATACTTATCGTAGCTTAATAACTATCGTTATAACAATTTGATCAACGTCAAAAATATTCTTCCATTTCTACATAGAAATACTTAACGGTTATAACAACCCGTATGGTCGTCAGTGTAAAGCTTTCACTTGCTGATAAGCTAAACGTCTTTCTACAAACGAGGCAACGTCTCATTTCAATAAAGTCTACCAAAAATCCTTTCTTAAGTCTTAAATTTGTTGTCATCGGGAATGCTAGGTCCATTCTTTAATTTCTATCATATTATCCATTGCTTCGGAATAACCGTTTGGTTTATCCGTTCTTATCCTTAGTCGAAGCTTCTCGATCGACTCGTCCTTTATCTAGGCACTTGTAATCTTTTCGTAAGTCTGGTGTAGCTACGATTACTATTATTTGGCTTGTTATCGCTTCAGGTGTATTGAGCACCTCTCTATTCTTCATCTCGAATTCTCGTATAAGTGTTTCTTTCTTGACGAAGAAACATCTAAACTTAGTTGGAGTCTTGTGACTCAGCGCATCTGCTACTACATTCGCTTTTCCTGGGTGGTAGTTAATTCCGTAGTCGTAATCCTTGACTAATTCGAGCCATCGTCTTTGTCTCATGTTCAATTCCTTTTTCTCGAAGAAGTACTTTAAACTCTTATGGTCCGTATAAATCTCAATCCTAACACCATAGAGATGGTGTCTCCAAATCTCCCGCGTATGCACAACGGCTGCTAGTTCTAAGTCGTGGTTTGGGTAATCAACCTTATGAGGTTGAAGTTGTCATTTTGAAGCATAAACTATCACCTTTCCATCTTGCATCCTAACGTACTCTAATCCGATCTTTTGAAGCCTCTGTAAATACTTCGTACTCCTTGTTTGTTTCTGGAGGGCTAAATCTGGTGCGATGGTCAACCTTTCCTTGAGCGTCTGCGAACTTATCTCGCACTTGTCAGTCCATTTAAACTTATATTTTTTTTTCTTCCGAAGTAGTTGTGTCATAGGTCTAGAAATCATAGAGAAACCCTCGATGAATCTTCTGTAGTAGTAGGCTAAACCTAAGGAACTTCTGATCTCGTTCGGATTCGTAGGCGATTTCCATTTGCGTACTGCCTCTACCTTAGCAGGATCTACCTTGATTCCTTCAGTTGAAACTATGTGTCTAAAGAACATTACTTCCTTCAGCCAAAATTCGTCTTTACTGAACTTGGCATATAGTTTCTCGACTCTAAGCGTTTCTACCACTATTCGCAAGTGCTCTTCATACTCCTTCTCGTTCTTGGAGTAGATGAGAGTGTCGTCTATGAAAACTAAGATAAATCTATCTAAGTACGGGTGAAAAATTCTATTCATGAGACCCATGAATACTGCGGGGCATTAATCAAACTAGATGTCATAACCTAGGAATTCGTAATGACCATATCCTCGGGTTTTATTTTCATTTGATGATACACAGATCTTAAGTCTATGGTTGAAAACTTGTCTGCGTACGTAAACTGATCAGAGAGGTCTTCTGTATTTGGTAAAGGATATTTATTCCTGAGGGTAATCTTATTGAGTTCTCGATAGTCTATGCACATCCTCATAGAACCATCCTTCTTTCTAACAAACAAAACTGGCGCTCCCCAAGGGGAGACGCTTGGTCTGATAAAACCAAGGTCTAACAGCTCTTGTAGTTGGATTTTAAGTTCTTCTAACTCCTTCGGTGCCATCCTATATGGGGCTTTAGATTTGGGAGCTGCTCCTGGCTCTAAATCAATCGTGAAATCTACATGACGATCTGGTGGTAACCAGGTAATGTTTCTGGAAAGACATCTTCATATTCGTTCACAACCTTCACGTCTTGAATGGTCTTCTTGGCTCCTGGTTCTTCAACTAGGTACACGAGATATGCTGTGGTTCCTTTCTTCCCCATTAACTTCTTAGCTTGTAGAGCGGATATTATCGGTATCCTCCTATCCATCGTAATCCCATAAAATTCAGTTGGTTCTCTACCCGGGGGTTGAAAAGAGATCTTTCTCTTGTTGCAGAGAATCGTGGCATAATTCTCTGACAATCAGTCTATTCCTAAGATTATATCTACGTCCCACATTATTATAACGTTTAAGTTGTTCATTTTAACCTTACGAGTTTCGATTTCTAGTTCTAAGTTAGAGCAAACATGCGTGGAAGTAGTGATCTCTCCTGAAAGTGTAGCTATTCTCATAGCGTGTGCAGCTCTTACAAGTCTAATATCTAAGTTATCGCACAAGATCTAGCAATAAAAGAATGCAACGCGTCAGTATCAAACAGTATCTTAATGGGGTGTTATGAAGTTTGTCCATACCTGCTAGGTTTCCTTTTCCCTTATGTCGTGCACCCTGTTTGATAGCGCATGCCCTTGCATTCTGCTACTGTTGAGCGTGCTGCTGAAATTGTTGCTGGGTCATCTGCTGCTGCGGCTGTGCCTGAATCGCCCTCAAAGGCTGGGGCTGTCTAAACTGGTTCTGTCCTGCCGCTGGAAAAGGTTTCGGGCAATCCCTCTTCATATGCCCTTTCTGTCCGCAGTTAAAACAAACACACGTGCCGGCTTGACAAATATCGGGGTGCGTCCTATTACATCTGGGACAAACAGGACTGATAACCCTCCCTGGGTTATTTCCTCCTTGATTGGAATTCCTCTGTTGTCCTTGCGGCTGGTTTTGCTGATTATTGCCTCTCCATGGTCCAGTTTGGTTATTTCCTTGGATGTACAATCCCGACTGACTATTTC
Organism: Schizonepeta tenuifolia; assembly: GCA_029490685.1. Lineage (NCBI taxonomy): Eukaryota > Viridiplantae > Streptophyta > Magnoliopsida > Lamiales > Lamiaceae > Schizonepeta > Schizonepeta tenuifolia. The sequence goes on along the minus strand of CM055958.1, from coordinate 45,931,239 downwards.
CCTGTCATGGCCTCTTGCCGTTGTTATTACCCTGATTAGGCTGCTAAAAGCCTCGTTGATTTCCATTCCTCTGATTTCCTTGATTGTTATAATTCTGGTTGTAACCACTGCGATTACCCCCTTCCCACTTTCTTTTTCCTAGGTAGTTGCTATTATTGTTGTTATAATAGCCTCGGTTTTGATTCTGGGTTGGAGCTGGGGTGGGTGTTATTACTTTCTTCTCATCAGGCACTATGGCCTCCATCTCTAGGGCTCGCCCTAGAACATCAGTATAGCTCAGACCCCCATGACTGGCTAATGCTATTCCCAATTCGAGTCTAAGTCCCCCACGGAACTTCTTAGCTATCTTTTCTTCGGTATCGACCTGAGTTGGCGCATGACAACTCGCAGAACTTTGCATCGTATTCTGTGACCGTCATCTTACCCTGTTTCAAATTATAGAACTCAGCCTCCTTCTGGGCTCTATACGTCTTCGACACGTATTTGTCAAACAATACCTCTTTAAATTCTTCCTATATGAATCGAGCTAGATGCTCTGCCGGTATTACTTTCTGCCGAGCTTTCCACCAGTAGTCAGCTGATCCAGAAAGCTGGAACGCAATGCATGATAGTCGCTCCTCATCAGTACATCTGAGGAGTTTGAAAATTCTCTCATGGTCCGCACCCAAAGCTCAGCATCGTTTGGGCTGCCAGTTCCATTGAATACAGGAGGGTTTCGTTTGAGGAAAAGTTTCTCAATATCCCGACGGGGTGGTGGTGGAGGTGGTGGTGATGGTGATGGTGGAGGGGTCTCATGATGTTCTTGTTCTTGCTTCCTTTCATTCTGTGGTTGACGTCTACCACGTCCTCTAGGTCTACCAGGGCCTCTTCGATTGTTAACGTTTCTTGGCGGCATTTTCGAAACTAGAGGAAACGAGAGTACTCATTAGTGCCTTACCTTAAACCTTTCTTTTAATTACTAATCCTTTTGCAACTTAAACAAGTTCAATTTAAAGACATTAGGGAACTAACTTCATTACTAGCTCTTTCATCTTTTAACTTCCCAAGTTAAACTTAAACTCTCGTTACACGAGTTCATTCGACATTCTTGTTTACTACACGATTTAAAAGAAACTTTCTTGTGATCAAAACCCTCTCACGGGTCATGTATATATATATACATCAAAAAGAATACTAGTTCTGCCTCCAACGAGGACTTATACAACAGGAAATCTAGACTACTATGAGTCTAAGCTAGGCTAACTGCCTATCTGTATACAGGATGCACTAGTGGTTGCATTACTGTACCACTGGAAGTACTAGAACGGAAACGGTCCAAAACTACGTATCCGTATAAAGTACTACAAAAACTAGTTACTGATCCGACTATATACAAGGCAAAAGGAACTACTACTACTACGCGTCTAAAACGCTCCCCTCATCTAGCTGCGGTCGAGTCAGCACTGCCCTCTACGGCCTGTGACTCCTCTGGGTCCTCCTCCGAATCCTCATACGGATCCTTCTCCTCTGAATTTGAACCAAAGACGAGCTGGAGTGCCTCGTCAACCCTCAAGGTAATGCCGTCTGTAAGTGTAAATGGTAGTGGGGCAGGTACCTCTGAAACTGTCCTCTCGGAGTTTGACACTAGGTATTCACAACTGGGCTCTACTGTTCTCTTCTTCAGAGGAAGAAGGTGCTCTAGAATCGTACTAGGATCGTACTCCTCCCTAGAATGGACCCTGGACGGTCCTGCCTCATACTCTGCTCTAACTCTGGCCAACTCTGAACAAATCTCGTCAAGTGGTCTGAAGGGGTATGGTAACTCGATCATAGCGGTAAGATCCGCGCCAATCACCGGGTATTCTGCCTCTGAAACTAACTCCTCTGTGTCCTCACTAGGTACAAACACTGGAGGGATCTCTAACTGTGCATCCATCTCTGGATCTATCTCAACATGCTCTGTCTCTGAATCTACTGGAAAGTGAGTGTAGGGAGGGTGCTCTTGAATGGGATATGATGCTATGATTCTGTTCTGAAAGAAACGTTTGTGTACTGCTAGAGCGAATCCTAAGTAATCACCCGTCGGCTCTACGTCGTCACCAAACACTCCAAGGTAGTACCATGCCGTGTCGTGTGCCCAACCACGCCACTCATCTGGTAGTCGCATAATCAGGTCGAATATAGCCTGACGCTCTGTAACGGAATAGCGAGCTGCATGGTAAACGGCCGAAAAGTTACTAATTATTTGTCCTATATCATGATTCGGGTCTGCCTCAAAATCTCGATACTTATCTAATATCTGATCTGCCCAAGTACGTTGTGGCGGGGATTGGCTCTCCTGCGCCGTGTCAAATCTAGTATCCATCCTACAAAGTTTTTTTTTAAGAAACACGGATCAGTAACGGGTAGGATAATAACTTATCTTAAGGAAAATCTTAAATTACAGGTTGAATATTCCTTATTCAATTGTAATGTCACCAACACTTAAACAATCACTTATCTTAAACATTTAACAATTCACAGATAATTGCTCTTAAACAATATATAGAAATAAAATTTCAAGATTTTATTCCCATCCTTTATTTTATCATTCTTTTACTTCCTTACTTTATCTTCTTATCACACTCTTACTTCATTCTCCATTACTTTCTTTCTTTATTTCTTCCTTGAAGAAATTTTCTTAACGATTCTCACTTATTAAAACAAAGTACGTCTACTTTGTTTATGTTACTCATTCAAAAGTAACATTCGTTTACACAAGATTCTGTCCTTCCCGACACTTGAATCTCATACTTATCGTATTCTTCATTCAATTACGAATTATGACATGAATTCCAAAAGAAAATGGAATAATAACTAGAGAATAACTTTTTAGAACTCAAGTTCTAATCGTCGTTGGAATTGATCGATCGTTTAAGATTCGTGCTCGAGTCTTAATAATTAAAACAAACCTCTTCTTGAAGTTCGAACGAGGCGAACTCTAACTGAAAATGAATTCGTTCATGTTATTTTACGGAAGTAACATTCGTTTCTTTCATTAACTTTGATCCTCTTTATTCTGTCCTTCTTGACCCGATCATTTCTTTTTTATTTCGAAGTCAACGCTCCTCAATCGTCCATTCGTTTCTTTAGTTCACTTAGTACATAATTAATTTACCTTATCATCAATTATCTTATTTCTCTGAAGGAAATTCTTATCGGCTCTTGATTACAAAAATAAAAATCGACTCTGCCGAGTCTTTGTTCATGTCACTGTACGCACGTGACATTCATCTATAAAAGTTCTTCCCGTTTTACGATCTCCTTTCAAAATCAATTGAACTAACGTTTCTTAAAACGTCTAAGTTCTCGAGGAATCGGAAAGACCTTAGATTCAAAGTCTATGTTCTTAGCGAACCGGGAAAAATCCCTAGAATCAGTCTAGATTCTCGTGCCAACAAACCTTTTAAATTAAAAGAAATTATTACGCAAATAATTTCAGGGTTGGGTATAGAGTATGAATGAATACCCTATCTGACTACTTTGAAAGAAGACTTGTATGCAGAGCAGAAACGATTGCTCTGATACCACTCTATCACAGCCCCAAATTCCGAGGGACGGCAGAAGCCGGGGTGCGATTGGGATTGGATTAAAGAAGCGGGGAAGAAAGGGGATGAATAAATAAACATACATTAAATGACAGAATACTTCTATGAACCTGACTTCATTAGATAAAGAAAGAGTTGATCTCGAAGGATCACTCGACATAGTTCTCCAAAACCAAACAAAGTTATAGTACAGAACTTAGACTGCAGAGTTATATACAAGATAATACAAAAAGGTTTAGAGTTTGGCAGCGGAATAAACGTAGAATGTGACTCTATTCTTCTTTCCTATCACTATCCTACTCAACCATCACCGCTTCCGTCGCTCAACCTGCACATTTAGAAAGTATATGCAGGGCTAAGTACATAAAGCACTTAGTGGGCACTTTGCCAAAAACATATAATAAGTATTGATAAATCAGGCATTCTTATCTCTGTAGCACATCAGGGTTTTCTTTTAAAATGCCCGTGTCTAATAAAACATTTTCTTATCATTTTCACAATTTAGCTTGGCCAAGCATTTTTCTGACAGATATTACGTTCAATCTTGCCCAATAAGAATCACCGTGGCTGGTTACCCCTCAACAGGATACCACATACACCACAAGCTACTGTGTACACTAACTTTGGAAAGCAAGTCGGCTAACTCAAAGTCCGATCGTTTTAGTTAACAAGTCGGTTAACTAATAAATTCTGGATATCAGGTCGGCTAACTCAGAAGGGTACAAGAGAACTCACATAAAAACAAATCATTTCATGCTCTGATTATCACGTTTGAAAACACAATTATCAAAGATTGTAAACATCACTTTCGATTTGTGGAAAAACCCACATTTTGTTTGATGTATATAAAAGCCCACCTTAAAGATTACAGAACTTCTAATCGAGCTTTCGTTCTTCAATCTTCCGTCCTATCCTTGTGTTGACTTCCTCCTTCATCGTACATAATCATATTTTGATAAGTCGTCGATACGATAAATGAAAATGGAAATCGAAAATGAAATCGAATTAGTCTTTTAAGCTTTTTAGGCATTTGCACGCTAAACTAGATTCTTTAGTTAAACGGGAACGTGACTCGATTGTATCTCGTTTAGAACTCATTTGGTTCCTTACTCGACACTTATGTCGGCAAAACTGAAGTCGATTACTTACAACGACTTAAGAGATCAAAAGGAAACTAAGTTGAAAAGAATTCAACTTAAGAAACTAAGTTTTGAAAATTCACTGCGCAGATCAGTAAGTTTGCACAGAACAGGGGATTTTGAAACAGGGGACGTGCCCTATACCAAAAGAAAGCCACGGATGTCTAGTTTACTCTCCAATTTATGGATCTCAATTTTGATAAGCGAGCTAGGAGATATGACAGTTTCCGTGAAAGGTCGCAAAACTGTCCGCGGCTAACCCTAATGTTCTTTAACTCGATGTACGACTTCTTAGGCTCGATTTATGTTATTCCACCTCATTTTCTACGAAATTACTGACCCAAGGCAGTCAACATGTATCCTCATATGTGATGAGCTCCTTTTCATTTCTCGATCACAAACATGATGATTAATTCTTTGTCTTTCAAATTACACAATTACTAAACCAAAATAACTTAACATTTCAAATCCTAACTTCTCGATTTCAACTATAATTATCATTTCATAACTCGGATGAACACGTCGTCAACTACAAACTTGTTCTCTTATCGATAACATTCATTAATATCTAATTACTTTCCTTACTCGTCTTTTCTATCAACACTTATATTCATTCATTCGTCTCTTACGAAATATCCGACGTCATTGGAATTCGATCCAATTCTACAATATTATAAATCGTCTATCAAGAATCATTAGTACGTGAATCATAACCTCAATTCATTATCTAATCTTGACTTATTTATGAATCTTCGTCTCTTACACTTTTCATATTATTTTTAGAAAAATCTAAATAAATTAATGTCATCATCTAACATTATATAGAACCTTAATTTATCAATCAATCCTCAATATAATCAAACTATACCAAACCCCTAATTCCTTATTAATTTTCGATTTTGACATTAAATTAGGAGAGGTGATTTTCTTCATTAATTCAATCCATATATCCATTTCTAAACCTACTACATTAAGTATTATCCAATTAATTAAAGATTAAGCATCCACTACTATAATCCCTAAATTTCGGTCATATCCTAGATATAGGGGTTTTAAAATTTTTCTTAAATTCAACCCTAGAAATCTATTCATATCCATCTCAATACAAGAATTAAAGCTTGAATCATTCCAATTCTTCTCCCACCAAAATCGGTCCTTAACAAAAATTGAAGAAAAAGAATTCCAATTGGATAGATGTGTAGCTCATGAATTTACCTTGTATATTTATGAGATTAGAAATGGAGATTGATGGAAGATGAACACTTGATGAAGAAATCCTTGCTAAGCTTGAGCTTTAATGGTGGAATTGGAGAACAAAAATTTAGAGAGAAATGAAGGGGATGGTGGCGGTGGAAATGAGGAAGTGAGAAGGAAAAAGATGACTAATTAGTTGATGAAATATCTAATAACAACAATAGGTGTAAAGGTGTGGAAAGAAAATAGTACATGAGGTGTAAAGTAGAAATAATATAAAAATGAAATATCCTAAGGTTGTGTGTGTGTATGTCGGCTAGGAGGGGAATTTTTACCCCATTTATCGCGTTTTTTTCCGGCTCGTTACGACGTTATAAAAATCTAGAAATAAAAACGTATTCGGGTACGTTTTCGTCGAAATCCGATTCGACCATTAAATCCGATATATTTTTCATACTCGGAAAGTATATTTTAAACTTTAAAAACTAATAAAAATTCGGGACATCACAGTCCGAATTTCGTCCGGAAAATAATAAAAACTAACTTTCTCCGGTGAACTCGTATTGAAGAAAAAGTGAATGTAAAGTTCGACGGTTTTTCGAACTGAGTTCTAGAACTCAAAAGTTTTTCGTAATTTATTTTCGGAAACGGATTTCACCGTTGGTCTTAGGATTTAATTTCATGAACTTAGGCGTGCAAAGCCATAATTATTATTAACTTTTATTTTTAAAGACAGTAGAAATTATCGGGGTATTACACTATTGCTCCTTTTTATATTAGTTATCCAATTAGTTATGAGAAAATAAATATTGATCTTGAGAATTTGTAAAGGTCATTCGACAATGGAGTTTTATTAAAAATGAATGTGGATATAAAATTTCTTTATTAAAATTATTATATAAATATATATATGAATGAAAAATACATAAGATATAGATTTAATTTAATAAAATCATTATTTAATTTTGTTATTTCGAGTATATCTCTAATACCAGCTTCATTTTCATAAACTATTTTTATTTCTTTTATATAAACGACCATTTTATTTGTTTGTTCAATATTTTAATTTTATTTTAGATTCTTTTAATACTTCTCTCTCTACAAATTAATTGACAAATAATCTCATTATAATATATATACATCAAAATGTGTTTATGTTACTAAAATATATTCATTTATGTTAAATTAAGTTTAATGAAATAAAAGATTAATAAAGACAATATGGATATATTTATACTTAGTTTGTTGAATTAAAACTTACCAGACTCAATTTCAACAAAACGATTCTAGTTTAAATTTAAATCATCTTGTCCAATTTAATAAGTATAATATATGATGATTATGAGTCCATGATATATAAAAATAATGACAAGTAAAATTTAGGCAAAATTATATGGAAAACCCTGACCTTTTCCCAAATTCTGGTTTAAACCAAATCTTTTAAAATTTGCAAATAAAACTACGAGCTTACAATTTGTTGCAATTGACATCTCCGATGCACCTCCGGCGAAAATTAACTGCGTACGTGTCAATTAGTTGCCTATGTGTCAATTACGTGTATAATTTTTGCTTACGTGTTACATGAACCAAAAACCCTGAACTTTTTCCAATTTCCGGTTTTAAACCAAACCTTTTAAAATTCTCAAATTAATGTACAACCTTCCAATTTGATGCAATTACCTTCCGTGCCCGATTTTCCCCCAATTTGTTGCTGACATGGAAGCCAAAATTTTCTTCAACAGACATCATCTCCATAATTCTTCTTCATCGCCTTCGTCATCTCCATGGGTTCTTCATCGGCACAATCTGGATCTTGGAATAATCCCGAAGCTCAGCAGCGGCTACCTGCCCCCCTATTTTTTCTACTTCATCGCTATCGGGACCACATCTCTACCAGTTGAGCAATGATAAAGCGCACCAAGACAAAAGATGAACAATAACCTATTCTCTATCGGTAAATTCAAGCAATAATTTAAGCCAAATCATTGAACAAAAACAGAGCAAAGTAGATTCGATTCTGTCTGTAATAGAGTATTAGGAAATTAGGATTATTGATTCAGAGTGTTGTATCATTTTGGGTTTGCTTTTTCACCTCATATATGATTAAAGGAACGACGTCGTTTAGGACAGGAGTAAAACGACGTCGTTTTGTGCCCATTCACCAATTAATATCAGATATGCATAATTATTTAACACATAAGTAAATTAATACCACGTAAGGAAATAATTTACCACATAGGCAATCGATTTCTGCCGGAGACATGCTATGGAAGCTAATTGTATCAAATTGGAAGGTCGTACATTAATTTGCGAATTTTAAAAAGGTTTGGTTTAAAACCGGAAATTGGAAAAAGGTCAGGGTTTTTGGTGCATTTTTCCCTCATTTTTTATATTTGCCTAGTACGACGTCGTTTGTTTGGCCAAAGAGTTTTGCCACGTAGAAAATTCCGGCTTCCATGTCAGCAACAAATTGGGGAAAAATCGGGCACGGGAGTCAATTGCAACAAATTGGAAGCTCGTAGTTTTATTTGCGAATTTTAAAAAATTTGATTTTAAACCAGAATTTGGGAAAATGTCAGGATTTTTCATGCAATTTTGCCATTAATTTAATATTAACACATAATAATTGACAATATTAAGTTTTAAGTTAAATTTGAATCATTTCGTTCAATCTAATCAGTATAATGTAAGTTGACTATAAATCTATTACACTCGAATAGTCACACATAAAATTTTAATATTGACAACATAAAATTGATATTCAAGAAAATTGTTTTGCAATTCTCCCATAGCAATTCCTAGATGAGGACCAAATTAAATTTTTCAATATCATTTATTTAGCCACTTGAATAATTGACCAAAATATATTGGTAGTGCAAAACAATTACAAGATGAAAAATACATATTTGTTTGGAATATTTATATAGGTCCTCCAAGAGTCGAATTTTATGGAAAAGCAATGTGGGATTGGGAAAATTAAAGTTCATCTTCTTTATAATAGGAGTACATATCCCTAAGCCCACAATAATTGGTATGCTGATGTGGAATTGCTAGATTTTTTCTTTGCTTCTTATCTAAAATCTCCAATATTCATCCACTTCTAATATGTCTTCTACATGATTTAATAATTAATATAAATCTACTTATTTATAATAGACGATACGTTACAAAAATAATTAATATAACTCATAATTGTCAATCATACCATGTATATAGATATCAATTCATTTCTTCCCATATGTTACATACACAAGTTTGACTAAATTATAGAATTTATTATGTAAAAGAGCCACTCTTATAAGTGAAAATTAAATATTGTCAAAAACTTAACTTTAGTATAAATTTTGGCAAATTTTGATGTGATGAGACGATAATATCCTTAATTTATATATTTACGCCAAATTAAAAAAAAGTTTTTTTCTCTATCTATCGTCTCTCATTTACTTCTCTCTCATCTTTTTCCTACGCTCAACCGCTGCCGTATCTACCGCGACTCTCATATATCCTCTCTCTCTCTCTCTCATCCTCTTCCGCGACGGTCAACCGCCGCTACATCTCAACCACCGCCGCCGCCGCTGTGCTTCCAGAGAACTTCTCTTGCCAAAAATATTCTAAGGTGAGACAAACCAATTAATTCTTACTGTACAATATATGGACTAGATTGATGTTGAGTATGAGGACGATGCCAGGATTGTGGCTGGCCGGAAAGAAATATGGACTGAATTGGTCCTCCATCACCGGAACGAAATCGCGATTAATATTGAGATTTTGAACCATTGGAACATATTGGAATTGAACCATTGGAACAGACCGAAAACAACTTCATAGAAATCAAGCATAGCAGAAAAAATGCTCTTGATACCACGTTGGATTTAGGAGAGGAAAAAAAAAAGATATGAAGATTTGTGGAGAAGAAAACATCTTTCTCATTGATACAAACTCACAGATATAACTTGTTTGATATTTGTTCCTAATTTTCTTTTTTGTTGTTCTATCTCTCTCTCACTCTCACTCTCCCTCTTAATTATCTCTCCATCCTATCTCTCTGGTTTTGTCCCACGGTTCATGTTTCATTCCATTCGTACCAAGTAGTTGTTTTTCATGACTTGGTACGAATGAACCATACGTTTTCGTACTAACTAGTTGTGGTATGTAATTTGGTACGACCGAATGAAACTAATCGTCCTGTTCGTACCAACTAGATTTGCTCCATAATTTGGAACGAAAGAATTGTTCATCCTGTTTGTATCAACTAGTGGTGCACCATAACTTGGTACGAGTGATACGAATTAATCCATTCATACCTGACATAGAAAGAAATCAAAACTAAAATATGTCCAACACAACCGTCGTCGGATATCAATTTTTTGGCTTCTGAATCAGTATCGTCGCTGATCTCGGCTCTCTATTTTGCAATGGATGGATCGACGGCGGTAGAAAGCATGGTAAACGCATTGCCGGAATGCCGATGGTAGGAGGCACGGTGGTTGGGGATTTGGTTTTGGAAGTAGAAAAGAGAGAGAAAGGGGCAAATCTGCCATAAATCCTAAAATCTGACAAAATTTATAATAAAATTAAGTTTTTGACAACTATTAGTTTTAACTATTTAAAGTGCCTATTTCACATTTTTACTCTAAATTATATACACTCATTGAATGATTGCTATATTGCATATATTATATAAATTTCAGGCTTTTTTTTAATATTTCATTTCTGTAAATAATTGTCATTAATAGATTTTATTTACACTTTTAAATTAATTTTATTGATATTTGTCACTCTTATTAATCAATTCGTAATAGGTATGTCGATTGGAGGCACCAGATCATCCTCAATTCTAGGTGGCTTTTTTAGAATTTTTCGTTGATATTTATCTAAAATTTTATAAAGTATTCTGCTCTAAAAAATTGTGTATAGATAGATATTATAATCATCAATATCAATCACTAATTTTTTTTAATCAATCAATTAAACTCAACCGTTACAAATCAATAATTATGTTAATTAATTAATAAATTTCTCATTTAATTTTTTTTTTGCTACAGTATATAATTCAGATTATCACAACCAATTTCAAACACACACTCTACCCAAAGATAAAGGATCAAAGAACATAAAGGAAAAAATATGAACTAATTTTAAAATTTCCATTTGAAATTTTGGATTCTTAACCGAGGTTTGTCTCTTTGTTGAAGGAAAAATGAAGGCATGAATATATATACTCATATACTATATGTGTGCATAAAGTGGTTGGTTGAAAATATGCATATTTTTCAGCACCTTCCTTGGATCACTTAATTAGGTCTTCACTGCTAATGTATGATTTATTAAAATGTAATAATTTACTAAAATCTAATAATTTAACTGCATATTTTTGGTTTTGTGATCATGAAATTTGTCAATGGATTATGCAATGATCATTTCTCCAAAAATAAAGAGCGTGGAACATGCATAAAAGGATAAGTTAATTGATCGGGAGCACCACATTCATCCATATGCCTAGGCGGAATTAAAAAAAAAATTGTTTGGATTTATTTCAAATTTTAATTTGTGCGTATTCATAAACCATATCACATGCCCAGTGCCATGTAGTTTTATAGAGTATTAGCACAAATCATGCATGTGGCAATTACTCTTCTTTATTGTAGTATAACTGTTACAATTTGAATGCATAAACATAGTCAACATATATCGTATTAAAATATGAATTGTGATTAATTGATTAAGGGAAAGTATTATATCGAATGTTATATGTAAAGTATGAATGTATATTCGAGACGGATTGAGTACATGACCCGCAAAATTTTGGGTGCTTGTGCCCAAATTTCCTCTAAATGTAGTACCCAAATCCGTCGCGTTTTAAAAAATTGTACCCAATATTCACCGGGTCTATCACGGGTCGAGATTGGATACCCACACATGTACCCGAGTAGAAAAACAAAAACAGAATATGAGCCATATTTTTGGAATTTTTTTCCATGTGTTTTCTTCCTATTTATTTTTTTCTATAAACAAATTTGATCCAAATTATAAAATATTCAACAAACGAAGTTAAACAAATAATATACAAACATAGTTTAAAACGTTGAAAAAGCAATTAAACAAACAAATAGGAATAACGGAACGACAACACCGAGAGAGGCTCAAGTGGCAAGGTAAGAGAGACAAAGAGAGATGAGAAACGAGATAAAGAATTAAGGATTAAGGGTCTGGGGTTGAGAGACACTAAACAATATTTGGTTGTTTAATTATAAAATAAATAAGAATAAGAATAATATAAAAAGAGAATTAGTCAAATATAGCCACTTCTGAAAAGAAAAGTGCTAATATAGCTACGTTTTTAAAAACGATCAAATATGGCCACGCATACACGACTTGCATACACGATTCAGGTCGTGTATGCTGATATAGTCATGTATGCTAGTCGTATGTGCATTATTGTGTATATTGCTATGGTCGTATATGCTAGTCGTGTATGCATGGTCAGCATACATGACCAATTTAGGTCGTGTATGTTGGTCGTGTATGCTAATCGTGTATGCATGGCCATATTTGATCGTTTTTAAAAAAGTGGCTATATTAGCAATTTTCTTTTCAGAGGTGGCTATATTTGCACTTCTCCCATATAAAAATATGTCATTTGTTTGATCGGGTATAGGATGGATTGGATAACCCGTTATTCATCACAACTTGAATTCTCTACTCCGTAACCTGTTCCGAATCCAAAAGATTATGATAGCGGGTGCCCAATGAATGACGGGTTACGGGACAAGTCCAGGTTACCTGAAAACCCGCAACCCAAATTTATACCCCCCAATATAAAGTGATCTTCTATTCTACATGGGATTATCCTTCACATAACATTTATTTACAATAATTTATAAAATTATATTACTTGGAGATAATGCAACTTCGCACCTTTTGGCCTTGTGCGTTATATATATTGTTTTATTATGTCAGCTCACAAATTGATCTATTACAAATGAATCTTATTTTTTTTTCCTAACATATGTTTGTGTATGTAAGAACTAAATTTTATTAGTTTTATAAAAAAATCATGTGAATTAATATTTTAATTTATTAGTAAGTTGCTTATATTATATAATAACAAAGTTTCAGTCTGAATTATGTTTGAGATTTGTACAAATAATTACAGTAGAAATGTTTAATGGAGGGAACAAGCCCCATTGTCATTCCTAACTGAAGCGATAGGACAAAAATGTTGATTTAGCTTGAAATTGACGGATAGACCTAAATAGATCGATGAAGAATAGATAGAACCAGAAATTCATTACCCAATTTTTTTAAAACTTAAATGACCAAGTGGGTTGGTAGTTAGCATATACCCAACGAGGTTGGATGAGTACCATTAGGAAAGTTCCATTAATTTTTTAATCCGAGTAATAAAATTCGGATTTAGGTTAAAAAATGTTTAATGAGTGGGTACCCGATCTATCAACATTTCTTTATTTTGTGATGTTCGAGTTCTATTGACATGGATAGCCAAGTATTGATTGTAATGGGTATTACTACACATGTTTAAGACAAGAATAAATAGTAAAATCATAATTAGACCGAGTTACACCTACATCTCAAAGTTAATTACATTTTTTTTTATTTTTTTTGAAATTAATGCAGTAAATTTAGTTATCTTGCTTTTATTTATCTAATTTTCTTATCCCACATCATTTTTTAATGCACTCCACTTTTGAAGAAACCTAAATAAATACTCTCCATACTAGAAATCAATGTGTATTTGAAAATTCCAAGAAAATGAAATTATACCCAAACTATAACATCTAACGAGATGTATCACACATAAAAATTTAAGATGAAGGAAATTATATCCCAAAATATAAACAAGTTATATTAGTAATTTTTGGCATTATTAATTCATAATAATACACATATATTACTTATTATATTCATATAATAATTTCTATCTATTATTACTATCTATATTTCACACTTCTTTAAATTAAGTTTTGTGTATTATTAATTCATAATATTAATATTATATACTATACCTCAATTCTTAATAGATATATATTCTCAATTTCTAAATACAAATTATATAACCCGTTTTCATTCTTAATTATACGTTTAATGATTATGGGAAAAAAATTACTCCCTTTGTCCCGTTATTATTGGCATGTAAACCTTTTTGGGTTGTCCCGTTATTTTTGTCCTATTTTCTTTTTGGGAAATGATTATGAGATAATTAGGGTCTAATTAATTTGTTAAATAACTCACTTTACACCTTTCATCCTACTTTTTCACCTCATTTTCTATGTTTTTCACTATTCCCCATCTCTCTACCCACTTTATTTCACTATTCACTCTCTCTCTACCCATTTTATTTTACTTTAAAAATTCCACTAAACATATTCTCTACTCTAAATTATTTTCTTTTTAAATCTCGTGCCCAAAATAAACAAGCCAAGTCTGGTGAGACGGAGGGAGTATGTTTTAAGTTAGTCTACAATTAGCACCAATAATTAAATTCAAAGCAACAAAATAAGTAAATTAATATTTAATAGACCAATATAAATTTGGAATTTGAAAATCTCTAGAGAACTAAATAGATATATTTAATCAACATATTTACATAGAATTCTCTTTATCTTTCATTCATATTTTTCTAAAATATTTGATTAGTGTTTGCTAGAAAATACTACTTATATCACATTGAATTTAATGCATGAATTGATAGCTAAAAAAAAAGAAAAAAAATCTTAAAAATTTAAATATATATTTATCTGCCTTTGGGCTATGGCTAAGATTAGATATGTCAATTTACCATAAACCAACGAGACGATTCAAACCAATGAGACGATTTAAATAGACATAAAAAGAACAATTTTTACTAATTTTAGTTAATATTAACTTTGTAGTGCAAATTTTTATCGAGTACTGTTACCCAATACGTTTGCGACATGTATATACAATAAAGTCACAATTTTAATCAAGATATAGAAAAATTATAAACGAATTTAGATTTGAAAAATACATAATGAAAATGCAAATATATCTTTATCGGCCTTTGACTAAGATTAGATATATCAATGTACCATAAACCAACGGGACGATTCAACTAGACATAAAAACAATAATTTACAAATTTTAGTTAATATTAACTTTGTAGTGTTCAGATTATTATTGAGTACTAGTATTACCCAACAGGTTTGCGACGGTTATATATAATAAAATCACAATTTTAATCGAGATGTAGAAAATTTTAAACAAATTTGGATTTGAATAATATATAATGAAATTGCAAATATATCTTTCTCGGCCTTTGGCTAAGATTAAAGATATCAATTTACCATAAATCAACGACACGATTCAAATAGATATAAAAAGAACAATTTTTACTAATTTTAATTAATATTATTACCCGACAGGTTTGCAACGAGTATATACAATAAATTCACCATTCTAATCGATACGTAAAAAAAATCTAAACAAATTTAGATTTGAAATATACATAATGAATGAGTATGTGGTTTATTGACATTCATAATTATATGTTTAGATGCGTGAAATATATTTAATTTGCTAAGTTTGATATATAATTAAGAGGCAAATGCTAATATAGTATTAGGGTACATGGTAATATCAAATTTTGTCAAAAGTTCACTTGTGACAAAAATTGGGTAAAATTGTACCCTATTTGACTAAAATACCCTTATAGAGTAGTGGGTTTGTACAGTTATAATTCAAAAAATATTAATTACATTTTTTTCTCTCTCTTTCCACTCATTCTCTTTCCCGCTATTCTCTCTCTTCCATTTTCCTTCCGCGACGCTTCCTCTTCTCTCCACATCTCCGCCACTCTCGGCCATAAACCTTAATTCTCTCCGCATCTTCCCCACTCTCCGTTGTCAACCACCTCACTTTGCCGTCAACCTCCTCGATCCAGACCTATCAAGATGGCGCCACACAAAAAAAAAAAACAAAAACCGCTGAAGCATCGAAAGAGAAACAAGGCGAAACAGCAAAAGCAACGGCGGCGAAGAATAAAACCACCGGCGCGACGACGAGCGAAGCAACAGCAAACCCAACGGCGGCGAAGGCCAAAAACGTCGTGACGAAGAGAAAAACCGCCGCGACAAAAGGCAAAACTGCCGCAACGAAGAGCACTCGACCCACCGAACCGCCTCTGCCGCTGCCAACAGAAACACCACTGGAAGACACCGTAGAAAGAGAAACGGAGGAAGAGCAGTCGCCTCCGCCGGAAGAAGCCCAATCATCACCGCCTCCAGAAGAAGCCTAACCGTCGCTGCCGCACGAGATTGAAAATGAGGAAACCACCACCCAGGATGTCAAGGATCCATTTGCCAATTGACCTGTAAGTTTTTATATTATTTAATTTGCAGAATGTAGATCGAAAAGTTAAGGTGGTTGCATGTTCGATTATCACTTGATTTCTTCGATTTCTCAGCTTTATTATATTTTGAATGTCGATTGCGTACTCAGTTTGTTGAGTAGAATGAGAATTATGGTACACACAAATTTGGGAAAAAATTGTACTAGGCGTATCGGTACATTTTGTGAAATACGTACCGGTACACACAGATCTACAATTTGTTTAATTGAGGATTGTTTGTTATTGATTTTCTGAGATTATTCTTGATAAATTAATTTTGCATTCGGTTGATTTGAACATGGCATTGTATAATTAAAATTAGTACGATTTTGTAAATGCTTACCCATTTCCAAAGCACATAAGTTGCGAATACATACCAAGATAACTAGTGTGTTTCAAGTGTACTTGGTAAGCATTTGCAAATACGTACTAAGATAACTAGTGTGTTCCTAGTACACTTGGTATGCATTGTCAAAAACGTACCGAGTGTACCAATATTTCATTGTTTGCAAGTACATATTTGCAAAAGCGTAACTACTTTACTAGTACACTCGGTACGTGTTATTAAATATGTCACAACCCGACTTCCCGGTGGACGGCAAAGCCGGGGTGTGACTAGGGATTGGAATAAAGAAACAGGAAAGAAAGGAAAAACTACTGAATAAACGATATTTGTAACATAAACTACTATGAATTTGACTTCATTGAATAAAAAGGGAGTCGACCTTGAAGGATCGCTCGTCAAACTGTATACAGGGAAAACTAGGTTTAAAGTAATAGCAACTTAAACCGAAAGGATTTACATAAATAAGGGAACTGACTATAATTAATGAAAGAAAGAGTTGATCACGAAGGATCACTCGACATAACTGTTCTTAGAAGAGACTAAGTTCAAGGAATGAAACTTAGTTCTAAAGTTATATACTAACTGAAACTAGTTTAAAGAATTGGCAGCGGAAAACATAGAAATGATATCACATATCGAATGTGATATCGAGGCTCAACTAAACTTCTTTCCTGAGAAAAGACCTTTACTCAACCTCCTCCGCCGTCGTCACTCAACCTGCACATTCAAAAACAAACATGCAGGGCTAAGTACAAAAGTACTTAGTGGGCACATTGCCGAAAATATTTTATATGTAACGCAACAGGGTTTTTCTTTAAAAGGCCCGTGCTTACCCAATTAAATCAAATCATGCATCTTTTCATAAATACTCGCATAAAACGTTTACTGATATATAAACATTTAATTTCCGAATGACACACTGTGGGTTTTAAACTCACATCCGATCGTTTAGTTAGCGCCCTTTTGGCTAACTTAACAAGTCTGGAAAGCACCCTTTTGGCTATCACAGAGTCCGATCGTTTAGTTAGCACCCTTTTGGCTAACTTTTAATTCTGGAAAGCACCCTTTTGGCTATCTCAGAAAGGCATAAGAGAGTTCTCATAAAACAATTCATTATGCACTGATATATACTTTAATACTCATTTATTAAAGCAACATGTAAACACTTTCGAGCAACGCTCGCATATAAATAAACACCTTCGAGCAACGCTCGCATAAAATTACTTCAGAAGTAACAGCATTCAACATAGTTTGGTTTTAGAAAGCCCACCTCGTTCGTTTACAGAACTATTAATCGTACTTCCGTCTTCCGTCCTGTCTTCTATTCTCGTTCTCCTCCTTGGAACACAAATAATAAAACAACGATGAGTTGTCGAGTTGATAGAAGAAAAATGGAAATCGAAACTGAAATCAAATTAATCTTTTAAGTTCTTAAGCTTTAGGCATTTGCACGTTAAACTAACTTCTTTAATTAAACGGGAACGAGACTCGAACACATCTCGTTAGCACTTGCTCGGTTTTTTACTCGACACTGAGGTCGGTAGAGAGGGTAGTCGATAGCTCATTACGACTTAAAAGATCAAAAGGAACTAAGTTGGAAAGGAAATCAACTTAGGAAATTAAGTTTTAGTACTTTAGACAATTTAGGCACTTTCACGCTTAACTAAATTTCTTTACTTTAACGGATACGAGATACAAACTCGTCTCGTTTAGCACTCAAGGCTCCATACTTGACACTGAGGTCAGTAGGAAGATAGTCGTCAAGTTATTACAGCTTAAACGATCGAAAGAAACTAAGTTGCGAACGAAACAACTTAGGAAAAATAAATTCTGAAAAATCACTGCGCAAGGCAGTAACTCTGGGGACTGCCTAGAACAGGGGAACTGGAAACAGGGGATGAGCCCTGTACCAAATGAAAGCCACGGATATCTAGTTTACTCTTCAATTCGCGGATCTCGATTTCGTTAAGCGAGCTAGGAGATATTACAGTTTCCGTGAAACGTCGCAGAAATGCCCGAACTAGCCCTAGAGCTCGTATATTTCGTCGTATGACTTCCTCGGTTCGTTTTATGCTATCGCACTTAAAATCTTACGAAATTTATACCTCAAGGCAGTTAACACTTAACCTCATACGCGACGAACTCCTTCTCATTTCTCGGTTACTAATACGACGATTAAAACCTCGTCTTTCAAAACTAATCATTTACTAAGCCAAATCAAGTTCTCATTTCAAAACCTAACTTCTCGATTACAACTACAACTTATATCATTTCTTCTCGGATGCAAATATCGACAACTACAAAGTTGTTCCTTAATCATTAGTAAGCATTATTATCTAATTACCTTCCTTATTCGCCCTTTTTATCAATACTTATGATCGTTACTTCGTTTCTTACCAAAATTCCAATGTTATCGGAATTCGTTCAACTTCTACGATATGGTTCCTCATCTATCGAGATTCACTAATACGTATCTCATATCTTCAATTCGTTACTTAATCTTGACTTAATTCCAATTCTTCGTCTCTTACAAATTTCATTATATTTTTAGAAAAATTCTATTTAATTCACAACATCAACTAGTATCATTAGGAACATCATTCCACTATCAAAACATCAATTAAAACCAACTACAACCAAACCCCTAAATTCCTACTAAAAATCGGTTTCAACCAAAATAATTAGAGGGATGAATTTCTTCATTATTTAGCTCCATTAATTCATTTCTAACATTACTACAACATGAATTTAATCATTGATCATACTACTACACCATTGATTATGAATTCCAAGTGAAACCCTAAGCTAAAATCGGTCCTTCATCAAATCTTAGGGGAATCGATTTCTTCTTTGTACTAATCATCAATTAAACACCATCTTAGCTTATTTATCCAATCAATTTTAGGCTTAAAACATCCTACTACATAGCCCTAAATTTCGGTCTACACTTAGAATTAGGGCTTTTGATTTCTTTCTTCAATTAAACCATAGAGATTAATTTCTATCCATTTAATTACATGAATTAAGACTTAATTCATCATCCTAATCCATCTACCAAATTTTCGGTCATAGAGAAATTAAAGAAATAAATATTCTACATGGATAGATAGATAGATTAGCTTATTACCTTGATTAAAATTGAAGTAGAAAATGGAATTTGATGGATGAGTGATGAGATATGATCTCAAGAACTTGAAGGAACCTTGTGTCTTCAATGGAGGAATGAAGAAGAAAATGAGAGAGAGATATTGTGTGTGTGCCGTGAATGAGGGAGAAGGGAGGGAGAGAGATGACTTAGTTTTAGGATATAATACTATTCTACAACTTAATAGGTGTCCCAAAAATATTATTAGAAAATTCATGACATGGTGAGTCATAAAGTGGGAAATAATATAAAATGGAAAAATCCTACAACTAAGGTGATGATGTCGGTCAACATGGGATTTTTTTCCAAAAAATCCCGTTTTTCCGGCTCGTTACGACGTTATAAAAATCGAGCAATAAAAATACGTATTCGGCACGTTTTCGTCGAAATCCGATTCGACCATTAATTCCGACATATTTTTCCTACTCGGAAAGTATATTTTAAATTTTATAAATTTTAAAAAAACTGAACAAAATTCTGGACATCACAGTCCGAATTTTGTCCGGAAAAAATCATAAAAACGAATTTTCTCGGGCGAACTCGTATCTCAATTTCGTGAATGTAAAAATCAGACAGTTTCCCGATCTGAGTTCTCGAACTTAAATTTTTATCGTCCGTGAAAACCCTAATACAGTAGTCGTTCCTCTGACTTCTGGAAATTATTTTCTGCAACGGATTTCACCGTTGGTCTTAGAATTGAAAATCGGGAGCTTAGGCGTGCAAAGCCATAATTTTAATTAACTTTAAATTTTTAACGTAGAAGAAATTTTCTGGGGTATTACAAAATACGTACCAAGTGTACTAGTAATTTGATTTTTTGCTAGTACGTAATTGCAAAAGCGTAACTACTTTACTAGTACACTTGGTACGCATTTTCAAAAACGTACCGAGTGTACCAGTATTTCATTGTTTGCAAGTACGTATTTGCAAATGTGTACCTACATGACAAGTACATTAGGTATGCATTAGCAAAAATGTACCGAGTGTACCAGGAAACTTAGTACGTATGTGTAAAAGTTTACCACTTTTACCAAGCAAATTATGACTAAAAAGTGAATAAGAATTACTTATTGAATTGTTTTTTGTCTTATTGCAGCAAATTTGGACATATAAGAGGCTGGAACTCAACAACTTGAAAAACAAGACAATGACTCATGGTTATGAGTCACTTATTTCTGACATTGAGTAATGCGTATCGGCGTACCAAGTTCTGATAAAAAAACTTGGTACGCAATTGTAAATGTGCAATAGGTGTAACGCATCCGAACTTGGTACGCCGGTACGTTTTTAGTCAAAGCGTACCGGCGTACCAAGTTCTGATGAGCAAACTTGGTACGTAATTGTAACTGCGTACCAAGTGTACCACATCGGAACTTCCTAAGCAGGTACGCATTGATCAAAGCGTACATGCGTACCAAGTTTTCATGCGGTACATTTAGTACGCATTTACAACTGCGTACCAGGTGTACTAAGAAGTTTTGGCAAAATAGGTACGAATATGCAATTAATCCCAACACATAAAACTTCAACTTCACTTGATTGTTGTTGTAGCGTGAGACCAAGGTATTAAGTCCAGATCCCATGCCCGACATGAACACTTTCTGGAAGCAACATCAACAACATTGATCTTTACTCCAGAAATGACATTAAACTTCATATCAGATATCGGTTCAACTCTCATCACGCGCCCTGCCTCGACAGCTATACCTAATTCCCTTGTTGCGTATACCGATAATTCTTCATTTCTAGATCTACATTTTGTGCGCCGCTGGAAGAACCAAGATTGGAAAAGATTACGACAGTATTCTAGAAGAGAACATGCCGAAAGTTTTCTAGCCCACCGAAGTCTTGAATTCATATTCTCTACAGCGTTGGATGTACCAAACCCAAACTTCCGCACGGGGCATAGTACCACGCGAACCAAGATTACCAATAATAATTAGGCGACAATAATATAGAAAAGGATAGAGAAACCTGAAATGAATTATCGGCATTGCCAAAAACGCAGCAAAAATGCAAGAGAGAGAGAGACAACGATGACGAAGCAACGGAGACGACGGCGACGACAGAGACAAAAATCGACGACCAATGAGAGGAATTGACGACAAACTGAGGGAGGAAGAATAGAGAGAAAAAAAAGAGAGAGAGAGAGAAACACGTGAGGTGAGGGAAGAAGAGAGAAAACAAATAGAGAGAAACACGTATGTGAGGTGAGGGAAGAAGAGAGAGAAAAAAGAGAAGAAAATAAAAGTAAAAAAATAGGAGAGAGATTGTCAAAAGATGGAATAAAGTAGAAAAATTAAGGGTATAAATGTTCAAAAAGCAAACATATGACAAAAATTGATAAAATTTGAACAAGTGACTTTTTTGATATTACCATTAGGCTAATGACATATGACTGGATTTCCTCTATAATTAACGCTAACATAACAACTTCTAAATAAGATATAAAAACTATTTTTAAATATAAATTATTCTTTGGAGGAAAATTATAGAGAGAGAATGAGGAGAAAACATTGAGAGAGAGACAAGTTTTTCCAAAATTATAATGATGTAGTTTATTGTTTGATTATTTTATTATTTACAAATTATTTATATTTCTTCCTTGCTCACTTTAGTGAAATAAAATATTATTTATTAATTTTTTTTAATATTTTATAGTATATTTATATAGAAATCATTTTATAAAAACTATACAGCGAGATCATTACTAGTATATTATATAAAAAATATAACTCTACTTCTCTACCATACGGTCCATACCGAAATGGCGAAATCATTTTTATGTGAATTTCTGCATGTGAAACCATTATAATGTAATTTCACATTATTTTTCATGTGAAACTATACAAATTATAATGTGATTTCACATATTTATTCATGTGATTTCCCACAGATATATTTGGGATCACGACTTTTAGTTTAAAAAACGAAAATTGATATAGAAGAAGGAAAAAAGGGTAAATAAGTCTATAATTGTTGTTATTTGATAGTTTTAAAAAGTATTGCTATAATTAATATTTTAAATCTTAGAATTGTTATTTCTGCATTTTACCCAACTTTTTTACATGAGAAAATAATAAAACATGTTAAATGTCGAAACACAAACGAGCTCGTATAGAGAGAGTTTAAAGTGTTTAAACTCAATCCTTAAATGTAATATATAATAAATTAATTAGTTGATATAAAAATTATTAATTAGTGAAAGAGGAATTTTATTTGGTCACAATGAAAAAAAGAAAAAGTTAACTGTAAAAATAAAAATAATCACATTTCTCATTAGACAGAGAGGTGGATAGTTAACACCCCCAATTTAGTTCAATTACCCCTTAAATATATTTATTTATACATAATATTTACAATAATTAAGAAACTTGCCTCACCAAATATTATGAAGACAGGGGCAAAAGAAAAAGGTAAATAATAAACTTTTTCAACCTATATAAAAAATTGTACCTGTTTTAATTGTTTTGCTCTTTAAAGATAATCTAAGTTTTATTATTTATTTTTTTCATTACTTGGGTGTATATGTATATATATATTTTTTTGGTAGATAGTTTTCTTTATTTTACCAAATAGCAATAAAGAGTACAACTACACAAAACACAATATCACTGAACGAGCTAAACAACTAACAGACTTAAGAATGTAATAAACTAGCTAGTTTCCTATCCTTCTGACATCGAAGAGCTATGATCAGTTGACACTGTCTTAGAACAATCTCTCTTGTTGCTGAAACATCTTGAAATCTTTTGAAATTCCTCTCCCTTCATATGTAGTAGATAGCAACTGTAAAAACAAGTCTATATAATCTCCTTTTGCTTGTCTTGGACCCACAATGTTGTATTAGTGCAGTTTTTTCAAGCTCCCAAGAACCAGCTCTTTCTATCAATCCACACCACCTCTTCAGTTTCCTCCAAACCTCAGCAGCAAAATCACAGCCAAAGAACATGTGATCAACACTATCTGTTCCATTCTCACACATACTGCAACTCGATCAACAAAAATTCCTACTTTCATCAAATTCTCACTAGTAGCCAATCTATTTAACACAGTTAGCCAGAGGATAAAGGTACATGTAGGAGGAGCCTCATTGCAATTAAAAATTCTATGCCAGGGTACCTTTTCCACATTTACTCGTAGGGCACAGTAAAGCTTCCTTACAGAGAAGGAAGACTTCTTCATTATAGCCTTACCCTCTACTGAATTTCTCACATAGTCCCTTTGTTGGAAAGATTAGTAAAGTTTTTGATTTATCGCAAAATCCAAGTGACCCCAACCGAGTAGATGAAATCATCAGTCTGTACTTAGCTAGAGCTCACTATTTGAGCGTAGAGATTTTATCTTTATAGGTTCAAGCAGAAGAAGTCAACCAGACTGAGAAGGTAATTGGTCAGACCACAACTCGACTGACTCCATGACTGAACCATGCAACTCATGCAAGTCGAACAGTTGTGTCGAAGTCAACTGTCGCAAAGTCAAGAAGAGAAGACTTTGAAGACGGTGAAAGAAGAAGAGTTGAATTTCAAATTCAAATCTACTCGAAAGTACAAGACAGCTTGTAACTTTTCATAAATGGACCGACCACGAAGACTTGCATAAAGCAAGGATTGCAGTTACCATTTTAGGAAAAATTGCAGTGGAGTAGGTGGCATACCTTTTGGTAGAGGTCAAACGACTTCTTCCAACGACTAGTTTACCTCCTTCTCTACAAATAAAAGTCTCCCCATTGCGAGAAAAGAGAGAAAGAGAGACTCACAAAGAAGCAGATAAAGAATTCAAGCAGAATCTCCTCGCCAAGCAAGAACAAGTGAGCTGAAGAACCAGTAGAAGTAGAGAGTCCATTTCTCCTCCTGTTCTTCCTTCTAGTCTCTCAAAATTGTTTTTCTTTGATTGAGTCTAGAATCTTAGTTTCTTGCCTAGTTTCTATGCAGATTCTCTCTTGCAGATTGAGTCTCTAAGCCTTAGGAAGAAGCCTCCACTGTTCTCAGTGTTGAAGGCTTCATAATTGAAAAAACCCCAACCCCACCCTTTAGGTCTTTCTTTGAACCCACAATCAAAGAGCTCTAGGTTCCTTAGAACCCGCAATCTAAGACTAGGCTATACACTTGCCCGCAAAAGTGTTGTAAGGTCTTGTTCGACCCCGTAATCGAACCGGTTAGGCTGTTTGGTACCCGTAAACCAAACAGAACGTTTGATAAGCACGCGTAAGCTTATTTAATGGATTACTTCCCCGAAAAGAAAGTCGTAGACATAGGAGGTTAATCTCCGAACCACGTAAAAATATTATGTTCTTTATTCATTATTTACATTCAGTTTACTAACCAACTGACCCTACATAAATAGTTTTGTAAAACTGCACTAAGTATTTGAAAACTTGACCTTCCCATTAAAGGATTTCAGTTTAAGTAATGAGTTTAAATTCCACCAACTTCTGCTTAGCAAAATTCTCTTAAAACCTCAGCCGAGATTACACAGCTGACCCTCAGTCAAATAAGTCAGTTGTGCACCTAACTGAGTGATCAACTCCGACTGACCTTATCAGTCTTCGAGCCAAACGAACTGTGCAATTCATAAAGAGATAAAGTTTTTAACTTAAAAATACCTACTGGTATATTTCCCCCCTCCCCTCCCCCCCATGCACCAATTACTCGTTACCTAAACCATCACCCTTGCTCCTATAACTTTTCTTACAACCTATGAAGCTTGAGAGGGTATGTTCATGTGAAACCCCAAAAGTTCGACCCTAATATTTTTTTTCTATAGAAAATAAATAGAGGTCACTATTCCCCAACGTTCTAAAGGAAAGTGATTTCTCGTTTTAAGGAAGATGAAAGTTTATTAATAAGATTAAAAAAAAAGTGATATCATCTAAATCTCTGTGCATTTGCATAAGCACAAGCATTTTATATGATCAACGTGGGATATTGTTATTTGGATTTCCCTATGACATTATTTATTTCAGAATCATATATGAGCGTATATGATTATGTGATTGCGTGATTAATTAGAAATAGTTAATCTATGGCTATATTTATTTATGGTGGATTATTCATATATTTGCTCGTGTCTTATAAATTGTTTTCGATTTAATATGAAATATTAGACTCATTAGAAACCGTAATAATTAATTCTATTAAATGACTCGATCGAAATAGTGAAACGGCTAAGGAATGATGCGTGAACGATCCAAGAAACGAACGAAAGGTTATTATATATAAACGAGTAAATAGTCAATATTGGGCTCATTGAGACCGGAATAATTTAGTTTAGTAAATGGTTTGATCGAATTTTTGATTCGATAAATAAATATAGTGTCACGACTCAAAAAGCAAAACGAGATATAAAAGAATAAAATATATATTATATATTTGTTAAGTGTGTCGTGTGTGCGTGTGTACCTATGTGATATGCGTGTGTGTATATCTGTTAAGTGTGTGTATTAGGATGTTTTTATTTATTTAATTAAGAAAATAATTAGAAAATAGTAACAAACAAAAATAAAATAAATGGGATTAAGAGGAGAGATGAAAAATTGATTGTGGGGAGAGAGAGAGCAGATTTGCTTAGATTTTTATTCCAACACAATCATTATCTTTACTCCCAAAACTACCTCCCGTAATCCCCAATCAGAGAGAAATAGGAGTAATCATGATAATTACCAATAGATTTCTCCCCCCTTCATCCACACGTTAAAGCTGCAGATGAAACCAACCAAGTTCATCACCTTCTGCAAATCATCTTCTCCATCAAACCCTAACCCCTTCTTCTTCTACCATCATCTGCCACCATCCATCACCACTGGAACCACCATGACCACCATATAGGAAAGCCGGAGAAACAGGCAGAAAGAGAGTGAGGGAGGAGCAGTTGTGAGGGAGAAAGAGAAGGGAGAAAAGAAAGCTCGGTATAATCTCTTTTTCACTATCTGTGGGTGGTATATGTAGTTATATACTTATTTTTCTAGAAATAGCATGACTTAGTATGTTCACAGATGACAATGTTAGTACATGCATGACTGTAAAATCGTGTATACAGTGATGTGGTGGTATTTTGATTTGAAAAGATGATGCTAATGATGATTTTATGTGCAAGGGGTATTCTACCCCCAAACTGATCTGCCTCGTTTTATAGATTATACTTTGAATCTTGAGTTCATATTTTACACAGTGTTCCTTAAGATGTCAGTAATAACATATTGAAAATTCACCCCAATCCAACGAGCGTAGCTTCTTCTGTGATGTTATTTCAAATATGTTGTATGTTAAAGTCCTTTCTAGAAACATAAAATGGACCTCCTAAGCTTTCTAGAGTTGATCGATAATATGCACTCTAGAAGTAGCATGACTTAGGGTTGTATGTTATTTGTTCATAGGTAAAGCTTAATGTGATTTTTGTGCAAAAGGTGAATCTGCCCCCGATTTGATATGCTTAGTTCAGTAGGTTAGAGGTCGAGTTTCCTTCTCAAATTTTTATATGGCGTATCTGAGTATGTCAAGGTCCTCATGTAAAACTTAATATCTTTGAGATATAAAACTTTCTGGGTAATTCTATGGGTGTTGAGAGCCTCCGGTTAAATTTTCAAGTCCTTCGAAGCTCGTTGCTATTTTTCCATGGATTTTCTTTGTTAATGTCTTAAGGAAGAAATTCCAGAAATATAGTTAATCATTAATTAATTAACAAATTATTATTAAAGAATTATCTAGTCATTAATTAAGAATTAAAAATCATCAATTAATAATGAAAATTTATTTAATTAATTAATTAGTATGATTAAGCTAATAAACTTGTAATACCCCAGTTATTTTCTTCCAACGAGAAATAAAAAAATTTCTAATTAATTAAGGCTTTGCACGCCTAAGTTAAGGATTTTCAATTCTAAAACTAACGGAGAAATCCGTTATTGAAAATAAATTCCAGAAGTCGGTTGAACGACTACTGTATTAGGGTTTTCGCGTCCGATAAAATTTTCGCCCGAAAACTCAAATCGAGAAACCGTCTAATTTTACATTCACTCTTTTTGCGAGACGAGTAAGTTAGTAAAAATCCGTTTTTATTATTTTTCCGGACAAAACTTGGACTGTGATGTCCCGACTTTTTATCGGATTTTGAAAAACGAAATATGCTTTCCGAGTACGTGATTTATTTCTAATCTAACGGTCGAATTAGATTTCGCCGAATACGTAACCAACTAAGAATTTATTTCTCGATTCTTAATACGTCGTATTAGACCCGAAAACGAGATATTTTCGACTAAAATCCTATCTTAAACCGCCAACTTACCCCCCCATGACTCACACCTTGTGAGTCATCCTACTTTATGCCTAAATATCTAACACTTAGTCATCTTCTTCTTCAATTCCTCCCAAACCCCCCCCCCCCCCTAATTCCTCCATCACCATTGAAGCTCTTCCAAGGTTCTTCAAGGTCTTTCATCATCAATCTTGCACATCATCCATCAAAACTTAAATTCAATCACATATCCTTCAAGGTAATGATCATAGCTATCATTCTATCCAATTAGAATTTCATTTTCTTTATTTATGAAGTGACCGAAAATTATGGAGATTGAAGTAGGATGTTTTAAGTTTGATTTCATGGTTAATTATGTATAGAGATGAATTCCTATGGTTGGATTCAATTAAAAAAATCAATTCCCTATTTATTTTGTTGTGGACCGAAAATTTAAGGAAAATAGGATATGATGTTCTAAGCTTGGTTAATTGATTAATTATGCATAGAAATGGATTAGTAGATGGTTGGATGCAAAGAAAATCATCCCCCTTGAACCTATGTAATTACCGAAATTTTTATTAAGTTTAGGGGTTTTTCCTAGTTCAATTTTCTTGATGTTTGTTTGATGGATTAATGTTCTACATGATGTTAGGTAACTTCATGAATTAAATTAGAATTTTCTAAAAATAAAAGTAGAAATGTAAGAGATGAAGAATGGATGATTTGATGAAGAAGATGTTATGTTTTTCATGAATGGATAATAGAAATGGTATGTAGTATGTTGGAGGATGAATATATATTTTATTGAGATTTTTCTAAAAATAAAATGATAAACGTAAGAGACGGAAATCCATCTATAAGTTGAGACTCGTTAAGGATATGAGTATATGGTTTGCATATTAGTGATTCTTGATAGATAATGATCGTTGTTGTAAAATTTGAACGAAATCGGAGAACGTCGGATTTTCGCTAAGAAACGGAGAATCGTCGATAAGTCGAGATTAGATAATGATTTAGGTTTGTGATTCGAACCTATGTTAATCTTGATAGTTAATGTTCATAACCGTAAAATTTGAATGAATTCTAAGAAGTTTGAATTTTTATTAAGAGACGAAGAAACGAGATTAAACGTCGATAGAAAAATCGAATAAGGAAAACCAATTTAATAATAATGATTGTTGTCGTTTGACGAACGATATTGTAGTTGACGATATTTCCATCCGAGATACGAGATGTTATGAGTTATAGTTAATAAACGAGGAGTTGATAAACGAAAATGAAATAGGAATTGAATATGAAATTGTTTTGGTATAGTAAATGGTTAGTTGGAAATGACGAGGAAATGCTCGTCATTTATTTAATCAAAAGACGTGATTGTGAACCCGATTAAGGAAGACGCAACCGAAGATGGTATGAAGTTCATTCCACTGACGGCATCATCGGAGATCCAACTGAGGGTGTGCGTACAAGGAGCCGAGTTGCAAATCCAGAATCAACCGAGGAAGATTCCAACACTTATGCCCAATATGCTGAGGAGTTGGCAGTTCTTGAGCAATTCGAGCAAGCTGGAGATGTTGCCATGATTTCTTGCTTTGTAGCTGATGTACCAGAACCGAAGAATGTTGGGGAAGCTCTCAACTGTGTCCACTGGACAACAGCCATGCAAGAAGAACTGAATGAGTTTCTACGCAACTGTGTATGGGAGTTGGTAGAAAGACCAAATGGTGTCAAGGTGATTGGATTAAAGTGGATTTTCAAAAACAAGAGAGACGCCATTGGATTCATTGTGAGGAATAAAGCAAGGTTGGTAGCTCAAGGATACTGCCAACAAGAAGGAATCGACTTTGAAGACTCTTTCGCGCCAGTTGCAAGGCTGGAAGCCATCCAAATCTTTCTAGCTTATGCCGCACATCACAAGTTCAAAGTGTATCAGATGGATGTGAAGTGAGCATTCCTCAACGGAGATATCAAGGAAGATGTGTATGTTGAACAGCCTCCTGGTTTTGAGACTGGAGATGGAAGAGTGTACAAGTTGAAGAAAGCTATCTATGGACTAAAGCAAGCGCCAAGGGCCTGGTATGACACTCTTTGTGGTTTTCTTCTGAACTCGGGATTCAAACGAGGATCAGTTGACAAAACCCTGTTCACCATCAAAGTTGGAGATGATATACTTGTAGTGCAAATCGACGTGGATGACATCATATTCGGTTCCAAGTCAGAGGAGCTGTGCAAAAAGTTTTCAGATCTCATGAAGGAGAAGTTCGAGATGTCAATGATGGGCGAGATGAATTATTTCCTTGGGTTACAAGTGAAGCAGTCACCAGAAGGGATTTTCATCAATCAGTCTAAGTATACAAAGGAGCTCATCACCAAGTTCGGATTGCAGACAAGTAAGACAACAAGGATCCCAATGAATACTAACTGGAAGATTGAACCTGGATCTGAAGGAAAGCTCGTGGATGCCAGCAAGTATACAGGGATCATCGGTTCTTTGCTATACCTAACTGCAAGCCGGCCAGACATATCTTACGCAGTTGGAGTGTGTGCTCGATTTCAAGTCCAACCAAGGGAAGTTCACATGTTGGCAGCAAAGAACATCATCAAGTATCTGAAGGGTACTGTCAATGTTGGGTTGTGGTATCCAACTGACGACAATATCCAGCTGACCGGATACTCAGATGCGGATCTAGCAGGAGATCGATTGGACAGGAAGTCTACTTCTGGACACTGTCAGTTCATGGGAAGCAAGCTGGTTTCATGGTTCTCCAAGAAACAAGCATGTGTTGCTACTTCTACAACCGAATCAGAATATATGGCTGCTGGAAGCTGTTGCATGCAAGTGTTGTGGCTGAAGCAACAGCTGAGAGATTATGAAGTTGCAACTGGACACGTTCCCATTCATTGTGATAGCTTGAGTGCCATAGCTATCTCTCTGAATCCTATTCACCATTCTCGGACAAAGCATATCGACATCCGTCATCATTTCATCCGAGATCATATTGAGAAGAAGGATGTGTCCATGGAGAAGATCCCAACTGAGATTCAGAGGGCTGATATCTTCACTACATCTCTAGCCGAAGCGCGGTTCAAAATGCAATGTGATCTACTTGGATTGTTAGATCCACCTGATGAGGAACCAGCTGAGGTAAAGAGACAAACATCTATCTTAGGGGGAAGCTCAGATGAAGGGGGAATGTCAGATACGGATTGCAAACTGAAGACAATAGACATCAGCTGAACAGACGAACTCGAGTCAGCTGATGGTATGCGGCAACTGAGGAACTCAACTGCGGTATACAGCTGATCTCGACATCAGCTGGCAGGTAACATTTATGATTGAAGGTGTTATGTTCTAAAATGAGAATGTTTGAAATAAATTCAAACATTCCTGAGCTAATCAGTTACACTAAAATAGCCATCATGTCACATTAAATGTAAAGTACGGCTAAACATCCATAGCCTACTTTATAGTGCGACTGGGCTGACATGAAACTGTACACCTTCTCACGCGCTGATTGGAACTCGGATCAAAACGTCAAGTCAAAGTTAGTCAACAGTCGCGTAATCTCAGCCGTTGATGGATTCGCGCCATTTAACCCCAGCCGTCGATCTCATCCGAGTCAAAGACCTATATAAGGCGAAAAATCAGGAAGATATCTCCTACTTTCCTCATTTGTGCTTATCAAATATAACTATTCATCGTCTTCCAGTTTTTGCCTAACCCGTTTCTACAAAAAGATCTTCTTTCCTTTCCTATATATATTCTCATCGCAGTGATCTTAAAATGGCCCCAAAAAGTAAG
This sequence comes from Schizonepeta tenuifolia, assembly GCA_029490685.1. Classification (NCBI taxonomy): domain Eukaryota; kingdom Viridiplantae; phylum Streptophyta; class Magnoliopsida; order Lamiales; family Lamiaceae; genus Schizonepeta; species Schizonepeta tenuifolia. The sequence goes on along the minus strand of CM055958.1, from coordinate 45,899,443 downwards.
ACGATGGCTTCATCCGGACCTTCCCTCGTCCCCACCACTTATGAAGAATCATTCGATATGTTGGTATCAAAGATACACTTCGAGCAGATCCTTTCCGACGAGGATCTGGAGTCGCCGGTCCTAGCCCCGCTCGCCAACACTCTCCGTGAGAACGGACTCCTGGAATGGGCCAAGCTCTGCCCCTCCCACTTGCTCAGGCGCCAAGTCGGAGAATTCTACGTCAATCTTGTTCGCCCCCTTAACAGTACAGAGGGAGTTTCTACGGAGGTGTCCTGCCGACAAAGAGATGTTCCGGCAAGGAAGATACGTCGTGTCTCCTTCCCCATCGACGTGTCTGATGTCCTCCGGTACATCATAGCAATCAACCACACTGCCACCGGGTTCCTGGAGAATATTTCTGACGAACAGGCGGATGAATTTCTACAGGATGCTTTGATCGAGCCGGAGCGGTTGAGGAGCAACATGCAACGGACAAAGCTGAAGCCGGAACACCGCCTGCTGTTCGACGCCGTGTCGAATGTAGTGTTCGGATACAGTGGTGCGTTCGGCGACATCAGCCGACCCAAACTGAAGCAGCTGGTGGCCTTGGAGCACCAACACCAAATCAACTGGTTCCAATATTTCCTGAACCAGTTGATGGTGGAGAAGTCGAAGATCTCTGAGACTACAGCCGAGTCTGGAGAGAAGCTACTGAGTGTGAAGGGCACACTCAACTTCGGCTGCAAGATTTCCACCCTCATCCTCCTCGCAACAAAGGACCGCAACATGGTCTGGGCTGACTGCGAAGAGACGCCGCTGAAGAAGCTGCTGCTATTCCCGACAGCCAAGAAAGTACAGGAGGTGCTGAGGAGTGTCTACACTCCTAAGGACAAGAGGGAGTCGGGAAAGCCAGCTGAGTCAACAGCTGAGGGGGAACAAACCGCCGCTCGCCCCGCCAAATCCAAAGCTTCACGTCGCCGAGCTGACGCTGAAAAGGAGTCGGCTGACGAACCTGGCCAGAAAAAGTTAAGGGTAAGGTTCAAGAAGTCCACCAAGAAGGCAGCTGAGGTGCCAGCTGATGAGCCAACTGATGTTCCAGCTGATGAGTCAGCTGATGAGCCAGTTGAGGTTCCAGCTGAGGAGCCAGCTGAGGAGCAAGCTCCAGCTGAGGAGGGAGCGCAGATTGAGTCGACACTTGCTGAGGAGCGTTCCGAATCCAGCCGCTCAGCTGAGGCCGCATCATTCGAGATCGTACCTCGAGCCCCCGGAGCTGATGAGGTTGAGGGAAGGAGGCGTCGGATGCATCATCCTCATCTGAGGACCTCGAAGATGTTACCACCTCCCCCACGGCAGGAGAGGATGCCGTACCGCCCCCAGAGCCTCTTGCTGTTTCTACCCAAACCGAGCCAGAAATTCTGAGCACTCTGCTCGATGCCAACATCGTGACCGCTCCTTCGGCAGATGTTGAGGAAATCATTGAACCCTCTTCCCCAACTGAATCCCAAATTCCGAGCTCTCAGCTCGATGCCGATGTTGTGACCGACTCTTTGGCCAACATCGATGAACCTCTTGAACCAGAACCATACAATCTCACCCCCTCCCCAATCAACGAAGCGGAGGACCTGCAGGCAGTTGCTGAGGAGCACGAAGGCAGGGTGGCTTACTGCTTTCAAAAGCTATTAGGTCTGTTCCCTGCGGCTCGCGACATGCCTATCTTCGCCACTCTAGGAACCGAGCTTCTGTAACAGTTCCACCTGATCTTCAGCCACTAGTATGTCAAGGAGGATAAGATCAGAGTGCAGAGCTGGGACAGGCTGAAGTCTGATGAGTCCCGCATCCGAGCCTACTTCAACTATTCCATCTTGGAGGTGGCATACAACAACCGGATCGCGCTGCTCACTCGACGGATGGACCAGAGTCTGGCTGAAGGGACGGACACAAGGGAGGCAGCTGGAAAGGAGTGTGTTGACTTCCTTGACAGCATGTTGGCAAAATCAGCTGACTTCCTTGAGGATGTCGATGCAGGAGCCATTGCCGCGAAGGAAGAGGAGGAAGAACTGAAGCTGTACCTGGCAAACAGACAAGCCATGGTCACAGCTGAGCCTCTAGCTCAGTCCGCTCAAGCCCTTCCAGCTGCTCAGCTCGCTCCATCAACAGAATTAATCTGCGAGGTCGTAGCTGAGAGGGTCAACCAGTTGAGGACCGAGCTGTTCGCCAACCTCCAGCACCAACAAGATGACCAGCTGAGGGAGTTGGCAGCACAAGAAGCGAAGTTCCAACAACTGGTGGAGGAGAATGCCGAACTGAAGACAAAGCTGAATGATTTCTCCTCCTCCACCAGTCAGGACATGTCAGAGCTGAAGTCCACTCTGTTGGGCTTGAAGTCGGAAGTGAATGTCTTCAAGTCCTTGGCTGACTCAAATCTGGCCAAGTCCCAACAGATGCAGGATGCTGAATGGAAGTCCCGGTTCGAGTCGCGTTGGGCTGAGTTCGTTGCCTTTCAGACAGAGGTCAACGGCAACCTCTCTGTCTTGAAGAAGGCCGAACAAGAGCGCCAGGACTCCAAACTGGCAAAGAAGATGGAGATGGAGTGTGCGGTCGATGAACTCTTCAACCGTGTTCAATCAACCGAGGACAAACTCAACTCTCTGGACGGATCAGTAGCAAGCCTTGTTGCTGATGCCAAAAAGGAGGAAGAGAAGGAGCCGGAGGGTGAAGCACAGGAAGAAGAAGAGACCCAAGAACAAGGAGTGCCAGCTGCTCAACCATCCAAATCTCAGATGAGGAGGAGGAAGTCTGCTGCTGCCAAGTCAACCGAAGTCGGTGGAGCCGAAATGACTAAAGACTTGGAGCAGGCAGAGAAGATTGGAGTTTCCTACAGCTCCATAGCCGAGATCGCAGCCGAGCTGGATACTGAACTCGACGGGATAACAACCGAAGAGTGCATAGCAGCGGCCAAGGCTATGGCTGTAGAGGAGAAGGATTACATGAACCCGAACTGGATCAAAAGGTTTGCCGCCAACCAGGCGAGGAGGGTGAACTAGTTCGAGGTTGAGCTGAAGAAGGTTTCTCAGAACCTGGACCGCAACGTTGCCTCCCGCAGCCGACGCCGCATCAACAAAATCCAATCAAAGGCGGAAGCTCGGTTGAAGCAACAAAGGTTTCCTCCAAAGTCCAAGGTTGAGAGTCGGTTTAGGCATACCGACAAGTGGATGCCGACCGAGTGGAATGAGTGGGAGCTGTTCAAGCAGGAGTTCGTGAATGACTTCTATTACAGGAAGGTTTATGCAACTGACGACCCAAGGAAAGCGTTCAAGGAGGCGCTGACCGAGTTGCACTCAGGTGACCCGGGCATGTTCAGTCAATTCAGGAGGGCCATGATTGAAGCCAACCTGGACTTGAACACTGTTCCAGTTCCCAAGAGGGTTACTTATCGGCCACCTCTTCTCCCGGATTCCAGCAACCCGAACCGCACGAAGATTGCATCTGAGGCGAGGCAGGTCTGCAAGGAGCATGGAGTGGACATTTCCAAGGAGTCACCTGCTAAGAGGGAAATTTTTGTAAGGATTTTTGGCAAGTATGGGCTACAATACTAGCTCAGTTGGTTTTCTAGCAACTGTTGTAATTTTTAGTTTTTGAGCCTATCTTTTGTAACAATCAGTTGTAATGAAAACTATTCAGTTATAAGATTCACCTTGATGAACAATCCCTCATTGTCCAAGCTCTGAATCACAAAGTCTTTTAAATACCATGTTATAACTGTGCTAACCCTTTGATGTTTTATCTTATAGACTGTCTAGAATTTCAGCTGAGATTTTAGATAAGTTAGTGAGGTTTGGATCAATAGTGGTTTAAAGTTGTAAGTGGTTTTGGCATCATCAAAAAGGGGAAAATTGTTGGGAAATTTATTAGTAAGAGTTTTGATGAATTCCAAAACCGACTGACCCCAACCGAGTAGATGTTGCCAGAACCTAATGTTAGAAGTTAGGCTCGCTGTTTGAGCAAAGTTAAGATTTTATCTTTACAGGTCTCCAGCTGAAGATGGCAACAAGGCATCACTCAGACAGAACATCAGTTGTCAAGAAATACAACTGAGAGCTCATATGATCAGATGCAAAGAGGGGGAAGTCTTCACAACATCAGTTGTAAAGGAAAACAACTGAGCGTTCATCAGATGAAAAGCAGTAAAAGGGAAGAGAACAACAGATGAAAAGGAAGTCATCTGAGCGTTCAAACCCAACTGATCAAATACAAGGAAGACAACTGAGTGTTCAGTTTCAGAACATCAGTTGTAGAACTCAACCAAGAAGATCAACAGCTTGAAGATGAAGTCAGCTGAGAGTTCAACTGTTAGGTGTCGGATAGAACATCGACTGAATAACAAGTTAGTTGAAGATCGAGAATCTTAACCAATCACCCTCTGTGGGAAGTCTGTAGTTAAGATTTGAATTTCAAAAAGGAAGTCACATGAGGGCTTGACCGTTCAGTCATTACCCCATTTGGCCCAACACAAGGCTATCTCAGATGGAAAGTAGAAGAGCACAGATGCCATATCGGGGAAGTCTGCAGAGATGAGAGACAAGCCGTCGTTTTCAACGATCAGAGATCAACAGCTCCTCCAACGGCTAGTTGATACTCTCCGCCTATAAATAGAGGCCTTCATTCATTCGAAAAAAAAAACAAGACACAGATAAGGGAAGACACACAAGGGAAGACACAGAAGAGAAGACACACGAGACGAGACAGAGCAAAAGAAAGAACTATATTCCTTACTCGAACTGAATTAGATTTAGTCTCTAAGAACATCACTTGTTGAGAGTTCTGGAGCATTAGATTGTGTCTGAGTGTCTTTAGATCGAACCTTGAGAACATCACTTTGTGAGAGTTCGTAGAGTGATAGATCCCAGCTCACTTCTTGTTCGAGCTGTTAGTTGGAACCTTATCTTTCATACCTAAAAAGGTTTTAGGATCCTACTCTTCCCGTAACTGAGTAGACAGGTTGATTAGTACCCGTAAACTAATCTGTAAGGTTGATAAGTACCCGCAAACTTATCCTTAACGGTTGCACAGCCCGGGTAAGCTGTGTGGTTTGTCCAGAAGAACTTGGACAAAGTTGTGTGGACTCACAACTCCCCGTGGACGTAGGAGGGTTATCTCCGAACCACGTTAAATCTCTGTGTGCTAGTATTTTTCTTTTATTCAGTTATTTCTTTCATTCTTATTTGTCTGACTAACCAGCATACAAACCTCATCTGCATATTTTCAACTGTTTTGGTTTTTGACCAACCGTGCACAAAAGCGTGAGTTGTTTTTACGAGTATAATTTCCACCACATTTCGCACAGCACCACTCTCACAGCTGAGTTTTCTTACTCAGTTGTGATTTCAGCTGAGCCTTTCTTTACTCAGTTGAAGTGATTTTCGGGTGTTAAGTTTTCAAAGTTGAAAAATCATAACTGGTGTATTCCCCCCCTCCCCCATACACCAGTAACTCGTATCGGGACCATCAAGTGGTATCAGAGCAGTGGTTCAAAAGACTGCTGACTCTGTTTCACAAGGTGTGAATTCGAGGAATTTTATTCAGTGGTCAACTGAACAGATCTCTTTATCACGCTAGTGCATATCTGCTTGCACCCTTCTTTTGTTGTTGTGTGCAGATGGACATCAAAGATGATGAGGTACAATCTAATCCTGCTAATTTGAATTCTTCAAATATTTTTAACATGCAGGAAACCCTAGATGATGAGTTGGAACTCTCATGGGACGACTTCTTAGCACTCAATGGGGAAGTGCAACAGCAGTCGGTTGAGTTTAAGAGTCTACAAGCTCAGTTCTCCAAACTTGAAGAATCATTAACCGACAAGGACGATCTGATTGAGAGTCAGACTGAAGAGATAGAAAATCTCAAAAGTCAACTGAATGCTGCCAACCGAACTAAAGCTCCAACCGATGAGGAGTTGAATGAGCAGATCAAGATGCGGGAAGATCAGTTGAAAAAGCAAAAGGCGCAGATCGGCCAGCTGTTGAAAAAGTCAGATGAACAGTCCGAGTATATAGCTGTTCTTCTCAAAGAGTTGCAAACTGAGAAGGACAACCTGATAAAGCTATATCAGTCATCCAAGATCATAGAGAATCTAATCAGTTACAGCCGACAGATGGATGACATGTCAGGACTCGGTTATGATGGGGTCAAGGATACTGGAATTCCTCCCGCAACCTTCATCAAAGCAGTGGATGTTTCGGTTGCCAAAACGGATCCAGTTGAGCCTGAAACTCCTCAAATCAATCCAACCACCAAGTCTCAGCAAGCACAACCGAATAAGAAATCTACAACTGAGAAAGGAAAAGCAAGGGTGGATGGAGAACTGAACGTTCCATCGGTTGGGACATCAACCGAGGGGGAATGTTCCACGTCACAGAAGAGGAACCAGAGGCGTCGGAGATACAACCTAAACAAAAATCAGAACCGACCTCTGAACCGTCCACATAAAGAATGGAACCGACCGCAGAGCCAACAAGGACTCAACCATCTGAATCAACAGCGGTTCCATCATCAGTTCAACCAGAGGTTCCAACCGAGTCAACCAATGAGAAACAGTTCGAACAGCTGGAGATATTCATGCCACAACTTGAATCAACATCCGAGCATGACCAGCTGTCGTCATCAGTCAGGAAGATGGAATCAGTATCAGCTACAAAGATTCCAACATGGCGTCCGATCATTCAGACAAATCAAACAGGATAAAAATCGCCATCAAAACATGGGGAAAGCCTCACCTCCTAAAGTTCAACATGGAAGAAATCCAACTCCTCCCAAGAAACAGAACATCACTACAAACAACAAGCCTAAGGATAACCGAGGTGTTGTTATAGTTGATGATCAAGGAAAAGTGATCTGGAATGATAAATCCATCCGAGTATACAGGGAAAAGCGACGCACAGTTCCAGGGGGAACTGGTTCTAACCCTCCAGGACCCAACTGAAATTGGGGACCTAAGCGAGTTTCTCTTTGCAGGTACAGGAGAAACAGCTGAGGAAGAAGAAAGCGTCTGCAACAATATGGGTAATAGACAGTGGATGCTCGAAACACATGACGAATCTGAAGGATTTGCTTGGAAGTTTCGTGGAGAAAGAAGGTCCATCAGTTACTTTTGGTGATAACTCAAAAGGTTACACCAGAGGTTACGGTACCCTTGAAACCAATCATGTTTCAATTTCTAATATCTCTTATGTTGATGGATTGAAGCATAACTTGCTCTCCATCAGCCAATTCTGTGATAATGGTTTCTCTGTCAAGTTTGATGCACAAGGTTGCAGGGTTAAAGATGTCGGATCAAAGCAGGTGATATTGTTGGGAAATCGATCACCAACAGGGAATATCTACTACGCTGATTGGAACAGCAGCCTTCCTGACACCTGTCTGTTATCAAAGAGCAGTTCTGATGTGAGCTGGCTGTGGCACAAAAGGCTCAACCATCTGAACTTCAAGACGATGAACCGACTCGCCAGACAAGAACATGCAAAAGGCATACTAAACCGAGTGTTTTCAACAACACACATCTGCAGTGCATGCCAGCTGGGAAAGCTCGCTAGATCCTCCTTCCGGTTGAAGTCAACTCCCTCAACCGACCGAGTGTTACAGCTGATCCATATGGATCTCTTTTGGCCAGTTACACCAAAGAGCGAGAATGGGAACGAGTATACCCTGGTTGTAACTGATGACTACTCAAGATATACGTGGACCATCTTCATGCGCCACAAGAGTGAAACCCGAGATGAGCTGCCCAAGCTGATGGATCGGATATCGAACCAACAAGAGACGAAGATCATGTCTATCCGATCTGATCGTGGAACTGAGTTCCTCAATGAAACCATCATCGAGTATTGCGAGAAGAATGGAATTATCCATCAGACATCAGCCGCGCGTACTCCGCAACAGAATGGAGTAGCTGAGCGAAGGAACAGAACACTTAAGGATGCAGCCACATCCATTTTAGCTAGCTCAGCTCTGCCAAAGAGATTTTGGGCTGAAGCAATCAACACTGCATGCTACACTCAGAACCGGTCTCTTCTAACCAAGCAGTTGGGAAAGACACCATATGAGCTATGGAGACGCAGAAAGCCAGATATTTCTTATTTTCGCATTTTTGGTTCTAAGTGTTATATTCACAACAATGGGAAGACTCAATTGAAAACTTTTGATGCCAAAGCTTCGAAGGGCATATTTCTTGGATATGCTACTCGGATCAAGGCATATAGAGTTTTCAACAACAGCTCTCGTGTTGTGGAAATAACGCCTCATGTTAGTTTTGATGAATCTACTTTTGAGTACATGGAACAGATCAAAGAACAACAGGGAGATGTACAAGCTCCATCTGTTCTCACCAGATCGCAAGCTCTAAGGGACAAGAACCTAGCTGAACCACTGGTTTGGGCAACTGAGGAAGAGGATCCATACTCCTCTGAAGATGAATGCGAAGACCCCAGCTCATCCCAAGGGGGAACTTCAGCCGATGCTCCTTCAACTGCATCAGCATCCGAAGCCCAACCGAGTCCGGTTCAAACTAATGTCAATGTTGAGGATCCAGACTCAACAGCTGATCATCCACCAGCTCTGAAGACTCCAACTCAGATTTCAGAACAGCCACAGTTGGAAGAAGAAGGAAGACGCAACCGAAGATGGTATGAAGTTCATTCCACTGACGACATCATCGGAGATCCAACCGAGGGTGTGCGTACAAGGAACCGAGTTGCAAATCCAAAATCAACCGAGGAAGATTCCAACACTTATGCCCAATATGCTGAGGAGTTGGCAGTTCTTGAGGAATTCGAGCAAGCTGGAGATGTTGCCATGATTTCTTGCTTTGTAGCTGATGTACCAGAACCAAAGAATGTTGGGGAAGCTCTCAACTGTGTCTACTGGACAACACCCATGCAAGAAGAACTGAATGAGTTTCTACGCAACTGTGTATGGGAGTTGGTAGAAAGACCAAGTGGTGTCAAGGTGATTGGATTAAAGTGGATTTTCAAAAACAAGAGAGACGCCATTGGATTCATTGTGAGGAATAAAGCAAGGTTGGTAGCTCAAGGATACTGCCAACAAGAAGGAATCGTCTTTGAAGACTCTTTCGCGCCAGTTGCAAGGCTAGAAGCCATCCGAATCTTTCTAGCTTATGCCGCACATCACAAGTTCAAAGTGTATCAGATGGATGTGAAGTGTGCATTCCTCAACGGAGATATCAAGGAAGATGTGTATGTTGAACAGCCTCCTGGTTTTGAGACTGGAGATGGAAGAGTGTACAAGTTGAAGAAAGCTATCTATGGACTAAAGCAAGGGCCAAGGGCCTGGTATGACACTCTTTGTGGTTTTCTTCTGAACTCGGGATTCAAACGAGGATCAGTTGACAAAACCCTGTTCACCATCAAAGTTGGAGATGATATACTTGTAGTGCAAATCTACGTGGATGACATCATATTTGGTTCCAAGTCAGAGGAGCTGTGCAAAAAGTTTTCAAATCTCATGAAGGAGAAGTTCGAGATGTCAATGATGGGCGAGATGAATTATTTCCTTGGGTTACAAGTGAAGCAGTCACCAGAAGGGATTTTCATCAATCAGTCTAAGTATACAAAGGAGCTCATCACCAAGTTCGGATTGCAGACAAGTAAGACAACAAGGATCCCAATGAATACTAACTGGAAGATTGAACCTGGATCTGAAGGAAAGCTCGTGGATGCCAGTAAGTATAGAGGGATCATCGGTTCTTTGCTATACCTAACTGCAAGCCGGCCAGACATATCTTACGCAGTTGGAGTGTGTGCTCGATTTCAAGTCCAACCAATGGAAGCTCACATGTTGGCAGCAAAGAACATCATCAAGTATCTGAAGGGTACTGTCAATGTTGGGTTGTGGTATCCAACTGACGACAATATCCAGCTGACCGGATACTCAGATGCGGATCTAGCAGGAGATCGATTGGACAGGAAGTCTACTTCTGGACACTGTCAGTTCATGGGAAGCAAGCTGGTTTCATGGTTCTCCAAGAAACAAGCATGTGTTGCTACTTCTACAACCGAATCAGAATATATGGCTGCTGGAAGCTGTTGCATGCAAGTGTTGTGGCTGGAAGCAACAGCTGAGAGATTATGAAGTTGCAACTGGACAGGTTCTCATTCATTGTGATAGCTCGAGTGCCATAACTATCTCGCTGAATCCTGTTCACCATTCTCGGACAAAGCATATCGATATCCGTCATCATTTCATCCGAGATCATATTGAGAATAAGGATGTGTCCATGGAGAAGATCCCAACTGAGATTCAGAGGGCTGATATCTTCACTGCATCTCTAGCCGAAGCGCGGTTCAAAATGCTATGTGATCTACTTGGATTGTTAGATCCACCTGATGAGGAACCAGCTGAGGTAAAGAGACAAACATCTATCTTAGGGGGAAGCTCAGATGAAGGGGGAATGTCAGATACGGATTGCAAACTGAAGACAATAGACATCAGCTGAACAGACGAACTCGAGTCAGCTGATGGTATGCGGCAACTGAGGAACTCAACTGCGGTATATAGCTGATCTCGACATCAGCTGGCAGGTAACATTTATGACTGAAGGTGTTATGTTCTTAAATGAGAATGTTTGAAATAAATTCAAACATTCCTGAGCTAGTCAGTTACACTAAAATAGCCATCATGTCAATTAAATGTAAAGTACGGCTAAACATCCATAGCCTACTTTATAGTGCGACTGGGCTGACATGAAACTGCACACCTTCTCACGCGCTGATTGGAACTCGGATCAAAACGTCAAGTCAAAGTTAGTCAACAGTCGCGTAATCTCAGCCGTTGATGGATTCGCGCCATTTAACCCCAGCCGTCGATCTCATCCGAGTCAAAGACCTATATAAGGCAAAAAATCAGGAAGATATCTCCTAATTTCCTCATTTGTGCTTATCAAATATAACTATTCATCGTCTTCCAGTTTTTGCCTAACCCGTTTCTGCAAAAAGATCTTCTTTCCTTTCCTATATATATTCTCATTGTAGTGATCTTAAAATGGCCCCAAAAAGTAAGAAGATGGCTTCATCCGGACCTTCCCTCGTCCCCACCACTTATGAAGAATCATTCGATATGTTGGTATTAAAGATACACTTCGAGCAGATCCTCTCCGATGAGGATCTGGAGCCGCCGGTCCTAGCCCCGCTCGCCAACACTCTCCGTGAGAACGGACTCCTGGAATGGGCTAAGCTCTGCCCCTCCCACTTACTCAGGCGCCAAGTCGGAGAATTCTACGTCAATCTTGTTCGCCCCCTTAACAGTACAGAGGGAGTTTCTACGGAGGTGTCCTGCCGACAAAGAGATGTTCCGGCAAGGAAGATACGTCGTGTCTCCTTCCCCATCGACGTGTCTGATGTCCTCCGGTACATCATAGCAATCAACCACACTGCCACTAGGTTCCTGGAGAATATTTCTGACGAACAGGCGGATGAATTTCTACAGGATGCTTTGATCGAGCCGGAGCGGTTGAGGAGCAACATGCAACGGACAAAGCTGAAGCCGGAACACCGCCTGCTGTTCGACGCCGTGTCGAAGGTAGTTCGGATACAGTGGTGCGTTCGGCGACATCAGCCGACCCAAACTGAAGCAGCTGGTGGCCTTGGAGCACCAACACCAAATCAACTGGTTCCAATATTTCCTAAACCAGTTGATGGTGGAGAAGTCGAAGATCTCTGAGACTACAGCCGAGTCTGGAGAGAAGCTGCTGCGTGTGAAGGGCACACTCAACTTCGGCTGCAAGATTTCCGCCCTCATCCTCCTCGCAACAAAGGACCGCAACATGGTCTGGGCTGACTGCGAGGAAACGCCGCTGAAGAAGCTGCTGCTATTCCCGACAGCCAAGAAAGCACAGGAGGTGCTGAGGAGTGTCTACACTCCTAAGGACAAGAAGGAGTCGGGAAAGCCAGCTGAGTCAACAGCTGAGGGGGAACAAGCCGCCACTCGCCCCGCCAAATCCAAAGCTTCACGTCGCCGAGCTGACGCTGAAAAGGAGTCGGCTGACGAACCTGGCCAGAAAAAGTTAAGGGTAAGGTTCAAGAAGTCCACCAAGAAGGCAGCTGAGGTGCCAGCTGATGAGCCAACTGATGTTCCAGCTGATGAGTCAGCTGATGAGCCAGTTGAAGTTCCAGCTGAGGAGCCAGCTGAGGAGCAAGCTCCAGCTGAGGAGGGAGCGCAGATTGAGTCGACACCTGCTGAGGAGCGTTCCGAATCTAGCCGCTCAGCTGAGGCCGCATCATTCGAGATCGTACCTCGAGCCCCCGGAGATGATGAGGTTGAGGGCATGGAGACGTCGGATGCATCATCCTCATCTGAGGACCTCGAAGATGTTACCACCTCCCCCACGGCAGGAGAGAATGCCGTACCGCCCCCAGAGCCTCTTGCTCTTTCTACCCAAACCGAGCCAGAAATTCCGAGCACTCTGCTCGATGCCAACATCGTGACCGCTCCTTCGGCAAATGTTGAGGAAATCATTGAACCCTCTTTCCCAACTAAATCCCAAATTCCGAGCTCTCAGCTCGATGCCGATGTTGTGACCGACTCTTTGGCCAACATCGATGAACCTCTTGAACCAGAACCATACAATCTCACCCCCTCCCCAATCAACGAAGCGGAGGACCTGCAGGCAGTTGCTGAGGAGCACGAAGGCAGGGTGGCTTACTGTTTTCAAAAGCTATTAGGTCTGTTCCCTGCGGCTCGCGACATGCCTATCTTCGCCACTCTGGGAACCGAGCTTCTGTACCAGTTCCACCTGATCTTCAGCCACTGGTATGTCAAGGAGGATACGATCAGAGTGCAGAGCTGGGATAGGCTGAAGTCTGATTAGTCCCGCATCCGAGCCTACTTCAACTATTCCAACTTGGAGGTGGCATACAACAACCGGATCGCGCTGCTCACTCGACGGATGGACCAGAGTCTGGCTGAAGGGACGGACACAAGGGAGGCAGCTGGAAAGGAGTGTGTTGACTTCCTTGACAGCATGTTGGCAAAATCAGCTGACTTCCTTGAGGATGTTGATGCAGCAGCCGCCGCCGCGAAGGAAGAGGAGGAAGAACTAAAGCTGTACCTGGCAAACAGACAAGCCATGGTCACAGCTGAGCCTCTAGCTCAGTCCGCTCAAGCCCTTCCAGCTGCTCAGCTCGCTCCATCAACAGAATTAATCTGCGAGCTCGTAGCTGAGAGGGTCAACCAGTTGAGGACCGAGCTGTTCGCCAACCTCCAGCACCAACAAGATGACCAGCTGAGGGAGTTGGCAGCACAAGAAGCGAAGTTCCAACAACTGGTGGATGAGAATGCCGAACTGAAGACGAAGCTGAATGATTTCTCCTCCTCCACCAGTCAGGACATGTCAGAGCTGAAGTCCACTCTGTTGGGCTTGAAGTCGGAAGTGAATGTCTTCAAGTCCTTGGCTGACTCAAATCTGGCCAAGTCCCAACAGATGCAGGATGCTGAATGGGAGTCCCGGTTCGAGTCGCGTTGGGCTGAGTTCGTTGCCTTTCAGACAGAGGTCAACGACAACCTCTCTGTCTTGAAGAAGGCCAAACAAGAGCGCCAGGACTCCGAACTGGCAAAGAAGATGGAGATGGAGTGTGCGGTCGATGAACTCTTCAACCGTGTTCAATCAACCGAGGACAAACTCAACTCTCTGGACGGATCAGTAGCAAGCCTTGTTGCTGATGCCAAAAAGGGTGAAGAGAAGGAGCCGGAGGGTGAAGCACAGGAAGAAGAAGAGACCCAAGAACAAGGAGTGCCAGCTGCTCAACCATCCAAATCTCAGCTGAGGAGGAGGAAGTCTGCTGCTGCCAAGTCAATCGAAGTCAGTGGAGCCGTAATGACTAAAGACTTGGAGCAGGCAGAGAAGATTGGAGTTTCCTACAGCTCCATAGCCGAGATCGCAGCCGAGCTGGATACTGAACTCGACGGGATAACAACCGAAGAGTGCATAGCAGCGGCCAAGGCTATGGCTGTAGAGGAGAAGGATTACATGAACCCGAACTGGATCAAAAGGTTTGCCGCCAACCAGGCGAGGAGGGTGAACTAGTTCGAGGTTGAGCTGAAGAAGGTTTCTCAGAACCTGGACCGCAACGTTGCCTCCCGCAGCCGACGCCGCATCAACAAAATCCAATCAAAGGCGGAAGCTCGGTTGAAGCAACAAAGGTTTCCTCCAAAGTCCAAGGTTGAGAGTCGGTTTAGGCATACCGACAAGTGGATGCCGACCGAGTGGAATGAGGAGTGGGAGCTGTTCAAGCAGGAGTTCGTGAATGACTTCTATTACAGGAAGGTTTACGCAACTGACGACCCAAGGAAAGCGTTCAAGGAGGCGCTGACCGAATTGCACTCAGGTGACCCGGGCATGTTCAGTCAATTCAGGAGGGCCATGATTGAAGCCAACCTGGACTTGAACACTGTTCCAGTTCCCAAGAGGGTTACTTATCGGCCACCTCTTCTCCCGGATTCCAGCAACCCGAACCGCACGAAGATTGCATCTGAGGCGAGGCAGGTCTGCAAGGAGCATGGAGTGGACATTTCCAAGGAGTCATCTCCGAACTGCACGAAGATTGCATCTGAGGGTTATCTCCGAACCACGTTAAATCTCTGTGTGCTAGTGTTTTTCTTTTATTCAGTTATTTCTTGCATTCTTATTTGTCTGACTAACCAGCATACAAACCTCATCTGCATATTCTCAACTGTTTTGATTTTTGACCAACCGTGCACAAAAGCGTGAGTTGTTTTTACGAGTATAATTTCCACCATATTCTGCACAGCACCACTCTCACAGCTGAGTTTTCTTACTCAGTTGTGATTTCAGCTGAGCCTTTCTTTACTCAGTTGAAGTGATTTTCGGGTGTTAAGTTTTCAAAGTTGAAAAATCATAACTGGTGTATTCCCCCGCCCCCCCCCCCCCCCATACACCAGTAACTCGTATCGGGACCATCAAGTGTTGCTTGAAAGTGTTTACTTGTTGCTTTAATAAGTATGTATTAAAGTAACTATCAGTGCATGATGAATTGTTATATGTGAATTCTCTTGTGCCTCTCTGAGTTAGCCCACAGAGTGCTATCCAGAGTTTTGGATTCTGAGTTAGCCCACAGAGTGCTATCCAGAGATTTCAACTAAACGATCAGATTCTGAGATAGCCCACATAGTGCTATCCAGAGGGACAGATTCTGAGTTAGCCCACAGAGTGCTATCCAGACGATCGGATTCTGAGTTAACCTTCAGTGTGTTATCCAGAATTAAGTGTACAGCAGTATAAGGCTTACGAGTGTTTATGAAAAGATGCCTGATTAATCTATGCTAAGTATGATATGTTTTCGGCAATGTGCCCACTAAGTGCTTTATGTACTTAGCCCTGCATGTTTGTTTTTAAATGTGCAGGTTGAGTGACGGAGACGGAGGAGGTTGAGTAAAGGTCATATTTAAGGAAGTAAAGTTTAGTTGAGCCTCGATTTCACATTTGATATGTGATATCATTCTACGTTTTTCCGCTGCAAAATAACTCTCGTACTGTTGTTAATCTTTTCGGGTTAAGTTGTTCCTACTTTAAACCTATTCTTCTCTGATCACAACTTTGTCGAATGATCTTTCGAGATTGACTCTCTTTTGTCTAATAAGAATCAGTTCATAGTATTTTTATCTCGGTTATAGATGTTAATTTATTCATTTATTCAGTATTTCCCCTTTCTTCCCCGCCTCTTTAATCCAACCCCTAGTCACACCCCGACTTGGCCGTCCCTCGGGATTTGGGGCTGTGACAAAACTTGTGAGTATAAAATTAATATCTTATCCCTTGTGGACTAAAGGTCCAAAACAACATATCACACATGACTAGTCTTATTGGACTATTTCAAATAAACAAGTCATATTGGACAATTTTAATTAAATTAATAACATAAGGGACTAAGCCCACATCTTTCTCTCATTCATGACCTATTCCTAGATAATATGATCAATAATATAATAGCCAGAGTGGTTCATTTTAGCATATAAGTCCAACATCATATTGGATCAAATTCCTTTAAAGCATATATGTTCATTACGTAATTTAATCACATTGGTCTAGCAAAACAAAAAAATAAACAAGTTGGGCTTTCTACTCAAAACAAAAATTAAATAAACAAGCAAGCCTGGGGAAGCCCAATATTCTTAGCCCACATCATACATATAACCCAACAAGCCCAATTAGTTTGACATAAAATCTCACTTAGAAAACTAATCATTTTTCTCATCATAAAATTTATTTTAATTATTTTAAATAATCATAATTCATTATCTTACTTAGAAAGTATCATCTCACATCACTAAGGCTCTTAAGTATCCATTTATGCACTAAAACCGAAATTGAGCGTAAAAATAATAGTAACCATATTTCTGGAATTTCTTCCTTAAAACATTAACAAAGAAAATCCGGGAAAAAATAGCAAATGAGCTTCAAAGGACTTGGAAAATTAACCGAAGGCTCTCAACACCCATAGAATTACCCAGAAAGTTTTATATCTCAAAGATATTAAGTTTTACTTGGAGAAATCGAGCCAGAACTCAAGAACAATGAATCTGTCAGAATTTGAAGTTGCTGAAAACTTAGTCATAGTATGTCCAGACATACAATGGTAAAAATACGGATTTAACGGAATTTTTGAACTAATAATTTAATTTCATAGTTTCGACATTTTGGTTATTAATAAACATACACTTTTTAAATTTTTATTATAAAGTATCATCCCAATTTAAATTCATAAGTTTAGGGCTTGGTTATGGATGAGAGTAAAATTTGGAAGCATGTGTGTGTGAGATCGATATTTTCGAAGGGGGTCTGAAAGAAATTTTGAAGGCAATCGGACATTATTTTTCCTATTTCAAGCACGTATGTCCAGAGATAGTAAGTCTGAATAGAATTATTGTAAATTATATACCTTAATTAATTAATTAATTCTTAATTAATTAATTAATTATATGCCTTCGATAAATAATTAGTTCTTATTAATTAATTATATGTCCTTGAATTACATGTCCTCATGTAATTAACTAATTTTTATTAATTAATTAAAGTAGTCCAAGTCAATTAAATAATTATTTAAGTGTTTATTCAAGAGTCAAGCATGAATGTCTTATGTGCATTGATTATAAGTATGTTTATTTATGAATGTATAAGATATAGAGTATGATATGATGAACACGACATGAGATGTGATCATTTATGTATACATGTATCAATATGATAGTATTATAGAATACATGATATGCATAACAATTATAAGAACTCTATGAAACTCATGCATCATGACACGACATAAAGCATGTTGAAATTAAGATAACATACATGTATATCATGAACACACCATTCATTTACAAAAAAATATAACATTAAGGCAACATCTCAAGTATGATCAAGTTTGACCTGAAATATTAAGACTTTAGGCAACTATATGCTTGTGAACCTAAATGTTTAAGACAACTCTTGTAGAACCAAGCAACTTATAAGTTCTCGAGGACTAGTCAAGTGAATCCGAATCAAGGTGGGTTCCTATTTTCAAACTGTGGGATTATAAATTCCCACGGAGGTAACTTTCGGTTATTAAGCCTAAATGCTTTTTATGAAAATGTGATATGCATGCTAAATGTTTTATGCTCTCTTACTTGTGTTTACCATTTATGTGAAATTGGCTATTTGCCAATAATATACGATCGGCCTGTGGCTCTGTACAAACCAAGGTAGTGCGCACAAAAAATTACGACGGTTGGATTGGAGGGAGTGGCTCCCCTCTAGTTGAACCGGGGCGGTAACACGGTAATGTGAGTTTGTATTACGTGCACGTTATAAAAATATTAAATGGTTTTGCAAATATAGAGGGTTCAAATATTTTCCTTTCAAAACCCCCTTTATATATGATGATAGCATGTAATATCTTTATGAAAATATTTTATGAAAAGTGTTTGCCAAAGGGGCAAGAATCCACTGAGTACCTAGTACTCAGCCCAAAATCTTTTTATTTTAGATGCAGGACGAACGACGGGTAGGATGGAGGTGTGACGGCTTCAACGGGTTGTTTATGATGATAATATCACAATCTTTGTAATGCTCTATGTTAGTGGTGGTTCCATTCAAATCCTTGTAATAATCCATCACTCGAAACGTTGAAACTTCTTCCTATTTTGTCAACTATTCGATCTCAGATAGTCCATGACGAACGCTTCCGCCGTGTAGGGCTGCAGTCCTCATACTTCGACCCTAGTTAGCATTAAGCTTGGGCAAGTTGATTATTGAACCACCTTTCATTTTGAAACTAATCCATAATTATCATTAATCATGTTAGTTATTCTTTTCCGCTGTCAATGACGCATCAGTGTTATGTTGCTCCATTGTGGCGGTCCGGCCGATCCGCATAGGCCTGAGTAGCGGGTCGCCACAGTTCATGGTTAAAGATCCTTGTTCTTAATATAGTATCCATGCACCCAATGGATCCATAGTTTCTCCTTTTGCTGAGACAAATTCCATAACAGTTTACAGAGGACAACTTTATTCAAGTTCCATCCTACTCCTGTTTTTGGAAGATATAATTTGTCCCAAGCCACTAAAGCTCTTTTTGTAGTCCCTGCATTACTAGACCACAAAAAAAGTCCTACAAGCTGCCTATATTAGCTTCACTACTTTCTGAGGAATTAAGAAAATACTAATTTCTACTCAAAGTGAAAATTACTAGGTTAGGAATGGATAAGTTTGTTTCAATTAAATATTAATTTGCACTTATTTTTTTGAGTTTTACATACATTATACATAATTCGAATCCCCAACTTTTTTTAATTGAATGAGTAATGTCTCATCAATTGAGTTGCACTTTGTTGTCGTTTCTATTTGAACTATATTGTAGTACGAAGAAACTTTTTAATTTATTGTTCAATTGTTTTTTGTAGAATCATTGAAATTATTGTTTTTTGCCCCCTATACTTGAGGGCTTGGCT
Source organism: Schizonepeta tenuifolia (assembly GCA_029490685.1). Taxonomy (NCBI): domain Eukaryota; kingdom Viridiplantae; phylum Streptophyta; class Magnoliopsida; order Lamiales; family Lamiaceae; genus Schizonepeta; species Schizonepeta tenuifolia. The sequence continues at coordinate 45,880,450 of CM055958.1, read as the reverse complement.
TCGTCACTACCCTTAGGATTTATGATTTCCAATTATGGTATATTTCTCTTTTCAGAACATATATTATCATTTTTAACTTACGTGGCTGAACACGATGTGTCCAAATACCTCTATCCTCAGTTAAAATGTTATTATAAGTTTTGATAGTCTATAATAGGAAAATAGTATGGTTATATTGAAATTTAACATATATTGATTGCCTTTATCAGCAATATTACAATTCTTAATTTTGTCATAAATTAATCATAACATAAGCTTGGGCTCCAACTCTGAGCTCAACAGATAGGCCCATATTTACTTTAGGATAATCATAATTCTGGATATTTCTTGGGCCTTTTAATCTCAGCCTATTATTTCGATCATGTTTCATGAGAACATCTCCAGGGGCATCTTCACTTTAGCGTGTGCCGTTATGGTAGAGTAAATCTTAACTCCAAGGTCCATGCGGTCACTTTAGCAACTCCGAGGGTACACTGTATTGTAGAGTGAAATGTAGTAATGTTTATTTTGTCTTTAAAAATCAACTCTACATTTCACACTGCATTGAAATATTCCATTTTTATATCTTTTTTATATCAAATTTGTTTTTAATATAATCATTATATACCATAAAAGTTAATAGTATTTGTTTAACATTCAAATATATATCAAATTGAAGAAGGAATACTTCGACATTGAAACAACTACTAATTCATTACAAGAACATAATCAAATCACTGAGAAAAACTTATATTACATGATAATTAGCAGACTAATCCTTTCAATTTGAAAATTCCACCCATAGATGATCGATCAATGTATTAAGAAGTGCATTGTGAGCCGCATTTTCTTTGATTTTTTGTAGCATCTAAGAAACTCTTCAAATATTATTGTTGGATTTGTCGCCATTTCGAAATCTTCAGAAGCTTGTGATTCTCTTTGAGCTTCAATTGGTGCATCACGTTCTCGTTCATCCTCAATTATCATATTATGCATGCATGTATTCATTATACTCGAAAAACATTCTTATCTCAATAATATGCTTGACTTGCAATAACCGCAAAACGGCTCTGAAAAACTTCGAATGCACCCTCCACGTCTTTCCTACATGAATCATATATGATTCTTGTATACAAAATATTTATCTTTTATGTGGATCTATAATAGTTTGTAGAAGTGTGGACCACTTCAGATTATTGTATCGTGAATTTTATGTTATTTAGTTTTTATGTATTTTATGTTTTCGTACTTTTGTGTTTTCACGTATAAAATATGCTATTGGCTTTTTATGTTAATGCAAAAATAATTTAGTGTCTACATGTTATATTATATAATGAGTGTAATCTTAAATTGGATATTTGTAAAATAAAACAAACATATATAATCAAAATAACTATTAATTAAACAACAGAATACATTCAAAAATAAAGGTGCGTTCGCTTTGAAAAAGGAGGAAAAATAAGGTATAATATTATTTTACTTCCTTATAGTTTGTTTGGTTTTGATTAAAGGAAAATCTGGGCAAGATGTATAAAGTTTTCGGCAACCCCTTTTCCTTTGCCCAGAGTATAACTTTATACCTCCAAAATGGAAGTTTAATATTATACATCCCATGTGTTTTAGATATTTTCTCATTTATCCATCAATTTTATCCCAAGTGAAAAAGATTTAAATATTGTGGTCCCCCTTGAGAGTAGAGATAAGTATATTATCACTCCAACCAAACAAGATATAAAACTTGTGATCCCCCCAATGAATTATAAATTTATACCCCATAATATTATCCATCCATTTAGAAATATAAATTTATACTCCCAAATGAATACTCTTTCCGTCTGACGAAGGGCGGTCGTTACACTTTTCGCACAAATAAATTTATAAAACACCTCTTGCCCAACAAGGTAGTAGTCAGTGGCAAGTGTGGTCGATCCCAAGAGACTTGGCATAGATCTGTTCTTCAGGTAGTTCTCAACAAAAGGAATTATGGTCGAGATGTATCTCAATATCCTGTAACTCAACAAGTGAAATATCAAATAACAAAGAAGTTTGGGTTAGAGTTTCGAATCAATGATCCTAATTACTCATTTCTCGTTCATCGGGGCAAAGATATTCAATTACCTGATCTCATTACTTAGTTTAAGACAAAGATTAGTTTATACTCTAATGGTCACGAAGTCATGATATAAACACACCAAGCCTATGTCTATCCAATTTTACAGATCTTGACCAGAAGGCAAGATCTCCTCCTTTGATCAACAAAGTCACGAAGACACTTCAGTAAAGATGTTGCCCAAAAGGCATTAAGAATAAACAGACCCAAGACAGTCAAGAGGTAGGTCAATACCGACTGCTCTCCAACACTCTTTACCTTCTTGGGTACGAGAGACACTCTCGAATTTAGAACGAGTAATTAAGATCACATCATCTACATCCAACCCAAACAATAAATTTAGCTAGACATAATATTAAACGAAAATACAAAACATATAAGGAAAATCATACTTGAAATCAAACTGGAAACGATTGCTGCTCAAAAGCGTAAGCAGGCAACTAAGGTTTTGACTTCAAGTCAACAACTAAATACTAATGTAGAAATACTGAAAACGAAATAAAATTGCCCGTAGAACTTGTTTCTTCCTCACGCTCTCTTCAAACTAGAATGCAGAACTAAGTTAATAAATCTCGAATGAACTCCCTTATTACAAAGTGAAGTCGGCCATATATATAGGCGATGGAATTAAGGTTAGGATAGAATCCTTGTTGTTTAAGGACTCTTTCCATGCATATCTGCCCCCTTCCTTATCCATGCAGCTGCGATTTACTTCCCTTACGTGGTAGATATCTTCTTTGATTAGGTTCAGCTAGGATAAGGAAAGAAATCTTCGATCCTTATCCTCTTTCTTGGACAAGAAGAAATCTGCTGCTGCTCCGACTCACTTCTTGACTTCAATGTCTGCATCCTATATCACTTCCTATGCTGACCAAGATCTTGGCTCCTCCGGGTACTCTGTTTGTTGGCTTCAAGGATATGAGGAGGTACTTCCTGACTTGTAGATTGAATAGAACGTTATTGTCCAGCTACAAGCTTCCAGCCCTATGCCCATTTGCATTGTATCGCCATCTTAGCATCTCAACAATAGATTTTCACCGAATTTGCCCAAGATTCCATCTGTTCTTCCCTGCACACCATCTCTCGACTTCGTGTCCTCCCAGACACACTTTGACTCGATAAAGACCAAAAAGAACAAGAAAAATACAAGAAAATATGGACACAAATATGGGTTCATCACACCTACACACTTGAATTACACTTGCCCTCAAGTGTATGGTTGCGATTTTGCTCAAGATTCAAATACAGAAAATACAAAACAAGACACAGACTCAATATATCAGCACATCAACATATCAGTCAAAACAGAATATGAAGCAGATATTGCCATCAAATAGGTCAAGATAAAGTTATTGGGCAACAAGTGTATCCTCACCAGCACTCAACTCTCAAGTGTATATGGTTAAGTGTATACGCTCTAGACTAATATCAACAATGTTTTTCCATAGGCTTGCCTGCCCTCTACATCTCTACTTCTTTGAACAAAATCAAAATCACTTATCCTTAGGTCTTTATTGGGTTGTAACGTGGCTCAAGGCAAAAGGTGGGATAATTTGGAATTTGGCTATTTCAAGAAGACTCAGCTCTTGGCAACATGTTGTCGTTAACTCCTTACCACTTCGACCTTAGCACACTTATTCTTTTAAGGACTTTATTTATTTATTTTTTTTTTTTTAAACCACCTTAACCCAACACCTCTATAATAGGTGATATTGCCCAGCTAGTGCTACCCAACATTTTCCTTTCATCCCTTCTTCTTCTAGACCTGAGTTCTTGATCGGGAAGGCTTATAAATTCAGGCTACTGTAAGTGAATCAAAAGAATTATCAACAAGCTCAAAGGAGCTAGCAAAGGATAAATGTCAAGGTAGGGAATTTTGGCCAATGGCTAATTTGAACTAAAATGCCTAATTCATCTAAGCAATTCGACTAAATTACACGAAGTTTTTATAAGAGATGCAGGCAAGTTCTAGATCAATAAATTTCAATTGGTCATTATCACACAAGAAATAAATAAATGCTGCACATGTATATAGCATTCAACAGCTCAAAACCTCACAGTCTTTGCCCAGTATCTCGTTCCGTCATACCTGTCTACATACGGCATCATTTACATCAACATACCTATTCTGACCTATTATGCCAACATGTTGATCAACAGCTAAAACAAAATTTAAAAACACATAAAACAGACCTACATCCCAACACCCACACACTTTGCCTTGGGCAAAGTGAGTATGATGTTGGGCAACAACAGACATAAAAAAAAAACTGACTCAACAATTATTTACCAACAAAGCCGAGAAGGGGATTCTAAGGCCTTCACCACACAATTTGCTGGGCAAGTTGTGGGTGAAGGCAATAATAACACCTTCTCGACCAACAAGACACAAAAGAAAATAAAACACAAAATAAGACTCGACATCACAACACAAAAACGAAAAACAAAAACCTAAACTAACATAAAAGTGGGAGGAACATTAAATCAAAGAGAAGATTCAGGCAGGTACCTGAATCCTTGATGTGCAAAGAATGCTAGCTGAGCATCCCTGATCTCGGTCAACAACTTCTCCATGTTGGCTAGTTTGGTCTCGACCTCGATGTAGGGCAGCACCGCCATACTGGTGCTTGCCTCCTCCTTCCTGACCAAAGGTGGGCGCCTGGTGGACTTTGACCTGCCGTAGTCGATGAACACGAACTTGTCGTTCCTCAACTCAATGTCATTCATCTTCTTAAGGGCCGCTTCTCCCAACTTGTCGATCCCCATTACAGGCTTCTTCTTCATCTCATCATACACACCGACTCCCTTCACAAACGTTGTCACAAAGTGCCCACACGTATACCCTAGAGCTTGCTTGGCCAACACCGTTTTGAGCTGCTAACCGAGGAAGGCTGCGAAGTTGACATTGGTCTTGGTGTGCATACACCGCAGAAGGTACCTCTCCTTGTTTCTCAAGGTATTTCCGCTGTCGTTCTTGCCGTACAAGTTGTAGGCAAGGATAGCAAAGCCTCAGCGCATGGGTCTTCAACTCCGTCCCTTGTTGTTGCCTCCATTGTACGGTTCTCCATTCCAAATCTCCTTCCATTGCTCCTGATAAGCAACGTCTCCAGGGAGTGGCACCACCTTCTTGGCCTCCATAAATTCCTTCTTGGGCCAAATCCCTCAGACTCACCATCCTCAAGATCTAGTTGAGGGCACTAACTTGAAAATCATAATTCTTGCCCAAAAGAGAGAAGGATATAGTGCTCACCCCAGTCTCGGGATCACTCATCACAGCCGCAGTGTTGTACACCTCCTTAACTTGCTCCTCATAGACTTTCACCGGCCATTCCAGAAACTTGCTCCATCCAATCCAATCAAACAGTGCTCGCACTTCTTGGGCAACACCCAGGTTCTCGTAGAGTTTGAAATCGAGAACCCTGGGTGTTGTCACCTTCCAATCCCTAGGCCTCCTGCACGTCATCACCATGGTACTCTTCTTTTTCTCCCCGTTCTTGCTGCTTGTCGGCGTTGACTGGTCGTCGTCCTCTTCTTCCTCAACATCCTCACTCGCCATCGAGTCTGTTTTGACGGCCGCCCCTTTTGAAATCAATGGTTGGATAGAGCCGACATCCAAAGCAGCAGATTCATGCTTCTTTGTCTGCGAATCCTCCCCGACGTGAGAGCGCTTGATGGCCAGTCGGATGCTCTTTGTCTTCGGTGGGTCTTCCTTGGCTTTGGCCTCTGCCTCCACCACCAACCTCGCCGCCTCTGCTTCGATGGCGTCATTTAGGTCTTCCTCCTCAATGTCACCACCTTCTCCTTCACCTTCTTTATTCTCTTCCTCCTCACCGCCGTCTTCTTCCTCCTACGCCTCATCTTTCAGTGGTTGATAATTAACCTCAGCCCTCGACTGGGTTTCCTCTTCCGCTTGCTTCGCCTCCTCATCCATTAGGCTAGGGTTCTCATCGCTCATCATGAGGGTGACGTCGATCGGCGGGCTCTTGGGTACACTAGATCCGATGGTGACAGAGGGGTTTTGGTCGGCAGAGGTGTTGGCGGGTTCCATGGGTAGTTTCCGCTTAATGGTTTTGGTAGATGGTTTGGTGGTGGTGGTGGTAGGGTTATCGCCGGTAATGTCAATGTTATTTCTGGTGGGGATTTTATTGAGTTTGTTTCGTGGGCGAGTAGACACCATAGTGAGGGGTGTGGGTGTTTTGATGGAGAGAGAAATATAGAGAAGATGAGAAGTTGCAGAGGTTAATTTCAAATTGGGTAGTGGGGGTGGAGACGTGTTATGATAGATATATAGAGTGCGGTTTTTTAGGGATACAGTAACCGCCATAAGCAGTCGTTGGCCAACAACTTGGTTCATGCCCAAAACCTCTGCTCGACACCCCCAACTTACTTCTCCATTGTGGTTCCTGATCTACAACCTGTATCTTGCTCAACATCTCCTGCACACTTCAAAACATCAAATATACTCCAAACACAAACTCTTTCCTATGGTTAATCTAGAATAAGAATACTTCAAAATCAAATACTTTAAGCAAACATTAACTAATTTTTTTTATTTTCAATCATTTTTACGACAAATAAAGAAAAATAAGGAAAAACGAAAAAGAAAAAAAAATAAAGAGAAAATACTAATCAGGTTGCCTCCTGGATAGCGCCCCGTTTAAGGTCTTGAGCACGACAACCCCCTCCTTTTGAAGTCAGAGGTCCTCCTCGACAGGGAACCCAGATGGTTTCTCTCAACAAAATGTTCTTGCCTAAACTAGGCCTTCAAGCGCTGGCCATTGACTTTAAAAACTTTCTCATTCTTGGGATCCTTGATCTCAACAGCTCCATTTGGAAATTGAGCTTGCACTTCATAAGGTCCTGCCCACTTGGTCGAGAGTTTCTCCGAGGAAAGCCTAAATCGAGTTTGGTACAGGAACACTTGTTGCCCAAAATGGAACTCCTTCTCTTTAATCAAAAGATCGTGGGTCTTCTTCATCCTTTCCTTGTATAAACCAGCATTATCATAGGCTTAGATCCTTATCTCGTCAAACTCTTGAATCTCGAGCTTCCTTGATTCACCTGCCTCGTTCCAATCGAGGTTGAGTTGGGCAACAGCCCAATGAGCTCGATGTTCCAGCTCCACGGGCAAATGACACCTCTTGCCACAGACCATGCAATATGGGGACATGCCAAAAGGTGTCTTAAAGGCAATCCTATATGCCTACAAGGCATCATCGAGGCGCATACTCCAATCCTTCCTTGTCGTGACCATCGCGTTGCAAAAATGCAAACCTTGATCACTAATAATAGCTCGAGGTACACCAAACCTATTGATAATTTGAGTTCTCAAAAAATTTGAAACCACCTTGGAATCATCTTTGGTGGAAGAATGGGCCTCGACCCACTTCGAGACATAATCCACTGTCAAGATGATATACTTGTTGTCTTTTGAACTTGGTAAGGGTCCCATAAAATCCATGCTCCATATGTCGAACACCTCCACGGGCAAGATCGGTATCATGGGCATTTCGTTCCTTCTCGTAATGTTGCCTTTCCTTTGGCACTTCTCACACATCTTGACCCACTCATAACAGTCTTTGAACAATGTTGGCCAATAAAAGCTGCACTCTAAAACTTTCGTCGCTGTACGTTGGTGCCCAAAGTGTCCTCCGCATTCTTTGTTGTGGCAATGCTCAAGAATGCTTCTTTACTCTTTATCCTCGACACACCTCCTTATTATCTTGTCTGCACATTCCCTTCATAAATATGGTTCGTCCCAAATATAGAAACGGCTATCGTGTTTAAGCTTGTTCCTTTGATAACGCCCAAGGTCGGAAAGTATCTTCCCAATCACCAAGTAGTTCACGATATCAGCATACCATGGCTCATCTTGGGCAAGACTTAGGTGCTCGTCGGGAAAGGTCTCCTTGATCGGCACCCCATCATCAGGCTGGAGGATTCGACTGAGGTGGTCAGCAACTTGGTTCTAGGCACCACTCTTATCCTTTATCTCTATGTCAAATTCCTGCAATAAAAGAATCCATCTAATCAATCTTAGCTTGGACTCCTTCTTGCTCAACAAGTACTTCAACGCCGCATAATCTGTATAGACTATGGTCTTGCAGCCAAGCAAATAGGATCTAAACTTCTCAAAGGCAAATACTATAGCTAACAACTCCTTCTCCGTAGTGGCATAATTACATTGGGCCGGGTTCAACGTCTTGGAGGCATAATAGATGACATAGCTCTCATTTCCCCGCTTTTGCCCAAGAACTGCTCCCACGGCATAACCACTAGCATCACACATTAACTCAAAAGGCATGGAACGCCTTCTTGCAATCTTCATCGAACATCCATGGTACATCGTTTTAGAGTAGCCTCGTAATTAGTTGGGCAATTTTGGCAAAGTCCTTGACAAATCTCCTGTAGAATTAAGCATGCCCTAGAAATCCTCTCAATTCCTTCACAGATCTTAGGTAAGGTAGCTTGGCAATAATATCGATCTTGGCTTTGTTCACCTCAATACCTTTCCCCGAGATGACATGTCCCAAAACTATTCATTCTCTCACCATGAAGTGGCATTTCTCATAGTTCAACACAAGGCTTTTCTCAATACATCTTTTCAAGACTCGATCCAGGTTGTTGAGGCATGATTCGAAGGTCTTGCCGTAGATGGTAAAATCTCCCATGAAGACTTCGATGCACTCTTCAAGAAGGTCTGAAAAAATGTGCATCATACACCTTTGAAACATCCCAGGTGCGTTGCATAACCCCAGCGGCATCCTCCTATATGCAAATATGTCAAACGGGCACATGAAGATGGTCTTGTCTTGATCCTCGTCAGCAACCCAGATCTGCATGTAACCAGAATAACCGTCAAGAAAGCAATAATAGTCATTACTAGCTAACCTCTCAAGCATCTCATCGATAAAGGGCAAAGGAAAATGATCCTTCTTCGTCTTTTGGTTTAGCTTCCGGTAATCTATGCACATTCGCCATCCGGTTTGCAATCTCATAGCCACCATCTCGTTTTTCTCGTTCTCAACAACTTCGATTCCTGACTTCTTGGGCACCACGTGCACAGGGCTCACCCACCGGCTGTTGAACACGGGGTAGATGATCCCCAAGTCAAGAAGCTTAAGTATCTTCTTCATCACCACTTCTTTCATGGCTGGATTCAATCGCCTTTGTGGATCTCTTACAGGAACAACATCGTCCTCAAGCAAAATATGATAAACACAATCCAAAGGGTTAATGCCTTTGATGTCGGCCAAGGTGCACCCTATTGCCTCATTGTATTTGCTCAGCACCTCACCAACTCGGATCTCCTCCATGCTCGATAGCTCGGAAGATATGATCACGGGCAAAGTCTCATTTTTGTCGAGATATATGTATTTCAGATGCTTGGGCAAAGGCTTCAGTTCCAAAGTAGGGGCCTTTTGCAGTGATGGCACTAACCTGTCCTAGGGGCTTCAACTCAGGGATGTTGAGTGGTTCAAACCCCTGAGGTTGCATGTTTCCCGGAATCCTAGCATAACTGCATTCCTCCACATCTGCTGGTTCATCGTTTTGGGCAAGATCTTCTTCTGTCTGCATGTTGGCATCTTGCTCAAGAACTGTCTGTTGCCAGAATTCTTCCACGATTTCATTGGTCTCATCATGGTTTAGTTCCTCGAGTTCCTCATCAAACTCGTTAAGGGGCCTTTGGTCACCTTCATTCTGATTATCATCTTCATCAAAGAAATTATCAAAGGTTTGGCACTCCTCCGACTCCTCATCCTTGAAGTAGTCTTCGTCGGTGGAGTAGTCGAAACTGTGCCCATGGACTGACTCCTCCCAGAAATCTTTATCACTTTCATACTCATCCTCTTCAAAGAATAACATCATGGCACCCTCTGTCTCATTATCCTCGTACTGATCGACATCCAGGTCAAGATCCTGAAAGAGATTGAGATTCATCTGGATTGCATCCTCGTGGTCTTCAAAGAAACAACTTAAGTTGTTCAGCGTCTCCACTTACTCACCACATGCATTGAGGGTGTTAAGGTGCTCCAGGGCATCATCTCGATTTTGCCTACAAGCATCGAACTCTACTAGCTCCCCAGCTACTTGTACCGTCAACCTCCCAGTATCACAATCGATTTTGGTACATGTTGTCCTCAAGAATAGCCTCCCGAGCAAGATCACTGGATTCTTGATTGCTTTCTTTCCCATGTCAAGAACATAGAAATCGGCTGGGAATAGAAGATCCCCTACCTTGACCAACACGTCCTCCAAAACTCCATCGGGGTAGACTGTGGATAAGTCTGCCAATTGAATGGCAATACGGGTAAGAGAAAGAGGTCCAAACCTTATCTCGTCGAACATGGCCCTCGGCATTACATTTATCGAGGCTCCGAGATCAAGCATCGCCTTGGGTATTGACGTGGTACCTATTGTGCATGGGATAGAAAACATGCTAGGATCCTTCTTCTTGATCGGGATGTGGGAATTCATGAGTGCGGACACATTCTCTACATGGAAACGGGCATTATCAGGGTACTTGGTCTTCTTCAAACACATCTCTCGCAAAAACTTTGCACACTTTAGCATGGACTGTAATGCCATCAATAGTGGAAGGTTGATCTCCACTTTCTTGAACACATTCATCATATCCTTCAACTCCTTTTGATCACGATCACGGGCAAAACATCTTGGGTACAGGGTTTTTGCCTTAACAGTGTGAGGAACAGTTCTCTTGGCCAAAGCCTCTGCCTCTCTTTCAGCTTTCAAAGAGTCCAGCAACACGTCATGTTTATCGAATCCCAGCCTTGATCTCTCCATCTTCACGTAGTCAAACAAGACTTCATCCTTCTCATTATCGAAGACGGAATTCTTATTGACCTTTATCCCTTCTTCACGCTTTGCCTTCAGCTCCTTGTAGATGTTATTGATATCTCTCGTACTCATCTTGGTTTCCTCAATTTGAACAGGTTCCTTGGGTTGGTTCTCGGGCAACAACTCTGGCAACGCCTTCCCACTTCGCAAAGTCACAACATTTACTTGCTCTTTGTTGACCTCCACTTGGGCAGGAAGCCTTCCATTTTTATCATCCATAAGTCTTGACAAGGTTTAGTTTATATGAGTCAATTGAGCTTGAAGGTTATTCGCTTGACCTCAACTTTCTAGTTGAAAGTTCTCAAAATCCCTCCTCAACCTTTGGTTCTCATTTGTAAACCGATCAATGGTCTCCTTCATGAAGTGGAGGAATGTATTACTGTTGTTGTTGCTGTAGAGCCGACTGCTGCGGCTGCTGGTGGGTAGGAGGTATTTGATAGTGATTGTTACCATACCTCAGGTTCTCGTGCTGGTTCTACCTATAGCCAAAGTTGTTGCCACAGTTGTTGTTATTGCTATACCTGAACCTTTGTTGCCCACCGTCTTGCTGGTTCTGACCTATTGTCTTCACCTCCTCTCCTTCTTCCACAAACCAACTAGGACATGCCTCGCATTTCTTCACAGCTCTGTGAACTTCCTTGCCATCTACCTTATTTTTCAAGGCCTCCATTTGACCATCCATCTTGGCCATGAAGTCTTTCATGGTAGTGACCAAGTTGTCTGAGTTGCCCTTGTTACCTTCATACTCCCCTCTCGGAATATCATCTTCATCTTGTGATTGTTCGGCCATAGCAGCTATTTTCTTGAAGATTTCAGCTGGTGATTGATCGACTATAGCTCCTCCACAAGCTGCAATCATCCATTTTCTCTCAGATGCCCTCAATCCTTTTAAAAAGAATTCAATTAAATCAATGTCCTAAATTTGATGTTGATGACATTTTGCTATCAACTTCTTGAATCTCTCATAATAATCATACAACGACTCACTTCCACCCATCTTGATCGAGGAAATGGCATTCCTTCCACTTTGTATCCGGCCAACGGGTATGTACTTGTCAAGAAAAGCCTGCTGCATCTTTTTCCAAGTGTCGATGCTTCCCTCTGGCAAGGTGTAAAGCCACTCACGTGCTCCGTCAAGTAGTGAGAACGGGAACGTAAGTAGCCTTACGTAGTCGGAAAACGTATCTTGGGCAGCAACTTGATCTTCATCGTTGTTGTCATTTTGGACAACATTTCGTTCCCCATTGTTTCTATTGTTGCCATTCTGGTCAGTCTGGGCATTATTCCTCACAATGTTGATCGCCATCTCAAAGTCTTGAAGATGGGTCTGAGGATCTTCTCCGGGATGATCGCTGAACTTGGGCAATATCTGTATCGGCGAATGTCTGAGCTCCTAGTTGCCAGTGATGGCGGGCAACTGGATACTTGAAGGTCTGATTCCCTTGTCGCCAGGGAACATAATATGACGGATGGTTCTTTCTTGTTGTCTTACCACAGTGGTTAATGTTTCTGCTTCTGAACTGGATGTTGACTCCTCGCTGTCTGTACTCGCTATTAGCAAGAATCGTCTTCTTGCTCGATATCCTGATCGTCTGTCAAGCTCTGAGACTCTGAAGGTTCGTTGACGCCTTCCTCCAGATCTTTCTTCCTCTTGCGTAGTTCTGCACGATTTCTCCTAGCTATCACCTCCAAGCATGCACCGTGATCTTGTGGATCTCCGTCACTCCGTAGATGTGGCTTGGGCATAAACCGCGTGCTCAACTAAAGCTAGAATAGCACACTAGCTTAAAATCAAGTCCCCAGCAACGGCGCCAATTTTACGAAGGGCGGTCGTTACACTCTTCGCACAAATAAATTTATAAAACACCTCTTGCCCAATAAGGTAGTAGTCAGTGGTAAGTGGGGTCGATCCCAAGGGACTTGGCATAGATATGCTCTTTAGGTAGTTTTCAACAAAAGGGATTATGGTCGAGATGTATCTCAATATCCTGTAACTCAACAAGTGAAATATCAAATAACAAAGAAGTTTAGGTTAGGGTTTCGAATCAATGATCCTAATTACTCATTACTCGTTCATCGGTGCAAAGATATTCAATTACCTGATCTCATTACTTAGTTTAAGACAAAGATTAGTTTATACTATAATGGTCACGAAGTCACGATATAAACACACCAAGCCTATGTCTATCCAATTTTACAGATCTTGACCAGAAGGCAAGATCTCCTCCTTTGATCAAGAAAGTCACGAAGACACTTCAGTAACGATGTTGCCCAAAAGGCATTGAGAATAAATAGACCCAAGACAACCAAGAGGTAGGTCAATACAGACTGCTCTCCAACACTCTTTACCTTCTTGGGCACGAGAGACACTCTCGAATTTAGAACGAGTAATTAAGATCACATCATCTACATCCAACCCAAACAATAAATTTAGCTAGACATAATATTAAACGAAAACACAAAACATATAAGGAAAATCATACTTGAAATTAAACTGGAAATGGTTGCTGCTCAAAAACGTAAGTCAGCAACTAAGGTCTTGACTTCAAGTCAACAACTAAATACTAATGCAGAAATACTGGAAACGAAATAAAATTGCCCGTAGGACTTGGTTCTTCCTAACGCTCTCTTCAAACTAGAATGCAGAACCAAAGCTAATAAATCTCAAATGAACTCCCCTATTACAAAGTGAAGCCGGCCATATATATAGCGATGGAATTAGGGTTAGGATAGAATCTTTGTTGGTTAAGGACTCTTTCCATGCATATTCGCCTCCTTCTTTATCCATGCAGCTGCGATTTACTTCCCTTACGTGGTAGATATCTTCTTGATTAGGTTCGGCTAGGATAAGGAAAGAAATCTTCGATCCTTATCCTCTTTCTTGGAAAAGAAGAAATCTGTTGCTGCTCCGACTCACTTCTTGACTTCAACGTCTGCATCCTGTATCACTTCCTATGCTGACCAAGATCCTGGCTCCTCCGGGTACTCTATCTGTTGGATTCAAGGATATGAGGAGGTACTTCCTGACTTCTAGATTGAATAGAACGTTATTGCCCAGCTACAAGCTTCCAGCCCTATGCCCATTTGCATTGTATCGCCATCTCAGCATCTCAACATCAAATTTTCACCGGATTTGCCCAAGATCCCACCTGTTCTTCCCTGCACACCGTCTCTCGACTTCGTGTCCTCCCAGACACACTTTGACTAGATAAAGACCAAAAAGAACAAGGAAAAACACAAGAAAAGATGGACACAAATATGGGTTCATCACCGTCCCACCGAATACGGCCTAGTTCATAAGGGCACGGAGACTAAGAAAGAGGGTATTAAGTATAAAGAGAGTGTTTAGTGTAGTGTGAATGCAATATTTTATAATGCTAATAAAGTTATAGATGGGACGGTTGAGTGTGTAGTGAGAGTAGGTTAATAGAGTTTAGATGGGATGGTGAGCCATGTATATACACTAATTGTTTCATTTAAAGAAAACAGACCAAGTATAATGGGACGTCCCAAAATGAAAAACAAACCGTATTCATTGGGACAGAAGGAGTACATCTTAATATTAATAAAGATGTAGTGGATGAACAATACAACACCACATCTAATGTAGGATTGTTCACCCGCCAGAAATTATGGAGTGAAGAATAGCATGGTTGGCGAGGGGCATCACTTTTCATTTGCTGCTATAGCTACAATAAAGAGCACGTTTTGAGTTGCTTTTTTTCTGCGAGTGAGCAGTGCACCGCTACCGTTCATCCACCACATTTTTCTTTCTTTTTTATTTTATAATGTAATTTATACTCATTCCGTCTCACCGAATACGACATGTTTTTCATTTTGAGACGTCTCACTGTACTTTGCCTGTTTCCTTTAAAGGAAACAATTAGTTTATATACATGGCTCACCATCCCATCTAAACCCTACTAACCTACTCCCACTACACACTCAACCATCTCATCTATAACTTTATTAGCATTATAAAATATTGCATTCACAGTACACTAAACACTTTCTTTATACTCTATACTCTTTTTCTTACCCTTTTTCTTAGTCTCCGTACCCATATGAACTAGGCCGTATTCGACGGGACGAAGGGAATATTTATCTTTCATCCTATAATACCTGAAATACTTCTAATTACCTAAAATAGTATTACACTCATAAAATACAACAACATGCATGCAAACATAAAATTATTGTTTGGATTTGACATTAACATAAGTATCAAAATAAGGAAAAGTAGCAAATACCCCCTTAGCGTATATACCTCTAGCACATTTATCACGTCGATTTTTTATTTGGAGCTGCTAGCACCCTAACGTGTCATAAGTAGTACGAAAATTCCCTCGCTTCTAACAGACTACTAACACAACAATTTTTTATTTTTTATTTTTTATTTTTAAATTTAATTGTCCACTTTTTTCTCCATTAGTAGCAAATACCCTCTTACGGCAATTCACATTTCAGCTTTTAGTTGATAATTTTCAATAGTTTTTAAAAAATCTAATTTAGTTATCTCATGATTAATATATTATATTATATTTAAATTTTATTCAATTAGTACAAATTAGTTCATAGTGTTTATATTTTGTAAAAGTTAAACATTTTAATTTACAATTTTAGTTAGGATTAATTATTCAATCATTATTCATTTTTATCATTTTTTGCATAATAATTATAAATTAATTAAAAGCAGAATTATAACAACAAGAAGAATAGAAAATGAAGAAAAACGATACAAAAAAAGCAAAAAATTAAAGGAAAAAAGAAAAGTACCACAACACATGTTATAAGAGAAAGCAACATTTTAATTTACAGTTTTAGATAGGATTAATTATTCAATCATTATTCATTTTTATCATTTTTTGCATAATAATTATAAATTAATTAAAAGCAGAATTATAACAACAAGAAGAATAGAAAATGAAGAAAAATGATACAAGAAAAGCAAAAAATTAAAGGAAAAAAGAAAAGTACCACAACACATGTTATAAGAGAAAGCAATATAAGAAAAAAAGAAAAATAGAAAAGCTTTAAATAGCTGTGGTTTATACTCACAGTAGAGGATCTCATCCCCTACTCTCAAGTCTCGCCTCTCAATCTCAACTCTTTTTATCTCTAGTGTAAAACAAATCTCTCTACATTCTGTCGCTCCCCAATGTGCTCTACTCCGAGCAATTCTCGTTTTTCTTACTCTCTTTAGTTCATTGTTTTTTTTTGGTTAAATAAAATTTTTATTTCACCAAAGGGTCAATCATTACAAAGCAACTCAACTGCCTCCTCTAAATCACAAGAAACAAAACCAACAACATGCCCCAACATCCCCTAGCTTCGCATGAATCGTGCAAGCTTTTGATCTCTACAACAGCTCAAAGTTACATGAATCTGCCATTCTCTCACCACTTCCCCAGTAGACTTTTGTTTTTGTTGGAATCTACGCATATTGCGCTCTTTCCATATGAAATATATCGCTATTGAAACCAAGACTCTATACATAACTTGAACTCCCGAATTCGATCCACATTTGGTGATTAGATACTCCTTTTCCTGTTCCCACCCCTGCTTCCTACTTCTCAAATGACACCATGCCATCAACGAGCTCCATACTTGGTCTGAAAATGCGCATGCAAAGAATAGGTGATGGATACTCTCATTTTCCGACTCACATAGAATGCATGTTGGATCACAAACCACTCCTATCTTTAGTAATCTATCACACGTTACCATCCTCCCCATCAAGGCCAACCATGTGATAAATATGCATTTTGGTGGGGCCTTATTATTACACAGCATTCGTCTCCATGCAACACGAGGGGTTGGGCTTCCCATATCCTTATATACCTGTCGAGTTGAGAATCTCCTCTCCTTCAGGACTTCACCCATTGCTTGTTGTTTCCAGATATCTCCTTGCTTTCACAATCTTTCGTACCACCCACGAGGCTTGCTGAGGGACTCTTAAGGTAGAAGGATCTTGCCCTTTGATGTAATACTCGTGAACCCATTTCACCCTGAGTTTGTCTTGTTTCTGAGCCAAGCTCCAAAGCAACTTACAAATTGTAGCTCTATTCCATGTCTTCATATGTATTAGATTCCATCCTCCTGCTAGCTTTGGTTGACACAAATAATCCCATGCAACTAATACTCTTCGAGTGAGATTAGACGTTTTAGTCCAAAGGAAAGCTGTACAAGCTTGTTGTATGAGGTATCAAAAAGACTTAACACCAGTACATTTGCATGCTCAAAAACACTGACTTTATAAGCTGAATTCTCCCTGAGTAAGATAAAAGCTTCGAAGTCTAGCTATCAACTCTCTCCAATATCTTCTTCACAAGGGGTTGACATTGCATCACTGTCAGTTTTCTTGACGAGAGAGGGACCCCCAGATATTTAAAGGGTATCTCTCCTCAAGCTAGCCCCAACTCCTTGATGATAGCTTCCTGTTCTCCAGCATTCACCCCCCCGAAATACACATTACTCTTGGTTGGGTTGGCTTTTAAGCCCGATGCATGTGAAAACTTCCTGAATGAAGTCATGAGCTTTCTCACTGATATCAAATCTCCTCTCATGAACATGATGAGATCATCCGCAAAACAAACATGTGTTATTCCAAACCTTCTACATCTTGGATGATAATTGAAGTCTCCATCCTCTCGCAATTCTTTTAAACACCTACTCAAGTACCCCATGCACAGAACGAAAATATAAGGTGAGATGGGGTCTCCTTGTCTCAGCTCTTTCTTGGCTCTAAATGGTTCTGTTAGCTCCCTATTGACATTCACTGTGTAGGAAACACTTCTAATACATGCCATTATCCATTCTACAAACTGGAAAGGAAATCCCATATCCAATAAAAGGTAATAGACAAAAGGCCACTCCACAGAGTCGTAGGCCTTTTATATATCAACTTTAATCATGCAATGAGGTGAAACATTCCTTCTGGAGTATCCCTTTATCAGCTCGTGACTCAGCAAAATGTTGTCATGTATCACTCTCCACTTAATGAAAACAGACTGGCTTTCACTCACCACAAGACCTAACACACTTTGGAGCCTGTTAGCAAGCACATTTGAGATGATTTTGTATATTATGCTGCAGCAAGCAATAGGACGATAATCTCTTTATGTGGCTTGGATTGCTGACTTTTGGAATGAGGGTGAGAAGGGTCGTATTTAGGGTTGGGGGTAGATATCCTATATTAAAGAATTCTTGTACTGCAGATATCACCTCACTCCCTATCCATTGCCATGCTCTTTTAAAAAAGAAAACATTGAACCTATTCATACCTGGACTCTTGTGAGGATCCATTCTCCACAGAGCAATCTTGATCTCCTCACTTGTAACTCTGTTGCACAAGTTATGAGTGGATGTAAGGGTGGGACCTCTTTCCACTATTGATTTATCAACTCTTGGCAAAGATGTTGCAGCACTCCCCATCAAGTTATAATAGAAACTTCTGACCTCTTCTTTGATATCTTCTTGATTGGCACATCTGCTTCCATCCACTCTTATTAAAAGCTTGATGGCATGTCCACTTGTTCTTGCCTTAGCATAGGTATGAAAAAAAATTGTATTCTTATCTCCAAGTTGTATCCAGTTCATCCTAGCCTTCTGATGCCATATCCGTTCCTCAATGCCACTCCATTTCTCCAGTTCCCTTAGTACCTGTTTCTCTTCCTCCATTAAATCAGAGTTCAGTTTGTCTTCTCTTAGATTTTGTTGAATCTCCTGCAATCGTTCTCTAGCATTCTTCACTCTATCTGCAGTGCTCTTAAACTGTGTGGTATTTAGCTGCTTCAAAGGATGTTTTAACTTCTTCAGCTTGTACCAAAGATTTAAGAGCTTATTGTCATGACAATGCTCAGTCCAAACTCTCTCCACTATAGATTGGAAATCTGCATGATCTGCTAGAACATTAAGAAACCTAAAAGGGGTGTTTCTTTTATGTATTCTCTGCTCAAAATTCAGCAGGAGAGGGCAGTGATCTGAGATGCATCTGTCCAAAATCTCAACTATAACCTCTGGGTATTGTCTAAACCATTCCATATTAGCCACACCTCTGTCAATCAAAGAGTAAATCCTTTGGTCGCCAGTTTGTTGATTGCACCAAGTGAACTGATTTCCCACCATTCTAATTTGAGCAAGATTATTTCTAGACAAACAATCTGCAAAGTCCTTGACCTCCACATCAGTAACTGGTAAACCTTGAAATTGATCTTCAGATCTCAATACAGTGTTGAAATCTCCTCCTATAAGGAGAGGAACAACAATATTGTTGCAAATATTATCCAGAAATCTCCATAGACTCTATCTATTCTCTCTTGAGTTTTGAGCATATACAACCACAAGATGAAACTGTTTACCACTTTGAATATCAGTTATCAAGTTTGATATCCCTTGCTCATGTTGATCAAGCAGCTGCACATCAATTTTTATTGGATTCCACCCAATCCAAACCCTTCATTAACAACTCAAGCATAGTTATTGAAATAGCTCCATTGTGGACTGATCTTCTCAGTAACTTTCTTAAACTTTGCCTGCTTTACCCTGCTTTCTAATATACCTACAATATCTACTTTATTTCTAGCCAAGAAGGCTCTTAATTCCTTCCTTTTGTTTAAAGGGCTTATTGCAGCTCCTTATATTCCACAGTAGCAGCTTCATGATTCCATAGAGGGGATGAGGTCTCCGCCCTCTTGAATCCTTGCCCCTTCTTCTTTATCAAACAACTGATAAGCATTCTCAGTGGATATGCCTATTTCTCCAATTTGAACAGAATACTTTGTACTTTCTTTGGAACTTCCCACCTTTCCTTGCCCAACACATGTAATTCTTCCTCTTCCACATGCATTTCCTCATTCAGCTCCTTGCATTGCATCCCATCACCCTCCACCTCATTGGGTTGAGCCTTAGGTTTCCATTCTTGCCTTGTCTTAGCTCCAGGAGGTGGGATTTTCTTCTCCTTCCATGCAAAATCGTGACCTGCCATTTGACATTGTTTACAGAAGGGAGGGATCCAATCGTAAATAACCTTCTGCATTACATGTTTTCCATCCTCTCCCTCAATCTGAACTGCATATTGTATAGGCTGAGTCACGTCAATCTCAATTAACATTCTGGCATATGAAATTCTCGTCTCTGATGAGGTGAAATCATCAACAAACAACGGCTTTCCCAGCACACTACCTATGTGACTCAATGAGTCAGCTCCCCAACAATTGAGAGGCAGGTTTGGGAGTTGCACCCATAGAGGCACAACCTTCAGAATATCTTCCTTGAAGCAAAAATTTTCAACACAAGCCTTTACAATCACCGGTCTACTACCAAAGGAGTGAGGTCCAGAGTAAAGCACTTCATTCCTGATACCGCCAACGAACATGCGGAAGCAAGACTTGAACACACGTCAGCCAAAAGTTTGATTTAATCTAATTACAAACTGAACTATTAGAGGTTAAGACACTTATTATACTGATCTAAATCGAAAATTGAGTAAGGAACAAAACAAAACATAGAACCAAGACCAATCTATCGATTAAAACCCTAAAAAATAACACGATTGGAATCTATAGCAAATTAACTCCGATTAAGATCAAATTTTAACACAAATTAAAAATTGCAGTCACGAACAACATATCCAAAAATAGCAAATTCGCATGAGTAGAACTCAAAAATGCAGGTGCCCAAATTGGGTTCGATTTAGGATTGTTGGTGATGCGATGAAGTTGAGGAAGGGCTGGTATATATTTGAACTAAGTAGGATGGTGAAAAGAATACAAAGGTAAAGATGGATGATGAAAAATGAGAACAAGAAACAAGACAATTTGGAGATTTACCTCAATAAGGACCCCGAATCGACGAACGCTTGAAACATGTATCACGGAAGCAATTCTCCAGTGGCGTAGTTAACCCGAGACTCACACAAGATCACGAACGAACTATAGATTTCAGATTCAAAGATGCTAAAATCGAATCCTACCAAGAACTAGGGTTTGTGTGCTTTGTAAAACACGTGAGACAATGCTGAAAACGAATCAATTTTTCATTCAAACAAGTCTGTGAACAGTAAATCCAAAAATATTATAAATACTATACTAGTTCCTAAGCTAGGTTTCGAAATTAACAAGTCTTGGGCTTGGAAATTTCGAACTAGGCTAAACTTATAAATTAAATAAAACCATGGGCCCAATACGCCTAAACGAATTACAGTAGTTGGGCTCTAATTAAAAATTGAATAAAACAAAATGTAGAGCTGGAAAAAATAATTAATTCAAATGGCCTAGTTGCTCTCCTCGATGCTCATAAAATTCACCAACTTGTACTGTCGGGATTCAGCTCCATCGTCCTCCAACTTTTTCTGAACATAGCACTTGAAATAACCTTGCAACTTCTTGGCTCTTAATCTCGTCAGTGGACCTCAAAGCTGCAAATCCGAATTTAACGCTTCAGTGCTAGGTCCGGTCTCATCATTCCCCCCTGCTGAAAAGAATTCGTCCTCAAATTCAGCTTCTTCTCAGCATCAAAATCAATTACAGGAAAAGGAGATAAGTCAGAAACATTAAATGTATTGGAACACTTATACTCACCTGAAAGATCAATGCGGTAGGCATTATCATTAACTCGAGCCACCACAGTGAACGGTCCATCTCCACGAAGCATTAGCTTCGACTTCCTTAGATTTGGAAAACGTCCCGGGCTGAAGTGAAGCCAAACCTTATCACCAGGTTTGAACAACACTTGCTTACGGTGCGTATTCGCCTTTGTTGCGTTCCTCACACCTTGAAGCTCAATCCTCATCTTTACTTTCTCATGCATCTCTCGAACCTGTTCAGCCCTACAGGAACCTTGCAAACTCGAAAGATGATCAGTAGGTAAAGGAATAAGATCCGTTGGAGTCAACGGATTAAAGCCATAAACGACCTCAAATGGGGACATATGTGTAGTAGAATGCACAACCCTGCTATAAGCAAATTTAGCAAATGGCAAACATTCTTCCCATGACGTCAAATTATTTTTAACAAGTACACGCAATAAAGTACCTAACGTCTTATTAACTACTTCAGTTTGGCCATGTGTTTGTGGATGACATGCAGTAGAAAATAAAAGTTTGGTACCCAACTTCCCCCATAAAACACGCTAGAAATGTCCCAAAAACTTGGAATCCCTATCAGACACAATGGTTCTAGGAACCCCATGCAGACAAACTACTTCACGAAAGAATAAATTTGCAATGTTAACAGCATCATCAGTTTGTCTGCAAGCAATAAAGTGAGACATCTTGGAAAAATGATCAACTACCACAAAAATAGAATCTTTCCCAGAATTAGATCTAGGCAAACCAAGAATGAAATCCATGGATATATCGACCCAATGGGACGATGGCGCCGACAAAGGAGTGTATAATCCTAAAGGACTCGAAGTAGACTTGGCTTTCCTACAAGTAATACAACGAGAACAGACTCTTTCAATATCACGTTTCATGCGAGGCCAATAAAAATGCTCATGCAAAAGACTCAATGTCTTGGACACACCAAAATGACCCATCAATCCTCCTGCATGTGACTCTACAACTAGCAACTCACGCATGGAACAATCAGGCACACATAATTTTGACTCTTTAAACAACAATCCATCAGACACATAGAACGAATCAATAGCCTTAGACTTAGTTGTACAAGATGCAAATATAGGACCAAAGAACGGATCTGATTCATAGAAAGTCTTAATATGTTCGAATCCTAAGAACTGAGCAGGCATAACAGACATTAAAGTATACCTGCAAGATAAAGCATCAGCAACTACATTTTCTTCTCCTTTCTTGTACTTTATCACATAGGGAAAAGATTCGATGAATTCAACCTACTTGGCATGGCGTGAATTCAGATTCTGCTGCCCTTTCAAATGCTTCAAGGATTCATGATCAGTGTGAATCACGAACTCCTTTGGGTCTCAGATAGTGCTGCCAAGTCTCCAAAGACCTCTTCAAGGCATACAACTCCTTATCGTATGTGGAATACCTAAGGGCTGCTCCATTCAATTTCTCACTGAAAATTGCGACTGGTTTTCTTTCCTGCATCAAAACAGCACTAATGCCTATACCAGAGGCATCACATTCAATCTCGAACATCTTATTAAAATCAGGTAAAGCCAACACAAGAGCATTGCATAATTTTGACTTCAGCAGATTAAAAGCATGCTCTTGTGCTTTGCCCCACTCAAACTTTCTATCTTTCCTACTCAATTCAATCAATAGTGCAGCAATAGAAGAAAAATCTCGCACAAATCGACGATAAAAACCAGCTAATCCATGGAAAAATCTCACATCAGAACACGACTTAGGCGTGGGCCATTCCTCAATGGCTTTCACCTTAGTCCTATCTACCTCAACACCATGACTGCTCACAACAAATCCCAAAAAAACAACCTCATCCATGCAAAAGGAACACTTAGACAGGTTGGCATACAACTTAGCATCACGCAACAATTCAAAAACATGCCTAAGATGTCTAACATGCTCAGAAACACAAGTACTATAGATAAGGATATCATCGAAGTAAACAACAACATACTTTCCAATAACATCACGCAGCACATGATTCATCAAACGCATAAAAGTACTAGGAGCATTAGTAAGTCCAAAAGGCATTACAAGCCATTCATACAAACCATGCTTAGTCTTAAATGCAGTTTTCCATTCATCTCCTTTAGCCATTCTAACTTGAAAATAACCAGAACGCAAATCAATCTTAGAAAATACTGAGGCTCCAGACAACTCATCTAGCATATCATCTAACCTGGGAATGGGAAAACGATACTTTACCGTGATCTTATTGATAGCTCTGCAATCCATACACATACGTCATTCATTTGTCTTCTTTGGCACAAGAATCACAGGAACTGCACATGGCGACATGCTCTCTCTGATTCGCTTATCTTCCAACAATTCTCTAACTTGTTAGTCTATTTCTTTGGTCTCCTCTGGGCTGGTCCGGTAAGCTGGCCTGTTGGAAATGACTGCACCCGGCTGAAAGTCGATCTGATGCTCAATTCCTCGAACTGGCGGCAGACCACTGGGAATCTTTTCTGGGAACACATCCTTGAACTCCTCCATCAAAGGCTGCAAAACAGTAGGAATAATAGGGTCAGAAGTATAATAAGCCTTAAAAGTAACCAGAACGATAGGCTTACCAGCTTTGATGGCTTTTTGAACTCCCTTTGCACTAATGAACAGATTTTTGTGCACTGGGTCTGCATTGTTGGCACTAGAGCTCGGTGGACTTAAAACAGGAGCTGCTCGCTTTGAATTCTTGGTCACTGGAGGTGTGGACTTGTCCTTGGAACGTTTGACAATTTCCTGCTTAGAGATGGCGGCCTCAGCTTTGGCCTTTCTTTCTCGTTCCTCCTTAAACTTCTCCTGCATTCTGACTTGATCCTCAACTACTTCCTTTGGGGACAATGGTTTCAATATGGTCGTCTTTCCTTCTCTTGATATCGCATAAGTGTTCGCGTACCCATCATGGATTGTTTTTCTATCAAACTGCCATGGACGACCTAACAAGATATGTGTTGCCTCCATAGGAATAACATCACAAAGAACTGTGTCAGTAAATCTACCAATAGTAAATTGAACATTTACCTAACACATGACTCTGATCTCGCCTCTGTTTGTAAGCCATTGCAATTTGTATGGCTTTGGATGCTTGTGAGGCACGAGTGCGAGCTTGTCGACTGCATACTGACTAATGGCATTCACCACACTGCCACTGTCAATTATCACGGAGCATGTTTTGTCCTGAACAATGCAACGGGTATAGAAGATGTTTTCCTGTTGGTCTGTCAGATCTTCTTCTCTCAGCATGCTCAAAGTTCGGATAGACACTAGACAATCATGTGCAGGAGGGGTTGTCTCCTCCTCAAATTCGGCCATTAGTATGTTAACCTTTGGCTGATTTTTGGCCTCTGTGGCTTCAGTATCATCTATCTCTTCTTCACTGGCTGATTCCACTTCATTCTGCTCGGTGATGAACATAACACGTCGGTTAGGGCACTGGGCCTGAAAGTGTCCCCAACCATGACACTTGTGACACTGAACGTCACGTGCTCTGCTTGATGTAGCATTCTGAGGTTGACTAAACTGCACTGACCGATTCTGTGAGCTTCTATTTGGCGCACTAAAATCATTCCTGCGGCTGGCCTGGGGTGTAGACTGCTCAAAACGGCAGGCTGGTGGCATAGACTGTGCTGGAGAACGTGTAGGAGGGGTCTTAGGCGTAGATGACTAGACCCTAACCCACGGCGTCCTTGTAGGCGTGGAATGAGAAGAACATCGGCGTCCATCTCTAAGTTGCCGCTCTATAATAGATGCATAATGAACCATTGCCTCAATACTGTCAAAGTCCTTCAGCTCGACTTCACAAGCAATGTCAGGCTTCATTCCTTCAATATACCGGTTGAGTGTAGCAAACAGTGTCTCTTCTTTTCCAACCCGGTTCAAGGTTGTCTCTAATTCCTTGTGATATTCCTCAATTGATCTAGATCCTTGACGAATCTGACTGAGCTTCTTTTCCAATTCTCTTTCATAGTGAACTGGGATGAACCTATCTCTCATAACATCCTTCATCTCCTGTCAAGTATCAATAGGAGGATATCTCTGATTGCGTCGCCGGGTCTGCTGAAACTCCCACCATGTTGCTGCATATCCAGTGTACTCAAGGGAAGCTAGCTGCACTTTCTTAGGCTCTGGGAAGTCATAGCACTCAAAAAAAATTTCAACTTTGCGCTCCCAGTCTAAATAGGCATCTGGATCATGTTTGCCTTCAAACTTTGGAATGGTGGTCTTGATGTTGCCGAGTAGACCATCTGCATTACCATATCTAGGCTGTTCTGGATAGACATTCCTGCGAGCTGCCTGGATAAGTGGTTGGAAGGGAACACCACAACCCCGGCCTCTACCTCGAGCTGCAAAGTCGTTTCTGTCTCTCTGTAGTGGAAAGAACTGAGCTGTATTATCTTCAACTCGTTCATCCTCAAAATGTTCGAACTCTGATACTTCTTTATGATGTTCAAACTCATCTTCTGCCTGTTGATTATTGGCTAATGGTGGTGTCTGAGCTGTACTGAGCTGTTCAAATTTAGCCAACAATTGTGCCATAGTATTCTGGACTTCTGTGAACTGACTCTGTACTTGACTACTCAAAGCATCAAAGTGGTGTTTGGCGTCCCAATCTGGCTGGGAGCCTGAAGACTGTGGTGTCTTTCCCGATTCCATAAAACCTGCACAGTGAACAAACGTAAAGGAATAAAAATAACCTCACAATCCTTACAATGCTCTCGTTTGTTCCCTCAGTATTTTTCCACTCGTGTATATCACTCAAGGATTGAATTATGCAAATTTAGAACAAGCTCACCAAATTTTCGAACTTGATAAGATTCAAGACTGAACCCCTTCGATCCTAGTCAATAGCTCGAACTTGAATCTCGGTGAACCACAGGTTAAAGGTACGACCAATCTCTCAAATCACTTCCAAGAACAATATATCTCAATAATTCGACTCAAATATCACAAAACACGAGCTACTTGGATGAAAAAATGAAAAAAATTCAAAAAAATCAGAAAACCGAAAAAGTTCACAGGGCAATTTCACCTAGAAGATGATGGAATTTGGCCAAAATTACCTATATGTCACAGCAAAGCGGTGAGTCTTGTTCAGAACATCGTTCCGCTTTCGGAATGGTATTATTTAGAAAAATCAGACCTCTGGAGCAAATTTGACGTCCATTTTAAATTCTACCGTCGACGAGGGATTAATAAGGAAAGAAAGTGGCAAATAAGGAATAAAAATGGCACAAAGGCTGAAGGGTGTTTGGTTTTGTAAGGAAAATAAGGAAAGCAGATGGCAAAACCAAATCCAAAACCAAAACTAAATCGCGCAACGAAATAGTTTTGAGTTCGACTAGGAAAGTGACTACCAAAACCAAATCAAACTAGGACTATAACAAACCAATACCAATATAATCACCCAATAACCGAAAATTAAGACTCCAAGAAAGGGAAAATCAAGCTGCAATTCGACGTCCCCAATCGCTAATCGACGAAGGACGACAATGCGACACATACGAGATAATCAAAAGACGGCACTAGTCTACCCAACACAATTACTCACAAAATTTTGATCAAGAACCTATCAAAAATTAACAAAATTAAACCAAGAAAATCAAGATACTCGGTGATCTAAAACTAGGGCTCAATCTCTTCCTTTTTTTATCTTTTTTTTCTCTTTTTTTTTTATAATATGATCGATCCTTTTTGCCCCTAGTATGTCACACTACAGTTTTGGATTGAACCACGACAAGCAAGCTGACGTGGCTCTGATACCAAATTTATGATACGGCCAACGGACATGCAGAAGCAAGACTCGAACACACGTCAGCCGAAAGATTGATTGCAATACCCCGAATTTTTATAAGTCTTTAAGTACGTTCTAAATTTCATAATATGCTTAATTAATATGCCTTGAATAATAAGATTTTTCCAAGAAAAGGAATTTGCTTGAAATGACCAAATTACCCTTATGTGCTTTGACGTGAATTTTCTCGTTTCGATTATTCGAATCGAGTCTGTGATGCATTGATTGAGTTTTATATGAGTTTGAGCATGAGTATGATTTTTGGAGAAATCCGAGAACTTTTACTTTTCAGTGAATAGTAACGAGAATCGAGAAAATACTATTCACCGACGAACTCAGAATTTAACTTAAGTAGTGTCTTTTGAATCTAGAATTCATTCTAAGACCCCTAAGATATGTTAGAAGCTTATCCGAGATCATGTGAGAGAATTCTAAGAGTTTAGTTCTTAATGAATTAATTAGCCGATTGATTTTTAGGTTTTCTTCGTTACTTGAAATTTTAACCTAAAAATTAGATATTCGGAATCCATGATTTATTTCGTGGGACATGAGATAGAGTTGAGGTGTTTTCAATGTCAGAAACAAGACGAGGAGAGTTTAGAGCCGTTTTCAGTATAAATAAAATAACACGGACATATTCTATCGGAAAACTTTTATCCGGGTAAAATTTTAGTAGTAAAAGAGAATCTCTCTCTCATCTCTCTCCCTCTCACCCACCGACCTCACCCCTCTCTCTCCCTAATCTCTCTCCTAGACTACCTAATGTCAAAACCTATATGGAATAATAATGATGATATTCCTTTCACTTGAATTAATTTCTCTCATTGATTAAAGCTAAGTTCATTTCATCATTCATCATTTCATCTATCTCTCTCAAACTCTCTCTCTCTCGTACTCAACCAAAGAAGAAAGAAAGAAAAATTCCTCTCTCCCATCTCTCTCTATGTTGTAGCATACACACACAAGCACATAGTTGGAAAAATTCCATTGAAGCTTCAATCTCCAAGCTTCCAAGCTTCCAAGTTTCAAAGAAGATCATCATCATCCTCTCTAATCCTTCAAACCTTAAATGAAGAGGCAAACAAATTCATCCATTTTTGAGTTCAATTCCAAGAAAATCATCTCTCTCTTTTCTTCTATAATTTCGGCACTCTAGCCCTAAATGAGATGGTTAATTCTTGTTTCATTTTTCTTGAGGTTCAAGATGAAATCCACCATAGAAATTCCAAGCTAGAGATTGAGCTCCCAAATCCCCTCATTTTCGGTCCAAAGAAGAAGCAAGAGAAGAGCTTGGATTTAATCTTTTAAAGTAGGTTAATCATTTTATTAATTGTATATATGTAATCTCTAATCCCTAAAAGAAAGAAATATGCATGTTTTAAATTTATGCTTAGGCAAACTAGGATTTGATGTGAAAATCGAGTGAGAAAATCGTTAGAAAAATCAAGCCCTAGAAATTAATCTAGGTATTAAAAGAGAAAAGAAAAATAAAATTCCCTAAGAAATGATTAAAACTGAAAAATATGGAAAAGAGGAGGAAAATCGATTTTCATGATTTCTTGATTATTTGATGATTTAAATGTGTTTATGAGCATGATTTGCATGATTATTATGCATGAAAAATTGAAGGAAATCCATGCCCTAAATTTTCTATGAATGTCGTGAGTTTTAAGGGCAAGGAGGAGGAATTATTTTGATTATTTGTTTGATGATTTATTGATGTTATGAGCATGAGATAAATAATGAGATTATGATGATTTAAATTCCTTATGTTGATATTATGAGAAAAATCAAGATATATTTATGTTTATGGAAGAAAAATATTTTTGATGATTTTTAGTGATTTTGATGAATTTGATGTTATGAAGATTTGATCATATTTGTATGAAATTTGAAGTCATAGATGTTAATGAGAATTTTGAGATGAAGAAAATGAAAATTTGAGTGCAAAACATGAAAAAAAAATTGAAGGAAAAGAGATGGAATGCCTAGTGTGTATTCCAGGTGTTCTTGGTGAAAATATGAGTTTTTGAATGAGTGTTCTTGGTGTTCTAGGTATTCTTGGTGTTTTTATGAAGATTTAAAGAACAATAAAATTAATTATAAAATAAATTAATTTAGAAATTTTGAGAATAAAAATAATTAGAAAATAAAAAGGAAAATTACTAAGATAATAATGAGTTTTGGAATTGAAAAAAATAAAGAAAAATAATTCTTTATTAAATAATTAGAGTTAAGAGGAGAAAAATTAATTTTAATAATAAGAGATTAAAAAGGGATAATAATAATTGAGGAAAATAAAAGAGGAGTTCGAGATAAGAAAATCGAGTTAAAAGTTGAGTATAAAAATTGAAACGAGTTAGTCGAGGTTAAGTCGTTCAATCGAACAAAAAATAAAAAGAAGTAATCTTAAGTTAAATAAATTTTCTTTTAAAGAGAAATTAATTGAAGAGTCGAGCATAAGAAATTTAGTAAGCCATTAAATCGAGTTTGAGATCATTTATTCGTTTAATAATGAGATTAATAAAAGAGATTTTGAGATAAAAATAATAGAGTTAGAATTAATTAAATTAGAGAATTAAAAGAAAATTTAGTAAGAATTGTTTTGATTTGAGAATCGAGTTATAAATTGATAAGTGTTTAATTGCTCGTTTATTAATAAGTCGAGTGTTGAAGAATTGGCAATGCTTGAGTAGTATAAATCGAGTTTGATTTTCAAGTCTTTTTAATAAGACGCTAAAGTTATCGAGTTTTGAAAATTAATTAAAAGTCGAGATTATATAAAATAAGATTTTAATTGAGAATAAGAAAAGGGATATACTAAATAAAATAAGATAAGAACACGTATGCGAGTATGTGTACGTAGTTGAGAAAAGACGACGTATTTAGGAAATAATGTCGTATTTTGAGTCGAGAAATATTAAGTGAATATTTTCTAAAAACTAAAATCGAGCAAAGTCGAGTCAATTCATAATCGAGTTTGGAATATGAATCATGTTGAATTTATTATTCTTGATTGACTCTAACTGTTTACGTGAAATATTGGTATTTTGTTTGCGATAAAATGACTTGTTCAAATTGTTGAGAATGATTAGATATGCAGCATGATTGCTTGACATGACGACTAGTTGAATCGAGAATTCATGGGAAAAATTTGAATAATATAGTCGAGATAAGAAATATTCCCTTAACTAGTGAGAATTTCTAAATAGAAGTAATTTAGAAACGAGAATGTGAGACGAAGTAATTAGTAACCGAGTAGAGTCGATGAGTCGACAACGAAGAAGTCGAGAAAGGATATTGATTTAGAAAAGATAAAAATAGAAAGAGACGAGTCAAGTAGAAGTCCTTCAGTCGAAGCCAAAATCTACTTTACGTTTTACGCATCGGGAGTCTTATTCTTTATCTCGATGTCAAATTGTGAAGGACCGAGCGAGACGGGAAAATAGCAAGGACGTTGAAAAGAGTAAGCCGCCTAGCTAGAATCTTCGGAAGTCAGGTGGGCTTTTCTAAAACTAAAATCTCAGATAAATGCTATTATTATTATTGAGTATTATTATTTAAGTTTTAAATTCAATTGACTTGCCGTTTTTACATGAGTTTTGGTATGCCTTATCATCTGCTTATGATATGAATGCCCTGTGAAAGACAGGAACCCACGTGTGGTATTTGAATGGTTAGAGGTGACTGTGAGCTTTACTTCGGTTTAGCCAGTCATAGTGTTTGAGAAGGAGGCCTACTTCTCGGCAAAGAGTTAATGTGGTAGATGATACATGCCTTTGATTGAGTATATATTATGTTTTGACTGCGCAGTCTATTCAGAAAGAAAATGTTTTTGCATTCACAAGTAAACGATTCTTATTGCATTAATATTTGTGATGCTTCGGCAAGGCAAGTTCAATTATATAGCTCTAAGAGCAAGTTTTCAAATGTTTTGATACATGTTCACTTTGTACGAAGTACTCAGCCCTGCATGTATTTCTAAACATGCAGGTTAGCGGGATGTGGATGGCGTGGGCGGCTTGGTGGTGTGTTTGTTTTGGTCGAGTAGAAAGTGGACTGGCAATTGCATGTCTTCATACATGTATTTGTTAGGATTGAGTCGAGATTTCCGCTGCAATGCAATGCTATGTTAATTGAAGTCTTTTGATATGTTTTTGAATTATACTCTGATACATGTTCTAATTCACGAGCGATGTGCTCGATACAACTTACCGCTTATCATTTATTCTCGTTTCTTATGAACTTGATATCCTTATTCCGTTTGGGTTTGATATGTAAATTATCCTTGTTCGTTGGATGTTTTAGTTGTGACTTAGAAGCATGTTTTTATTTGTAATCGTTTTCAGTCAATATTCCCTTATTTTTCCCGAGCATGAATCCCTTAATTGAGTTGAGTTGATGGATTGTTAGTAGTGTAAAAGTCGTTAGTCGCACCTCGAAAGTTGGGGTGTGACATAAATTTAATCTAATTACAAACTGAACTATTAGAGGTTAAAACACTTATTATACTGATCTAAAAAGAAAATTGAGCAAGGAACAAAACAAAATATAGAACCAAGACCAATCTATCGATTAAAACCCTAGAAAATAACACGATTGGAATCTATAGCAAATCAACTCCGATTAAGCTCAAATTTTAACACGAATTAAAAATTGCAGTCACGAACAACATATCCAAAAATCAGCAGATTCGCATGAGTAGAACTCAAAAACGCACGGTGCCCAAATTAAGTTCGATTCAGGATTGTTGGTGATGTGATGAAGTTGAGGAAGGGCTGGTATATATTTGAACGAAGTAGGATGCTAAAAAGAAGACAAAGGTAAAGATGGTGGATGGAAAACGAGAACAAGAAACAAGACAATTTGGAGATTTACCTCAATATGGACCCCGAATCGACGAACGATTGAAACACGTATCACGGAAGCAATTCTCCAGTGGCGTAGTTAACCCGAGACCCACACAAGATCACGAACGAACTATAGATTTCAGATTCAAAGATGCCAAAATCGAATCCTACCAAGAACTAGGGTTTGTGTGCTTTGTAAAACACGTGAGACAATGCTGAAAACGAATCAATTTTTCATTCAAACAAGTCTGTGAACAGTAAATCCAAAAAATAATATAAATACTAGACTAGTTCCTAAGCTAGGTTTCGAAATTAACAAGTCTTGGGCTTGGAAATTTCGAACTAGGCTAAACTTATAAAATAAATAAAACCATGGGCCCAATATGCCTAAACAAATTACAGTAGTTGGGCTCTAATTAAAAATTGAATAAAACAAAATGTAGAGCTGGATAAAATAATTAAATCAAGCGGCCTAGTTGCCCTCCTCGATGCTCATAAAATTCACCAACTTGTATTGTCGGGATTCAGCTCCATCGTCCTCCAACTTCTTCTGAACGTAGCACTGGAAATAACCTTGCAACTTCTTGGCTCTTAATCTCGTCACTGGACCTCTAAGCTGTAAATCTGGATTTAACGCTTCAGTACTAGGTCCGGTCTCATCAATTCCTCTCATTCATACTTTTAAATCGTATCACAAAATAGCCTTCACTATGATAGTAAATTTCTGGATCTATGATTGGAAATTGCCTTGTAAGAAAATTACCAATATAGCTAATAGTCGGGGCTTCCCCTATCACAAAGAGTATAATCGATTTCTTCCATTTCAATTTCTCCATATCTAGAGCAGATTTATCCAAACATGCAGTAGAAATACCCTCTTTTATGGTTGGAGCAATATATCCAAGTTTTAGACCCTTATCCGTACTAATCCGTCGCAGATCTGTTCTCAAAGTCTCCTTCTCCATCTCTAATCTCTGATTAGCATCAGTTCTCGCACTTGCTGCCTGTGATGACTCCGGCATTTGAAAATTCTGTGAAAATACTGTTCCGTTGGAGCTAGGTCGTCCCAAATCTTCTTCGCTGTGCGGAATTGCTGCTTGAAACCCAATGTGCATAGATCTCGATCTCTATGGTGTTGTTTGCTAGATTATGCCGGTGTCTACAGCCTTTGTAGGTCTCCCTCGCTGCCCTTTCGCCATGGATTTGTGCACGTTAATCTTCAAATGCTAACGTGCGCATCAAACGCCGGTGTCTACAGCCTTTAGTTCATTGTTGTTATTTTTGCGGATACACTCTAAGTATTTGATAAAACTCCTCACAAAATAATAGTAATACAAAATAAATAAAAAATCAAATTTTGTTAATGGTACTATTAGTAATCCGTTAGAGGCGAGGGCGAATTTGCACTACTCATAGCATGTGGGAATGTGGGCAACTTCAAATAAAAAATTGGAGTGATAAATGTGCAAGAGAGTGTACATTAAGGCCTCGTTTGGTAGAAATACTAATAATATTGAGATAAATAATACAAAGATAAATAATATGGAGATTGTAGGATAAATTATTGAATTTGTCTGTTTGGTAAAAAATATAACAATTTGTATTATCAAAGTTTATTGTTTGGTAGAAGATGTTAAAATCAATATTACGTTACGTAATTATCATTATACCCCTACCCATACCATATCTCTCTCTCTCCTCCAGCCGTCTCTCTCCCTCTCCTCCTCCCTCTCTCCCTCCCCCCTTCTTTCTTCCCTCTCTCACTCTTCCACTCACTCCACCAGCCGCCTCCCCCTCTCCCCCCCCCCCCCCCCTTCACTCTTCCTTCTCGCACTCTTCCACTCACTCCACCAACTCCTCTAGCCGTCTCTCTCCCTCTCCTTATCCCTCTCTCCCTCCTCCCTTCTCTCTTCCCTCTCTCACTCTTCCACTCACTCCACCAGCCGCCTCCCCCTCTCTCCCCCCCTCCCCCTTCACTCTTCCTTCTCGCACTCTTCCACTCACTCCACCAGCCGCCTCCCCCTCTCTCCCCCCCCCCTCCTTCACTCTTCCTTCGCAGGAGTTCGGTGGAGAGGTGGCGCGGAGGGGGAATCATGACGGGGGACAAGGAGTTGCCGGACAGAGAAATGTTGGAAATCAGCGGCGGAGACGTCACAGGGTCGGGCGGACCGGACTGGGAGCGGTCAGGTGGAGCAAAGAATCCGACCTGCCGGACCTTGGGGTCGCTGACGGTGTGGGAGACGCGGCGGGACTCCATTTGGGGTTGGGATTTGGGTTAGGGTTTGGGGGTTTAGACGGAGATCGGATTGGAATTGGATTCTATGTTTCTTGGTTGTATTGTCGTTTCAGATGAGGGTAGAAGTGCACAGGATTATGATGGGCGAAAGTTGCAGGGAATTAAGCTAAATGGTGTGTGGTGGCTCACCGCTCTCTGATAGCGATAGTTGTCCATTTTGGGGTTAATACCGTGCCACTCACCGCAGTGGCGGAGGAAGTGGGCGCGGTGGCGGAGGAGGGGCAGGGAAGGAGTCTATAGAGGAGAGAAAAGAGAGGGATGAAGATGAAGAAGGAAAGGGTGGATTTGTCTTTTTGATGTTTTGTGTGGAGTATTGTAGAAGCTTTATAAATAATACCACCCAAGTGGTGGAATTATTAATATCACTTCAACAGTGAAATTACACCGGGCCTTGAAATTATAAAGGGCTGTCCACATAAATAATATTCTCTACCAAACACTACATTAACCTCTATAAATAATATAGTATGGGTTAATATACCCTACCAAACACAGCCTAAGGGGTATATGCCACTTTTTCCACCAAAATATGAGTGCATAAAAATATTTTATAGTAAAGGTTAAGTTGGTACCTATTAACAGTGAGATTTATTTCAGTGTTAGGCTTTATAGGGGTAGTACACAGTGGAGCACGATCGAGTTAATATTGCTTCAATAAACTCAAATACCTTGCTCGCAAGTCGCAACTTATTGGCCAAACTTTTCGAGTAGAGAGTTGTTTTTAGGCCCGTAACTTTAGGCAAGTTGTAATAGAAGGATAAATTATTGCGGGTTTGTAATTATAGGACAAAATTTAAAAAAGTTAACAATTGAAGAACAAATTTAAGCCTGATTGAGTCAAATAACACATTTTTCTCAGCACAAAGGACTTCACATAAGAAGTAAGATGAATTCTCCATGCATTTTGGCTTAAACTTCTAGCCATTTTATGAGATTAATTTGGCAATATTTTGAAACTAAACAATGTGGAGAATATTCGACTTTTGGAATTGAAATGTTATGTGTCAATTTAGTCTCATTTACCTTGCTTTAGATCTTTAATTTTTTCTATGTTTTTTTGTACAGTTTTGATCTTGCTTCTAATTAATTAAGTTGGGTACATGTGTATTTGCTAAATAACTTTTATTGGCCATATCTAAGGTTTAGGAATATAAATGTTAAAACTATATCTAGCCACGTAGGCATCGGAATACTTAAATCACGCCATGTGAAAAAAAAATGTGTAATTTAGCCTGATCAGGCTCAAATTTGTCATACAATTGCCGAAAATTTTAAATTTTTCCTACAATTGTAAGCCTGCAAAAATTTATACTTCTCTTAGAATTTGTCCAAAGTTATGGACCTAAAAAAACTCTCTACTCAAACTCTTTTGTAGCGCAACCATAACTAGAAACTACAGTAAGCCTAAAAAAAACACTTCTATATTATTGGTTATCAAAACTGTCACAGCCCCAAATCCCGAGGGACGGCAAAGCCGGGGTGCGACTAGGGATTGGATTAAAGAAGCGGGAAAGAAGGGGGAATAAAATAAATAAACACAATAACTAAACAACAACTGATATCTATGAACAGACTTTATTAAAAAGAAAGAGAGTCGACCTCGAAGGATCGCTCGACAGAGTTGTTCTCAAAAGAAACTAAGTTCAAAGTACGGGACTTAGACCCAAAAAGATATACATTGACACAAAAAGAGTTTGGCAGCGGAAAACGTAGAACTAGAACACTACTGTACTTCTTTATTCACAACCTTCTACTCAACCTCCGTCGCTCCCGTCACTCAACCTGCACATTTCATAAAACATATGCAGGGCTAAGTATAAATATACTTAGTGGGCACATTGCCGAAAACATATCATAATAGTACAGATTATTCGGGCATCTTAAAAGTAACGCATCGGGATTTTTCATCAAATGCCCGTGCCTACTAAACATTTTCTTTCTCTTTTCACAATATAGCTTGCGCAAGCCTTTACAGATGTTATGTTCAACTTGCCCAACTTTTGTTTCAACGCCGGGGAAGAGTTAACTTCTTCCACGTACGTTCTATTCACCGCGGCTGGCTACCCCTCAACAGAGTACCACACACACCGGCTACCGTGTACACTAAACCCTGGAAAACCCTTACGGTTAACTCAGCGGTCCGATCGTTTAGTTAGCCCCCTCTGGCTAACTCAGAAAGGCACTTCAAAATACAGTTATCAAAGCAGTAAGTAAACATTTTCGAGCATCGCTCATTTTATTTGATATGTGGAAAAACCCACACATTTTTGATAGAAAGCCCACCTTAGGCGATTACAGAACTAAACACGAGCTTCCGTCTTTGGTCTTCCGTCCTATCCTTGACCTCGACTTCCTCCTTTTATTGCAAATAATCACACTTTATTAAACGGTCGCAACGATAAAAAGAAAAGAATTTGAATTCGTTTAAGACTTTTAGACTTTTGCACTTTTAACTATTCTCTTTCGATTAATGAAGAAACGAGACTCGAACAATTCTCGTTTAGAACTAACTCGACTCCTTACTCGACACTTAGGTCAGTTAATAACGGAAGTCGATAACTTATAACGACTTAGAAGTTCTTAAGGAACGAATGTTAAAAAGAATTCAACTTAAGAAAATAGGTTTACGAAAGTTTCTGCACAAAGCAGTAGTTCTGGAGTTCATACAGAACAGAATTCTGCGAAACAGGGAATGATTTTGGTACCAAAAGAAAGCTACGGGTGTCTAGTTTATTGTTCAATTTACGGATCTCGATTTCGTTAAGCGAGCAGAGAGTTATGACAGTTTTCGTAAAGGGTCGCAAAACAGTCCGAGTTAACCCTAATGCTCGATAAAACTCGACGCACGATTCCCTTAGTTCGATCAATGCTATACACCCTTTATACGCGTGAAACTACTATCATTTTACAGTTAAGACACACGTTTCTTTATCGTGAATACTTTCACGTCTCTTGATTAATAAAACGACGAGCACTTCCTCGTCTTTTTCAACTAATCAATTACTAAACCAAATTTCATTTCAATTCCATTTCAATCTTTAACTTCTATATTCATATCTCGAATGGAAATATCATCAACTACATTCTTGTTCATTAATCGACAACAAACACTAATATCAAATTAGTTTCCTCATTCGACTTCCCTATCGACAATTAAACTCGTCTCTTCGTCTCTTACTTAAAACTCAACTTTCTTAGAATTCGTTCAAACTTTCCAACTACGTTCATTAACAACCAACATTAGCAAATATTCAAACCATAAACCTATATCATTATCCATACTAAACTTATCGATGATTCTTCGTCTCTTACTAGAAATTCAATATTCTCCGAATTCGCTCAAACTTTCCAATTATCAACAACAACTACTAAGATTACTCAATATGAAAACCATATACTTATATCATTATCGAATATTAAATTATCATCGGTTCTTCGTCTCTTATGATTTCTATTTTATTTTTAGAAAATTCTAATTAAATTATATGATGAACTAAATACTTACTACATCTCATAAATCATATTACATCATTCAAATCATAACAATTACTTCATCAGATCCCGACTTCTTTCTCTCTTACAACTTGGTTTCTATTTTTAGAAAATTCTCAATTAATTCCCACATCAATCTACTAATATATAAAACACAAATCCACAAATCAATCATCTAAATTCGAACTTAATCTTCAACTACAAAATTATTATAATTTTCGATTATTATCAAATAATTAGGAGGATGATTTCCACTTAATTTCTATCCATGAAATCCATTCCTAAGCATGAAAATAGCATGAATTAAACTTAGAACATCATCCTACATCTCCATAAAGTTTTCGAGAATAACAATACTTGAAGGAATTGAATTTTATTCGGTTCAAACTATAGAGGAAGCTCTTACCTTAACGATTATGAACTCGGAATTAAGATTGATCAGATGATGAACAAATTGTGGAGCTTGAAAGCTTGAAGAACTTGAGAGCTTCTATGGAGAAAATGAAGAACAAGAGAGAGAAGGGAGAGAGAGGAGAAGGGGCGGCAATGAGGGAGAAGAAAGAGAGAAAGTGGTGAGGTGTTATACTAGATAATTAACAATAAGTAGGATAGAATCTAACAAGGATGACTCATGCCCATAGGTGGCGGTTTGTATAGGATTTTTAGTCGAAAATATCTCATTTACGGGTCTAACACGGCGTATATAAATCGAAAAATTAATTTTCTAGGCGGTTACGTTTTTTACGAAATCTAATTCGACCATTAAATTGGAAATAAATCACTTACTCGGAAAGCATAATTCGATTTCCGAAATTCGAAGAAAAGTCGGGACATGACAGTCCAAATTTCGCTCGGAAAAATAATAAAAACTGACTTTCTCCAGTAGACTCGTATCGCAGAAAAAGTGAATGTAAAGTCAGACGGTTTTTCGATCTGAGTTTTCGAACGAAAATTCTATCGGACGCGAAAACCCTAATACAGTAGTCGTTCAACTGACTTCTGGAACTTATTTTCAGAAATAGATTTCACCGTTAGTTTTAGAATTGAATTTCCTTAACTTAGGCGTGCAAAGCCTTAATTAATTAGAAAATTTTTATTTCTCATCGGAAGAAAATATCTGGGGTATTACAAAAACCTTCCAACATGTATTTTCAAAAATATCTAATATTCCAAGTAGGAGTATCTTATACTTAAAACTCTTAAAATATTTAATATGTGATCACAACTCAATTATTGATTCTCCTTCCATTCACGAAATAATTGTCACTTTTATCATTTAAGTCCGTCCATAAAATATTTGTCACTTCTATTTATGGTAGTAGGGTCCATATAATACATTACCCCCTCCGTCCACGAAACAAAGTCTCATTTGGGTATCGGCACACAAATTAAGAAAGTTGGTAAAGTTATTGTAAGTGGAGTTAATGTCTCACCTATTAAGAGTGGAAGAAGTTGATTGGAAGTTAAAATTATTGTAAGTGGAAAAAATAAAATAGAGTTAAAGTTGTTATTAGTGGAATAAGGGTCCACATATTATGAGTGGAAGTTGTTGTAGGTCTCACTTGATTTGAACGGAAAAAGGTAAGTATGACTTTGTTTTGTGGACAAATTTTTATGGGCGAGTAGGACTTTGTTTCGTGGACGGAAGGAGTATATTTAATCTTATATTTCTCACCACTTCACTCATATTTATTGTGGAACCTACTCCATTCACAATAATATTCACTATTATATATTACTACCTACTATTTTCTTAAAATTCAGAACGTGGAAACTATTTGTGGAGGGAGAGAATATATAAATAATTGGTCTTTCACGTGGAATATATCGGTAAGTGGTGTAGTTTCTTATTTATCGATTAATGGTCTTTAACATTAGTCAAATGTCAGACTTCCAAACTAACACCATGAAGAATTATTACGAAAGACGAGAAAAAATGGAATGTTGCACATCAAAGTCAAAGGAAGGTGAGAAACGATATAATTTTGCAGAATTGAAGTACACATCGTACCAAAATATCACCAAATTTACTAAGATAATTACTCCCTCCATCCTAATATTGACAAGTATTTTGTTTTGAGCCGTTTTATATAACATGATTTATTTATCTTATTTGGCTCTAATTTAGGGCTTAGTATTAAATGTCTTGAAATCTAAAAGCAAAAGCCACTTAAGTTGACTAAATTAACAAGGAGTAAATATTGAATAAAAAACTATCACACACCTTTTATGTCTAATTTTTCTAAGTATCCATACCCAAAATAATGTTGCGCCCATTTCAAAGATCAAGAGGAGTCATTTAATATAACCTTGTAAGTTTGTAACTAAATTCTCTTTCGACCACACAAGTTTTATTTATTGTTTCATTTTTTATACACATAGCGGAGAGTGCAGGTTCGGATGAAAATTTCTTAAACTTGGCTCTCTTTTTATATTGTATCTTTTCTTTTTTTTAGGAGAAATCAAAGTTTTTTATTCTCTAAATCAAAGCGTACAATATCTAAGAGCCAAGATGGGTAGTCCGACTTCCAAATCAAAACACCGTCATTTGCACAAGTAAATTGCGCTAAATTATGAACCGCGCCATTTGTTTCCCAACGAACGTGCGAGAAGTCCACAACAAAACTTTTCTTGGCAGCAGTCTTTTTATGTGATGTTATGTGATGTTATATTTGTGTGAAGGATATTTGGATGACGCATTGCGGATACACGAGATATATTATCATTAACTTTTTTTTAAAGGATATATTATCATAACTTATTATACCATCAATATACAAAACTAAACAGTTCATTTTTTTTGTCGATTCAAAGAAAATTATTTGATGGTTAACTTTTAATTACATTTTAGAAATTTTGAAAGACAGTTGTTCCAACTTACATTGCAGTTTATAGATGTGGTTTGATATATAATGATATCTATAACTACAACATAAATTATTACTCACACACTTTAAATCAAATACTACTCCATCCGTTCTGATATTAATGATTCGTTTCCTTTCGGTACTGAAACTAAAGAGAAGAGAATTAGAGATGAAAAAATGGTGTCACACATGTTTATGTAACTAGTAGAAAGATACGTGCGTTGCACGTATAACTTCTTGTTTAAGATAATTAAATATTTGCAAATAAAAAAAATTGTATATAACATAATTTATGTTACAATATAAATACTTACTACGAAAATTTAACAAAATCAATCTATAACTTCGTCATCTGATTATGCATGGCGAACAAACATTCATATTTTAATCTTACAAGTAAAATTAATAAAAAGAGGGGAAATAATGATCCTATTCATTTCAATCTCTTTTGTCATTTCCTTCCAAATTATAGCGTACTTTATTAGAAAACAAGTTGATGTTAATATGTTTACCTAGTATAAAAATTAGCAATAAATTAAAGGACTTGAGGCAGCGAGAACGATAGGAAATGTATAAAAAGAAAAAGATTTTTATGTAAACCTTAAAATAAGCAAATTAATCTATTATTTAAACATATCTTCTATGTTGTGTACAATTTAAAAAAAAAATTATGACGATGGTAAAAAATATCTATTATAATTTAATTAATTTGATTAACAACCTTAGTACTTACTTAGAAGAATCAAAACGCACGTTATGATATTCCAATCATATGTAGAAAAGCTGTCCTCGGTATTGTTTGTGAAAATAATTCTAAATCACAAACCATATTATACATAATTAGTACTCTAAAAGTGAAAGGGGATTATTTTAATAGAATATCTTTGTTTGGAGTTTCATTTACAGTCAACCAACAATATACTTGAATATTGAAATATTAACAATATAGAAAAAACTGCTAAATATTGTGTTATTTGAATGATTAAATTAAAGTATTATTTTAAAATATATATATATATATATATATATATATATAATCTCTTTAATGGTTCTTGTATTTATATAGTTAAATAATTTTCTAATACATAATAATAAGGGGTATAACAATTTTAAGGTATCCCAACTATCAAGTTTTAATTTCTCATACTCCTTTTTGTTACCTATATTTTCTTTTTCAAATCTAGTATGTGTGTGTGTGTTTATATATATATACACACATATATATTTAATTTTCATTATATTTACATATATATATTCATAATTATTTAAAATTAAACTTTAAATGTTTAGTGTATTACAATGATAAGATGAAAAATTAATTGTCATGTACTATTTGAACTTTAATTTGGTTGAGACTGTGTTTACCAATAAATGTAGATTTAATTACATCATAAATTACATAATTTACACCAAAAATTCATTTTTATCGTTTTTATGTGATGCTTTTAAATTTATGAAATTAATTTATCAATCATTAATTTATATACTTCTCATGAACCATAGTGGCTACAAATACTTCATAATTACAATAAGAAAAATAATTTATAAGTAGATGTTAGAAAAAAGAAAATATTTACATTTGTGAA
The DNA here is from genome assembly GCA_029490685.1 of Schizonepeta tenuifolia. Taxonomy (NCBI): domain Eukaryota; kingdom Viridiplantae; phylum Streptophyta; class Magnoliopsida; order Lamiales; family Lamiaceae; genus Schizonepeta; species Schizonepeta tenuifolia. The sequence continues at coordinate 45,838,011 of CM055958.1, read as the reverse complement.
AATATTTATCAAAGATCAATGTGCTAATGTTCATTTGTGAGAAGTTACGTAGATAATTTGTCCACTAATCAAAACTGCTAAACTACTTACAAATTTCCAAGAATCCATTTGAACTACGAGATCACCCCCTTCATTGTTGGGTGGCGGAGCGATTGTAGCCAGCATCAAAATTTATTTTAAATTTTTACTATTATTTTTATTTTAATACTTGAGAAATTATGATAAATATTTTCAATTTTTCAAACTACACAAAATCAAAGCTCAATTATTGAAACACAATTACATCAGTCATGCTCGATATTTCATTCAATTTTATGTTGTAGTGTGATATTATGCTTTAAAGCTATGAAATTAATTTATCAACCACTAATTTCTTGATTCTCATCATAATAACCATGGGTGCAGACTTATAGGTACTTCATGATAAAATCATATATTAATTCTAATTTAAAAAAAAATTACACAGAAATTTCAATATTGTAATCTCGAGCTATCAAAATGTATGTGTCTTTTCTCTTTCACTTTCGAGTAATAAAACATGTAGGACTACATTATTAATTAATATATTAAGTTGAGTTGTAATAGGAGTAGGACTACATTATTAAATTAAAAAAAAAAAAGAGATAGTAGGAGTAGGATTATATTATAATATTTATAATGAATATAATATAGATTTACACTTTTGCTTTTAAAATAAATATAATAATAAGTATATATTAGGCAAATCAAATTTTGTAAGAATCCGTTCTTTTATAATCGGTATAGATTTTATAAATTATTTAATTCTTGCCAAAAATGTATTTTATAGGTCAATAAATTAGTTGTAGGTAAAGATCTAAGAAGAGAGAGTGAATGGTCTAGGGTTTAGGTAAGGATATAAGATGATTAAAAAAAATTAATTAGATTCTAATTTAGTCCAAAAATAAAATAACTATCAATAGCTAGATTACTCTGAAAAAAAAAATAGTAATCAATATCGAAACTGAGAAAGTAATATATTTTGACTATAATATTTACATGTGCAATCGCGCACACATATATGTGTATACATACTCGGTACACACATTTATTCTATCAACTTTTTTTTTTTTAAAGTTCATAAGAAACACTGTTTCCACTGTTAGACAATTCTCTTAATATCGGTAGTAAGAGATCATTCGTTGAGGACTTGAAGTTGATATGTTAAAATAGCATAATCACATAAGATTAGAATGGAATTTGTGTGCGAATGAACAATTGGAATGATGGTAAAAAATAGACAGAGCGAGTATGTAATATAGTACGTTAAAGGGATAAAAATTAAGAATGAAATATTATTATTTTTCTAATTTTAAATCATTAATTCAGAAAATTTCCATAAGCCCATTTGCATGAGAAACTAAATAGTAGTACTATAATATCGTAACGCAGATACATGATGTGTTATCAAATTTGAATACCATAAGTATTATTATAAAATTCGATAAAAATTGTGATAATATACATGTTGGGAAAATCTGTAAAGTTTTGTGATTTCTACTAAAATTCAACTAACCCTAATTGAGTTAATGTGTTTGTAGTCACTCTTTTGTTAGAGCTCATTGTTTGAGCATAAAGATTTTATCTTTACAGGATCAAATTGAAGAAGACAGTTAAAGACCAAGGTAGCTCAAATTCAGTCAGTTCTAATCTAAGTCGACTCTAGAACTGACCAATGCAGTCCAGCATATTGATCAGCTTTGTTGAAGTCACACGTCCAGAAGTCTGAAGAAGAAGACTTAGAAGACGACAGAGAAAGAGGAACTTGAATTTGAAATTCAAATCTGCTCAAGTACAAGACAGACTGAAAATTTCCTTTTATGGACCGACATCAGAGACATGCTTAAAGCAAATCTCGCAGTTACCATTTTAGAAAAGTTTGCAGAGATTAGGTAAAAGCTATGTTTTTTAGCAGAGGTCAAACGGTTCTTTCCAACGGTAGATCTCCTCTCTATAAGTAGAGACCTTTACTCTTGCAAGAAGACCACTGATCGAGCGCATAAACTTCCAGAGCAAGAAGTATTCAAATATTCTCTCACAGCAAGAAAACAAGTGTTAGAGCTGTTGAAACCAAGTTGCAATGAGCTCGTCCCTTCTCCTTGAATTTCCTTCTACCCTCTCAAAAAGTTATTCTTTGATTGATTCTAGAAGATCCCTCCCTTATTTTCTAAGTAGATTCTTTGTCATAGTTGAATCTCTAAATCTTAGAAAGAAGTATCCACTTCCAAAAGTATAGAAGGTTTTAATAGTTGGAAAAACCCCCAACCCCCTTTCCTTAGGTCCCTGTGAACCCGCAATCAAAGAACTAGGTTATTATGAACCTGTAATCACAACATAGGTGTCGTTCTAACCCGTAATAGAACTGTAGGTGTTGTTCGTACCCATAAACAAATTGTTTAAGTTTATTGGTGCCCGTAAACCAACTCAACATTTGGGAAGTACGCCTAAACTTTCCTAGTGGATTACTAACCCGAAAAACTAGTCGTGGACGTAGGAGGTCTTCTACGAACCATGTAAAAATACTTGTGTATTTACGCTTTCTTTCTTGCTTTTAGTTTGACTAACCAAACTAACTGCATACAAACAAGTTTCCTCAAAACTTCATTAAGACTCTACGATTTGACCTTCGCTAAAAGTTTTTTCAGATAAAGTAACGAGAATTTAATTTCCACCAACTTTCATACACACTCTGACAAACCTCAGTTCGTTTGATGCAATTACATCCTGACCCATATATTCCTTCATACACCAATTCACCCGTTATTGAAACCATTAGTACATGTAATATACATCCCAAACAACGTGCAGGCAGACAGAGGTATAGAGACAGACAGAGGTATAGAGAGAGGGGAGAGAAAACAAACAAATCAAAAATAGGAAAAGAAGTCGCAGCAAGCAAGGCAAAGACGCGGATAGCAGTGTGAACGAAGCAACGAGCGGGCCCCACATCTTCATATGCGTCGAGTCCTGCATGCGCGACACGTGTCCGGACATGTTAGGCGATCGCACGTGGGACATGACAGAACTCCGCGTATTGGATTGGATTGGATTGGATTGGATTGGATTTTGCCAAAGGAGTATTTTCAAATTAAATTGGCCCAGCCAAATTACCCTCTCTTTTTTCACCCCTCTTTTCTGGAATTTGCTTAGCCCAGATCTCTTCTTTAATTAAAAAACTATCTAATCTAATTGGGTAATATTACTAATTAATTAGTATAAAGCGAATACAATCTTTTTCCACTTTCCCATCATTATCATTATCTGGGACACGGTTTATTATAATGGCAAAAATAAGTGGCTAGATTCTCAACCCACCTTAAATAATTAATTGCAACTCAAGTTGACATTTAAGTACTTTCGTAATTCCTTTTTCCTTATGTCGATAAAGAAATTAAAATCTGCAGTTTTTTTCCGAGCCAAAATATTTGCAATTGTTATTTGTGAGTTGATACAAATATCTTCTGTTATATACGTGCCTGAAGCCAAAATATTTTGGAAGGTGAAATTGGGCGAGTATGAGACTCTTCGGAAAAGGGCCAAAAAAAAATATAATACTATGCTTGTTCCTTTTATTATTGGGTTATGGTGCATATATATCCTTAAATTTGATTCCGAAATGTATATATATACTCAGCTTTTATTAATTGTGTTATTAATATTATTTGAAACCAATATTTACGTAGTGAAAAAAAAAAAGAAAAATCGTGAAATCGCTACCACTCCCAATTCGAAGAACCATAATGAGAAATTTATACCAAATGGGGGTGTTGCCCAAGTTTATTTTTTTTAGAAGAATATAATCGGAAGTACTGATTAATCTGTAAAAAAAATATTTTTAAATAATACTTATTCTATTTCTCATTCTTCCAAACTCATATCTGTTTTTGTGTTTGGAATTTCATCGAGCGGTTTATGTGCATGAACCGATATGTGTTGATTACAGAGTAATGAGTACGAAATTAATCTGATTACTGCTAAACTAAGTCACACTCTAGGATAATTACTATTTAATTTAGTTGAAAGACACTTCACTAGTGTTGTTGATTTCACAAACGGTTGATGCGGACAATCCAATTGTGACGTGTATTTGCAATTGACCGTGGGGTTGTTGGATTCGATTCTAAAGGAGGTTTCATACTCATCTCATTTACATATTCGATTTGTGGTTTTTTTTAGCTAAGTAAATATTGGTTTCAAATATTACTAATAACATAATTAATAAAAGGTGAGTAGATAGCTTAGTTGGCCGCCAAATAAGCATCGGGACGTATAATTAATGATTTAGCCCAATCGAGCTCACTTTTGTCCTTCAGATGCCTAATTCGTAAAATATTGTCCTGAAATTGCAAGTCTGCAAAACTTTGTCCTGAAATCGCAAATCCTCCAAAATTATTGTCCTTAAATAACTTTTAACTCTGTAATTTACAAACACCGAATAGCGAAATTGTGGACGATCATTGTCATAAGGAAACATATAGTGAACTACTTGAAGGTACCAGATTCACACCCAGAGTGGTGACCAAAGTGATGACCAAAGTGTTCACCACTTCGGACTGAAGGCAACGGAATTAAAAGAACACAATGGATAAAATTTTCACAAGATTATCAATTAATAATCTTGTGAAATGCCTCAGGGCAAAATATTCACTATATGAAACGTGAACAACGAAAATACTTCGAGTAAACGAGGTCACTAAAAAGAAGACTGATCAACACTCCTTTCACAGAAAGTGGTGACTGATGCAGTCTCAACTACTACTCGAAGAAACAATGAATGAAAAGTCTAAAGCTTAGCTACGAGATATATCTCTGCAAGTTCGATGCATAACAAATGAAATCAGCTATCTATTTATAGTGGCTAACAAACTTGAGCCGCACTCCACACATGATCCACGATCCACGTAATCAGCCCAGATTCTGCAACAGAAGTGCTCACTGCAACATGGGACACTCCCCTGATTTTTCTCAACAGCAACTAACAAACTCCAACAGCTTTTTGCACGTTGCAATCAGCCACTTCCCCATTTATAGCTGCTGCAAACTGATCCATCAAACCTCTTGGAATAAGTCTCCTTTGTACGTGGCACTCTATTCAATTACCTATACAAATAAGACAAGAAATACAAACAAACCATGCAATATAATTTATAAAGCAAGGTTAGCAAAAATACATTAACAATCTCCCCCTTTGTTTGTATTTCTTCCCAAAACCTGTAAAAGCATGAACATATGAAAAACTGCAAAATTCCATAATCACACACAATGAAGCTCAAAGATAAGCTCCCCCTGAGACACACATATGTAAAACTGTAAAAGTTTCACAATCAAATCCTATAACCCTTCAAGATAAAACTCCCCTGACTTAAAACCTCTCCCCCTATCACAAACACAAAAACTCCAAGAAATATATCAAGAAATATACCATCAAAAACCAAAAACAGAAACAAAGATAAAATATCCATCAAGACAAGCATCCAAATAGAATGTCAAAAACCAGCAGGTCTCAAATCCAGAAAAACTAAACAAAGTGTTTAAACCAGAAAAGGCAAAATAGTTTCTGTAAAATCCAATTTCCAAAAATTCCAGCCAGCACATCATCAACACTGCAGGCATCACAACCATCAACACTGCAGGCATCACTGCAGTCACCACGTCCAGCAACATCCATCTTGTCAGTCCAAGTCCTCATCTGTCCCTCCAGCTGTGTGAGCTTGTTCTACATTTGCTTGACCACTTCCTCTGCTTCCTCCAACACCATCTTCATCTCCCCCTTTTTGGGAAGAAAGTAATGCTTGTAAGCTGTCACGGAAAGCCACAAGAGAATCTATCTGTTCGTTGCACCATATAATCTGCCCTTCCAACAAGGAGGCTGAGATAGTCACATTTTCTGCAGAAGATGAGTTAGTTTCAAACACACGAGAAGGAGCTTGAGCATCTCTCCAAGGGAGGTCCTTTTTCCTTGTTGTTCGATGGTAGAAGTTCCTATGAATGGTGACATCCCCCAGTTTCGAAGTAAGCTCAGTACCCCTGGACACTTTAAGACCCTGCTCAACAAGAATACTGAAAATAAGAGAGGGGTGTACCAATAGGCAGTTTGAACTCGGTCTTTTCCCAACTTCGGCAATGTTCTTGAAAATTATCTTCCCTAGATCAAAGGGAATGCCTGCATGGATCTTGTACAAAAGAACAGCATTGTCCCATGGAATTGCGGCTGAATTTGATGTTGGACACCAATTGTAGGTGGACAACCTATGTAAAACTGAGAAAATGGATGTTAAATTCGACAACTTTCGATATGGCTGCCCATTATTGTACCACAAGGCAGAATCTCCCCCTGTGAGGATATTCTCAATTTCTTGAACCTCCTTCTCAGAAAACTCATCAGCCATCACATCAACCTCAGGAAACTTCAGGAATTTGTTGATAACTGATGGAGTGACAGTGTAGATTCTTCCACACACAAATACTTTGCCAAAATTTCTAGAGTGAGTATCAGAAAATTCATGACCGATATTTGAATAGAAATATTTGACCACTTCAGCAGCATACGGACAAGCATAAGTAAGGCTGTGCAACAGATGTCTAGACTCGAATAACTCAATCAAGTTCATCTTAGCATAGTCTTTACAGTTGATTCTTCGTTCATCCCAGATTTCACGACTCTTAAACAAATTCCAGTTATTTCTACCCAAGGTGGTATAGAAGAGATTTGAGACAGCCAACCTTACCTCCATAGGTGGTTCAAGATCCTCCCTCATTCTCTACATGAGACTTAGACTGAGTGGAGGTGGAGACACGTGAAGCCTTCTTAGCCGTCAGTGGAGTCTACTATTTAGATGACCGTGGTGAGAACTCTTTCTTCCGCCGTGGTGAGGACTCCTTTCTCCTCCATGGTGAGGACTCTTTCCTCCTCTTTGACACTGGCGGCTTCTCCATTTCAATTTCATCATCAGGTTCCGAACTTTCCCTCGAAAAAGAAGCAGACTTCTCTTCTTCTTCATGACCGTCATCAGACTCCGAGCTTTGTCCATGAACTTCATCATCATCAGATTCCACAAGAATGGGATTGGCTGGAGATGTGAAATTCAGCTTTGTGCTCCGACCGAATTGGGAAGCGAGGCGAGTTGAGTGACGTTTCGCAGGCGTGGGCACTGACTTCTTTCGTTTAGGATCTGCCTTCTTCTTCGCAACTGGAAGCTTGGTTCGCTTGTTTGGCTTAGATGGAGTGGGGCGAGGAGTGGATGTATCACCCAGATATGGATCAACTGGAATGATTAGTGGAGGGTCGGAAACAAAATCCTCACCTCCATAATCGAACAATGGGTCCAGTTCTTTTTCTTCAAAAGAGGATGGAGGCGGATTCGACGAGGACCCTTGGAGATCAAGGCGGATGAGCCTCTCTGGTGCAGTCAGATTTCTCTCCGTCACAAACTTCGGCGACAGATTGGGGATTTGAGTCGGCTCCGGTGCGGGAAGCTGAAGGGGCGCAGACCAAGCGTCTGATCCGGACCTAAATTCCGGTGAAATCTCCATTGGAGATATGCCAAGAGTCGACGGCAAAGTGGGTGGTTTGAAGATTGATTCTTTGAGGGGAGAGATTTGGAGGAACGGGCTCTGGGTGAGAGCAAACGTTGGTTTTAGGGGAAACATCGACGAGAGCTGGGCTATATATTGACGAGCTTCTGGATTAGAGAGGAGCTCGTCGATTTGTTTCTTCTGCTAGTTATCCATGGCGAGAGATTTGGAAGGGAGAGAATTTAGAGAGTGAGACCGATAGGGAAAAATGGAGGAATGCGGTGAGGGGTTGAAGAAGATGAAAAGGTAGTCAACTATTTATAAGAGAAGAGGGTGAGAGGAATACGAACTGTTAATCGGTTCTAAAAATGAGGAGTATATATCAAAAACACCTTATTTTGAGGAAACTGATGATTTAGAGATAAGTTAGGATTCAAAAACTTTAAGATATTAAGTAGATACGTTCCAGATATATTCAACATCCAGACATCACAATCTTATTTTATTTACAGATTTATTAATACCACCACAAGTGGTGCACATATTTGTCACAACAGTTGTCATTACTTCAATGACCACTTCGGTCAGAGTTTAAAGATTTTTGAAACATCATAAGTAATTTATTGATAAAGCGAAGATGACTGATGGCGAATAGATGAATAACCGAGAGAAACATGTAATCACCACTTATCTAGATCTTTGATCTAGTTATATGGTTTTCTAAGAACAGTCACGGTTTCCCCTTGCTTTGCAAGGCTTTTACATCCTCAAATCAGTCAACCTTCAGTATAGATTATTACTCATGATATAGCAGAAATGGTGACAACAGTGGTGACCACTTTAAACTCAGATAGAGCATAAACCAAGAGATTTCCTTAATTCAGAAAATCTCTCATAACTTAAAGCTTTTGTAAAGATGTCTGCAAACTGTTTTTCTGTACTAATATACTCTAACTTTAAAATTTTCTTCTCAACTAAATCTCTTATAAAATGGTACCTCAAATGAATGTGTTTTGATTTGGAATGGTGGACAGGGTTCTTTGCGAGGTTGATGGCACTTGTGTTGTCACATAGCATTACCAAGGCATTGCTCTCCAGCCCATAGTCATCTAGCATAGATTGCAACCATACCAACTGCGTGGAACAGCTCCCGGCAGCAACATATTCCGATTCCGCTGTTGATAATGAGATGCAGTTTTGTTTCTTGCTGTGCCAAGAAATGAGATTGTTACCGAGATAGCAACAACCACCGCTCGTACTTCTTCGATCATCAATCTCTCCCGCCCAATCAGCATCACTGTAGCCTACTAGGTCCATGGTGGTGTCTTTGGTGAACCACAGACCCAGCTCACATGTGCCGGCTACGTATCGAATGATTCTCTTTACAGCTTTGAGGTGCTCTTCTTTTGGGCAAGACTGGAATCGGGCACATACGCACACACTGTACATGATGTCTGGTCGGCTTGCAGTTAAGTATAAAGGACTGCCGATCATGGACCTGTACAACGTGGGGTCCACTTCAGGGCATACTGCATCCTTTGACAATTTTTCAGTTGTACTCATCGGAGTCCTCATATGCTTGGCATTGTCCAGGCCAAACTTCTTCACCAGATTTTTTGAATATTTTGACTGTGAGACAAAAATCCCATCCTCATTTTGCTTAACTTGCAGCCCAAGAAAGTTGCTTAGCTCTCCAACCATGCTCATTTCAAATGTGGCTGACATAGCCTCCACGAATTCTTTCAAAGCTGCTTCATTTGTGGATCCAAACACTATGTCATCAACATAGATTTGGGCAATAGTGAGCACACCTTTTTCCTTTTTGAGGAAAAGAGTCATATCCGCATGACCCTTGAAGAAACCAAACTCAAGCAAAAAATCAGTTAGACGACTATACCAAGCTCTAGGAGCTTGCTTTAGTCCATATAGAGCCTTATGTAATTTGTAAACATGATCGGGTTTGGTTGGGTCTTCAAATCCCTTAGGTTGCTCTACATATGCTTCTTCTTCTAGAACTCCATTCAAAAAAGTAGCTTTAACATCCATTTGATGAAGAGTTATATTAAGATAGCATGCAATTGCAAACAACAACCTAATAGACTCAATCCTAGCTACAGGAGCAAAGGTCTCATCATAGTCAATTCCCTCAACTTGAGTATATCCTTGAGCAACTAAGCGGGCTTTATTTCTAATAATATTTTCATACTCATTAGTTTTATTTCTAAAGATCCACTTAGGTCCTATTATGTTAACTCCTATAGGTCGAGGTACAAGTGTCCACACTTTATTCCTAACAAATTCAAGAAGTTCAGCTTGCATGGCACTTATCCAAAATTCATCTTTCAAAGCTTCGACTACAGTTTTAGGTTCGAGAGTTGATAAGAATGCTATTACACCTACCTTAGTAATTATGCATGAAAAGCATACCATCCTTACCATCTCTCGGTAATTTACTGGAGTCTTGTCTCTAGTTTTGACCCCTTCACGAACATCTCCAATGACAAGATCAAGAGGATGATCTTTTCTGATCTTGTTGGGCGGATCTCTCCTGATGACTTCAGTAACCTCTTCTGCTTGATCGAACGTAGAGTCAAGCTCAGTTTCTCCTGCAGAAGTGTCAGCAGTAAGTAATCTCTATTGTAGGCGGCACTTCAATGAGCTCTTTATCTCCATTCTCAGTGGTCTTTCCCTGTATCTCAATCAGACTGTCAGTATTATCCTCAGGAGTGTATAAACTCGCAAAATCATCAAAAGTTACATTGACACTCTCCATAACAGTTTTGGTTCTAAGATTGTAAACATGATATGCATGACTATTGAGTGAGTAGCCTAAGAAAACTCCCTTATCACTTTTTGTGTCAAACTTTAGACGCTGGTCCCTATCATTTAACACATAACAAACACAACCAAAAACATGTAGGTATTTTAGGTTGGGTTTCTTACCATTTAGAATTTCATAGGAAGTCATGGTAGTTCCAGTTCTTAGGTTTACACGATTACTGACATGGCTTGCAGTGTTTATGGCTTCGGCCCAAAAGCGTTTAGAAAGATATTTAGAATGCAGCATTACCCTAGCCATTTCTTGCAAGGTTCTATTTTTTGTTTCAGCTACTCCGTTTTGTTGTGGGGTTTTGGGTGCAGAGTACTCATGTTGAATTCCTTCTTTAATACAAAAGTTTATAAGTTGGGAATTTTTAAATTCTTTCCCATGATCAGATATCAAACGTTTTATACGGGATTGATAAAAATTCCTAACTTTAGCATACAATTCCACAAAGGCATCATACGTTTCAGTTTTATCGTTAAGAAATTTTACCCATGCGTATCTCGAGAGATCATCAACGATCACAAATGAATATCTCTTACCTCCCAGGCTTTCTACCTCAGCTGGTCCCATTAGATCCATGTGAAGTAATTCAAAGCAGTTTTGGGTTCCGAAAGGTCTATCTACAGTGGTGACCACTGGATGGGGCACTTTAACCTGCTTTCCAATCTGGCAGTCTCCACAGATTCCAGGGTTGGAGACATTCAATTTCGGAACTCCTAGTACAGCGTTGTATCTCTGGAGTTTTTCGATGTTACGATAGTTGGTGTGTCCCAACTTTTGGTGCCAAAGTTTCAAGTCATTTACCTGCGAATTGAAACACTTGTTACTTTTTATTTCATAAATATTATTAGACGATCTTACTCCAGAAATGACGACTTCATTATCATCATTTACTACTAGACAACTGTGTCTATCAAAAATGACTTTACAGTCATCATCACACAGTTGGCTAATGCTGATAAGATTCGTAGCCAAGCCGTCCACATGTGACACATCGCTGAGTTTGGAGAGCTCCGGCATGTTGAGAGCACCTTTTCCCACAATCTTTCCGTTTGTTCCTCCACCAAATGTGACTTCACATCCGTTGATCTTCTTGTAGTCGGTGAGATATCTTTGGATCCAGTCATGTGTCTAGAACACCCACTGTCAAAGTACCACGATCCATCATCGTTGGGGGTGGCTGCAGTAAAGACCACTCTGCAGGTTTCTGTGTAGGCACTTTTGGGTCTCCATACCCATTTTTGGACTCTGCCCTTGTTGATTGCAACGGATGGTTTCTTAGCTTGATTCCTCATATGAGACACTTTCTTGTGTTCCTGCAAAAGCTTGTAGCAAAAAGGTCTAATATGGCCAGGTAAGTAGCAGTAGTGACATACGTATTTCCTTCGTTTTCTAGAAGTATACTTGGGAGGAGTTTCTTTAGCCTTGACAAATGGTAACCCATGCGTGGACATGATTTGAGGAAAAACAGTCTTAATAGTTTTATTAAAACCAAGACCATGAGATGTTACATGAGTTTGTGACAGGACTTCATCAAGTTTAGAAGTACCTGTGTTCAACTTCTTGAAGGTTTCGTTTACAAGATCAAGTTGAACTTTTAGCTTCCCGATTTCAGCATCCTTTTGGGTCAGCATAACTTCTAATTTTGCAAGAGATGACTTCTGGGCAACATTCTCCACATTGAGAGCTTCATTTTCTTTGCATTGTTTTGCCCATTTAACGTACAACTCCTTGTACATCACTTGCATTTTCACCAACATGTCCAAGGTCTCCTTCTCGGTGACCTCCTCTTCTTCTTCTTCCTCTGAGGTATTAATGACAGTATTAAAACAAAAGAGAGTTTCATAATATGTTTCATCATACCTGTCGGAAGTGATCTCCACGTCACTGAGCACTGTAGACTCCACTTCATATGCCATCATAGTTGCATGCTCTTGAGAAGAGACTTCTGGTGGTTCTTCAACGATTATTCCAGACGTGTCGAGCTCAGTGTCGCTAAGGGACAGAAAAGTGACATGTTTTCCAAGTTTGCGAAAGCTGTTGGCACATTCATTTGCAAAATGGCCATAGCCTTTGCATTCGAAGCATTGTATGCCGGCGAAATCTTTGACCTCCCTTGGCTTGAAGTGTTCTGATGCGGAGCGCTTCATTATCCTCGGATCTCTTCCTGGTGAGCGAACTTGTTCGTACAAAACCAAGGGACCAGATGCTTCTTGACGAGGTTGTCGTTGGTCAACAAATCCCTTCCCTTTTTGTTGGAATTTCGGCTTGTTTGACGCTTTTCGCAGCAATGAATTCAGTTTACGTGTGAGAAGTGCGAAATCTGCATTGCCGGTGATCTCCTCAAGGTCATCGTCTTCCTCAATGATTTGTTCGGAGCTTTCTGAAGATGGCCCGGCTTTCATTGAAAAGCCCTTCTTCTTAGGACTATGCCTATGATTCAGCTCAATCTCAAAGGTTTTGAGATCGTTCATGAGCTTGGTGAACTCCAAGGTGCTTACAGTTGTGGACGTATCGATGGCCACCACTTTCATGTCAAACTGAGAGGTTAGGGTTCTCAAGGCTTTTGAGACTAACTTTTTGTTACTAATGGGATCACCAAGATCTTGACACTCATTGGCGATCTCGAGCAGCTTGTTACAATAGTCACCAACACTTTCATCTTCTTCCATCTTCATACTTTCGAACTTTGAGATGAGAATGCGATGCCTTGATTCCTTGATGCTGTTGTCTCCTTCACAATGTTGTTGAAGGATGTCCCAAGCTTCTTTGGCTGACTCACAATTTCTTATGAGTTTGAACATTTGAACGTCAATGGATGATTGAATGGCATTGAGAGCTTTGTCGTTGTAGGTTGCTTCATCGATCTGTTCTCTTGTCCAGTTATCTTCATGAATTCGAACCCAGTCACCATCTGCATCTAAGACTTCTGGACAGCTTTCCATGCTCTCGCATCAATTGCTTTGATGCACGATCTCATTCGAACCTTCCAAAAGGAATAGTTCATGCCATCAAGGATGGGAGGCTTGTTGAACAACGGGTTTGTCTGGTCCATTGTGTCTCGAAAAACAGGATCAACAATTAGTGTATCAAGTGGTTGCTCTGATACCAATTGAAGGTACCAGATTCACACCCAGAGTGGTGACCAAAGTGATGACCAAAGTGTTCACCACTTCGGACTGAAGGCAGCGGAATTAAAAGAACACAATGGATAAAATTTTCACAAGATTATCAATTAATAATCTTGTGAAGTGCCTCAGGGCAAAATATTCACTATATGAAACGTGAACAACGAAAATACTTCGAGTAAACGAGGTCACTAAAAAGAAGACTGATCAACACTCCTTTCACAGAAAGTGGTGACTGATGCAGTCTCAACTACTACTCGAAGAAACAATGAATGAAAAGTCTAAAGCTTAGCTACGAGATATATCTCTGCAAATTCGATGCATAACAAATGAAATCAGCTATCTATTTATAGTGGCTAACAAACTTGAGCCGCACTCCACACATGATCCACGATCCACGTAATCAGCCCAGATTCTGTAACAGAAGTGCTCACTGCAACATGGGACACTCCCCTGAGTTTTCTCAACAGCAACTAACAAACTCCAACAGCTTTTTGCACGTTGCAATCAGCCACTTCCCCATTTATAGCTGCTGCAAACTGATCCATCAAACCTCTTGGAATAAGTCTCCTTTATATGTGGCACTCTATTCAATTACCTATACAATAAGACAAGAAATACAAACAAACCATGCAATATAATTTATAAAGCAAGGTTAGCAAAAATACATTAACACTACTTTTGTCATCATATATATAATTAAAAAAAAAAGGAACAAGAAAATCTTTACCCTCGTTATAATTTTTTTTTAATATGCCATGTTATAAAAATATGTGATTGTTACATGGAATCACATGCGTCATTTTCCGCGATATATTATGTAAGAATAAAATTGTTTATTATTGTAATACATATTGTGCATCTCGTGCACTTTTCCTCCGAGAACATTATTTTGTTTGAACTGATGCAGATTTCCGTGCATCGAAAACTTGAATTAGAACAGCTTCAAATTCAACCTAAGTACATAACAAACTTTTATTATCTATACATTTTGATTTTATATTAGTATTTCATAAATAGCAACCTATATACAGCGCAAATATCATCGTGCCTATATATAAAAAAGGAAATTATAATAATTAATTATATGCTCCATAACCCAACATAATAAATCACCGAAAAATTATACTCCATCCGATCCATTAAAATTGTCATGTTATTATTCGGTACGAAGATTAATTAAGAATAAGTGTAAAAAGATAGAAAATTAGTAGGTCCCATCACTTTTGAAGGTTTAAAACTTTTCTTTATTTTAAAGATGATAATATTGAGTGAAACACTTAAATAAGAAAATGATGATAATATGAGTGAGTCGGAGGAAGTATATATAGAATGTACCAAAAAAAAATAATTTGTAGTACTTGCTAAAATAGTAATCAATAAATTATCATAATATTTCATAGATTACAAAATCATAAACTAAAATCCTAGAAATAAAGCCTTGTGGTTCAAGCATTACAACTGGTGTGGAGAACCAAAAAAGCAAAGCCCCACAAGAAACAAAAAGAACCCCGTCAGCCTGACGTCACCCCTACCACAATATGAACAAATGTGGATGGCCCAATAATAAAAGTATTAATTTTAAAGATATTTTACTGTGCAGTTTAAAAAAAGAAATAGTTCTATTCCATCAGAAAATAGTAGTAATAAGTTTCCGCGTAGAGGGATGAGATAGACCACTAGGACAAGAAAGAAGAAACTCCAAACAAATTTTGTATTCTTTTCTATACCCAATTTCATAATTCATTTCACATTGCATGAATAGTAACTCGATTGTAAAACAAGTACATCGTATTTCAAATCTGTACATTATTATGTTACTAATATTTTACACACGACGCGTAACTGAAGAAACCTAAAATAGTTATAAATGGAAGCACGATAAAAATAAAAGAATGCTCTCGACAAACTGTACGGTAATAAACTTGGCAAAAAAAAAAAAAACGAAAAGGGATTTGATAGAGAGAGAGAAATCCAGATTTGTATTTTCCATTCATTTTATTATTCTTCCAAGACCCTTTGACACCTAAGCCAAACTGAAAATCATTCTTTTCCTTTATGAAAAATCTCTTTAATTTTTCCAGATTTTCACACTATATTTTCACACCACCCTTTTCATATAATATCAATCAACAAACCCTTTTTCCTTGAGTTTTCTCCTTTCCACCAAATCTTCCTTTCTCTCTCAACAAATCTTCATCTTTTGCGTTAATATATATGGATCAAGGGCATCATCTTCATCATCAGCAGCTCCACCACCAATACTCGGCAGCCGCCGTGAGCGCTGACGGCGGTGGCGGAGATAGGTTTCCTCAATGGAGTATTCAAGAAACCCGGGATTTCTTGATGATTCGGGCCGAGCTCGACCCGAATTTCATGGAGACTAAGCGTAATAAGCTTCTATGGGAGGTGATTTCGACCCGGATGAAAGAAAAGGGTTATAGCAGAAGCGCTGAGCAGTGCAAGTGCAAATGGAAAAACCTCGTCACCAGATACAAGGTATAATATATAAAACACACATACCCACTTGGGTGTGTGTGTGTTTACCCCCCTATTTTGATTTTGATGTGTGATCATCGAATCAAGAAACATACGTAAGTATTATTAGATGAATTAATATGTAATAAATTGTAGTATTTCGATTAATCAGATCTCTATCAAGTTGTTAGTATGACGTATTGTTAATCTCTCTCTCTCTCTCTCTCTCTCGCTATATATAGTATATATATATATATATATATATATATATATATATATATAGGAAGAATTGATTTACACTAGCTAGTTTCTTTGAGAAATTTCGTCAAAAATATCAATAACTTGTCTTAGAAGATTCATGTAACAACATAGTAAATTAGATTACGAAAAGCAAAATAAAATTGTGGCACTTATTAAATTTGATTATGCAAATAAAATATTTAGGGATGTGAAACAATGGAGACAGAAGCGATGAGGCAGCAATTCCCATTCTACAACGAGCTGCAGACCATATTCACCACCAGAATGCAAAGAATGCTGTGGCTGGAGGCGGAGGGCAGCGGCAGCGCCGCCACGACTTCGAAGAAGAAGGCGGCGACGCAGTTCTCCTCGGACGAAGACGACGAGAACGAGGAGAGCGAGGGCGGCGGCGGCGGCGGCGTCCCGAAGAAGAAAAGAAAAGTGAAGGGCGGAAACACTACAAATGCAAATCCGAATTCAAATTCAGTGGTGGGCGGGATAAGGGAAATGATGGAAGAATTCATGAAGCAGCAAATGCAGATCGAAATGCAGTGGATGAAGGCGTACGAGGCGAGAGAGGAAGAGCGGCGGATCAAAGAGATGGAGTGGCGGCAAACGATGGAGGCGTTGGAGAATGAGAGGATGATGATGGAGAAGAGGTGGAGAGAGAGAGAGGAACAAAGGAAGATGAGAGAGGAAGCTAGAGCTGAGAAAAGGGATGCTCTTATTACAGCGCTTTTGAACAAGCTTAGAAGAGAAGATAACATGTAAGAATTTAGTATGTCACTTAAGTTTTTTCTCATCTTCTTCTCTCTCATGGTCATGGATATCTTAGGTTTCTTAATTTCATGAAACTTTTTTTTTTATTGTTTAGTTAGTTAATAACTTAATTTACATACTTTCATTCATTATTGATTGAAATTTCATCCTACGATTATGTTTGTGCCATTGTTAGAATGTTGGGAGTTTCATGAGCGTTGAAGTTTTCAAATTTCTTGGAGTAGAAAACATTAAAAAAAATATATTAATTGTTGAGAGATGTGAATCCCATTTTATGAAGATTCATATAATTTTCTTGTGTTTTGGTGAGCTAATTAAAAACTACCGGTGAAATGAATCTCTACCTATCTCATGCTCATGCAAATAACTAGAGTTTGTGCTGCATAATGATTTAGTGATAAATAAAATTAAATATGAGAATCCATCAGATAATATATTAATGCAGTAATTATTGATTCAAGCTAGTGTATTATGAGGATTATAGGTGTAATATCCAATACTAGCGCTCGTCAAAATTGCTCCAATATACTTCTCATTATCTTGAATTATAAAAAGAGAAAGATATGATGGTAATTTTGTTTCTTTTGATTTTTTGTGGTGATGCATGAAGTCAAAATGTGATATTGATTTTGGGTACACAAATGGATTAAGCAATATGAACATCGATAATAATTTAGATGATTATCTTTAAATGAAGGTGGTGGGCATTCACATTATATATATAGGGTCATCATTAAGTAGAGTAATCACCACGCGTACATGGTTTATTATCTGTATGATATACTTATAGTATATTTTAATTGTAATAATACTTTTTTCATTACTTATCTGATTTGAGGTTTTTTTCCAGCTTAGAATGATCATGATATTTCCCAAAAGGTAACGAGGATATAGGACCTTATTTTATTTTGCCATATGTATATAATATTTGTATTATACTTGTCATGAAATGCATTCATAATTGAAGTAATTTTATTTTTAAAAGAAGATATTATTTCGGGTGTACACCCTTTTTACTATTTTTTTTTTCAAATTCCACCTTGTCTGAACTAATATTGTTGGCAGGTTGAAAGAACAGGTGAAATTATAGGGAAGGAAAAGATATGAGTATATTTTAACTTTCAGGGAAATTGTAATTTTACATTTGATTGTGAGGGGAATGAAGTGTTTATTGGATCTTATCCTATATATATTTGCTCCTAGAGAGCCATAGCCTATATTAAAGAAAGGGTGATGAAACTGGCGATTAAAATAAGTTTTTTGGGCGTATGAAAAAAATTACTGTTTTTCTTGAATTTGATGTGTCCCAATTTGATGCATGCATGTATATATAGTGAGGATGATCAGGTGAAAAATGAGGATAAATGTGGAACCTTGATCTTTTTTAATTAATGATTAAGATTTAACGATACATTAAGTTACAGGTTTATGCATTATGCTATTTTATATATATATATATATATATATATAGAGAGAGAGAGAGAGAGATGAATTAAGCAGGGAATATGTTTTCGATTATTATTATTTTCCTTTATTTTCTTTGTTTGCATTCAGAGGCGGATTCAATACCCGGGCGACCCCGGCGGTCGCCCGCCGGCCTGGGTAACATTTTCTTTATAACTATATTTTTGTTGATTTTTTTTCTTTCACTTTTATATGTATAATTGTAGGTTTGTCCGTCCAAATTTACGACTAAATACATAAACGTAATCTCGTCCGGTCTCATTCCAAATCCTAGCCCCGCCCCTCTTTGCATTGCGGTGTGCACATGCATGCAGTAGTAGAAAGTACCTTACTGAGTAAACATATACTCCACCGGAATGACCGGATGATATAATTATGGAATTATTATGTATTTACATTTATTGTACATGTTTTGTTTAAAGGGCAACTTTGTGCATGTTTTTTTGGGAAGCAATTTTTGTATACATGTGGAGTGTACGCGTAACATTAATATTATTTTTAACATACAAAAACTGGTGATAAATTTTCAAGGAACAGCGTGCGAGACGAATGTAAAAACCCAAGAATTTCCCATTATTTTTGTTTTTAGGTCTATGTTCTTCTAGTAGTATAAATTGTTGTTAATTAGTACTAAAGTATATCTTATGATTACTGGAGATGGTCATATTAGAATTAGAAATATAAATATTTAGTATTGTTATTAATTAGTATTGACATATATTTCCAGCTCTAATTAATGTCGACCGTATATGCTTTATTTAGTGCTTTATTTTAGAGTTAAATTTCATAGACATCACGCACGTATAATCACAAGCTGTTTCAAAATTGATCAACCGATTCAGTAAAACAATTCAATAGAAATTAAAGGAATACTATTTACTCAAAAAGGGATCTCTCTCGAGCGGGATCTTCATTTTTTCGGTTGGGATCTTAATTTAGTTTAGGATTATAAGGTTAAACTCAATTTGATTATTATTATATTACGATACTTAATTACTAAATAATTATGAAATTAAAAATTAATTCAATTATTAAATAATGATTCAGCATAATTAATCATTTAATGACTGTCCACAATACAATAAATCATGAAGGAAAATACACGTTTCTTACACATCTCTTACACATGATGTATACAGGAGATGTGTAAGAAAGTACTAATATATATTTATCTTGTGACTTATGGTGCTTGGAAGGTTATCAACTTGTGATAATTTGGAGAAAATAGGCATCCATATTGATCCTCTGTGCTGCATTTGTGAGAAGGATGTTGAAAGCATCAATCATTTGTTCTTTGCATGTGAGTTTTCGACCAAGATTTGGATTAGTGTTACTGCATGGGGTGGAGTGTCTAAACCTGCTAAATCGTGGCACGACGAGAAAGTTTTTCTGTTAACACAGTGTGGTTCTAACTTGAGACGGCAGAAGATGTACATGATGTTGTTGACTATATATTGTGGTTTATCAAGTTTGGAAGGAGAGAAACAAGAGAAAATTTCAAGATATTGTGATGACTGAAGAGAGTGTGATCAAGCAATGTGAAGTAATGGCTGCAGTAAGATGTCAATTGGATCCTAGGTTAGCTAGGTTGTTGCAATCTTCGCACTAGTTGTCTTGAGTTTTGGCTTCTGAGCTTTGAGTTGTATCTGTTCTTTATTTGATCAATGGTGAAATAATAAATTTTTTTACCAAAAAGAGAAAGTACCAATCATTGCTAAATATTATAATACAATTTTCATAAAATGTGCATTTCACATTAAAAAAAGGAGGAGGGATGCGTAAAAATGAGTATATTTATGGATTAATGAGACAAATATTTAATTAAAAGAATTTTTAAGATTTGCTCAAAATTCCACAAACAAAAACCGGCTAGACTGGAATGGGTGGTGTCCCCCACTAAATAAGGAATTAGCGGTTACAAAATAAAAAATAAAAAAACTAAAAAAATCCTTACAACCACAAATGGATGCACAAATGATTATATGAATGCTATTAAATCCCAACCACAAAATCAACCAAATCAAAGGTAATACAGTGGTTTCTACTTTCTATAGGGGTGATTTCTATTTGATCCATATCCATTATTGTTAATTAGGCTCTTAGTTAATTTAATTGCCATAGTTAATATACATACCAATAACAGTACAAAAAACATAACAACATTGATTCAAAAAAAAAATGATATAACATAATTACATAACAACATCAGAAGATTTGTTAAAACCAAAAACTGCCGCCATATTCAAGTTAATCATAAGCGCCACTAAGAAAGTAAAAAAGGTTTCATCATTAGCCATTATAATTCAAGTATGATATATATAGGATAATTTGCATTCACAAATACTCGTATGCGGCAGGTCGCACCCCATGCGATCGCGCGTAGGGTGCGTGGGGTGCACGCGCCTCACCCACGCGCGGCGTGTGGGGTGCACGCGCCTATTTTTTTTCGATTTTTTTCCTATTTTCCTGTATTCTAGTTTCCTGTTTTTTTTAATTATTTTTCAGCTTTTATTTTAATTTTTTTTTAAATCTAATTTTTTTGCACCTTTTTTTTGTTTGCCTCTTCGTTTTTTTGTTTGCCTCTTCTTCTTTGATCAAGATTCGAGCAAGGGGAGCCGGAGGCCTCGGAGCGAGCCAAAAAAGTTCAAATTGTTATCCGCCGATTATCCTTATATTAATAATTAGAGCGAAGGCGGAGCCAAAATAAAAAACAAAAATGATCGGGTCAACGGGTCAAATCCAAGTTGACCGGGTCAATCCGACCTGACCCAGTCGCATGTCAAATGCAACCTGCCGCACAACCACACAGGAGAGTTGCTCATTTGCAATTATATATCCACCGAACTTTCATTGTAGTTACCATCTAAACCAATTCTTTAAAAAATGTTTATCATCTAGTTTTCGTAGCAATTGAAGTAAAATAGGATGGAAACACTACTCAAATCATATAATTTAATAAATATAGATAACTTTATTTGAAATTTTACTAAAAAACATATGAATCTTTCAAACCAAATTATCAAAAGAAAAAAAAAACAAAGATAGGGCTAATATAATAACGAATTTACCTTTTACATTTATCCAATCAATTACTTATTTGATACCGTTAAGCATAGAACGAGAATATATAGAAAATGGATCAATAAATGTATAACTAATTAACTATAATTATAAAAGGTAATGTTATTTGGACACTATGTTTAGCCATCATTATATTATTAAAAGGAAAACGATTCTTGCTTTGAAAAATTCTACGTGGCACCCTTTTTAATCCTTCATTCTTATTTAATTTAATTACTAAAAGGAAAACGATTCTTCCTTTAAAAAATCCTACTTGGCACCCTTCTTAATCCTCAATTTCAATTTATCTAAATTCTCAAAATTTTGAATTTTTAAATGTAAAATAATAGATTTTAAATATCTACTAAAATCTTGTGTCCTACATCGATTTTTTAATAAAACTTCACCTATTGAAAAACCTATAAATACGTGAAATCAATGTGTATTTTCTCATTTTTTGCTCCACCAGATTTATTTGGCCAAGTTATATATTAGTCGGCCGAATAAATAACTATATTTTTATAATTTTTAATTAATTCCCCTCTTAATCCTCCATTCCTATTTATTTAAATTCTCAAAATTTTGAATTTGTAAATGTAAAATAATAGATTTTAAATATCTACTAAAATCTTGTGTCCCACATCGGTTTTTCAATAAAACTTCACCTATTGAAAAGCCTATAAATACGTGGAATCAATGTGTGTATTTTCTCATTTTTTGTTCCACCAGATTTATTTGGCCAAGTTATATATTAGTCGGCCGAATAAATAACTATATTTTTATAATTTTTAATTAATTTGGCCAATTTATTAGTTGACCGAATGGATAATTAATTTTTGAAGGGAACTAATTTATTATTTGGCCGAATAAATAATTCCAAAATAATTTAGCTAATTTATTAATATATGCGTTTCATATTAGCCAATTTTACAGTACAAAAATACGTACACAAACATGATTTGAAGCTTGGTCAACAACGAGTCGTAAGGTTATTCTACTGTAAACCTATCAGTATTATTTTTCTGAAAAACGTAACTAAAAGACATGCATGCTCATATACATAATTGAATTCAGAATATTATTATATCAAATCAATATTTTATGAACTTAATAGTTGCATGAATTGATTAGAATCTCAAATGTAAATCATAACTAAGTCAACTAACATTAAACATAATGTTCAATATTATCATTAATCAAGTATTATAATTTTTGAATTTTTAAATGCAAAATAATAAATTTTAAATATCGATTCAAATCTTGTGTCTCACATCGATTTTTTAATGAAACTCCACCTATTAAAAAACCTATAAATATCTAGATTCAATTTGTATTTCCTCATCTTTTGCTCCACCAGTTTTATTTGACCAATTTATTTATTAGTCGGGCGAATAAATAACTATATATATTTTTATAATTTATTTATTTTGGCTAATTTATTAGTTGACCGAATAAAAATATTATTTTTTGTAGGGACTAATTTATTAGTTGGTCGAATAAATGGTTCCAAAATTATTTGGCTAATTTATTGGTTGGGAATTAAAATTTTAAATAGTCTAATAATTTTTATTTAATTTGTAAAAAAAATATTAATTTTTAATTTGCCAATTAATTAGGTAGACGGGCCAATTCTTAACTGACGGGTACCTCAACTCGAGATCCCATGTGGCACATCTCCATTCTTTATTCTTATTTATTTTAAAGTTTTCATTTTATTCATTTTGTTTATGTATTTTCTAAAATCTATAATCGTCATCTATGAATTGATTTTTACGTTATTTGGAGTTGAGTTTCCAACTTTGCATAATTTATAATCGTAATTAATGAATATTACTATACAGTTAATACAACAACGAATAGTACAATCAATTATGTTTTATTAAGTTTTAGTTTTATATAAATTCTAAACGAGTATTATAAACTACAGTTATAAATCTAAATCGTGGTTAATGACCCGATTCTGACTCAGAACTGTGGCGGTAGACGGACCAATTCCCAACCAAAAGATATTGATATACGGATTTTTTTTAAAAGAACACACATGGCTAATTTTTTAATTGGGTTTGAAACAAGTACAAGTATATAAATTTCAAATATATTTGAATAATTCTAATCACACCATCTCATATTTGGTTAATAGTCTCCGTTGGAAAACATAAATATGTAGCAAAATTGGCAGAAAAATTACTATCGATTTGTCAACGATCCAATTCCAACCAAGAATTGCGCGCATAAAGGATCCAATTCATTACTGGCCAGACAATTTTTTTTTATACATAATTTTGAACTCATAAAATTAAGGATATTTAGGGTCAACTTTTATTGTATAATATTGGCTAAGTTAGAATTTTTAATAAACATAACTATATGAGTTTGAGACGTAAACATGTAGTTAATTACTTTTAAACTGAATTTGAGATATGTTCAGGGACATATATATTCTAAACGTGTTTAGTAGATTTCATAATCGAACGATTTAACCCTAAAATAATTAATAAGTTATATTTTTCTTAATTTCTAACATATTAGTACTATCTAATAATTTTATTAAAGATAATTTCCCAATTAATTTTTTTTTATTAAATTTTAGGTCTATATAAATTTAAAACGAATTCTAAATTAGGCACTTATAAATCAGAGTCGTGGTCAAAAGGGCCAATTCCGACTGTGAACCGTGGCGGTAGACGGATCAATTCCGAACCAATTGGTGTTGCTATACGATTTTTTTTTTTTTAGGAACAGATGACTATTTTTTTAATCGGGTTTGAAACAAGTACGAGTATATAAATTTCAAACGGGTTTGAATAACCCTAAAAAAATCTGTCTCGAATTGTTTGATTAATTATCTTCGTTGGAAAACATCGAATGTGTAGGAAAATTGGTAGAAAAATTATTAACGATTTGTCAATGAGCCAGTTTCAATCATGAATTGTGTGATTACTGGTAGGGCAACTTTTAATTTAATAATTGTATATTGAACTCTAAAAGTAAGGATATTTATGGTCAACTTTTATTTTATATCATTGGCTAAGTTATTTTTCAAATCCTATATATCATTCTACGTAAAGTTTTGTAAAAAAGCAAAACTATCAAGTGCATAGTTAAACCAATTCCTGAAATTCTATTCTTATTTAAATCAAAGTTCTTCTTAAAGCTGGTAAAAAAGAAAACGAATGTTATCATTATTTCTCTGTGAATATATTTGGAAGATGATTATTTATATAATACTACAATTTATAATATGAATTTTTATTTATTAAATATTATGTGAATATTTTTGGAAGATAGTTACTTATATATATAATTTCAGGTACAGAAGAAAACAAATGTCAACATTAATTTTTCTTTTGATATATTTGAAAGATGATTATTTATATAATACAAAATCAGTATTATAGTCAATTGGCCGATTCGGTTCCGAGTCGCAATCGTCGGGGTAGACTGGATGATTGCGAAGTGTTGGTTTAAGTTTCTTTTTTCTTGCGAATATTACTGTACAATTAACGACGAGAACATATAGTACAATCAATTTTTTTTATTAAGGGATATATAAATTCTTACGAGTTTCATAAATTAGAGTTAGAGGCTTTTTAGGACACTTAAATAGAGGGTAGTGCCCATTCAGGACACCTCATTACGGCCCTTCGATTTGAGGACAGTAAACAATTAGTAACCCCTCCGTAGGACATTTTTTGGCCCGAATGGGCCCGATTACCACATGTCTGCCATATGTCTGCCACCTCAGCCTCCAATCATCCTCCACTAACTCCTCTCTCACCCCTCTCTATCTCACTACGGGATTTTTTCCCTCCTAGCAAGTGATCACTCCGTTTAAAACCGCGCCGCAGCTGAAGCTGTCGTTGGAGACGACCTTCGTGTACACGGAGGCGGCAGCGGTCTGATCGTAGAAACGAAAGCTCTGTTTCGAGGAGAGACTTGTGTTGGACACTATGACGATATCTCAGCACTCGACAACACTGGTGACATTTTCGGAGAAATACGAACCTCGAATGGCCCTGACGTGATCTTTGTCGAAGGGGATGTGGGAGTAGGCGTTGAGCTTGAATGCATCGGGGATGAGATCGGTGGTTTTGGCGGCGCCCATTGAGTCCAAGCATAATGCCTGCGAGATGTCTGCTAAAATGCCGCAGAGAAATCCGTCTCCGCCGGAGAGGGCGGCCATCGGAGGGAGAGCGGTGGAGTATTGCGACGAGCGCGAGACGGTGAAGGAGCTGTTGTCCCAGCAAATGACGGTCTGCTTGCCGCTGGCGTCGAGGCGCAGAAGAGAGAGTGATCGCTGAAGGAGGTTGAGATGGGGCCCATGGAGCCGAAGCCATTAGCGGAGGCGGCGAGAGTGAGTAGAAAAAGGAGGAAAAGATGGCATGTGGGATTAGGCGGAGCAGCTTTCATGGTTCTGATCGACGGCAGTGGTACAAAGAAGTGGTGTACAGGACATGGTGCTGCCGCCGCGATCTGCCGTCCTTCTTCCTGGATACGAATCCCAGCGCTTACGATTTTGCGATTCCGATATTTATTGAGAATTTGTAGATGTTGGACGAAGAGGATGATTCCCCGACGGTGCTGCTGAACACCTTCGACGCATTGGAATCGGAGGTTTTTGCCTGTAGTGATAGAGAGAGAGGGGTGAGAGAGGGGTTAGTGGAGGATGACTGGAGGCTGAGGTGGCAGACATGTGACAATCGGGCCCGTTCGGGCCAAAAAATGTCCTACAGAGGAATTACTAATTGTTTACTGTCCTTAAATCGAAGGCCCGCAACGAGGTGTCCTGAATGTGCACCACCCCCTATTTAATTGTACTAAAAAAGCCTCTAACTCCATAAATTATGCAATTATAAATCAAAACCATGGTCAACAAGCCAATTACGGTCCGAAATCGCAGACATATAAATTCTACACGAATTTAGTAGATTGTATAATCGAATGATTAAACTCTAAAATAATTAATGAATATTTTTTTCTTAATATATTGCATTTTACTTTTTAAAATTTTTATTAAATATAATTCTCCGTCGATTTTCGACGGATTATACGCTAGTACAATCTAAAAAGAGGTAACATAGAATTAAAAAAAAAATACCTGAAAAATTATAAATTTTGAAATGAAATCATTTTTATTTTTACAATTAATTTTTTTTTTCCGCATGTAACCGAATAGAAATTTTCAATTATAAAATACACGCGACTAAATTAAGAATCGCTCTCAAAAACTAGCGATGTGAGTATATTAATTACGACTAAAACCTCGATCGCAATTTTATTTTCTACTGCACGACAAAATCCGGAGCTCCGACGAAATTATGGATCGGGCACAGCTTCTGTTGGTCGGTCTGCCTCTATTCCTCTTTTGCTCTGACATCTTCAGCCTATTCTCTCCGGCGCCGGCGAAGCCTGCCACTCACCATCACCATCGCCACCACCAAGCCGATTCGCAGCCACTGATCCAACCACCGCACGCGCCCCTTGAATTTCCTACTCAGGTTTGACTTAGACCCAAATATCTTCAACTATTTGACGATATGAAGTTGAAATTAATTGGATTCTTGGCATCGTTGAAGTATGGATTTGTGAGCTGATTACTCTAAAATCGAATTGTTTTGAGAGAATTATTTGATTAGTTTTCTAGTAATTTATATCTTAGTTCGTGGTTTTTAGGTTTTGTTTATCTCCGTAATTTGGATGGAGATGGTGCGCAATTATCTTCTAATTATAGTTCAACATTTTGATAATAATTGTATGTACTTTGTTATGTTTAACACTACTATTGTTTTTGGTTCAGAAAGCAAGTGGAATTGGTTATGGGAACACTGTTAGCATTGACTTTTGTTCGTCTTGTTCTTATAGGTATTTATTTATTTCCCTTTTAAAATCTAAATTAGTAAATTTATTAGTTAAGGTTGAGTTATTTATTTACATTTTCAGTTGATGTTTGTTTATATTGATAGTAGTCTTACAGAGATTCCATATGCTTACTAAACTGTTTGGAAGATGACGAAAAGAATTATTCAATATGCACTGAGCATGACTCTTGTTAGAGAATACATGGAGAGAGATTTAACTTATTGCATTAGCATGATTCTTATTGGAAACTATACAATGTTTATGTTATTCTGGCTAATTATGACGAGTAACGAGACTAACTGATAGAGTTTTAGCTTGTGTCAAGCAAATATATTTTCTGTTAGCAATATGCTTTTGGACGGATGGAGATTTTATAATTAGTAATATTCGTTATCTTTCTGTAAAAGTTTGTCCTCTCAATATACGCGTGAGAAGGTTAAACAAATAGCCGTGAGGATAACAAAATGTTTTTGAGTGGAATGACGGGACTTAACTGCCAAAACTGAAAAATGAGGAGCATAAAATGAAGTTTGTTGTATCTTCCTCTAGTTTGTTAATCTACTTCCATTTTGGCAGAGGGAATGCAGTCACAATGAAGAATATGTTAGAAAGTCAATTTCCCGGAATAAATGTTGTTCTTGCAAATTATCCTCCTCCTCTGCCTAAACGCTTGTTGAGCAAGGTTGTGCCGGTTGTACAATTTGGTGTGATTGGCATTATAATGGGCGGTGAACATATTTTTCCGAGACTAGGATTCGCTGCACCACCCCAGTGGTACTATTCCATGCGCGCAAATAGATTTGGGAGCATGGCAAGCACTTGGCTATTTGGAAACTTCGTTCAGTCTTTCCTGCAAAACTCTGGTGCTTTTGAAGTATACTGTAATGGCGAATTGGTAATGTTTCTCTTATCTTTAATCAGTAGTCAGTCATTAATAATATGCTACTGGCTGGAGGTTTGTGCTGATAAATTTCCAACATCAAGTTTTTGCTTTGGAAAATATTGACATATTGTTACTGTAGCTTTGCATTGGTCCTAGATTAGATATGCAAAGTCATTAAGTCAGCAGGAAAACTGATGTTGCAAGAGTTTTGTGTTTAGTATGTATTCGCCTAGATTCTGAATCTATAGCATTTGTGGGGATCAACTTCTTGAGTACCATGTTCTATGAAAGTAAGATCAGAATAACTTAATAGCTTGTGAGCTACAAATATACCTTCCCCCTTAAGAGGCGCCCAGCAGCCCCCTAGTGAGCGATAGCGAAACGTGTGTACTTATCTAGTTTAAAGATTATATTATTTATTTGAATCCGCCTAAGATAACAATAGAAGCTTTGGTTTGTAGTAACTTCACGTGTCATACTTGTTCAGTTCAGTGAGGACACACAAGAAACATTCGCCCTAAAAATTGTGGTGGGATTGGTTGGTCAAGCTAGGCATCCTCATTCAGTGTTTTCTGGAACAAGAAAGCAATGTTTTCCTTCTTTGAAATTACGCAACTGTTGGTGGCTGAATAAGCTGCTTACAATATTGATTTTTCTGCCAAATGATCCCTGAATCTATTATTTTGTCTGATGCAGGCATTCTCCAAACTCAAGGAGAATAGGTTCCCTGGAGAAATAGAGTTGAAAGATCTCGTCGCTCGTAGGATTGCTAGTTCAAGGGTAATAGTCTGAGAGCTATTGTTTATGGAGGCTGGCCCAGAAAGGCAAGAGTCGAACATAATATAACTGTGGCTGATACTCTCTAAACAAGAGTTTTTATTTTCCTGAAAGAGTATTTTGTTTTATTCATACCAAACGTTGATCAGTACTAGTTCCTTTCATGTTTTTAGTGCATGCTGCTCCTCAAGATGAGCAAAAAGTTGAAATAGCCTTTTTGAAAACATAAAGATGAGTAATGTCATTTTGAAAAAAAAGTGTTCAAATAGTCTTTTATCCCTTTTTTTGTGACTTTTATACTCTTATAAAAAGGTATAAACTCTTTTATATCCTTATAGGTATACAAGAAAATTAAATTTAATTTGAATCATACATGAAGATTAAACTTCATATATAAATTTCTGGCGAAAAAATTTCGGCCAAAATTTAAATTATACACGAAGCCTAACTTCATTTATGCATTATATATGCATCATATACGAAGACTAGCATTCATGTATGTATCATACACGAAGCCTAATTTTATGTATGCATCATACACGAAGACTAAACATTCATGTATGCATCATACACGAAGCCTGACTTTCATGTATGCGTCATACACGAAGACTTACAATTATGTATGTATCATATATGAAAATTTTTGTAGCCAAAAATTTCAAATTTGAATCATACATGAAGATTAGTTTTATGTATGATGCATACACGAAGATTAGTTTTCATGTATGATGCATACATGAAGTTAGGCTTCGTGTATGATTCAATTTTTCGCCGGAAATTCATACATGAACTTAGTCTTCGTGTATGATTCAAATTAAAGTTAGTGTTCTTGTATACTCATTAAAGGTATAATAGACTTTTTACAAACTAAAGTGTTATTTTAACACTTTTATTTTGTAAGTGACATTTAACATTTTTTTTGTTAGAAAAAGTACTATTTTGCACTGTTACCTCCCTAAAGATTCTATTCTGCAGCACAATTTAACGATGCCATTGTTTTACCTGATTTTGGTTTTCAACTTACCTTGTAAATTATTTGAAGCAAAATAAGACGCCCCAAAAATTTTCCCGTGGCTGAAAAATGACTGCGTGTAATTTGTTGCACCACACCCTAATTTCATTGTTAAATTTGCAATCAGCATAATAAGAATTACCTTTTTTTTTATTTGTTTATTTTGCTAAAAATTGTAGAATAGTGTTTTTAAATTGAAACAATTTATGAAACACATAAGAGAACTAAAAAATTTGAGTGATTTAAGTCTATAGAAAGCCGGGGTAGCCAAAGCTAATTGGATAATGTATTTCTCAAAAAGAATGTAGACTAATAAATTACTCTTACAATCTTTCAATATTTACGGAATCTGTACCAGAAAATTGAAAATCCTCAAAAGATGCAAACATATATAGGCCGTGTGCAGATGCGTGTTATTTACAGAAATGAGTACTTCTCAACAGCTTTGTCTTTCCATGGTGCTGATGCTAAGCAACGAAACCAAGGGCTTGATATCTAGTGTATCGATCGAGAACTAGCCCCTCGAGAGTCGCCAGAAGCTTCTGCACAGTTGAGAAAGAAAGAGCCTCGACACAATGGATGAAAGAGGACAATCGGTGAGGTACAATTCTATGCAATGTGACTATATTTGATACCACTTCCGGTTTTCCATTGCCTTGACAAGCTCATTGGCCAGAGAGGAGAAGTCTTCAGCTCCATTTCGTAGGTCTTCAGTTCGTCTACTGATTTTCTGTAGGAAAAGAAACACAAGAATAGCCTCTGTTATGGATGATGCCATGGCTAAGATTGAAACCAGTATGAAATTAAAATGGCTTAAAAATTTGTATGCAGCATGTATTGTCATAATCATCGTGAAAAATAATGGAAGAAAATGTCGGACTCTCAATGCTAGAGATCAATAGGTAACACTCTACCATTCCTTGCCCCGTTACACACCCATGGCTATTCTGACTTCCACACGTGCTATAATACAAAGGAAGAGATATCAACAATTTGGCCTCTCTGTCTATGTATATGATCTCACCTGAGAGGAGATCCAGTTTGCTGATAAAATGATGACTAAGGGAACGACACTGTTAGAAAGCGACCTAGAGACGATGCTTATGTGCAGTCCCATTCTTGCTGCCTTTCTCTTGGGGGCTAAATGCATTACTATACTATTTCCTGCTTTTAATATGATTATTTTCTTCTCTCTAACGATCTGTTACCTTCTATTTCCTGCTTTTAATATGATTAATTTCTTCTCTCTAACGATCTGTTACCTTCTATTTCCTGCATCATTTTTCCCTCTTATACTTTATCATCTACCAATGACATTTACATCACTATTTATTACTAGTAAAAAACAAAAAAAGAAATTTAAAGCTTAGAATCATTCGTATACAGAGATATGTAACCTCAAGCTTTTCTTGGCGTTCCAAAAGCTTGTTTTTTGCTTGACCAGCTGCAGATGAGGCATCCTGGAATTGGAAAGTTGGATCCACAAACAATCAATTAGAATGAATGACCATGATCATGAGGGTGGGTGATAGCTCAAGTAAACACTAGCATATACCTCAGCTTTTCTGTATTTAGCAATGATCTCTTCTCGCGTTCTAACTCTGGGTTTAATCCCAGCATCATCATCAAACAATTTTTCTCGTTCAGTTTTCTTGTCTGCAAGATAAAAGGAATCTCTCCCTTATTCCAATAGTTGTCCGAATCACAACCCAACCAACAGAAAAAACATTTTCTATACCTTTATTTTTGTTGTCTAATTCATGGGATGAAGCAGATGCCGAAGGCTCAGGCTCATCAATGTCAATGTCATCTGTACAAAATTTACTGTTAGCCACTAGATCAGGACAAGATAGAATTCTTACAAGATACAATTTACCTTAAACAAGATAGAAGATTTTATATAGAATTACGAAAGTAAGAAATTGTTCACAAAAAAGGCAGAGGTGTAAAACCTATAGTAAGCTCAATAGCTTCTGATTTTTCTGTACTCGGTAATGGCTCTAAATTTATGTTCCTTCCGAAGATCTCTTCAAGGTGACTAAAATCAGCTCTAGGATTGGAGTTGTGATACATCGGTTTGTTTGGTTTTGGTGGCCTTAATCCTTTTACGATACCACTAAGAATGCCAGGATTCCCACCCTACGATAACAAGTCTATTAGTATCACTAAACTGAACAATGGAAAGGATAAACACTGAGAAACCAACCACTTTAGTAATAAAAAACCTGTTTCCTCTTATGGTCGGACATGCTGATTGCAGCATTGGCAGCGGCTGCAAGCACTTCATCGTGAAGACTGGGCAAGGATTCAGGGATCCTGGAAAATAAAGCCCTCATTCAATCTAACATTCTGAACATTGTATTACAATCAAATAAGTAGTGGTGTAACTGCAAGATTAGGAAACAGGATAGGGATACCTGAAATCATTTTGACCCTCTAAAAGTGAAATAAATGCCACCTCAGATCCATTTGCCTGTGTGAAATTGCCAATATGAAAAACATTCTTGTGGAGGTGCATAAAAAAAATTCAGAACTACAAATCCTTTATGTCGATTAAAACTTTCAAATTTACTCTTCAGTTTATAAAGAAATTATGTTTAGTGGAGAATATGCTATTTATAACAGTTACCAATGCAATATGTAAATTTTCCCCAGAGCTGATCATACTTTCCATGTTTGGCTTGAAGTTCCACCTCAACTCTGAGAGTAAAGAAAATTCTTTCACCAATTCCAGATCAGGCAAAGATCTGCATTACAAATAGCGAGCTTCATTTGGAGACATCTAATTCTAGAGTAAAGAATTCTGATAAAAAGCTAAACAACTATTGGACTGATGACGGAAATCTAATAATGTCAGCTAGAAAAGACAAACTTGAAACAAGGCAGTAAACCTGATCTCCATCTCTCCTGTCTGATAAAATATAGCCACCCCGCTAACATGATCTGTCCTGAAAACAGAAGTCCAGCAGCACGGCTTGGAAAGTTTGAGTTTGTAAATAGATTTGCTTTGCCCCTGATAAACCAAATCATGTTAGAGAAAGATAACATCAAAAAAAGGAAAGATGAGAAATGTGAGACTTACTTGAACCACTGACTTTGCAGGGTATATATGTAGTGAGTCCTTGCAACAAAGCAGAACAAACAACTCCTTCAAACTTATTGCAGATGGATGTTCATCCAAAGCACAGTCTTTGGTTTCACATTTCTCACTCCCTTGAGCACCACTTGGCAAAGGCTCATTTTTTAGTATGTTGTCCTTTTGCAGCTGTTGTTCATCTACAGAACTACAAGCTGCCAACTGGTTTTCTGAAGTACAAAGAAACCAGTAAGTAATGCAGATCATCACAGGAATAGAAAATTAATTAATTATTATAGTAGGGTATACTTGCCAATAAGATGCACTGAAATTGCTGTTGATTTCTTCAATTGAAGCGGCCTTGAGCTAATCATGCTACCATCCTTGCCATCAATGACGTATATACTTCCTTCCTTAGTTAGTACAAATATGAGCTCTTCACTAGAGTTATCTGGAATTTTTGCTGCAGTTTCATTTGTTTTCTTGGGCATTTCACAGTCAAAAGCTTTATACAGTACAGATATTACTGGAGAGGTTGGTATAGAGTCTGTTATAAATGCAACAGATGATGACTGCACATCTAGCACTGCAATCTGAAACAGTACACGTAAGCCTGTAATCAATGCATCAATGTACATGATAGCTATAATGTATTACTCACTCGAGAAGATTTATGTGCAACAATAAGTTTGGAGCCTTGGTTTATAAATTTTAGTGCCTGAACTCCTGATTTATGAAGATTGAAAACAGCTCCACACCTGGGTCCCTGAACTTGAGCAGAACTGTGAACTGCAAGGAGTCATAATTAATATCAATACCTCCTTTTCAAGTTTTAAGAATAGAACTAAACTTAAAACTCACGGACCAAACAAGTTTTGAAGTTTTATAAGATATTTTAACATGACAAGGATAATTTCAATTGTTAACCTAATAGTAATTTGGATTCTTGGCATTCATAGAAATGGGGAATAGTAAATCTAGAAGCAAGTTTATGGATGAAACAATGCATGGTAGCAGATTTATATCAAACCAAAAACATATCTTTATTTATAGTTTAAATTACCTTCACTTTTTGTTTCTGTGACAAAATGGATAGTTGTCTCGTTGCTGCTACAGAGCTTGTAAAGTTCAACCTGCTTAAGATCGATCCAAGACAAAAATGAATAGAGCACCGAGAGAAAGCTTGTTTTATTACCGAGCATGTAAATACTTTAAAGATTCATTTCTAACCCGACCACGATCATTTCCGACGGCTAGTTTCAATGTGGAGGAGCACAAATCAACTGCTGTCAATGAACCAGTAGAATCAACCAGGTTTTCACTGTTAGCCTGTCATTCATCAGGGAAAGTCACATTAAGTTTGAAGATTAACTTATTAGCTTCCCAGGTTTAAGGTCCACTGATCACTAAAATTCTAACCTCATTTGTCAAAACATAGAGGAGAGAAAAAACTGGATAAGTAACATCCCATATTCGAACTGATCCATCCTGATAGCCCATTACATACAATCTCTGGACCTTGTAATCTTTGCCAGATGTCAACTGATTTATTACGCCCCCAGTTAAGGGCCACCTTTTATTTCCAGGCAATGTCAATGTTGAACTTGCTACTGGTATCTATTATACAAAGAAGCACGACTAGTTGGTAATGAATAAGGATAAGAACCACCAAAATACATTTAATATATAAATATATCACCTTCAATCCCAGGCCCTCTGTGCTTCCATTTACATAAAAAAGCTTAGCCACCGTAATCAAAGGATCAACAGTTGGTATCGTAACTGGAAAGTTAACAGCAGGGACATGAACATCCTTTCCGGGCTGCAAGTCTGAGGAGTATATATGTATACAACCAGGGTTTGACAATACAAACAGAGAAGCGTTTGTATTACTCCCAGTTGTTCCAGCAGATGGAGCTAAGATCATATCAGCAAAAGAGCCAGTAAGTGTGAGGTCAGTACGGCCTATGCAACTCACTGCTTCCAATCCAGATGACCATTCAAGACTTAGAACCTGCCCCAAAAGAACTTCTGAGAACATCTCAAACTACTGTCTTGTGTTATCATTAGATTGAACTTTTATTAGAGGAGACGGTTGTGATTCTAGTAAGGCCTATGATAGCCTAATAATAACACCTCACATATGCAAAGGCATAGGTGGGATTTAGTTTGTATACCATATGCATGCTGAGTCTGTATTATTAGAAGGAAAAATCGATAAATTTAACCTATTGCAGAAGAAATAGTACAGAGAGAAAAAAATCCTTTGCTTTATCTTCCAGATACATTTCTTTACATATCATTCAACAGAAAAAAATATTCACATATATTTAGCATGTTTTAGAGCATCATATTCGGATGAAAAGTCCAATATTAACTCTAAGAGTACCCCTAGATAAACAAGTAATTGTAGAAATGACATTATTGAAACATCTTTGTTGAGTAAAGATGATAACCCACCGTAACAACTTCCTCACTTCCTATCTCATCACCACCGTATATAAGAAGTTGACCTTCCCGATGCTTACTGGTTTTACTCTTGTCCGACCAGTGCAAAACAATAATCGGGAGCCTCTTTTCAGAAGAAGACAGCTGCAGCTTGACAACATTTGGTGACAACCCAGCGCTTTGGTCTTTAATGGAAGAATCTTTTGATGTATTCCAAAATAGAATATCCCCGTCTACATATCCCAGAGCGAGAATGGACCCATCAGTAGATGCCCAACAAAGAGCACTAATCTCTTTATCCTCTAAGTCAAGGGAATGTGCATCATCTACAATATCGCTATCTCCATCATTTGGGGAAACAACTGTTTTTTCCAATTGCAGGACCTTATCACCTCGGATTGCAACAGAGCGTGCTTCAACCACATCCCAGAGAACAATCAGTCCACTCTCATAAGCGATCAGTACCCTGCAGATGCACAAGCTTGGCAAGCATCCAATAAGAATACAACTTCATCTTTTTTCCAAAGTTTAACTCCATCCATCCGTATTAATATCTGAAGCTACTTTTTAAGCTATTTCACAATATTTCTCTCCCGAACTCAGGTAGAAAGAAGTCGTACTTATTCATGTATTTTCCCAATGAAAATAACCACCCAGGACCTACTAACACTGCTTTGGAAACACGTCAGATAAAGAAGAGGATGGAATACAGATGAGAAGAGGATGATGGTGGAATTAAGTAACCCCATTCGATAAAAATGTACATTGACACCTTTAACTCAGAAAGTGCAATCATCTAAACTTGCGATTGGGAAAAAGAAATGGGGAGCAATCAAATTTGGTCCAAGTAGAGTCCTGTTTGTTGATCTCTTACAAGGTGTCATTTGATGTTGCCCAAAATCAACAAAATAATAGAAGAGGAAATTTATGATGCATTAAAAAGATCTCTAAGGCTTGCTTTCTGACTGAACATATTAAAATAGAGGGAACTTTGAAAGAAAGAGTCGAGATCAACTTGGAAAATTATGAATTACAGTTGAATATTCAGCTAAATATTTAATTAAAATA
This sequence comes from Schizonepeta tenuifolia, assembly GCA_029490685.1. Classification (NCBI taxonomy): domain Eukaryota; kingdom Viridiplantae; phylum Streptophyta; class Magnoliopsida; order Lamiales; family Lamiaceae; genus Schizonepeta; species Schizonepeta tenuifolia. The sequence continues at coordinate 45,801,378 of CM055958.1, read as the reverse complement.
TTTAAAGTGCATTCCTTCGTGTGTGATATTCCTCGCAGCCAGAAGTTTCTCAAGATACTTATTCCACTAAAGATATGTACAGTTCTTTTCAAGAATGCAAAATTAAACAAATCTCTTGGGGTCAATGCAAACTTTGCGCCTCTTAAGACAGAAGGCTCAAGTGCAATGGGCAAGGTAACACTCACAAAAAACCACAAACTTTGCAACAAGGTAAATTCACTTAAAATTTTAATTAGAAAGCTCAATTATTGGAAAACTGTTGCAAGTTCCTCTGCATGACTCAGGTTAGATATCAAATTACTCCAATTTAGATGATTTTTTTTTCCATCAAATTACATAAAAGATAATAAAAGAAAAACAGGGTATCATATTCATATCTTGCCTATTTCCAGAAGAACAGGGATGAGGAAGAAGCCCGACTATGGGTTGATGATTGGAAAAGGAGACTCCAGTTGCTTCTGCAAAATAAGCAAAATTATATACAGAAAGCACTGGCATGATAGGAAGAACATTACTGGAGATAAAACAGAGTATGTCTTTCACCTTGGCTATGATCATTATTTTATGGTAAAAATATCAGGACATTCTAAAAGAGTTCTTAGTGAGTAATACCCTAACTCACTGAAGTAAATGAATGGATTTCTTCGGAGTTCGATGACATAGTTTAGATTGACATCTTCATTTCATTACCAGGATAGCTTCAAACTCAAGTACTCCACTAGCTATAAGATTTATTAGACAATTTTCTGGAATAAAGAATGCATTGCACAATCCATAACAATAAATGCTGATCTATTTTCTGTTTGACAAGTGGTTTGGACCTGTGAGGACAGTATGGTTCTATCTTAATGTGCTTCAGATATTTAGCTTATTTATAACAATGACAATCCAACTAAGGACTTTAATATAATGCTTAGAGAAAACACTAGTTACAACCTAAAGGTTACTACATGGCATATATTGAGCCACAAGGCAAAATAAATCGATAGTAATGGAAGCATGCTCTCACTTAAGGGATATTCACAATACTCACCCGCAAGAAAATCTGAAGATAGTTGATAAGGCAATCGCGTGAGCTGTCCACTGTCTGGATCATACTTCAAAACAGACATCAATCCATATTCATCACCAACATACCTAGAAAAAAAAAATTAAAGGTCAATCTCCACGGTAGATCCTTGCACTATACAATCTAAATCGATTTTCATATCATTATCATACATAAACGAGGAGCCACTGATTACAGAGAAAGCAGTTACATTGGAGTCCCACTGTAAACTACATGCTATCGACCTTCTCTCTAGACTCCAAACCTGCAAATAATTAGGTATTCACATGCATATATCATTGGGAATGTGATGTCACATTTTGATGAGACCAAGACACAGAGTTGCGAATCTAGATGACCAGAAATTAGAATCATTTTTCCAGGGACCAATGATGTGAGATCATGAGATATACGCACACCTGAATCACATCGTCATTTGTAATGCTAACTATGAAACCTTGATTCTGCAGAAACTGCAAAAGAGAAGCAATGAGAAGCACAAAACAACTAATTGCTAACATATTAACAGTACAACTAAAGAAAGAACTAACAACAAGATCACTAAGCAGGCAGGATGGACGGTTAACGATCCAAAATGATATACAATCAGCATTACAAAATTTGAGACAAAAAAAAAACTCCAAATTAATATGGCTTATAACTGAACCTGTTTACTGTAGTGAATAATGAGTGTTCTTTATAAACTCCTGAGGCGGACATCAAATCAAGGAAAGAGCTAACAATAAATATTTAACAGGCCATTTAAATTTAATGATCAGCAGCTCTGGTCACTCATTCACATTTAACTATTTGAGATTTTGAAAACAATTAAAAGAGCTAACTGCACTAGAGATGAAAAATAATGACCTAGTATGCTGAGCAGATCATATATCTTGTTGGACCTTTAGGGTATCACAACGTAGTCTATGACGGCTACCAAAGAATTTTCACTAGGCAATCTCGATCACCTGTTGATGATAATTTTTTCAATAGCACATCCTATTAAGAGAAGCAGTTCACAGCATGGTTCCAGTTAAGGTTCTCGGTCAGTAAATTATAAGAAATTAATTTATACACAAAATCCGACACAAAGTCCATATATATCTGATAGAGAGGGGGGGGGGGGGAGGCTGAAGGACAATCTTTTGGGATACCCAGAGTCACAAAACTGACCTCCAAGCATTTGAAAGGCAACAACTTCGGAGAAATCAGAAGTCCTTCAATATTATCACCGCCAATAACCTTGATCCTACCATCCCTGCGAACAAGTACTACAAATCAGATGAAGAGGGCAGAAGGTATGTTATGGATTGCTGGTGACAGTAGAATCAATATCTATTTATCGGTCAACATATGACAATGTTCATTCAAAAAATAAAGCAAGAAAAATATTTTAATCATATGACATACTGTATCCAAGCCAGAGTTGAGTACATGCTAATCCATAATCATCACATGACATTCTTCAAATGCTAATACATACTTTGCATCACTACTATATGGTAAGTGCACACGTGGGAGATGCAGGCATTAATCTTTCACGTGCAAACTACTTCATAACAAACGAATTTACACCATCCTTGGCGCATATAACAGTTAAATCAGAGCATTAATAACTGATCACGAAAATGCAGCTGCAAACTTACAATGTGCCCACCGCCAGTAGGCGTTGAATCGGATCAAAAGCGAGCATCGACGCCGTGGATGGAATTCCGTAGTGCACATCAATCCGGAAACTCAAGTCATCCAGCGAGAGTGAACTCTTTTCATGCCGCTGAATCAAACACGCACACAATTCGAGTTCGATTGAATTGAGAAAATTTGAAAAAATAGAAGAAAAAGTGAAAGTCAAACGGAAAAGTGATGATTTTGTTACCTGATGACGATGAACGGCCTTCTGAAACAAGCGTTTCGTGAACATGGCGGTGTTGAGATTATCGCCGTCGGGGAAAAATTCGAACTTGAGTAGAGTTGATTTCGAAGTGAGGTTTCCACTTTCCAGTTTTGTTTCAGAGTGGAGTGTATTGGTTTTTTGTGGAAAGATAAAAAAACATGGAATTTTCTTCTTCTCGGTTTGTACGCTACAATGCGCCGGGGCAAACCTCGGGGCCCACTTGGTTGTGGACTATATGGGGTAAGCAATTGGTCGGGCCGGGCGGCGGGCTGAATCGGCTGACGGGCCAATCCCTAACTTTACCTCTGGTTTTTAAATTTGTGGACATTTTCCGGATTTAGGGTACTCTCCAAAGTCCAAACAACGATTAGGGTGTTTACTTTGACAGCAAATCGTTGTTGGAAAATGATAGATAAAAAAAAAAAAAAAATATTATCTTTTCATAACATGTTTATTAGAGATAAAAATATTGAAAAGTATTTTCACACCACTACTCAATGATAATGGTATTATTTAATATTGGAGTGGAAAGTGGTTGTTCGAGAAAATATTTCATCCTACCCGAAAAATTTTCTATCAAAGTAAATATGTGAAAGTGATGAAAAATAGGTGAAAATATATGTTTTCTATTCTTTTCCATCAAAATAAATGCACCCTTATAGGAATTTTGGTGATTCAGATGGTGTGATTGATAAAATATGATAGGGTAAAATTTAAAAGGAAAACGATTCTTGCTTTAAGTCTATGTGACACCCCTCAAATTCCTTCAATTCTATTTATGTAAATTCTCAAATTTTAAATTTTTAAATATAAAATATCTACTAAAATCTTGTGTTCACATTGATTTTTCAGTGAAACTCCACCTTTTAAACAGTTTATAAATATCTAGAATCAATGTGTATTTTCTCATCTTTTGCACCACAATTTAATTTGGCCAATTTATTTATTAATTAGCTGAATAAAAGTCTAGCTTTTAGTTTATTTAGTCATTTGGCCAAATAAATATTTTTCTTATATAATTAGTTATCTTAACAATCATATTTGATTGTGTCTCGTGTGCCAATTAAATTGGCATTACAATCAAAAAATTCAAATAATCTATTTTTTGTGTTACGTAAATATCTTTTTATTAAAGGGACGTACGTGTGCATTGTACACGGTCATACTCGCATCCGAATACAATTAAATTTCCATCTATAAATTTTATTAACATTAACATATACATCAAACAATTAGTTTTCATGGCATCGTTTTTTAATTAACTCACACGCATTGCAAATCTATTAATACTTAGAAATTAATGTGTATTTTCTCATCTTTTGCACAAAAAATTTCATTTGGCCAATTATTAGCTGATTAAATAAATAATTATATTTTTAATTGAGAATTTAATATATTTTTATTTATCTCACATTATATTTATTTGGCTTTGAACCCTCTCCCTAATGTAGAGTCCCACATGGCGCATTATTCATTCTTTATTCTTATTTATCTAAATATTTTTAATTTGTGTATTTTTTGTTCATATATTTTCTAAAATCTTAAATCTTAATTCATGAATTAACTTTTACGTCTTTTGTATTTGGATTCTTTAACTTTGTAGTGAAGAGAAAGCACACATAGATAAAAAAAAAAATGAAATTACATTAATCAATACCAGAACTCAAAGAATTGTACCTCATCATATCCACAAAAAAAAATCATAAAATTCAATTTCTTTAATATGCGAAATTATCGAATTATTGATCAAATATAATTAAATTAATATATATATATATATATATATATAAGGTAATTCATCCATATAGCCACTTTGACTAGGTTGACTACAATAGTTGTCAAGAAACTTAATATGGTTAAATTCTAGCCAAAGATGTGTTTTTTGGACCAAAATACCCTTACTTTTCACTTTTTCTTCTTTTCTCCCTCATCTCTTTTCCTCTTTCTCTTTCTTCTCTTTTTTCTTCTCTTCTCTGAACCACGTTTCTTCTTCTGCTACTTTCCTTCTTCATTTTTTTTTCTTCTCTTCTTCCTCCCATCATCACCGCTCTCTCTCTCTTCTTCCCGTCGCCTTCGCTCTCTTTCTCTAGATCTGTTATCGCCGCCTCCGTCGCCCCGTCATCGCTGCTCTCTCTCTTCTTCCTGTCGTCGTCGCTCTCTCTCTCTAGATCTGTTATCGCCGCCTCCGTTGTCGCCGCCCTCGATCTTTATCATCAGCACATACCTATACAAGTCACATTTCCCAAATCAGAATAAGGGTATACAGATACAAGAACAATATTTCTCCATAAACTGAGAACCATTATTTGGACTTTCTACTTTTTCTTTTCCAATTTATGATTGACCAAAATGACAGCACCAAAAGCTCCACGACCAATCTGCTCCATGATCTCATACTGGTCCATTTTCGATTCCATCTATCTTGAACCCCAAACCTCTCTCTCTCTCTCTAAATTCTTGATTTTCGAGAGTGATAGTGTCACAGCCCCAAATCCCGAGGGACGGCAGAAGCCGGGGTGCGACTGGGGTTGGATTAAAGAAGCGGGGAAGAAGGGGGCTAACTGACTAAACATACATAAACGACATCAAACATTCAATGAACAAGACTGGAATATAATAAGGAAAGAGTTAATCACGAGTGATTACTCGACAAAAGTACACAAAGGTATCTAAGTTCACGATTACAGACTTATACTATAGAGTGTTTTGTTCAATACACATATTCTCAAAAAGATTCTAGAGTTTTATAGCGGAAGAGTCATTAACTAAAGCTTCCTAACTTCTCAACCCAACTTCAACCACTGCCGCTCACGTTGCTTCAACCTACACATTTAGAAAACAATGCAGGGCTAAATACAAAAGTATTTAGTGGGCACGATGCCGAAATCATAATCATAAGTATAAATAATCTGGCATTTTATAACCGTAGCGCATCGGGGTTTGTTGAAAAGGCTCGTGCGTACTAAACATTTTCTGACTGATTTGTATAAAGCAGCTTGCGCAAGCATTTTTAGAGTATGTTATGTTCAATCTTGACCAAAGCTAATTCACCGTGGCTGGTTACCCCTCAACAGGATACCACATACACCACAGGTTACAAAGTGCACTAACTCTGGAAAGCACTTAGCAGCTAACTCAGAGCCGATCGTTAGTTAACCTAGTTAGATTAACTCTAAAAGTCTGGAAAACCCGAAGGTTACTCAGAAATCTGGTAAACCCGAAGGTTAACTCAGATAGGTACAAGAGAACTCACATAAAATAGTTGAAACAGTTTATGCCAAGATTATCACTTTGAAAACACAATTATCAAAGCGATAAATAATACTTTCGAGTTGTGGAAAAACCCACATTTTATTTGATATAGATAAAAGCCCACCTCGTAATACAGAACTAAGAAGTACTAGCTTCCAATCTTTGGATCTTCCGTCCTTTCTTTACTGCTGGCTTCCTCCTTCATCGTAAAATAATAATTCTTAAGAATCGATTCGTAAAAGATAATCGATCAAAGAAACTCGAAAAAAGGTTTTAGTCGATTCATTCTTTAGGCATTTGCACGCTTACTAGATTCATTTTACTTAAACGGGAAACGAGACTTAACAAATCCCGTTTAGAACTTGAAAAGGTCTCATACTCGACTCTTAGGTCAGTAGAGAGGGTAGTCGATAGCTCGAAACGACTTATAAGATCAAAAGGAACTAAGTTGGAAAAAAAATCAACTTAGGAAATTAAGTTTTAGTTCATTATACGACTTGGACAATTTCTCGCTTAACTAACATTCTTTACTTTAACTGATACGAGATGAGGTCTCGTTTCGTTTAGCACTCACGGCTCCTTTCTTGACACTAGGGTCAGTAGGAAGATATTCATCAAGTTATTACGGCTTAAACGATCGAAAGAAACTAAGTTGCGAACGAAACAACTTAGAAGAATGAAACTGAAATTTCACTGCGCATTACAGTAACTCTGGGGACTGCCCAGAACAGGGGATCTGGAAACAGGGGTTGAACCCTATACCGTTGGAAAGTTTGGGATGTCTAGTTTACGCTCCAATTTACGGATGACAAATCCGATAAACGAGCTAGAAGTTATTACAGTTTCCGGCGAGGGTCGCAAAACTGCCGCGCTAACCCTAGTTGCTCGATAGATTCGACGTATAACGTCTTAGGTTCGTTCTAAGCTCTCGTATTCGATTTCTCAAGAAACTGGACCCTCAAGGCAGTCATCACGTACTCCGGTACGTGATGAACTCCTTCTCAAAACTCGTCCAATAGCACGACGTTCTAAACGTCGGCTTTTAACTAACATGTACTAAACCAAAGCAAGTTATCAACTTCGCGTTCTAGTTCTCGACTATCACTATAGCTCATATTATATTAGCTCGAAAGCTCATGACGTCAACTACAAAGTTGTTCTGAAGTCCAATAGAAACAATATTATCAAATTAGAAAACTCATTCGACTTCTCGGTTATTACTTACGTCTAATTGTTCGTCTCTTACACAATTTTCAAAGTTGTTGGATTTCGTTCAAATTTTACGTCATTAAACTACATCTAACGAGAATCACTTTCATGCATGTAATCATTTCATATCAACTCTATATTTCAACTTACGACGAATTCTTCGTCTCTTACAATTTCAATAATTATTTTAGAAAAATCTAAATAAATTCCCATAATCAACTAACATCATTTGCAACCATATTCTATCATCATTTCATCAATTAAACCAAACACATGAAAACTCCTAAAACTCCAATAATTTTCGGTATTCATAAAGAGGTTAAGAGAGTGATTTTCTTCTCCAATTAACACCATTTATTCATTAGTCAACCTACTATAACATCAATTAATGAATTGCAATCCAATTACATACTAACATGCAAAAATCCCCAAATTCAAACTCAAACCCTAAATCGGTTTTCAACATAACATGGGGCTTTCAATTTCTCTTTGTTCTAATCATTAATTAAGCACTTCTTAAGCATGAATTTATCATCAATTGAAGAAATCCAAAAATCCTACTAAATCCCCTAAATTTTCGGTATTGACTAGGGTATTAGGGTTCTTGATTTTGCTCAATTCTAATCCCTAATTACCCTATCTAACACATCTAATTTCATTTATTCAAGATCAAAACATCTAATTCATCACTTCTAAAATTTCGATCAAAAGGAAAAATAAAAAGAAGAGGATGATGGATGGATAGAATTAAAGAGGAGATGAATACCTTGATAATTAGTAAAGGAAGATTTAAGTTTTAATGGTTGGATGATGACTTGTGATTTTTCCTCTTCAAGAACTTCAAGTGTCTTCAATGGAGATGAAGAAAAGAAGATGGGAGAGAGGGGAGATGAAGCTGCCGAAAATGGGGGAGGGAAGGAGGAGGAGATGTGGTTTTAATTGTTATAACATATTATAAGGTATAAAACCTATTAGGTGTAAAGTTGAAATAGTAACTACAATAGGTGTCACACCTTAAACATTATAAAATCAAAATATCCCTTAATGTGAGAGAGGTGAGGTCGGTTGGAGGGAGAGGGAGAAAGAAAATACGCGCTTTTCCGGCGCGATACGACGTTACAGAAATCGAATGACGAAAAACGTAGCTCGGCACAAAATCGTCGCGATCTGATTCGACCGAAAATTCTAACGTACTAAACTTAATCGGAAAATAAATTTATAAAATTTATTTTGACAAAAACTCGGGACGACACAGTCCGAGTTTCGTCTGGAAAATCATAAAATGAACTTTCTCGGGCGAGTTCGTATCGCGATTTCGTGAATGTAAAAATCAGACGGTTTTCCGTTCTGAGTTCACGAACTAAAAACTTTTCGTACGCGCTAACCCTAAATACAGTAGTCGTCTAGCTGACTTCCGTAATTTATTTTCGGAAACGGATTCGACCGTTAGTCTTAGAATTTAAAATCGTAAACTTAGGCGTGCAAAGCCATTTATTTTTATTAACTTTAAATTTTTGAGATCATAAGGAATTTTCGAGGCATTACATCCTACCCCCCTTGCAAAAAATTTCGTCCCGAAATTTGCTTATCCTCTATAAATAGCTTGGAGTACTTCACACTCAATTCTTTTCTGAATTCTCACATGGCTTCCTCTTGCCTGTGATGATCTTATAACGCTATTACTAATCGTCTCGACTCGCTCCTTAACCTTTGCGCTTTTCGATCCAAGATCGTTTTCGATCTTTCCTAATAACTTAAGTCGATTTCAAGATCAACGCTCTGCTGGCCAACTATGTGTATTGAATCAAACGTACATACTTCTTCTAAAAAAGATTTACTTAAAAATAAGCATTTCATAAACTTGGCGATAAAGCCATAACTATTCGTATTGGAACTATCTTTTCCAAGTTACTTACTAATTATATAAATCTTTGTCGAAGTCTGAACTTGACACGAAACTAATGTTTCTCATTAATGGAGAAATCTTAAGGAGATTTTATTTTCCTTCTCGATTATTAAGTTCGCATTGTCGTATATACTTAAGACTCTTGTCTTCTTTAAAACTCGTTTTCTTCTGACTCGAATCTATCGAATGATCTCGATCATTTCATTGACCGTGTCTGGTCCTAAATTTTTGCTTTCACCTACCTTATAACAATAAGGCAGCTATGTAAATCTTTTCCTTCTACAAGGTCTTGTAAGTCGTAATACCTATCGTAGCTTAATAATTATTGTTACAACAATTTGGTTGTTGGCTACGTGTTCTTCAATTCGCTCTTTGGCTAATCTTATCGTTCTTAGCATAGCAACGAGTATCTGAATCGTTTTCTCGGATTATCCATCCAACTGGAGGTGAGAAATGGTACCAAAGTTAAGTTTGGTATCTAACTTTTCTGCCTTATGACCTACAAACATCTCGTTGTCATAAAATCGTAACCATATCCTTCCATTTCCATTCTGGAATACCTAAATAGTTATCACAACTCGTATAGTTGTCAGTGAAAAGCTTTCTCCTACTTATAAACTAAACATCTTTCTATCAACGAAATAACGTCTCGTTTCACTCTATTCCACTGAAAACCCTTTTCTTAATTCTTAAATTCGTTGTCATCGGAATTACTAAGTCCACTCTTAAATTTCTATCACAAACTCATTGCTTCAGAGTCGCTGTCTGGTTTATCCATTCTTATCCTTAGTCGAGGCTTATCCATTGACTCGTCCTTTCTCTAGATACTTATAATCTTTCTCGCAATTTGGTATAGCTACTCGTGCCGCTATTTGCCCTGCGATCGATGCTGATGCATCATGCATTTTTCTATATCTATCTTCTCGAATCCTCGTATAAGCATTTCTTCTCCGACGAAAAGATACCTAAACTTAGTTGGAGTCTTACGACTCAGCGTGTCTATTCTTACTCTTAACTTTACCTAGATGGTAATTATTTTCACAAACGTAATATCTTACTAGTTCGAGCCATCTCCTTTGTCTTATGTTAATTCCTTTGCTCGAATACACGCTCCAAATTCTTATGATCTGTGAAGATCTCATCCCTTGCACCATATAGATGGTGTGTCCAAATTTTCAATGCAAGCTCTACGGCTGCAAGTTCTAAGTCGTAGGTTGGATACTCAATTTCTTGGGGTTAACGTGTCGTGAAGCGTAAGCTATCACTTTCTCATTTTGCATTTATACCATCCTAACCTATTCTTTGTAGCATTGGTATCTACCTCGTATTCCTTGTCGTTTCTGGGAGGGCTGAACCTGGGGTAATGATCAACTTTTCCTAGAACGTCCGCATTCCTATTCCACAATTGTCTGCACATTTATTCTTTTCCTTCTATGTAGTTGCGCCATAAGTCTTAGTAATCATAGGGAATTCCTTAATGGAAACCTCTATTTTAACTATCCAGCCTGAGAACTTCTTATTTCATTCAGACTGGTAAGCGATTTTTTATTTGAGTACTGCCTCTACCTTAGCAAGAATCTATCTTAACATCTTCTGTCTACAATGTATATCCAAGAAACATTACTTCTCCATTCGAGCTTGCTCTTGCTAAGTTTGGCATCTAACTCCCGACTCTATGCGTTCTAGTACTATTCACAAGTGTTCTTCGTGTTCATCTTCATTCTTGGGGTAACTGAAATTGTCATCGATAAATACTAAAATGAATTCTTTTCTAAGTCTAGGTGGAAAATTCTATTCATGTGGTTCATGAATACTACGGAGCACTAGCCAACTAACGACATAACTAAGCATTTGTAATGGTTTTATCTGGTTTGAAAGAGAATTTTGGGTATATCACCAGTTTATCCTTTAACTAAAGATGCTTAGACCTTAAGTCTGTCCTCACAATTGCATTTGTTTTCTTTTTAAGCTTATCAGGGGTCTTATATTCTCATAAAAGAATATTTATTTTTAAGGGTTATCTTATTTAACCTTTGACAGCCTATATACAATCTCACAGAATCATCCTTCTTTGATGATGAACATCACAAATGTTTTCCATGGTGAAAATGTTTGTCTAAAGAAAATTGTCATCTAACAACTCTTGCAGTTGGATCTTAAGCTCCTCTAACTCCCTTGATACCATTCTACATAAGGCCTTTAATTTGGGAGCTGCTCGTAGTTCTAAGTCGATCGTGAAACCTACACGACAATCTGGTAGTAAACCAGATATTTCATATAATTCTGTAGGTTCTCTACTCGGGTTTTTTTTTAAAAGAGATTTTTTTCTCTCGTTGTCGAGAATCGTGGGAATTCTCAAACAACTAATCTATTCCTAAGATTATATATATAGTACATTTTATTACTTCCCAATCGATTGCTATGTTCTAATAGAAAGACCCTAAATTAAATTCTATGCTCCACGAAACTAAGGATTGACAGACTGAGAGTTCTTTTTAGTTTCTATGCTCAATGAAACTAAGGGAATAATTCTCTGAGATCATCAACACTCCCTAAAGCGTAGTTGTTCTTATTTCAAGATTAGAGCGTTCTAGTCTTAGTCTTATAGTGTCTGAGGGTACTAGTCAAATGAATATAATGCTCTAGTATGGTCAATAGGTACTAGAAAACTGGTATAGAGTTCTAGTACGGGTCAACAATTTTGACAGGGTAATTTTTATAAGGTTCGTCCAATACCTGCCAAATCTTCCTTTCCTTCACTATGCCCCTCCTGCCTAATCATGTAAGCTCCCGCATTCTGTTGTGGTTGTAGCAGTTGTGGCTGTGACTGAAGTTGAGCTGTAATCAGTGGTTGAGGCTAGCCGTACTGATATGGTACTATCATTTGAAACAACATTGGGCAGTCATTATTCATATGCCCCAACATTCCACAGTTAAAGCATCTATCCATGTTCGCTTGACATACACCCTCAGGCTCCTTATCACGTCCAGCACACGCAGAAACTCCCTGTTTCTGTTTTGCCGCTTGCCTCAGTTCTGGGCAATTTTTCTTAACGTGTCCCTTACGCAAACAATTGTAACAAACACCAGATTTGGCTAGACATATCCCGGGGTGTTTCTTACCACACTTAGGGCAAACTGGAGAAGGGATCTTTTCTCTAGTATTTCTCTGAGTTTGGAGCTGATCGTGCTGGTTAATTCCATTTGCCGTCAGTGGTTCCGGGCAGTTTCTCTTAATATGTCCCTTATGTCCACAGTTGTAACAGTTGCCAATGCCTACCTGACACACGCCTGAGTGCGATTTATCGCATTGGAGGCAAACATGAGTGTTAACCCTTACTGTGTCATTTCCTCCCAGATTTTCATTCCTTTGCTGCCCTTGCAGCTGTCCTAGTGGATTGTTACTCTTGCCCGAACCGGTTTGTTCATTCCTCTGTGGATTATTCTTTTGCCCTGCTTTCTTTCCATAGTTACTTCCTTTTCCTGGCTGGTGGAAACCTTGCCTAGTCCTATTCTGTTTCCCTTGACTGTTGTGGCGCTGGTAGCACTCACTGCTACTTCCTTCCCATTTCCTTTTTCCCTTATGGTTAACCTTATTGTTGGGAAGATTTTGGGTTGAGGTCTGGTTTGGTGCCCGTGTGGACATTACTATCTTTTCCTTACTAGGCACTACTGCCTCTATTTCTCGAACTCGTTCCAGTAATTCGGCATAACTCAATCCCTCCTGTCTGGCTACTGCTATTCCCAGTTCATACTTAAGTTCTCCCTGAAGCTTCCTGGCTATTTCCTCCTTAGTCTCGACTTGATCGGTTACATACTTTTCATAATATGCCTCATTAAGACCATTCCAGGTGGTTAGAGCCGCTTGTTCTACCGGCATAAGTCTCTGTCTAGTCTTCCACCAATATTTAGCTGGTCCAGTTAGCTGATACCTAGCGCATGCTAGACGCTCCTCATCACTAAGTCTAATCGGCTCAAAGATTCTCTCCATAGAACGTATCCATTGTTCGGCCTCACTTGGATTACCAGATTCATCGAAATATGGTGGTTTACTTCCGAAGAATAAATCCTCAATGCTATGACGTTGTGGAGATAGGGGTAGTGAAAAGGTTGCTGGGTGTTTTTGCCTTTCCTCGCTTATACGTTGTTCTTGACCTCTATCAGGTCCTCTAGGATTTTCAGGTCCTCTTCGATCGTTAACAGCTCTCAGCGACATTTTTAAAACTGTAAGATACAAAATTTTTCTTATTAGCACTTGTTTTTTTTTTAAGCCTTCATTTTCTCACTAACCCTTTTCTTTTCCCACTTAATACTTTCACATAAACAAGAATAACAAAATAACTTTGACTCTATTTCTCTCAACTTTTAACCTCCAAGGTTAATTTAAACTCTCGTTACACGAGTTTCGTTTGATATTCTGGTTTAGTCATACGATTCATAAGAAACTTCTTGTGACTAAAACCCTCTCATGGGTCATGTATATTACATACATACATCAAAAAGGATATGTTAGTTTTGCCTTTAACAAGGACTTATACAAAACTAGACTACAATGAGTCTAGGCTAGGCTAACTGCTTACGTGTACAGAATGCACTAACATATTGCATTACCATACTACTGGAAGTACTAGAACGGAAACGATTCATAAAATTTCGTATCCGATGGAGTACTATAAAACTATCTAGTTACTGATCCGACTATGTACATAACAAAGGCTACTATACTACTATGCGTCGCTGACGTCTTGCTTAACAAACTGCGGTCAAGTCACCACTGCCCACTATGGCCTAATTCTCCTCGGGGTCCTCGTCCGGGTCCTCGTCCGGATCCTCTTCGGTGTCCTCTTTCGGATCCTCATCCGGGTCCTCATCCTCTGACTCTGAACCGAAAGTAAACTGGAGTGCCTCCCTCGTCGACCCTCAAGGTAGTGCCATCTGCAAGTATAAGTGATGGTGGTGCAGGCACATCTGAAACTGTCATCTCTGAATCTGAAGCCAAGTAGTCCCAGCAGGTCACTAATGCCCGCTTCTTCAGAGGCAGCAGGCGGTCGGGAAGTGAACAGGACTCGTACTCTTCTCTGGAATGGACCCTGGACGGTCCTGCCTCAAACTCTGTCCTAACTCTAGTCAACTCCGAGCATATCTCGTCAAGGGGTCTGTAAGATGATGGAAACTGTAATAGGGCGGCAAGCTCTGCGTCTGTGTCTAAATACTCTGGTCCTGACTGAAATGGTCCCTGAACTCTCATGGAAGGCTCATGCTAAAAAGGAGCGGGTAACCCTAGGCCATCTGCTGTCTCTGCAACTAACTCCCCTGTGTCCACACTAGGTACCATCAATGAAGGGATCTCCAACTGCGCAATCATTTCTGGTCCCGTCTCATCATGCTCTGACTCTGAATCTGCCGGAAAGTGAGTGTAGGGAGGATGCGCCTGAACAGGATATGCTGCTATGTGTCTGCTCTCGAAGAAACGCTTGTGTACCTCCAAAGCGAATCCATTGTAATCACCTGTCGGCTCTATATCGTCGTCAAACATCCCAAGGTAGTACCACGCCGTGTCGTGTGCCCAACCACGCCATTCCTCTGGTAGTCGTCTAACCAAGTCAAGTATCGCCTGACTCTGTGGAATAGTATGCCGGACTGGATAATAAACTGACGAGAAGTAACTAATCCTCTGTCCTACGTCGTGTCTCGGGTTTGCCTCATAATCTCTATACCTATCTAATAACTGATCTGCCCAAGTACGCTGTGGCGGGGACTGACTCTCTGAAGCTGTGTCACTACTGGAAGTCATCCTACAAAGTTTTTAAGAAACACGGATCAGTAACGGTAAGATGATACCTTATCTTACGGAAAATCTTAAATTACAAAATGAATACTCCTTATTCAATTGTAATATTACCACACTTAATCTAACAACTTATCTTAGACATCTAGCAATTTCACAGAAAATTGCTCTCGTACTCACAATATATAGAAATAAAATTTCAAGGTTTTATTCCCATTTCTTATCTCATTCTTTTAATTTCTTACTTTAATTCTTTATTATTCTCCTTAATTATTCCTTATTTCTTTCTCAAAGAAAATTTTTCATCGACTCTCATTTATTAAAATAAAGCACGTCTACTTTGTTCATGTTACTTATGCAAAAGTAACATTCATTTACAAAAGACCTTGTCGTTTACAACTCTTAATACTCGTATGCGTTGTATTCTTCGTTAAAGGACGAAGTATATAAAAAAAATATACATTCCCCAAAGAGAAATGGAATATATCCTAAGAATAACTTCTTAGAACAAGTTCTAGTCGTCATCGCTAGTAGAGCGGTCGTTAGAAATTTAATCAAGTTTCCCGCTTGACTCTTAATAGTGAAACAATTCTCTTCGCAAAGTTCGAACAAGGCGAACACTACAAAAATGAAACGAAAAGAAAATGAACGACGTCGTTACAAGTTACTTATACGTAAGTAACATTCGTCTCTTTAAACCACTTATACCATACTAAAAAGGTTTTACTAGCGGGGCATAAGACCCATATTACTGAGTTTCTTATTATGTGGGTTGATCAAGTCCACATAACAGTCTCTCAATCACATGGAACTTCTGTCTCGCTCTATCGATCACTTCATACAGAATTTACTTTCCTAAATCGAGCAGCAATTTCTCGAATTGCACACACAACTACTTCTTAAAAAGAAATTTTTGGAAACTTTCCAATTTAGCTCGGAATACTCAATCTTCTCGAGGAAGATACAAATTTTAAGCTAATCGAATACTTGAACGGCTCCTAATAAGTAAAACAAAGTCCTCTCCAAGAGACTTTGTTCATGCCCTTACAACAAAGGTAACATTCGGCTCTTTTGTTTATTTCAATCTATCCTCCTTGTTTCAACCTTTTCTCGGATAATTTGGAGTCACGTTTTTCTCACACGTCTATATGTTTCTTTCATTCCTTTCGTACATATTTACTTTATTTTTTCAATATTTATTTCATTTCCCTCGAAGAAAATTCTTATCGGGTTTTAAAACAAGATTGTAGCATAGAGAGGAACATCTACATACTCCATCGGTGTGAAGTCATAATTAACATCAGCATTGAGATCAATTGGACTCCAGTCTGCATATGAACTTTAGAGACTCATGATCTCCCGTAAGGCCTTTCTTTAAGACCAGAGTGGATAGGGCGGCTAGGCGAACTGTGGGAGGAGATCCAATAAGTACACATATGAAAGAGCTCAGAAGTTCCTTAGGTGTCAAATGTGATGCTGTACCTGGTCGTTTAAATCAGACCTCTATTTCGGTACAACGAGAATATTGAAAAAGCCACTTCGGAAACACCAATTAATACCATCCGAAGGCTAGACTTAACTTGTTCTATTTGGTTATTAGTTCGATTAATTCATTTAACTATGACTGAAAGGTCTTGGTTTAAGAGAAGCTATTTGTCATTTAAGGAGATATTTCCGGTACAAAGATGAAGGGGTGGATCAGACTCTTAGTTCAGTTCGGTAGAACGCGGGTCTCCAAAACCCGATGGAATACACAAAATCTCACAGACCTTTCTAAATTGTTTCTTTCAAATAGTTAAATAAATTAGGTAAAAAAAGACTCTAATGAAAGACATTCTTTTAAGAGATTTCTGGAGAATGGTAGGCTGCATACCCGATCGGTGTGATACTGATAAGAGACATCTATCCATCCTAAGGAAACCTAGGTGGTAAGAAAGCCATTCACCTTTGACTCTTCTTTCTGAACTTTAGCCGATCAGAGAGAAGAAGCGAAAGTAGTGAAAATCGAGTCTGGCGCATTACCCCAAGGGTGTCCTAAAGTTCCTCCACCAAATTGTAGTACAGAATCGTCTCCAAAGATCTCGGTAAGCATCACGATCCCCTGTGGAAAAAAAATGATTTGCTGAGACGGGACCGACATTCTCGCTTCCGCTTCGTCCACTACTGCTCGCGCAGAGGCTTCCTTCTAAGGCGGAACGCTCCCCTACCGATGTATTTTTACATCCCACAGCTTCGCTGAAATTCTCCTCCTTATGGCCATAACAACCACAGCGATAACACACAAGGTGCAGCCCCTCGTATTCAATACGTCTTATTATCTTTCGTACCGGTTCCGGAAGAGCGAAGAAAAAGGGGATGTTTTGTTAATAGGAAAATCGACTTTGCCGAGTCTTAATTCATGTCACTATACGCATGTGACATTTATCAAAAGAAGTCCTTCTCGTGTTGTGGATCTCCTTTCGAAATCATTTGAAATAACGTTTCTTAAAAACGTCTAAATTCTCGAAGAACCGGAAAGTTCTTAGGTTTCAAGTCTACGTTCTCATCGAACCGGGAAAAATCCCTAAAATCCAACTATATTCTTGTGTCCGAATAATTTTCAAAAGAAAAAAAGTTACCGCGCAAATAATTTCACATAAGATAGTACTCGTACTATCACACAATCACATAAAGTAAATTTTTTTTTTCTTCCATAAAATTCTTAAATTTGGAACACAACTCATTCTCATTCTCAATTTCATTGCATACTTATTCATAAAATTTCTTATTTAAAAGAAATCGCATAATTGAAATTCTTTCTTTTTCCTCGTTGAGTCGACGTAGCGGGAGGTTGAGTTGACATCTACATTCTCAATCTTAGTGTCATGGTCTAACTCTCATCTTATACTTGATAGAAGATTATGATCTAGAGTATATACAAATACTCCATCCTATGACTCAAAAGAAGACTCGATATAGAGTACGAACAAACACTCTATATTATTACTCGAAGGAGGACTTGTATATATATATCACTCTGTGATATTACTAGAAGGAATGACTCATACTAAGAAAGAATGACTCATAACCAGAGCAAGAAACAAACTACTGCTCTGATACCACTCTGTCACAGCCCCAAATCACGAGGAACGGCAGAAGCCGAGGTGCAACTGGGGTTGGATTAAAGAAACGGGGAAGAAGGGGGCTAACTGACTAAACATACATAAACGACATCAAACATTCAATGAACAAGACTGGAATATAATAAGGAAAGAGTTAATCACGAGTGATTACTCGAAAAAAGTACACAAAGGTATCTAAGTTCACGATTACAGACTTATACTATAGTGTTTTGTTCAATACACATATTCTCAAAAAGATTCTAGAGTTTTGCAGCGGAAGAGTCATTAACTAAAGCTTCCTAACTTCTCAACCCAACTTCAACCACTGCCGCTCACGTCGCTTCAACCTACACATTTAGAAAACAATGCAGGGCTAAGTACAAAAGTACTTAGTGGGCACGATGCCGAAATCATAATCATAAGTATAAATAATCTGACATTTTATAACCGTAGCGCATCGGGGTTTTGTTGAAAAGCCCGTGCCTACTAAACATTTTCTGACTGATTTGTATAAAGCAGCTTGCGCAAGCATTTTTAGAGTATGTTATGTTCAATCTTGACCAAAGCTAATTCACCGTGGCTGGTTACCCCTCAACAAGATACCACATACACCACAGGTTACAAAGTGCACTAACTCTGGAAAGCACTTAGCAGCTAACTCAGAGCCGATCGTTTGTTAACCTAGTTAGATTAACTCTAAAAGTCTGGAAAACCCGAAGGTTAACTCAGAAATCTGGTATACCCGAAGGTTAACTCAGATAGGTACAAGAGAACTCACATAAAATAGTTGAAACAGTTTATGCCAAGATTATCACTTTGAAAACACAATTATCAAAGCGATAAATAATACTTTCGAGTTGTGGAAAAACCCACATTTTATTTGATATAGATAAAAGCCCACCTCGTAATACAGAACTAAGAAGTACTAGCTTCCAATCTTCGGATCTTCCGTCCTTTCTTTACTACTGGCTTCCTCCTTCATCGTAAAATAATAATTCTTAAGAATCGTATTCGTAAAAGATAATCGATCAAAGAAACTCGAAAAAAAGTTTTAGTCGATTCATTCTTTAGGCATTTGCACGCTTACTAGATTCATTTTACTTAAACGGAAAACGAGACTTAACAAATGCCGTTTAGAACTTGAAAAGGTCTCATACTCGAATCTTAGGTCAGTAGAGAGGGTAGTCAATAGCTCAAAACGACTTATAAGATCAAAAGGAACTAAGATGGAAAAGAAATCAACTTAGGAAATTAAGTTTTAGTTCATTATACGACTTGGACAATTTCTCGCTTAACTAACATTCTTTACTTTAACTGATACGAGATGAGGTCTCGTCTAGTTTAGCACTCAAGGCTCCTTTCTTGACACTAGGGTCAGTAGGAAGATATTCATCAAGTTATTACGTCTTAAACGATCGAAAGAAACTAAGTTGCGAACGAAACAACTTAGAAGAATGAAACTGAAATTTCACTGCGCATTACAGTAACTCTGGGGACTTCCCAGAACAGGGGATCTGGAAACAGGGGTTGAACCCTGTACCGTTGGAAAGTTTGGGATGTCTAGTTTACGCTCCAATTTACGGATCGCAAATCCGATAAATGAGCTAGAAGTTATTACAGTTTCCGGCGAGGGTCGCAAAACTGCCGCGCTAACCCTAGTTGCTCGATAGATTCGACGTATAACGTCTTAGGTTCGTTCTAAGCTCTCGTATTCGATTTCTCAAGAAACTGGACCCTCAAGGCAGTCATCACGTACTCCGGTACGTGATGAACTCCTTCTCAAAACTCGTCCAATAGCACGACGTTCTAAACGTCGGCTTTTAACTAACATGTACTAAACCAAAGCAAGTTATCAACTTCGCGTTCTAGTTCTCGACTATCACTATAGCTCATATTATATTAGCTCGAAAGCTCATGACGTCAACTACAAAGTTGTTCTCAAGTCCAATAGAAACAATATTATCAAATTAGAAATCTCATTCGACTTCTCGGTTATTACTTACGTCTAATTGTTCGTCTCTTACACAATTTTCAAAGTTGTTGGATTTCGTTCAAATTTTACGTCATTAAACTACATCTAACGAGAATCACTTTCATGCATGTAATCATTTCATATCAACTCTATATTTCAACTTACGACGAGTTCTTCGTCTCTTACAATTTCAATAATTTTTTTAGAAAAATCTAAATAAATTCCCATAATCAACTAACATCATTTGCAACCGTATTCTATCATCATTTCATCAATTAATTTAACACATGAAAACCCCTAAAACTCCAATAATTTTCGGTATTCATAGAGAGGTTAAGAGAGTGATTTTCTTCTCCAATTAACACCATTTATTCATTAGTCAACCTACTATAACATCAATTAATGAATTGCAATCCAATTACATACTAACATGCAAAAATCCCCAAATTCAAACTCAAACCCTAAATCGGTTTTCAACATAACATGGGGCTTTCAATTTCTCTTTGTTCTAATCACTATATAAGCACTTCTTAAGCATGAATTTATCATCAATTGAAGAAATCCAAAAATCCTACTAAATCCCCTAAATTTTCGGTATTGACTAGGGTATTAGGGTTCTTGATTTTGCTCAATTCTAATCCCTAATTACCCTATCTAACACATCTAATTTCATTTATTCAAGATCAAAACATCTAATTCATCACTTCTAAAATTTCGATCAAAAGGAAACATAAAAAGAAGAGGATGATGGATGGATAGAATTAAAGAGGAGATGAATACCTTGATAATTAGTAAAGGAAGATTTAAGTTTTAATGGTTGGATGATGACTTGTGATTTTTCCTCTTCAAGAACTTCAAGTGTCTTCAATGGAGATGAAGAAAAGAAGATGGGAGAGAGGGGAGATGAAGCTGCCGAAAATGGGGGAGGGAAGGAGGAGGAGATGTGGTTTTAATTGTTATAACATATTATAAGGTATAAAACCTATTAGGTGTAAAGTTGAAATAGTAACTACAATAGGTGTCACACCTTAAACATTATAAAATCAAAATATCCCTTAATGTGAGAGAGGTGAGGTCGGTTGGAGGGAGAGGGAGAAAGAAAATACACGCTTTTCCGGCGCGATACGACGTTACGGATATCGAACGACGAAAAACGTAGCTCGGCACAAAATCGTCGCGATCTGATTCGACCGAAAATTCTAACGTACTAAACTTAATCGGAAAATAAATTTATAAAATTTATTTTGACAAAAACTCGGTACGACACAGTCCGAGTTTCGTCCGGAAAATCATAAAACGAACTTTCTCGGGCGAGTTCGTATCGCGATTTCGTGAATGTAAAAATCAGACGGTTTTCCGTTCTGAGTTCACGAACTAAAAACTTTTCGTACGCGCTAATCCTAAATACAGTAGTCGTCTAGCTGACTTCCGTAATTTATTTTCGGAAACGGATTCGACCGTTAGTCTTAGAATTCAAAATCGTAAACTTAGGCGTGCAAAACCATTTATTTTTATTCACTTTAAATTTTTGAGATCGTAAGGAATTTCCGCGGCATTACAGATAGCCCAGAAAGCGCATATGCAGTACCTCACTGAATCATCAAATCAATGAAATTTCGTATCATGACAAGGCAAAGTGATACGAAATCATAAATTCGTAACAGAGAAACAAGGCATATTGATACGAAATGTAAAATTCGTAACAGAGAAATAAGATACGAAATGTAAAATTCGTAACATGGAATTGATACTAAATGATAAAATTTTAACAGAAAGTCAAGGCATAGTGATACGAAATGACAAAATCGTAGCATGGAATTAAGGCATAGTAATACGAAATGACAAAATCTTTACACGGAATCAAGGCATAGTAATACGAATGTTGAATTTTTGAAGTATACATGTTACGAATTTCACAATTCGCAACATATTATACGAATTTCGTATATAGTGTTTCGAATTACGAAGTTCGTAATTAACTTTGCATTTTGGTTCGTTGATTTGATGTTACAAAATTACAATTTCGCAACATGTTTGAGGCTTTCTGAAGGTTTCGTATCTGAATTTTTTAGGTATACAATGTTGCGAATTTCGCAATTCGTAACTAACTGTGCATATTGGTTACGATTTACTAATTTCATAACAGTGTTGGTTTTGTACAATTTTGGTTTTATGTTACGATTTGTTCATTTCGTAACACTGTAAAAAAATTAAATCTTACTTCTTTTATGCAGATGAGTCCATCGTGCTTAATTGTTGTGCATGGAGGGCATTGAGATGAGGATATATATGTAGGTGGGAGAAAGGAGTATATTCCCATTCCTCCAACATGGAATTATGACAAAGTGATACGAAATCATAAATTCATAACAGAGAAACAAGGCATATTGATACGAATCGTAACAGAGAAACAAGATACAAAATGTAAAATTCGTAACATGAAACTGATACGAAATGATAAAATCTTAACAGAAAGTCAAGGCATAGTGATACGAAATGACAAAATCGTAACATGGAATCAAGGTATACAAAATGAAATGCCAAAATCTTAACAGGAAGTCAAGGCATAGTGATACGAAATGCTAAAATCGTAATCTGTTATGTTAAGAATTTATTAATTTCGTAATACGAAATCAACGATTGATGATATTGTTGTTACGAATGTATGAAATTTGTAATACAAATTAAAGATTGTTTTTGTGTTACGATTTGTTATTTTCGTAACTGATTTATTACTATTTGTTGATTTCGTAACGATACGATTTGTTACGATTTTGTTTTGGTGTTACGACTTGTTTGTTTTCGTAATTGCTTTGTCATGTAGAGTGGTGTTACGAAATCATAAATTGGTAATAGAGAAACAAGACACATTTGATTTAAAATATTGAATTTGTAACATGGAATCATGACAAACTGATACGAATTCATAAGATCGTAACATGGAATTATGACAAAGTGATACGAAATCATAAATCCGTAACAGAGAAACAAGGCATATTGATACGAAATGATAAAATCTTAATAGAAAGTCAAGGCATAGTGATACGAAATGACAAAATCGTAACATAATATTCAATACGAATGCTAATTTCGTAACATAACATGATCTGGTGGTGCTTGGCGGCAAGATTCTTCCGCTTGAATATTCATTCTATCTGTAATAAACAAACAATTAAATCAATTCAGTATTTCAGAACATGTAACACATGTTACGAAATTATAATTTCGTAACTTCAAATAAACATATGAAAATGCAAAGTTAGTTATGAATTTCAAAATTCACAACATCATATACTTAACAATTTCGGTTTCGAAACCTTCTAATAGCCACAAATATGTTGCGAAATTATAATTTCGCAACATGTTATAACTCAAATTCCAAAAACGTGATACGAAAATATGAATTAGCAACAGATTATTCAATACGAATGCTAATTTCGTAACATAAAATGATTCATTTCGGAACCTTCAAAAAGCCTCAAACATGTTGCGAAATTGTAAATTCGTAACTTTAAATTAAAGAATCAAAATGCGCAGTTAGTTACGAATTTCACAATTCGTAACACTATATACGAATTGTGAAATTCGCAACATTATATACTTAAAAATTTCAGATTCGAAACCTTCAAAATCCTAAAACATGTTACGAAATTGTAATTTCGCAACAACTTATGACCAAAATTCCAAAAACGTGTTACGAAAATATGAATTAGCAACATATTATTCAATACGAAATTCGTATATTTTGTTGCGAATTGTTAAATTCGCAACATTATATTCTTAAAAATTTTAGTTTCAGAACCTTCAAATAGTCCCAAACATGTTGCGAAATTGTAATTTCGTAACGTCAAATAAACGAATGAAAATGCACAGGTAGTTACGAATTTCACAGTTCGCTACACTATATACGAATTGTGTTACGAATTGTGAAATTCGCAACATTATATACCTAAAAATTTCAGATTCGAAACCTTCAAAAATGCTCAAACATGTTGCGAAATTGTAATTTCGCAACAGCTTATGACCGAAATTTCAAAAACGTGTTACAAAAATATGAATTAGCAACAAATTATTCAATACGAAATTCGTATATTTTGTTGCGAATTGTTAAATTCGCAACATTATATTCTTAAAAATTTTAGTTTCGGAACCTTCAAATAGTCTCAAACGTGTTACGAAATTGTAATTTCGTAACGTCAAATAAACAAATGAAAATGCACAGGTAGTTACGAATTTCACAATTCGCTACACTATATACGAAATTCGTATATTTTTGTTGCGAACTGTGAAATTCGCAACATCATATACTTAACAAATAAACACAAACATGTAACGAAATTGTAATTTCGAACATGTTATAACCAAAATTCCAAAAACGTGATACGAAAATATGAATTAGCAACATATTATTCAATACGAAATTTGTATAGTTTGTTGCGAATTGTTAACTTCGCAACATTATTTCTTAAAAAATTTAGTTTCGGAACCTTCAAATAGTCCCAAACGTGTTGCGAAATTGTAATTTCGTAACGTCAAATAAATGAATGAAAATGCACAGGTAGTTACGAATTTCACAGTTCGCTACACTATATACGAATTGTGTTACGAATTGTGAAATTCGCAACATTATACACCTAAAAATTTCAGATTCGAAACATTCAAAAAGCCTCAAGCATGTTGCGAAATTGTAATTTCGTAACATGCTATTACCAAAATTCCAGCAAATATATTACGAATTTCAAATTTGGGAAAAATCGTAAAACACCCCAAATATACCACAAATCACCAGGAATCATATGAACACTTGTAAACCATCAAAAATAAATACAAAAATAACATTATTTCCGGCTAGATCTAGGATTTTTCTAGAGAGAGAAAGATGGAGAAAGAGAAATAAAATCGAGAAATAGAGTAGGGAAGATCTCGAACCTTAGTTCTCTCGAGAATATTACGAGCTCCATGGTGGTTTGGGAGGGCAGCAACGGTGAAGACGGGGGATGAGGTGGTGGCGGGGTTCTAGGGAGAGAAAGATGGAGAAAGAGAAAGTGAGTAGGAAAGATGGCCGCTTCTTCTTCTTCTCCTATGGGTTGTTCCTCGAACTTGCTGTCGGAAGCCATGGGCGGAGTAGGTGGTGGAGGTGGCGCGACGGCGAGAATGGAGGTGGCGGAGATGGAGGAAAATGGAGTGGAAAATGGGGTTAGGTTTTGAAGAGAATTTTTTAGAGAGAGAATGGAGATGGGAAATGAAATGGTGGGGGATGGAAATGGGTTATGATACATTTTTTTTAGTGAAAATAACTTCTGCCCTATAGTAAGGGTATAATTGTCCCAAAGACACATTTTTGGCTATCATTTTACCATATTATGTTCCTTGACAACTATTATAATCTAAGGGGGGATTTTGCTATATAGCTCCTTCACTCTCTCTCTCTCTCTCTCTCTCTCTCTCTCTCTCTCTCTCTCTCTCTCTCTCTCTCTCTCTCTCTCTCTCTCTCTCTCTCTCTCTCTCTCTCTCTCTCTCTCTCTCTCTCTCTCTCTCTCTCTCTCTCTCTATGTATATATATATAAACTCAAGAAAGAATCAATATAGTGGACAACGGGTCCTTCCGACCCAGAATTGTGTGTAAAGAAGCCGATTCAATATTTGGAGTTTTAATCAATCATGTAAGTTTGCATCCTCAACCATTTATTAATCATCATCATTATTATATGATATTATTATCATTATTGTTATATATTATTAAAAGACAAAACAACTCTATTTTATCAAAAATTCTAGTACGTGGCACCCCTATATACTTTCATTCTCATTTCACTACAAGAAATTGAAGTTTCACCCACACATGTAAATGTGGCTTTATTCTTTACTTAATTAAACATAAAGCTATGTAGAAAAAGTTTATTGTAAAGATATTTAGTTGCAAAAAGATTCCACAAATCTAATACTCCCTCCGTTCACAAGTAAATATCCACTTTGTGATGGACACGAAGTTTAAGAAAGCTGATAAAGTGAAAGTTAGTGGGGTAAAAGTTAGGATGTAAGAGTAGTGAGATAATGACAAAAAATAGTGGTAATGACAAAAAAGAGGTGGTATTGACCAAAAAGTGAGAATAAAGTTGTTGGGCTGATAAAAAGGTAGAAATAAAGTTGACACAAAAACTCGCGTGCGACCAGTCGCACCCCATGCACCGCTCGTGGGGCGAGTGGGGTGCACGCGCCTTACCCACGCGCGACGCGTGAGGTCGACGCGCCCATTTTTTTTTGTTTTTTTTTTAATTTCCTGTTTTCTGTTTTCTGTTTTAGGGTTTTCTGCTTTTTTTTTTCTAATTTTCAGATTTTAATTTTTTTTTTAATTCTACTTTTTTTTCACTTTTTTTTTGTTTGCCTCTTTATTTTTTTGTTTGCCGCTTCTTCTTTGGTCAAAATTCGAGCGAGGGAAGCCGAAGGCTTCGGAGCGAGCCAAAAAAGTCCAAAATATTGCCCGATTGGAGCGAAGGCAGAGCCGTAAAATCGGAGCCGAAGGCGGAGACGAAAAAAAAACTGAAATTAAAAAAAAAAAAAAAACTTTGACCGGGTCAACGGGTCAAATTTGGGTTGACCGGGTCGACCCGGCCTAGACCCGGTTGCATGCTCAGCAGCAGGTCGCATGGGAGATCATCCCTAAAGTTGATGTGAGGTGGGGTCCTAAATGGCAAAGGGTAGTAATTTCTGTAAAGTAAAGAGGGTAGTGTTGTACGAAAAGGTAAACTGGACATTTACTTACGGACATTATACTGTAGCAAACTGGACATTTACTTGTGAACGGAGGGAGTAAAACCTAAAATATTGTAACTGATTCATTTGATATTTTTAATACTGATATCTACGAGTTGATTAAAAAATAATTCAAGAAAATTGGATATATCCTAAATGTAGTGCATGGTTTTTTTTTTTTTTTTTTTTTTTGTATATCTTCTTTTGGAAGGTGGATGATTGCTTAAAACATGCACCAAAATAAAATGCGACACTTTCGTAGAATTATTATTGTAGAAACCCGAAAATTCGAGCCTAAAAATTTCGTTTTAAGTATATAAAAATTTAATTAGAATTAATCGGATAATAGAACGATCACTTATTCCCGACAAATTTTATACGCCTAAATCATAAAAAAATTTAGACGTCATATGCATTGCATAGCACGAGCATTCATATTTTATTATTCGAGTGAAATATGTCGATATTATTATTGCCTATGCAATAATGTGATTAATTAGAAATAATTAATCAAAAGATAAATTATATATATATATATATATATAATATAATTATGAAGTGTTTGTTTATTTGATTTTGTAAAAGAATTAATTTATAAAATAATATGGATATTGATCTCGTTAAGACCGAAATAATTAATTCTATTCGTATGCTCGATCAAAACTTTGATCCGACTAATAAATATCATATTACGGAACAAAAATTGAAATACTATATAAAAGGAAATTATATAATATAATAATATATATTATATATGTAAGGATGCGTGTGTGTGCCGTGTAGGTGTGTGTGCGTGTGTTTAATTAGAGTTTTTTTTTAATTTTTTTTCAATTAAGAGATTGATTAGTAACTAGCACTGGAAAAAAAAAAAGGAAAAGAAAAGAAACGGATGTGGGGAGAGAGAAAGAAAATAGATTTTGCTTAGATTTTTATCCCTAACACAATTACTATCCCTTTTTCATTCTTCCAGATCACCTCTCGTAATTCCCAATCAAATTGCATTAGGAGTAATAATATCCCTATTTGCCTACAGATTCCCTCCCCCTCATTCACGTTAAGTCTGCAGATGAAATCAATTCTTCACCATCTGCAAATCATCTCTCCTCAAACTCTAACCCCTTATTCATCTACCACCACCCATAACCACCGCCGCTGGCCACAACCGGAGGAGAGGAGGTGACCGGAATCTCGTGAGGAAGAGGTCCAAGAGTTGAGAAGTAGGTTGGGAGAGGAGGAAACGTGAGAGAGAAGGAGGAGAAGGAAGCTAGGTATAAATCTTCATCTAGTTCTTTTGCTTTTCTTTCTTTTATGAACATGTTAGGTTAGTAATGAACAAGTTATAAGGGCTGTAAATCTAGTTAAAATGATGCTAATCACGTTTATATGGGATATGAGGGTATTCTATGTGTTAGAATCTAGGTTATGAATGTGTATGCATGAAGAAGATGTTTGGCAGTTCGTATGGCTGCACATATGTGTTAATAAACGACCCATAACTCTCAATCTACTTCATGAAAATGTGTGAAATCACTTTCAAATGAAAGCCTGGTATGTTGACTACAATTTATGTGAAAATGAGCCCTTGATTTCAAGTATAAAGGTGTCAAAACATTTGAGTTTGTAACTTGCTCGAATCTGTCAAAGAACTGACCAAGTGTGAAAGACTTGTTAATATCTTGAAAACGACTAATAAATTGATAACATGGCTTGTTGTATTGTATTCTAGGCTTGTTGTAGATTTTAAAATGATAAGACTCATTATTATAGGATGAAAACTCTATTTTATATGGATTTTACAATAAATCACTATGTGCTGTCAAGTTCTTAAAGTATGATAATGAGTATGAAAGGTGTGATGTTTGTGCTTAAGGTTTGAGATTCTTTTTGGTATGTTGCGTGTGTGTAAATGATAGGCTATGTGTAGTTATGATCTTGATGAGAATTTTATGAGCTTTTGAATGTGCTAAAAGTCTCATAATAATTTAAAGATAGAGATGTTAGGAGTATGCTTGAAAAACTTCATTAGTTAATCTGTCACCTTGTAAGAACCGATTTATTTAGGATATTTGAAGATATGAAATCAGTGTCTTGCTAATGGATTATGAATCTAGAAGTCCTCTAGTATTTATAAGAAAATTCAGTGACAAATTTCAGCTTTTGTATAGATGTTGGGAAATCGGTTGTGAAATCTTTAATATAAAGAATTTGGATAAATGGCTTTTTGTATATGAAAATAGACTTATTGAGGTTTCTGGAATGATAAGAAAATCATAATTTGATTAAGAACTCAAGCCTAGGTGAATTAATCTTATAGGCTCTTGTGCAGTCCAAATTTAAGAACTCCAGATTTTGTCATAAAGTATGGATTAAGTTGGGAAGCTTATGTGTGTGATAGTTCGATGTTAGTATTTTTAAAATGAAGTTTAAGATGTTAATTTTGTTCAGTTAAAATTTCAAGTCCATATGAAGTGTCTAACTATTTTAAAAAAATCGTGTATGGGTACACTTTTATTAAGGACAGAAATTTCGAATTTGGGCTTTGGTATGGACATTTAATTAATTTCAGTTGGGCTTGGAATAAAAAGGATTTGGACTTGTAATTTAAATCCAAGTGGGCCTAATAATTGATAGGTTGAGCTCATTCATTTATTTATTATACTTTTATAATAATAAAATATTTGGGCTTATGTGATTGGACTTAATCTTGTATTGGATTAATTAATCATAATAGTCCAATATGACTTATTTATGTGTGATATGGACCTTTAGTCCATATCTATTTGAGATTTAATGTTAAGTCCAATTTATATTATATGGTTGATAATTGTATTATTATATGATTCATATTTATTATTATTTTATGATTAATTGTTCATTATTTATTATTAATAACTAATTAAATAATTAATTCTTTAATAATTTATTAATTGAAACTTAATTAGTTAATTAAAATTCTTTCGTAATTAATTAATTAATGCCTTAATTAATTAATTATTTATTTATTTATTAATCATATATCTTTAATAATTAATTATTAATTAATTAATTATATCCTTTTTTTAATTAATTAATTCTTTATTAATTAATTATATGTTTTTAATAATTAATTAATTCTTTATTAATTAATTATATATCATTAAGTAATTAATTGATTCTTAATTAATCAATTAAAATGATCTAATTCAATTAAATAGTAATTGTTATATATTCAATAGTCAAGTATGGATGTATTACATGTCTTAAAGTATGATCTTACGACATGAGATATGTGATTACTTAAGAATGCATGCATATGGTAGGATACGATGTAAAGCATATAGTATGCATAAGACATCTAGGTGACTCATATGACATAACATGCATGACATACATGTTATAACTCGGGAATAAGTTTGACCTAGGATGCTAAGACCTTAGACAACTTTATGCTCGTGAACCTAAGTATTTAAGACAACTCTTGTAGGACCGATCAACTCTTTAATTCCAAGGACTAGTCAAGAAAACCTGAACCAAGGTGGGTTTCTATTTTCAAACTGTGGGATTACAAACTCCCACTGAGGTAACTTTAGGGTTATTAAATCCAATGCTTTCAAAGTGTGATATGCATGCTAAATGTTTAATGCTCAATTGCTTGTGGTTTACCTATGTTAAAAGTTTTATAATACGATCGGCTTTGTGCTCCCTACAAGCCAAGGTAGTGTACATATGAAGTTATGACGGTTCGGTTGGAGGGAGTGTCTCCCCTCTAATTGAACCGGGTGGTAACCCAAGAATGTGAGATGCTCTACGGTTCGAACCGTTAACTGTTTTAAAAACTTACGTGAAGGATATTTTTACCAAAGTAACCCCCTTCCATAAGAATGAAGCATACTATATCTTTTGAAAAATTGTTTTCAAAATGGGGCACGGAATCCACTGAGTGCTTTTGTACTCAGCCCCCTGCATTGTTTTCCCTAATGCAGGTTGATCAACGTGGAGGCGAAGGAAGGGGATGTCGATGTTGCTATTGTCCGTCTGTTCGTTTTCAAGTACTTGTCGTGTCGGTCTTTATGACCATTGTTGTGTCTTCAATAAGGCTTATGCCACCAAACTCATGTTACCTCTTATGTTCTAAACATCTACTTGTAGATGGTTATCTTTTGAAACGCTTCCGCAGTGCGGGGCCGGTGTCCTCATGCATTGACCCCAGTTATGTTATGCTAGGGCATCGATTTTGAACAATTACCCACCTTTCCTTTATTATCCTAAACACTTGTCATTTCGACTTTTCAATAAATAACTATTTGTTATCATTTATGAATCATGATTATATGGTTTCACCCCACCCACTGCGTGGCGGCACGGACGGATCCGTGGCCGGGTCGCGGGTCGTCACAATTATATGGTAATTTAATATTAAAGAATTTTTATATGGTAATAATAAGTAATTACAAAATATATTAACGGAACATATATAACTATTAATAATGTGACTAATATTTTTTAACTAATTATTTCCTAGCTAGAATATCAAAGTTTAAAAGATAATAAAAAACCAAGGCAAAAAAAAAAAAAAATCGTTACTAAATTTTTCTCACACTTATTAATATGACAATAATCAATAATATAAATAAATGATCATTAACCACACATAGCTAATTGATAGATATGTGTGTGGCCGATAAGTTTTTTTAATTTGCCGTGTAGGCATACAAAAGTCACAAAAAGAAATGTGATTAAATAGAAAGATTAAATAATTAAAGATCAAAATACAAGTGTGGCTAAATATTTTTTCTCACACATATTAAATATCAATAGTTTGAAAAAATAAAATATTTTTAATCACACATCTTTAATTGATAAAAGAGGTAATCCATCCATATAGCCAGTTTGACTAGATTGACTACAATAGTTGTCAATGAACTTAATATTGTTAAATTGTAGCCAAAAATGTGTTTTTGGGGCAAAAATACCCCTTCTTCTCACTTTTTCTCTTTTTCCTCTTTTCTTTCTTCTCCTCCATCTCGTTTTTGTTTTCTCCTGCTTTCTTCTTTCTTCTTTCTTCTTCATTTTTCATTCTCTTCTTCCCGTCAAAAAGCCCTAGATCTGAACACATCCTCTCTCCGCCGCCGTCGAGCTTTCTCTCGTCCGTCCCATCGCCGCCGTCGCGCCTCCCGTCGCAGCCGCCGCCGCTATCGAGCTGCCCTCTCTCTCTCTTGCTTTCTGTCTGTCTACCGCCGCCCGCCGCTGCCGCTATTGAGCTGCCATTCTCTCTCTCTCGCTGTTCGTCTCTCTACCTCCGCCGCCTCTCTGCAGTCGCCGCTATCGATCTGGCGCCATCCCGTCGCCGCCGTTGAGCTATCGCCATCCCGTCGCATCCACCGTCGCCCTCCCATCGCCTCCGCTGTCGCCATCCCGTCGCCGTTGAGCTATCTGCACTGTTTTTCTGTCTCTCTCTCTTTCTCTCTCTCTCTCTCTCTCTCTCTCTCTCTTTCTCTGTGTGTGTGTGTGTCTTGCAGATGCAAGTTAATGGAAGTTGTAAGGAAATTGACGATGTTGATGTTACGAATTTGAGAAAATTCTCAGATTCGTATCCAGATCTGGGGTGATTGAGATTTGAGAAATTGACATGGAAGTTATTTGGGGTGATTCCCGAAAATCCAGATCTGGTTTTTGATTTCTCAGATTTGCTGGAATTTCTGTAATAACATGTTACGAAATTACAATTTCGTAACATGTTTGTGGCAATTTGAATGTTTCGAATACATGTTACGAATTTCACAATTCGCAACATCATATACGAATTTTGTATTTAGTGTTGCGAATTATGAATTTCGTAACTAACTTTGCATTTTCATAAGTTTATTTGAAGTTACGAAAGTAGATTTTCGTAACATGTGTTACATGTTTGTGGCTATTTGAAGGTTTAGAAACTGAATTTTTTAAATATACATGTTACGAATTTCACAATTCGCAACATAAAATATGATTTTTGTATTTAGTGTTGCGAATTATGAATTTCGTAACTAACTTTGCATTTTCATAAGTTTATTTGAAGTTACGAAAGTAGAATTTCGTAACATGTGTTACATGTTTGTGGCTATTTGAAGGTTTAGAAACTGAATTTTTTAAGTATACATGTTACGCATTTCACAATTCGCAACATAAAATATGAATTTCGTATATATTGTTGCGAATTATAAAATTCGTAACTAACTGTGTATTTTTATAAGTTTATTTGAAGTTACGAAAGTCGAATTTCGTAACATGTTATGTTACGAATCATGTAGTGTGGTGTTACGATTTTATAATTGTTAAGATTTGATTAATATGTTACGAATTTAACGTTTCGTACAATTTAGTGTGTTACGATTTATGAATTTTTTGGTTACTATTTACTTATTTCGTAACAGAATGAGTTTTTACAATTTTGGTTTTGTGTTACGAATTGTTCATTTCGTAACACTGTAACAAATTTAAATCTTACTCCTTTTATGCAGATGAGTCCATCGTGCTTAATTATGAATTTCGCAGTGGAGTAACACATAAGAAATTAAACTTCCTACAAACATTGATACGAAATATGAAATTCGTAACAAGAGATCATGACACGATTGAAACGAAAAGTTGAATTCGTAAACACAAAATTATAACAAAGTGATACGAAATCGTAAATTCGTAACATGGAAATATGACAAAATGATACGAAAGCGTAAATTCGTAACATTGAATTATGACATGATTGAAATGAAATTGTTATTTCGTAACATAAAATCGTAACATGAAATCATAACAATGTGATACGAAAGCGTTAATTCGTAACAATGAATTATGACTGTGATACGAATTCATTGCTGATTGCTTCAACGTTCGGATAGATTTGTTGCCGAAGGATTCAAACATAGACCTAATATCGTTCACTATGCACTCACCACCGGTTATCATTATCCGGTGGTGCTTGGAGGCAAGATTCTTCCGCTTGAATATCCATTCGATTTGTAATAAACAAACAATTAAACCAATTCAATATTTCAGAACATGTAACACATATTGCGTAATTGTAATTTCGTAACGTCAAATAAACGAATGAAAATGCACAGGTACTTACGAATTTCACAGTTCGCTACACTATATACGAAATTCGTATATTTTTGTTGCGAATTGTGAAATTTGCTACATCAAATACTTAACAAATAGACACAAACATGTAACGAAATTGTAATTTCGTAACATGTTATAACCAAAATTCTAAAAACGTGATACGAAAATATGAATTAGCAACAGATTATTCAATACGAAATTTGTATATTTTGTTGCGAATTGTTAAATTCGCAACATTATACAGCTAAAAATTTTAGTTTCGGAACCTTCAAATAGTCCCAAACGTGTTGCGAAATTGTAATTTCGTAACATCAAATAAACGAATGAAAATGCACAGGTAGTTACGAATTTCACCATTCGCTACACTATATACGAATTGTGTTACGAATTGTGAAATTCGCAACATTATACACCTAAAAATTTCAAATTCAAAACATTCAAAAAGCCTAAAACATGTTGCGAAATTGTAATTTCGTAACTTTAAATTAACGAATGAAAATGCACAGGTAGTTACGAATTTCACAATTCGTTATACTATATACGAATTGTGTTACGAATTGTGAAATTCGCAACATTATACACCTAAAAATTTCAGATTCGAAACATTCAAAAAGCCTCAAACATGTTGCGAAATTGTAATTTCGTAACTTCAAATTAACGAATGAAAATGCACAGGTAGTTACGAATTTCACAATTCGCTACACTATATACGAATTGTGTTACGAATTGTGAAATTCGCAATATTATACACCTAAAAATTTTAGATTCGAAACATTCAAAAAGCCTCAAACATGTTGCGAAATTATAATTTCGTAACATGTTATAACCTAAATTCAAAAAACGTGATACGAAAATATGAATTAGCAACAGATTATTCAATACGAATGCTAATTTCGTAACATAAAATGATTCATTTCGAAATTTTCCAATTGTCACAAACATGTTACGAAATTTTACTTTCGTAACTTCAACTAAACGAATTAAAATGCACAGTTAGTTACGAATTTCATAATTCGTAACACTATATACGAAATTCGTATATGATGTTGCGAATTGTGAAATTCGTAACATGTATTCGAAACATTCAAATTGCCACAAACATGTTACGAAATTGTAATTTCGTAACATGTTATTACAGAAATTCCAGCAAATCTGAGAAATCAAAAACCAGATCTAGATTTACGGGAATCACCCCAAATACACCACGAATCACTTGGAATCATATCAACACTTGTAAATCATCAAAAATAAATACAAAAATAGCATTATTTCCGGCTAGATCTAGGATTTTTCTAGAGAGAGAAAGATGAAGAAAGAGAAATAAAATCGAGAAAGAAAGTAGGGAAGATCTCGAACCTTAGTTATGTCGAGAATATTACGAGCTCCATGGTGGTTTGGAGGGGCAGCAGCGGCGACGACGGCGGCGGCTTCTTCTGCTTTGTCGGCTTCTTCTTCTGCGCCGGCTTCTTCTTCTTCGTGCACAGATTTTGCGGGTGTTTGTTCACTGTCGGAAGCCATAGCTGGACAGCTGAGGGTGGCGGAGGCGCGACGGCTGAGGGTGGCGGTGGCGGAAATGGAAGGTGGCTGGACGGCGGAGGGTGGCAAAAATGGGAGGTGGATGAAAGTAGGGTTTTTTGGTGGAGGAAATGGGGGAGAGTTTTTTTAGTGAGAGAAAAATTGAGTGGGAAATGAAATGGAGTGGAGAAAAATATGACACGGTTTTTTTTTTAGTGAAAAAACTGAATATAACTTCTACCCTATAGTAAGGGTATAATGGTCCAAAAAACACATTTTTGGCTATAATTTTACCATATTATGTTCCTTGACAACTATTGTAATCTAAGGGGGGATTTTGCTATATGGGTGCTTCACTCTTAATAAAAATGTGTAGGTAATAAGTTTTCAGTACGCCACGCATACATGACAAATTCAAAAAATAAATTTGATTAAATTGAAATAAATTTAAATTTTTAAGGTCAAAATTATAATGTAACTAAAAAGCTTTGCCCACACTTATTTAATGTCGATAACTAGTAAAAATTGTCTAATTTATTAGCCCACACATTTTCTAATCATGTGTGGCTAAACTGTGTGTGGCTAATTTATGTGTAACTAAAAGTTGAATTTGTTGTAGTGTCTATCTAATACTAAAAAGGAGAGTTTTGACTATATTATCAAGATTACCCTTTTCCCGCTAAAACCAGTTTCATGGTTATTTGACATTATTTTTGGGTCCTTGATTTTTGTATTGCAGTTATCTAAAGTATTGTCTGGATACCACTTTTGCTGATATAGTAATACTTTGTTATCTCAACTTTTGTACTTTGCAGTGAAGAACACAATTTAGATTCTGTATTATTCAGTTGTTATTGCCCATATTTTCTTACTGAAAGTTCAGTTATTGTAGATTTGTACCCTCCTTTTGCATATTGTCCAATTTTTCCTTCAGTTATTACACATATTTAGGTTCCAAAGGAGTGTACATTGTAATGTTCAACATGCATTATATTTAGCAGTACAAAATATTACATTCAATTTCTTAACGTTTTTCGAGCCATTTAATTTGTTGTTGGCTTAGCCTATATATACCTTGTCATGCTGTGGCATTATTTCTCCCATTTTGCTCTCTGCCTCTTACTACGTTTCTTGTGCTTATTTAACCTTTCCACGTTTTTGTCATCTATTAATTACTTTCTCGATCTGATTTTTTTTTTGTTTTTTTTTGTTTTGTTTTGTTTTGTTTTTTTTTCAGTTTGCTTTGTAGTTGTTTGTTGAAACTCTTTGTATTTGTTTTGCTTGCCACACACAAAAGGTATTACATATTCAGCATATGCACACACACATAACAAATTCATATCAGCCTTGAATCAATTCTAATGCCTCCACTTTACTTATTTGAGTTTGTTTTGCAGCTACTTTCAATTTGCAAAATCTTAAATCCGATAATGACGCCTTCCTTCAAAAAGGTAAATGATCTCCAACCATCCCACCTTTTTCAATCACCGAAGTTAGTTTGCATATAACAGCAAAAGAAAGACATTAGATACATCATTTTAGAACGTAGTTTACTATGTTATGTTTTGCTTTCTATTTAGGTTTATGTTTGACTTATTTGTACAC
This sequence comes from Schizonepeta tenuifolia, assembly GCA_029490685.1. Taxonomy (NCBI): domain Eukaryota; kingdom Viridiplantae; phylum Streptophyta; class Magnoliopsida; order Lamiales; family Lamiaceae; genus Schizonepeta; species Schizonepeta tenuifolia. Next base: position 45,764,255 of record CM055958.1, on the reverse strand, counting down.
TATCCTTAAAAAACAGAGTGAACTTCCGCTTTAGTGCTCTGTGCTCATATTACATTTCAGATATATGTATTTTTACATGGATCTTAGTTTAAATGACAGAACTTTTAATTAGGAACAAAGAGAAATATAACACAAGAATTTATTTCTCTACTAATCTTATACTTATATAAAAAGAGCCTTGTTTTACAAAATTTGAATCGCCTAAAATATCCTTACTACTTATTAAAATTAAGGGCAATAGCGTAATATAAGATATAATATATAATATGCCATGATAAATACAAACTTACCTTATTGATAATATATATTATTTACCTTATATTATATTATGATTTGAAAGAAATATATTATTAATATACCTATTCTGTGTTTATATCCTTGTTAATATGTGATACCAATCTTGTTATTTCGCCCATACGTGATTTTACTCACGTTATTGTGCAACCTTTTTTTTTTATCCGTAGCTACTAAAATAATTAGGTTATAGTAGTATATGTTGGAAAATATATGAGCGTGTGTGATATGTGTACGAAAATGAAAGACAGAAAAGAAATGAACCGAAGCTAGAGTTAGACACTATCTCCGTAAGACAATATTGCTCCGCTATCGTGCACGCGGTCTACAACAATTGCCCCCAAGATACAACGGTTCTGATGAACTTTGAGACGTTGCACGACGTGTCGCAGTTCCGACGAACAACTCGATACTCGGGACGAGTACTCGATTCTAAACTCTACTATATATGAGATGTATGTATGCAAACTCGTTGTTGTGAGTTCGTATTGTTGTGTATTTTCGTGTCAGATTCTGTGGGCGTTGATGAAGGGATGTCTCGTGTGATGGCGACACGTGGCGAAAGGAGTTGATTCGGCTGAAACCGACATCAACCGCCGTGTAACCGCACCGTGCGGTCGGCCACACCGAACGCTCCCTTATCCCTACAAACCGCCATAACCGCCTCTCCGTGCGCACATGTCACGTGTGTTCGAGTCCCTTAGCCAAAATAACTTTGGCTCCGATCGCGACTGAGCGAAGTGCAAATGCGCCTCAAAGCACTCATTGCGACGTGCACGTGCTCGTCGCTGTCGGCGTCGGACTCGGACTCATGGTCAAGCACAAAAGATGCCAACACTTGAGCCACTAAGGTGCACCATAGGTAACACACTTGAATATACTCCCTTATAGTGTTGCTCCTTATATATAGCACAAAACATCCTTGAATTTTCGATGTGGGACAAACAAGATAGAATACACACAATTCTAGTTTCAAGTAGCCATGTTTATGTATTAATTGCTCATTCATTCCTTAATGGAATTGAACAAATAAATACATTAAATCATAGTGCTCGAAACGTAGATTTCATTTCTACCATTAGTTTCCACATACTCTGTCACAGCCCCAAATCCCGAGGGACGGCAGAAGCTGGGGTGCGACTGGGGTTGGATTAAAGAAGCGGGGAAGAAGGGGGCTAACTGACTAATCATACATGAAAGACATCAAATAAACTATGAACAAGACTTGAATATAATAAAGAAAGAGTTAATCACGAGTGATTACTCGACAAAAGTACACAAAGGTATCTAAGTTCACAATTACAGACTTATACTATAGTGTTTTGTCCAATACACATACTCTCAAAAGATTCTAGAGTTTTACAGCGGAAGAGTTCTAACTAAAGCATCCTATCTTTCAACTCAGCATCAACCGTTGCCGCTCCCGTCGCTTCAACCTGCACATTTAGAAAACAATGCAGGGCTAAGTACAAAAGTACTTAGTGGGCACGATGCCGAAATCATAATCATAAGTATAAATAATCTGGCATTTTATAATCGTAGCGCATCGGGGTTTTGTTGAAAAGGCCCGTGCCTACTAAATATTTTCTGACTGATTTGTATAAAGCAGCTTACGCAAGCATTTTTAGAGTATGTTATGTTCAATCTTGACCAAAGCTAATTCACCGTGGCTGGTTACCTCTCAACAGGATACCACATACACCACAGGTTACAAAGTGCACTAACTCTGGAAAGCACTTAGCAGCTAACTCAGAGCCGATTGTTAATAAACCTAGTTAGATTAACTCTAAAAGTCTGGAAAACCCGAAGGTTAACTCAGAAATCTGGTAAACCCGAAGGTTAACTCAGATAGGTACAAGAGAACTCACATAAAATAGTTGAAACAGTTTATGCCAAGATTATCACTTTGAAAACACAATTATCAAAGCGATAAATAATACTTTCGAGTTGTGGAAAAACCCACATTTTATTTGATATAGATAAAAGCCCACCTCGTAATACAGAACTAAGAAGCACTAGCTTCCAAACTTCGGATCTTCCGACCTTTCTTTACTGCTGGCTTCCTCCTTCATCGTAAAATAATAATACTTAAAAATGGGTCGTAAAAGATAATCGATCAAAAAGAATCGAAATAAGTTTTAGTCGTTTCATTCTTTAGGCATTTGCACGCTTACTAGATTCATTTTACTTAAACGGGAACGAGACTCGAACTAATCCCGTTTAGAACTCGGAAGGTCTCATACTCGACTCTTAGGTCAGTAGAGAGGGTAGTCGGTAACTTAATACGACTTAAAAGATCATAAGGAATTAAGTTGGAAAGAAACAACTTAGGCGATTTACGTTTTAGTTCGTTAAAAGACTTATGAAAAATCTCACTTACTACTTCTTATTGGAAAGGATAAGAGATAAGATCTCGACTGGTTTTAACACTCAAAACTCCTGTACTTGACTCTAGGGTCAGTAGGAAGATATTCGTTAACTAAAACGGCTTAAACGATCGAAAGAAACTAAGTTGCGAACAAACAACTTAGAAGGATGGAAACTGAAATTTCACTGCACAATCCAATAACTCTGGAGACTGTCCAGAACAGAGGATTTGGAAATAGGGGATGAGCCCTGTACTACTGGAAAGTTTGGGATGTCTAGTTTACGCTCCAATTTACGAATCACAAATCCGATAAACGAGCTGGAAGTTATTACAGTTTCCGGCGAGGGTCGCTAAACTGCCGCGAAAACCCTAGTTGCTTGATAGATTCGATGTATAATGTCTTAGGTTCGTTATAAGCTCTCGTATTCGATTTCTTTAGAAACTGGACCCTCAAGGCAGTCATCACGTATTCCCGTACATGGCGAACTCCTTCTCAAAACTCGTCCAAAAGCACGACGTTCTAAACGTCGGCTTTCAACTAACAATTACTAAACCAACAAATTATGCAAAACGCGTTCTAGTTCTCGACTATAACTAAAGCTCATATTATAATAGCTCGAAAGCTAATGACGTCAACTAGAAAGTTGTTCTCAAGTCCATCATAGATAATAATATCAAATTAGAAATCTCATTCGACTTCTCGGTTATTAATTACGACTAAATGTTCGTCTCTTACGCGTTTTTCAAAGTTGTTGGATTCCGTTCAAATTTTACGACATTAAACTACGTCTAACGTGAATCACTTTCATGCATGCAATCATGTCATATCATCACTACATTTCAACTTATAAAGTGTTCTTCGTCTCTTACATTACGTTAAATATTTTAGAAAATTCTCAATTTAATTCTATAATCAATTAACATCAATTACTACATAATTCCATCAACAATTCATCAACTAACATCAACACATGAAAACCCCTAATTCTACTATAATTTCGGTTTTCATATATATATTAAGAGGGTGATTTTCTTCTCCAATTAACACCATTTATTCATTAAACAACCTATTATAACAACTATTAATCAATTGCAATCCAATTTCAAACTAACATGCATAAACCCCCAATTTCATTACTCAAACCCTAATTGAATTTCACAAAAACATGGGGCTTTTGATTCCTCTTTGTTCTAATAACTAATTAAACAACTCTTAGGCATGAATCTATCATCAATTGAAGAAATCCAAAAATCCTACTATTTTACCCTAATTTTCGGTATTGATCAAGAGTTAGGGTTCTTGATATTTGCTCAATTCTAAACCCTAATTAACCTATCTAACATATCTAATTTCATTAATTCAAGATCAATTCATCCATTCCCATACCTTAATTTTCGATCAAGAAGAAAAATAAAAGATAAGAAATCCAATTGGATAGAAGTTAAGAGGAGGTGAATACCTTGCTAATTAATGAAGAAAGAAAGAGGTTTGGATGGTTGGATCAAGACTTGTGTGATTCTTCTTAGTGTTCTTGGAGGATTCTTCAATGGAGGATGGAAGATGAAGATAGGAGATATGAGAGGGATGGCTGCCGAGAATTTGAGTTGGGAGGGAGAAATGTATTTTAATTTTGTTAACTTAAGGAACAAGATTGCAAGGTGTAAAGTAGGAATAGTGTACCCTTAGGTGTAAAGTCGTGAATAGTTCTAGCTAAGGTGTCCTCACTTAAACATTATAAAACACAAAAAAAAATCTAACAAGTGAGAGGTGATGTCGGTTGGGTGAGGAGAGGGAAAAAGAATATGCGCTTTCCGGCGCGGTCCGACGTTACGGAAAACGTTCGACGAAAAACGTCGCTCGGCACAAAATCGTCGCGATCCGATTCGATCTAAAATTTTAACGTACGAAACTTAATCGGAAAATAAATTTACAAAATTTATTTTGACAAAAACTCGGGACGACACAGTCCGAGTTTCGTCCGGAAAAATCATAAAAACGAACTTTCTCGGGCGAGTTCGTATCGTGATTTCGTGAATGTAAAAATCAGACGGTTTTCCGTTCTGAGTTCACGAACTAAAAACTTTTCGTACGCGCTAACTCTAAATACAGTAGTCGTCTAGCTGACTTCTGTAATTTATTTTCAGAAACGGATTCGACCGTTAGTCTTAGAATTCAAAATCGTAAACTTAGGCGTGCAAAGCCATTTATTTAATTGACTCTAAAATTTTGAAATCGTAAGGAATTTCCAGGGTATTACATCCTACCCCCTTTGCGAAAAATTTCGTCCCGAAATTTGCTTATCCTCTATAACTGCTTGAAGTACTTCTTACTCGACACGGCTTTCTCTTGCCTATGATGGTCTTATAATGCTATTATTATTCGTCTCGACTTGCTCTTTAACTTTTGCGCTTTTTGATCCAAGATCGCTTTCGATCTTTCCTAATAACTTTAGTCGATTTCAAGAACGACGTCTTGCTGATAGAACTTCGTGTATAAAAACGAATATACGTTACTTTCTCGAAATGAGATATACTTAAAATAAGTATTTCATAAACTTGGCGATAAAGCCATAACTATTCGTATTGGAACTATCTTTCCCAAGTTACTTACTAATTATATAGATCTTTGTCGAAGTCTGAACTTGACACGAAACTAATGTTTCTCATTAACGGAGAAAACTTAAGGAGCTTTTATTTTCCTTCTCGATTATTAAGTTCGAATTATTGTATATACTTAAGACTTTTGTCTTCTTTAAAACTCGTTTTATTTTGACTCGAATCTATCGAATGATCTCGATCATTTCATTGACCGCGTCTGGTCCTAAGTTTTTGCTTTCACCTACCTTATAACAATAAGGCAGCTATGTAAATCTTTTCCTTCTACAAGGTCTCGTAAGTCGTAATACCTATCGTAGCTTAATAATTATTGTTATAACAATTCGGTTGCTGGCTACGTGTTCTTCAATTCGCTCTTCGGCTAATATTATCGTTCTTAACTTATCAACGAGTATCTGAATTGTTTTCTCGGACTGTCCATTCAACTGGAGGTGAAAAGCGGTACTAAAGTTAGGTTTGCTATCTGACTTTTCTGCCTTGTGACCTACAACCATCTCGTCGTCATAAAACCGTAACTATAACCCTCTATTTCCATTCTGGAATACCTAATGGTTGTAACAACTCGTATAGTTGTCAGTGAAAAGCTTTCTCCTACTTATAAACTAAACATCTTTCTATCAACGAAACAATGTCTTGTTTCACTCTATTCCTCTGAAAATCCTTTTCTTAATCCTTAAATTCCTTGCCATCGGAATTACTAAGTCCACTCTTAAATTTCTATCACAACTCATTGCTTCAGAGTCGCTGTCTGGTTTATCCATTTTATCCTTAGTCGAGGCTTATCCATTGGCTCGTCCTTTCTCTAGATACTTATAATCTTTCTCGCAATTTGGTATAGCTACTTGTGCCGCTATTCGCCCTGCGATCGATGCTGATGCAGCATGCATTTTTTTTTATATCCATTTTCTCGAATCCTCGTATAAGCGTTTCTTTTCCGACGAAAAGATACCTAAACTTAGTTGGAGTCTTACGACTCAACATGTCTATTCTTACTCTTAACTTTACCTAGATGGTAATTATTTTCACAAACATAATATCTTACTAGTTCGAGCCATCTCCTTTGTCTTATGTTAATTCTTTTGCTCGAATAAACACTCCAAATTCTTATGATCTGTGAAGATCTCATCCCTTGCACCATATAGATGGTGTGTCCAAATTTTCCATGCAAGCTCTACGGCTGCAAATTCTAATTCGTAGGTTGGGTACTCAATTTCCTTGGGTTAACGTGTCGTGGAGCGTAAGCTATCACTTTCTCATTTTGCATTTATACCATCCTAACCTATTCTTTGTAGCATTGGTATCTACCTCGTATTCCTTGTCGTTTCTGGGAGGGCTGAACCTGGGGTAATGATCAACTTTTCCTAGAACGTCCGCGTTCCTATTCCACAATTGTCTGTACATTTATTCTTTTCCTTCTATGTAGTTGCGCTATAAGTCTTAGTAATCATAGGGAATTCCTTAATGGAAACCTCTATTTTAACTATCCAGCCTGGGAACTTCTTATTTTATTCAGACTGGTAAGCGATTTTCCATTTGAGTATTGTCTCTACCTTAGCAGGAATCTATCTTAACATCTTCTGTCTACAATGTATATCCAAGAAACATTACTTCTCCATTCGAGCTTGCTCTTGCTAATTTGGCATCTAACTCCCGACTCTATGCGTTCTAGTACTATTCGCAAGTGTTCTTCGTGTTCATCTTCATTCTTGGGGTAACTGAAATTGTCATTGATAAGTACTAAAATGAATTCTTTTCTAAGTCTAGGTGGAAAAATTCTATTCATATGGTTCATGAATACTACGGAGCAACTAACGTCATAACTAAGCATTTGTAATGGTTTTATCTGGTTTGAAAGAGAATTTTTTTTTTTTTTTTTTTTTTTGGTATATCACCAGTTTATCCTTTAACTAAAGATGCTTAGACCTTAAGTCTATCCTCACAATTGCATTTATTTTCTTTTTAAGCTTATCAGGGGTCTTATAGTCTCATAAAAGAATATTTGTTTTTAAGGGTTATCTTATTTAACCTTTGACAGCCTATATACAATCTCACAAAATCATCCTTCTTTGATGATGAACATCACAAATGTTTTCCATGGTGAAAACGTTTGTCTAAAGAAAATCGTTATCTAACAACTCTTGCAGTTGGATCTTAAGCTCCTCTAACTCCTTTGATACCGTTCTACATAAGGCCTTTAATTTGGGAGCTGCTCGTAGCTCTGAGTCGATCGTGAAACCTACACGACAATCTGGTAGTAAACCAGATATTCCATATAATTCTGTAGGTTCTCTACTCGGGGTTTTTAAAAGAGATTTTTCTCTCGTCGTCGAGAATCGTGGTAATTCTCAAACAACTAGTCTATTCCTAAATTTATATATATAGTACATTTTATTACTTCCCAATTGATTGCTATGTTCTAACAGAAAGACCCTAAATTAAATTCTATGCTCAACGAAACTAAGGGAATAATTCTCTAAGGTCATCAACACTCTCTAAAGTGTAGTTGTTCTTATTTCAAGATTAGAGCGTTCTAGTCTTAGTCCTATAGTGTCAGAGGGTACTAGTTAAATGAATATAATGCTCTAGTATGGTCAATAGGTACTAGAAAACTGGTATAAAGTTCTAGTCCGGGTCAACAATTTTTTTGACAGGGTAATTTTATAAGGTTCGTCGAATACCTGCCAAATCTTCCTTTCCTTCACTATGCCCCACCTGCCTAATCATGTAAGCTCCCGCATTTTGTTGTTGAAGTTGAGCTGTAATCAGTGGTTGAGGTTGGCCGTACTGAAATGGTACTATCATTTGAAACAGCATTGGGCAGTCATTACTCATATGCCCCAACATTCCACAGTTAAAGCATCTATCCATGTTCGCTAGACATACACCCTCAGGCTCCTTATCACGTCCAGCACACGCAGAAACTCCCTGTTTCTGTTTAGCCGCTTGCCTCAGTTCTGGGCAATTTTTCTTAACGTGTCCCTTATGCAAACAATTGTAACAAACACCAGATTTAGCTAGACATATCCCGGGGTGTTTCTTACCACACTTAGGGCAAACTGGAGAAGGGATCTTTTCTCTAGTATTTCTCTGAGTTTGGAGCTGATCGTGCTGGTTAATTCCATTTGCCGTCAGTGGTCCCGGGCAGTTTCTCCTAGTATGTCCTGTGTGGTTTCCTCCCTGATTTCTGTTCCTTTGCTGGCCTTGCAGCTGATCTAATGGATTGTTATTCTTACCCTGTCCTGATCGTTTATTCCTTTGTGGGTTATTTCTTTGCCCTGCTTTCTTTCCATAGTTACTTCCTTTTCCTGGCTGGTGGAAGCCTTGCCTAGTCCTATTCTGTTTCCCTTGACTGTTGTGGCGCTGGTAGCACTCACTGCTACTTCCTTCCCATTTCCTTTTCCCTTATGGTTAACCTTATTGTTGGGAAGATTTTGGGTTGAGGTCTGGTTTGGTGCCGGTGTGGACAATACTATCTTTTCCTTACTAGGCACTACTGCCTCTATTTCTCGAACTCGTTCCAGTAATTCGGCATAACTCAATCCCCCCTGTCTGGCTACTACTATTCCCAGTTCATACTTAAGTTCTCCCTGAAGCTTCTTGGCTATTTCCTCCTCAGTCTCGACTTGATCGGTTACATACTTTTCATAATATGCCTTCTTAAAACCATTCCAGGTGGTTAGAGCCGCTTGTTCTACCGGCATAAGTCTTTGTCTAGTCTTCCACCAATATTTAGCTGGTCCGGTTAGCTGATACCCAGCGCATGCTAGACGTTCCTCATCACTAAGTCTAATCGGCTCAAAGATTCTCTCCATAGAACGTATCCATTGTTTGGCCTCACTTGGATTGCCAGATCCATCGAAAAATGGCGGTTTACTTCCGAAGAATAAATCCTCAATGCTATGACGTTGTGGAGATAGGGGTAGTGAAAAGGTTGCTGGGTGTTTTTGCCTTTCCTTGCTTATACGTTGTTCTTGACCTCTATCAGGTCCTCTAAGATTTTCAGGTCCTCTTCGATCGTTAACAGCTCTCAGCGACATTTTTAAAACTGTAAGATACAAAATTTTTCTTATTAGCACTTGTTTTCAAGCTTTCATTTTCTCACTAACCCTTTTCTTTTCCCACTTAATACTTTCACATAAACAAGAATAACAAATTAACTTTGACTCTATTTCTCTCAACTTTTAACCTCCAAGGTTAAATTAAACTCTCGTTACACGAGTTTCGTTTGATATTCTGGTTTAGTTATACGATTCATATGAAACTTCTTGTGACTAAAACCCTCTCATGGGTCATGTACATTATATATATACATCAAAAAGATTATGTTAGTTTTGCCTTTAATAAGGACTTATACAAAACTAGACTACAATGAGTCTAAGCTAGGCTAACTGCCTACACGTACGGGATACACTAACATCTTACATTACCGTACTACTGGAAGTACTAGAACGGAAACGATTCATAAAATATTTGTATCCGTTGGAGTACTACAAAACTATCTAGTTACTGTTCCAACTATGTACATAACAAAAGGCTACTATACTACTATGCATCTCTGACGTCTTGCTCAACAAACTGCGGTCAAGTCACCACTGCCCACTATGGCCTAATCCTCCTCGGGGTCCTTGTCCGGATCCTCATCCAGATCCTCATCGGTATCCTCCTCCGGATCCTCATCCGGGTCCTCATCGTCTGACTCTGAACCGAAAGTAAACTGGAGTGCCTCGTCGACCCTCAAAGTAGTGCCATCTGCAAGTGTAAGTGATGGTGGGGCAGACACATCTGAAACTGTCATCTCTGAATCTGAAACCAAGTAGTCCTAGCAGGTCGCTGATGCCTGCTTCTTTAAAGGCAGCAGGTGGTCGGGAAGTGAACCGGACTCGTACTCCTCTCTGGAATGGACCCTGGACGGTCTTGCCTCAAACTCTGCCCGAACCCTGGCCAACTCCGCGCAAATCTCATCAAGGGGTCTGTAAGATGATGGAAACTGTAATAGGGCGGCAAGCTCTGCGTCTGTGTCTAAATACTCTGGTCCTGACTGAAATGGTCCCTGAACTCTCATAGAAGGCTCATGCTGGAAAGGAGCGGGTAACCCTAGGCTATCTGCTGTCTCTGTAACTAACTCTCTTGTGTCCACACTAGGTACCATCACTGAAGGGATCTCCAACTGCACAATCATCTCTGGTCCCGTCTCATCATGCTCTGACTCTGAATCTGCCGGAAAGTGAGTGTAGGGAGGATGCGCCTGAACAGGATATGTTATTATGTGTCTGCTCTTGAAGAAACGCTTGTGTACCTCCAAGGCGAATCCATTGTAATAACCTGTCGGCTCTATATCGTCGTCAAACATCCCAAGGTAATACCATGCCGTGTCGTGTGCCCAACCATGCCATTCCTCTGGTAGACGACTAACCAAGTCAAGTATAGCCTGACTATCTGGAATAGTATGCCGGACTGGATAATAAACTGACGTAAAGTAACTAATCCTCTGTCCTACGTCGTGTCTCGGGTTTGCCTCAAAATCTCTATACCTATCTAATAACTGATCTGCCCAAGTACGCTGTGGCGGGGACTGATTCTCTGAAGCCGTGTCACTACTGGAAGTCATCCTACAAAGTTTTTAAGAAACACGGATCAGTAACGGTAAGATGATACCTTATCTTACGGAAAATCTTAAATTACAAAATGAATACTCCTTATTCAATTGTAATATTACCACACTTAATCTAACAACTTATCTTAGACATCTAGCAATTTCACAGAAAATTGCTCTCGTACTCACAATATATAGAAATAAAATTTCAAGGTTTTATTCCCATTCTTATCTCATTTTTTTAATTTCTTACTTTAATTCCTTATTTTCTTTCATTAATCCTTATCTCTTTCTCAAGGAAAATTTTCTTATCGATTCTCATTTATTAAAACAAAGCACGTATAATTTGTTCATGTTACTTATGCAAAAGTAACATTCATTTACAAAAGACTTTGTCGTTTACTAATCATAATACTCATACGTGTCGTATTCTTCGTTCAAGGACGAAGTATTAAAAATATAATTTCCCAAAGGAGAAATGGAATATATCCTAAGAATAACTTTTTAGAACAAGTTCTATTTGTCAATGCTAAAATCGAGCGGTCGTTAGAAATTTAATCAAGCTTCGAAGTAAAACAATTCTCTTCGCTAGGTTCGAACGAGGCGAACACTATAAAAAGAAACGAAAAGAAAAGGAACGACGTCGTTACAAGATACTTATACGTAAGTAACATTCTTCTCTTTAAACCACTTATACCATAATAAAAGGTTTTACTAGCGGGGCATAAGACCCATATTACTGAGTTTCTTATTATGTGGGTTGATCAAGTCCACATAACAGTCCCTCAATCACATGGAACTTCTGTCTCGTTCTATTGATCACTTCATACAGAAATTACTTTCCTAAATCGAGCAGCAATTCTCGAATTGCACACACAATTACTTCTTAAAAAGAGAATTTTGAAACTTTCCAATTTAGCTCGGAATACTCAATCTTCTCGAGGAAGATACAAATTTTAAGCTAATCGAATACTTGAACGGCTCCAAATAACTAAAACAAAAGGCTCAACCATCTGAACTTCAAGACTATGAACCGACTTGCCAGACAAGAACATGCAAAGGGCATTCCAAACCGAGTGTTTTCAACAACACACATCTGCAGTGCATGCCAGTTGGGAAAGCTCGCTAGATCCTCCTTCCGATTGAAGTCGACTCCCTCAACCGACCGAGTGTTACAGCTGATCCACATGGATCTCTTCGGGCCAATTACACCAAAGAGCATAAATGGCAACGAATACACCCTGGTTGTAACTGATGACTACTCAAGATATACGTGGACCATCTTCATGCGCCACAAGAGTGAAACCCGAGATGAGCTACCCAAACTGATGGATCGAATATCGAACCAACAAGAGATGAAGATCATTTCTATCCGATCAGATTGTGGAACTGAGTTTCTAAATAAAACCATCATCGAGTACTGCAAGAAGCATGGAATTATACATCAAACATCAGCAGCGCGTACTCCGCAACAAAATGGAGTAGCTGAGCGAAGAAACCGAACACTGAAAGATGCAGCTACATCCATGCTGACAAGCTCAGCTTTGCCAAAGAGATTTTGAGCTGAGGCCATCAATACTGCATGCTACATTCAGAACCGGTCTCTTCTGACCAAGCGGTTGGGAAAGACACCATACGAGCTATGGAGACGCAGGAAGCCAGATATTTCTTATTTTCGCGTTTTTGGTTCTAAGTGTTATATTCACAATAATGGGAAGACTCAGTTGAAAACTTTTGATGCCAAAGCTTCGAAAGGCATATTTCTCGGATATGCCGCTCGGATCAAGGCTTATAGAGTTTTCAACAATGGCTCTCGTGTTGTAGAGATAACACCTCATGTTAGTTTTGATGAATCTACTTTTGAGTGCAAGGAACAGACTAAAGGACAACAGGTTGATCCACAAGTTCCACCAGCCCTCACAAGATCTCAGATTCTAAGGCAAAAGAATCTAGCTGAACCACTAGTTTGGGCAACTAAGAATGAGGATCCATACTCCTCTGAAGATGAATGCGAGGACCCCAGCTCATCTCAAGGGGGAACTCCAGCTGATGCCCCTCCAACTGCATCAGCATCCGAAGCTCAACCGAGCCCGGTTCGAAATGTTATCAATGTTGAGGATCCAGACTCAACAGCTGCTCAATCACCAGTTCAGAAGACTCCAGCTCAGATCATGGAACAGCCACAGTTGGAAGAAGAAGGAAGACGCAACCGAAGATGGTATGAAGTTCATTCCACTGACAACATCATCGGAGATCCAACCGAAGGTGTGCGTACAAGAAGCAGAGTTGCGACTCAGGATTCAACCGAGGAAGATTCCAACACTTATGCCCAATATGCTGAGGAGTTGGCAGTTCTAGAGGAGTTCGAGCAAGCTGGAGATGTTGCCATGATTTTTTGCTTTGTAGCTGATGTGCCAGAACCGAAGAACGTTGTGGAAGCTCTCAACTGTGTTCACTGGACAACAGCCATGCAAGAAGAACTGAATGAGTTTCTACGCAACTGTGTATGGGAGTTGGTAGAAAGACCAAATGGTGTCAAGGTTATTGGATTGAAGTGGATTTTCAAAAACAAGAGAGACGCCATTGGATTCATAGTGAGGAATAAGGCAAGGTTGGTAGCTCAAGGATATTGCCAACAAGAAGGAATCGATTTTGAGGACTCCTTCGCCCCGGTTGCAAGGCTGGAAGCCATCCGAATCTTTCTAGCCTATGCCGCACATCACAAGTTCAAAGTATATCAGATGGATGTGAAGTGTGCATTCCTCAACGGAGATATCAAGGAAGATGTATATGTTGAATAGCCTCCTGGTTTTGAGACTGGAGATGGAAGAGTGTACAAGTTGAAGAAAGCAATTTATGGACTAAAACAAGCACCCAGAGCTTGGTATGACACTCTTTGTGGTTTTCTTCTAAACTCGGGTTTCAAACGAGGGTCAGTTGACAAAACCCTGTTCACCATCAAAGTTGAAGATGACATTCTTGTTGTGCAAATCTATGTTGATGACATCATATTCGGTTTTAAGTCGGAGGAACTATGTGAAAAATTTTCAAATCTCATGAAGGAGAAGTTCGAGATGTCGATGATGGGCGAGATGAATTATTTTCTTGGGCTACAAGTGAAGCAGTCAGAAAAGGGTATCTTCATCAATCAGTCCAAATATACAAAAGAGCTCATCACCAAATTCGGATTGCAGACAAGCAAGACAACAAGGATCCCGATGAATACTAACTGGAAGATTGAACCTGGAACTGAGGGAAAGCTCGTAGATGCCAGTAAGTATAGAGGGATCATCGGTTCTTTGCTGTATCTAACCGCCAGTCGGCCAGACATATCTTACGCGGTTGGAGTGTGTGCTCGGTTCCAAGTTCAACCAAAGGAAGCACACATGTTAGCAGCAAAGAACATCATCAAGTATCTAAAGGGTACAGTCAATGTTGGACTGTGGTATCCAACTGACGACAATATTCAGCTGACCGGATACTCAGATGCAGATCTAGCCAGAGATCGGTTGGACAGGAAGTCTACGTCTGGACACTGTCAGTTCATGGGAAGCAAGCTGGTTTCATGGTTCTCCAAGAAACAAGCATGTGTTGCCACTTCTACAACCAAGTCAGAGTATATGGCTGCCGGAAGCTGTTGCATGCAAGTGTTATGGCTCAAGCAACAGCTGAGAGATTATGAAGTCTCAACTGGACAAGTTCCCATTCATTGTGATAGCTCAAGTGCCATTGCTATCTCTCTGAAACCTATTCACCACTCTCGGACAAAGCATATCGACATCCGTCATCATTTTATCCGAGATCATATTGAGAAGAAGGATGTATCCATGGAGAAGATTCCAACTGAGATTCAGAGAGCTGATATCTTCACCAAACCTCTAGCTGAAGCACGGTTCAAGATGTTATGTGACCTCCTTGGACTGTTGGATCCATCAGATGAGGAGTCAACTGAGGTAAAGAGATAGATATCTATCTAAGGGGGAAGCTCAGATGAAGGGGGAATCTCAGATGCGGATCGCCAACTGAAGACATCAAACGTCAGCTGAACAGACGAACTTGAGTCAGCTGATGGTATGCCAATCAGATGCAGATTGCCAACCGAAGGAATCAGACGTCAGCTGAACAGACGAACTCGAGTCAGCTGATGGTATGCCGCAACATGGGAACTCAGCTGATTCCAACATCAGCTGGCAGGTAACATTTATGGCTGAAGGTGTTATGTTCTTAAATGAGAATGTTTGAAATAAATTCAAACATTCCTGAACTAGTCAGTTACATTAAAAATAGCCATCATGTCGCATTAAATGTAAAGTACGGCTGAACAACCATAGCCTACTTTATAGTGCGACTGGGCTGACATGAAAACTGTACACCTTCTCACGCGCGGGTTGGAACTCGGTGCATGACGTCAAGTCAAAGATAGTCAATAGTCGCGTGATCTCAAGCGTTGATGGATTCGCGCCATTTAACCCCAGCCGTTGATTCAACTGAGTCAAAAACCTATATAAGGGGTAAATCAGGAAGAAATCTCCTACTTTCCTCATTCGTGTATATCTGATTTAACTGTTCATCGTCTTCACAGATTTTGCCTAACCCTTTTCTGCAAAAGATCTTCTTTCCTTTTCTCTATATATTCCTTTTGCAGTGATCATAAATGGCACCGAAAAGTAAGAAAATGGCTTCATCAGGATCTTCCCTTGTCCCTACTTCGTATGAAGAATCCTTTGACATGTTGGTGTCGAAGATTCACTTTGAGCAAATCCTCTCCGATGAGGAACTGGAGTCACCGGTGTTGGCTTCTCTCGCCAACGTTCTCCATGAGAATGGCCTCCTGGAATGGGCCAAGCTTTGCCCATCCCATCTTCTCAGGCAACAAGTGGGGGAGTTTTACGTAAACTTGAAGGCCCCCCTTGAATCTACAGAAGGAATGTCTACGGAAGTCTCCTGCCGGCAAAGAGATGTTCTGGCCAGGACCATACGTCGTGTCTCATTCCCCATCGACGTTTCTGATGTCCTTCGTTACATCATCCCCATCAACCACACCGCCACTGAACTTCTGGAGAATATATCCGACGAGCACGTTGATGAATTTTTGGAGAAAGCTCTGATCACTCCGGAGAAGTTAAGGAGTAATATGCAGAGGACGAAGCTGAAGCCAGAACATCGCCTGCTGTTCGATGTTATTTCAAAGGTGGTGTTCGGTTACAGTGGCGCATTCGGCGATATCAGCCGACCCAAATTGAGGCAGTTGGTGGCCTTGGAGCACCAGCACCAGATCAACTTGTTCCAATACTTCTTGAACCAGTTGATGGTGGAGAAGTCGAAGATCACCGAGACGACAACCGACTCGGGAGAGAAGCTGCTCAGTGTCAAGGGGACACTCAACTTCGGCTGCAAGATCTCTGCCCTCATCTTGCTCGTGACCAAGGACCGCAACATGGTCTGGGCAGACTACGAGGAGACACCGGTTAAGAAGTTGCTGTTGTTCCCGACAGCTAAGAAAGCACAGGAGGTGCTTAGGAGTGTGTACACTCCAAAGGAGAAAAAGGAGGTTGGGAAGTCTACTGAGCCAACAGCTGAGGGGGAACCAGCTGTCGCTCGCCCCGCCAAGTCCAAAGCTGCACGCTGACTAGCTGAGTCGGAGAAGGAGTCAGCTGAGGAACCTGCCCAGAAAAAGCTACAGGTACGGTTCAAGAAGTCGACCAAGAAGACAACTGATGTGCCAGCTGATGAACCAACTGAGGTGCCAGCTGTTGACATAGCTGAGGAGCCAGTTGATGTGCCAGCTGAGGAGCAAGCTCCAGCAGAGGAGGAGGCACTGATTTGGGCTTGCACCAGCTGAGGAGGGGATACCAGCTGAAGAACCATTCGAGTCCAGCCGCTCCGCCGATGTTGCCTCTTTCGAGTTCGTTCCTCGAGCAACCGGAGCTGACGAGGATGAAGGCATGGAGACTGATGTCACTTCAGATGCCTCTTCCTTATCTGAGGATATTGAAGATGCCCCAATCTCCCCCACGGCAGGAGTTGATGCCGTACCGCCCCCAGAGCCTCTTGCTCTTTCTACCCAACCAGAGCCAAATGTTCCGAGCACCTTGCTCGATGCCAACACTGTGACCGCTCCTTCGGCCAATGTTGAGGAAATAATTGAAACCCCTCTCCCAACCGAATCCAATATTCCGAGCTCCCAGCTCGATGCCGATGTTGTGACCGCCTCTTTGGCCAACATCGATGAACCTTTTGAACCATTGCCTTATGATATTTCTCCCTCCCCAATCAATGAGGAAGACGACCTTCAGGCAGTTGCGCTGGAGCACGAGGGAAGGGTGGCCTACTGCTTCCAAAAGCTGTTAGGCATGTTCCCTAAGGCTCGCAACATGCCCGTCTTCGCCACTCTGGGAACCGAGCTCTTGTACCAGTTCCACCTGATCTTCAGCCATTGGTACGTCAAAGAAGATACGATCAGGGTGCAGAGCTGGGACAGGCTGAAGTCAGATGAGTCCCGCATCCGAGCCTACTTCAACTACTCCAACCTGGAGGTGGCTTACAACAACCGAATTGCGCTGCTCACTCGTCGGCTGGACCAAAGCAGAGCTGAAGGGATAGACACAAGGGAGGCAGCTGGACAGGAGTGCATTGACTTCCTCGACAGCATGCTGATCAAGTCAGCTGACTTCCTTGAGGATGTGGATGCAGCCGCCGCAGCAGCGAAGGAAGAAGAAGAAGAGCTGAAGTTGTACCTGACCAACTGACAAGCCATGGTCACAGTTGAGCCTATAGCTCTGTTTGCTCAAGCCCCTCCAGCTGATCAGCATTCTCCCACAACTGAAGAGATATGTGAGCTGATGGCTAAGAGGGTGAACCAACTAAGAACCGAGCTGCTTGCCAACCTCCAGCATCAAAAAGATGACCAGCTGAGGGCGTTGGAAGCACAAGAAGTCAAGAACCAACAACTGGTGGAGGAGAATGTTGAACTGAAGACCAAGCTGAATGAATTCTCCTCCTCCACCAGTCAAGAAGTGTCGGAGTTGAAGTCCACTCTGTTGGGATTGAAGTCGGAGCTGAACGTCTTCAAATCCTTGGCTGACTCTAATCTTGCCAAGTCCCAACAGACACAAGATGCTGAATGGGAGTCTCACTTCGAGTCGCCATGGGCTGAGTTCGCTGCTTTTCAGACAGAGGTCATCGAGAACCTCTCTATCTTGAAGAAAGCCGAACAAGAGCGCCAGGACTCTGATCTGGCGAAGAAGATGGAGCTTGAGTGCGCGGTCGATGAACTCTTCAACCGCATCAAACTTGCCGAACAACAACTCACCTCCCTGAACGGTTCAGTAGCAAGCCTTGTTGCTGATGCCAAAAAGGGGGAAGAGAAGGAGACGGAGGTTGAAGTGCAGGAAGAAGAAGAGACCCAAGCCGAAGGAGAGACGCCAGCTCAAGGGAAATCTCAGCTGAAGAGAAGGAGGTCTGCTCAAAGGAAGTCTGCTGCTCCCAAGCCAACCGAAGTCGGTGGAGCTGGAATGGAAAAGGACTTGGAGCAGGCAGAGAAGTTCGAAGTTTCCTACAACTCCATAGCCGAGATCGCAGCCGAGCTGGATTCTGAACTCAACGGGATAACAACCGAAGAGTGCATTGCAGCGGCCAAGGCTATGGATGTAGAGGAGAAGGATTACATGAACCCGAGCTGGATCAGAAAGTTTGCCGCTAGCCAGGCAAGGAGGGTGAACCAGTTCGAGGAAGAGCTGAAGAAAATGTCCCAGAACCTGGACCGCAACGTTGCCTCCCGCAGCCGACGCCGCATCAACAAACATCAATCAAAGGCGGAAGCTCGGAAACAACAAAGGTTGTCAGCAAAGTCCAAAGTCGAGAGTCGGTTTAGGCATGTTGACAAGTGGATGCCGACTGAGTGGAATGAAGATTGGGAGTTGTTCAAGCAGGAGTTCGTGAACGACTTCTACTATAGGAAGTGCTGACCGAGTTGCACTCAGGAGACCCGGGCATGTTCAGCCAATTCAGGCGGGCTATGATTGACGCCAACCTGGACTTGAACACAGTTCCGGTTCCCCAGAAAGTTACTTACCGGCCTCCCTTCCTCCCAAACTCTCGCAACCCGAACCGCACGAAGATCGCAGCTGAGGCGAGGCAAGTTTGCAAGGAGCATGGAGTGGACATTTCTAAGGAGTCACCTGCCAAGAGAGAGATTTTTGTTAGGATTTTTAGTAAGTATGGGCTACAATTTTAGCTCAGTTAGTTTTCAAGCAACTGTTGTAATTTTTGGCTTTTGCGCTTATCCTTGTAACACTCAGTTGTAATGAAAACTACTCAGTTATAAGATTCAACTTGAAGTACAATCCCTCATTGTCCAAGCTCTGAATAACAAAGTTATTTCAATACCATGTTATAACTGTGCTAACTCTTTGATGTTTCAATCTTATAGTCTGTCTAGAATTTCAGCTGAGATTTTGGATATGTAAGAATTATATAAGGGTTTTAAAGTTTTAGAGTCTTGATCTGTAAGTTTGTAAGGGGTTTTGGCATCATCAAAAAGGGGGAAATTGTTGGGAAATTTGTTAGTAAGAGTTTTGATGAATTCCAAAACCAACTGACCCCAACCGAGTAGATGTTGCCAGAACCTAATATTAGTAGTTAGGCTCGCTGTTTGAGCATTGTCAAGATTTTATCTTTACAGGTCTCCAGCTGAAGATGGCAACAAGGCTTCACTCGGATAAAACATCAGTTGTGAGGAAGACAACTGAGCATTCAGTATATTAAAAAGGAGGAAGTTACGTTCATGTCTCAGATCAATAGTCGAGTATCCAAGGGGAAGTCACATTTAAGAGATAGAACATCAGTTGTAAGAAAAACAACTGAGTGTTCATCGGATGAAAAGCAGTATGGGGGAGAGAACATCAGATGAAAGGAAGCCATCTGAGCGTTCGAACCCAACTGATCAGATACAAGGAAGACAACTGAGTGTTCAGTTTCAGAACATCAGTTGTAGAACTCAACCAAGAAGATCAACAGCTTGAAGTTGAAGTCAGCTGAGAGTTCAACTGTTAGTAGTCAGATAGAACATCGGCTGAAGAACAAGTTAGTTGAAGATCGAAAGTCTTAACCGATCACTCCTTGTTGGAAGTCTGTTGTTAAGATTTGAATTTCAAAAAGGAAGTCACATGAGGGTTTGACCGTTCAGTCATTACCCCATTTAGCCCAACACAAGGCTATCTCAGATGGAAAGCAGAAGAGCACAGATGCCATATCGGGAAAGTCTGCAGAGATGAGAGACAAGCCATCGCTTTCAAAGAACAGAGATCAACGGCTCCTCCAACGGCTAGTTGACTCTCTCCGCCTATATATAGAGGCCTTCATTCATTCGAAAAGATACAAGACACACACGCAAGAAGAAACCAGAGAGCGAAAGAAAGAGCAATATTCTACACGAGCTGAACTGAATTCAATCTCTTAGAACATCACTTGTTGAGAGTTCTAGAGATAGTTAGTTTTTGTGTCTTTAGATCGAACCTTGAGAACATCACTTAGTGAGAGTTCGTAAAGTGTTAGATCATAGCTCACTTCGTGTTCGAGCTTTTAGTTGGAACCCCATTTTCTTTCACCTGAAAAGCTTTTAGGATCCTACTCTTCTTGCAACTGAGTAGATAGGTTGTTTAGTACCCGAAAACTAAACTGTAAGGTTGATAAGTACCCGCAAACTTATCCTTAACGGTTGCTCAGCCCGCGTAAGCTGAGTGGTTTGTCCAGAAGAACTTGGACAGAGTTGTGTGGACTCACAACTCCCCATGGACGTAGGAGGTTTCTCCGAACCACGTAAATCTCTGTGTGCTAGTGTTTATTTTGTTTATTTCTTGTATATTCAACTGACCTTCTAACCAGCATACAAACTAATCTTAGCATTATCAACTGTCTTGGTTTTTGACCAATCTTGCACAAAAACGTGAGTTGTTTTACGAGTTGTAATTTTCCACCACATTCCGCACAGCACCACTCTTCCAGCTGAGTTTGCTTACTCAGCTGTGAGATTCCAACTGAGTCTTTTTACTCGGTTGAAGTAATTTTCAGGAGTTTAGTTTTAAAATCCTAACTGGTGTATTCTCCCCCCCCCATACACCAGTAACTCGTATCGGGACCATCATTTAATGCTATAATGTACTAAAATTCCAACAGTATATTAGTTCAGTAGGGATATTTTTTATTGGCAATCAATCAAGCCCTTAATTTTTTGATGAGCACTGAATAAGCACAAAGCCGCACTTTTACAAGAACAAGCACAACGCAGGTAACCCACAATACATAATAGACCACTTCCATAAACAAGCACAAATCAGTTTCCCACAAACAGTACAAAAAAAGAATTACATAAACTACAACAAAGAACCACTAAGAGATTAATTATGGGGTTCAAAAACTTAAAATGGGACGGGACACAAAAATCACAAGAAAATACCGCCTTGAACCACCTCCAAGTACAAATAATAATACGATCGACGATTCTACCACACCCACGATTGAAGATTTTCTCGTTGCTACTTTCCAAATCTTCCAACAAACGCATTGCCACATACTAATATTGAACATCATCTTGTCTTCTATATTGATAGACAACTAATCTAACATATATCAAAATTAAGGGCAATAGTATAATATAATATCTAATGTTAATATAATATATATTAGTTACAAGAATCACAAATTTACCTTATTGATAATTAATTATTTACCTTATATCATGATTTGAAAGAAAATCAAATTTACCTTATTGATATTACTCGATATATCACACATCCATATGATTTTTTTTAATCAAACTCGTGTTTTATTTATAAAAAAAAATGAGCTTTGATAATTTTAATTATTTATAGGAAATTGAGTTTTGAAATAAAGAAATAGTCTTTTATTTGTCTAAAGTTAAAAGGGAAAAAATACACTTATTAATATTTCATTATCATTCTATTAGGTTTTTATAACAAAATTTCTTTCGTTTCAATTTTCATATAATGTTTTGCGTCATTTTTTCTGAACTCTTGCAACTCAAAGCCGTTTTCAATCCTCCAAGAGATTCCACATATTTTTAAGGTTCAACCAATCTGTGTTTAACTTATTGAATCTTGTCAAGGTAATTTTATCTTTTTCACTCACTTTTTACAAGAACTTAGTGCTAATTTTTTCTGTGTTCTCATTCATGAATCATGATTCATCAAAAGGTATATTGCATATTTTAAAACGTATCATGTATATTCATGATGAACCATATTAAGGTAATTTCTCTATGCATACTTTGTGTAGTATACTTATCTATATTTTTTTTATTAAGAAATATAATCATCCATTGCTATTACTCTTTAATATGAGCTAGGGTTATATGATTTTTTGTTCTTTTTTTCTAGATAAAAGCATCAAGAAACTACCTTCCTAATGAAAAGAGAGCAGTGATGTCTATTGATGAATGAGTTAATTTTTTTTTCTTTTACAATATTACATTCGACAAAAAGCCAACAAATTTATTTTCAGGGGGCTTCACTTATTTTATATTATGGCAATTTATTAGTACTTTTATAATGACACTGAAAGAAAAATTGAATTAAAATGTAAATAATACTCCGTAGTTATTATATTTGGCATACATAAGAAAACATGAGAATGCTCTTTACAATTAAATATTCTTATTGTTTTTTATTTTTTCCATTAATGATAGAATATTATTTTTTGAGAAATTGCAAAAAAATTAATAAAAAAAGATTGAATAAAGCTATCCGGACATACTATGTCCGGACATAACCGGCTCGATCAAGTAAAAAATTAATTTTACACAATTTTTTTATTAATCTTTTTTTCATTAATTTCGGCCATTTATGAATGTACAATAATACCCTTTTCGAATTTTAATTGAAGAGAAGAGAAGATGTTTTATGTCGATGAAATATGGTCTTAATTAATACAATTTTAATTAGGAAGAAATTTTTTTGGGGGATGGGAGAGAAAATTTTGAGGGGGAGTGAATGTGGGAGAATACCACCGGTTTTTTTCTTGGTCGAACCGGTTATGTCCGGACATACTATGTACGAATAGCATCGCCCAAAAAGATTATATAAACAATAAATATTAATTTATAATAAATTAAATATAAATTAATTCGTCATTATTTATTTAGTAGAATCATTCTTTAACGTGCGAGTGCACGTTACTTATACTAGTTAATTAAAAAGGCTATGAAATTAAGTACATATATGTATATGATTAAAGCCGTTGAAACAACATAAGTTCTATGAATTGAGCCAACCGAAATACATAAAAAATTAGTGACTAATGTCAGTATTAGAATTTTGATAATCATTTATTTAGTAGGAAGTTTTTGTTAAATGAATATGTTTTCCCACGTATTAGGTAGGCTTATAAATTGTTCAAGTAAAAAAGAATATTCGGAAAAATGTTAAAATTAGCTAAATTGCATGGATCAAAGTATGTTCGCATCGCATGTGCAAGTTTGTACAGATCTATAAACTTTCGAACTTCGAAGATCATCTATAGATCGATCTGTTGTTTTTAAGCAGCTATAACAGTAGCAGCAGAAACAAAAAGAGAATGGACAGAAAATGGGGAGTTGGTTTTATTACCTGTTCGTCTGAAAAGAAGAGGGCTGGAGGAGCTATGCGGTGCAATGGGAACGGGAATAGAGCTTTCTGCCCTAGCTAGAAGAAGAGCATGCAGTCGGTTGAGCCACCAAAGTTTTCACCCCTACTAGGCTAACTATTTTTGTTTATATTTTTTGTAAATTTCTCGATTAGTGTCTATACCCATATTAAATAAATAAATGTATTATCTACATATTTTGTCTTTACTTATGATATATCATAACAAAATGTTTAGTATCAGTAAATAATAAATTGTGATTTTTTTGTTGATTTCAATTTCAAGTCTTTCTCTATTGAATGTGATATAATCAACAGTAAGTTTTCTCTATATTTTTGGTTATATACACAAAGTCTTTATCTTTAAGTTGTTCTATATTTTAAAATTATTATAAATATCTTTCTTCGCAAGTGATGGAGGTTATATTTTCTATTTTGTTGAATGATTCGACAATGAGAATATAGTGTAATTCAAATAAATTACCAAGGAGCAGTCAGAAACATATAGTTCTCTTATTTCTAATTTGATCTTTTCTCAAAATTGTACGCAAAGATTCACTTCATAATTAGTCGAGTCACTTTAAAACTGGATCGTTCATTCTTAGTTGGATTGCCTCTGGAAAAAGGTGTTTTTAGCCTGAATAACTGTATGTCGTAGTTAATTTCAAGAGTTGCAAATTGTAAAGGGTTGTAAAAATTGGCTCGTGTGAATGAAGATGAATCCTTAAAAAATACTGAAATTAGTGTGTAGTATTTCGTATGTAATATGTTATATAGTATTTGTTAATATCATGCTTGAATTATTTATTTTCCTTTGATTTATGTTAGTTGATACTCCTTCAGTCCTATTTCAATAAGCCTACTCGATCGGGCTGATGTTAAGAAAATGAGTTGTTTATGATAAAATTAGAAAAAGAAAATAACATTTTGGGGATATTTCTATCAAATCAAGCAGGAGAGACAAAAAATTAGTATATGATAATTTATGAATTATCCATTTTCGGAAATGAGCTTAATGAATAAATGAAATGTCCAAATAAGAAAAATAGACTTATGGAAATGAGATGGATGAAGTATAATATACTCTTATTACAAAATTATATAATGTATGGCAAAGAGGAATTCCTCATTCTTAATGCCTGTGTTAGAGTATTGTGTTCTTTGATTTTAACTCTACATTGCATATCACAATTTTTAAGTACAAGTATCAGGCTCGACCTATAGAGACGCTTCGTGGAGTTTGAACCTGAGACCAGTTATAGTGTATTTTGAGATTATGGTGATTTGAAATTGACGTCATCCGTTATCAAAAGTATAAGAAGACTAGCAAGTGTTTTAAGCTACGACCTATTTATAATTTTAGTAAATCTTTTTAGTTGTTTACAAAACATTTAATATACTTGAATTCTCATAACTTTTGTTTTTGTCAGGTGATGGATTTCATGATTCTGATTTATTGAAATGCCTCGACAATGAAGGATTTTGAGATGTTTCGCTCAAGTAATTTAGAAGGGAGTAGTAAAAAAATCTACAGTTGGTAATCTTGAAATAATTGTTACTCAAAGTCTACAATATTAAGATTTTTAAGCTATAACTATATCTATATTTAATTATAGTGTATTTATGTTTACTGATTAAAAGATTTGATAAACTAAACATTCTCACATACTTTCTTTTTTTGACAACTTATGGATGTTGTGTTACTAATTTCTTGAATGATTCGACAGTGAAGAGTATTGATTTGTTTTCTTTGTCTTAGGAATAAACGTATGCTAATGTAATACATACAGTATTTTTTACTCGCCTATCCAGTGATTTGACAATTTATATAGTATTATATAAATTTATAATGTTTTCGTCCGTGCAACACACGAATGTTAATGATGAGCAATCCTCAACAATTGTCGAGAATGCTACGTACAATGAATGTTTTTTGTGCCGTCTGAATGTAATATGTGTTATTATTATTGTTATTTTTATTCTAAAAAATTAATATATAAACATGATTATTATTTTTTTACATTAATTTGGTAATGACATATTTTTATATTGCATTCTACCACAATACTAGTTTATCTAAATTCTTAAATTTTATAAATTAAAAACCAATATTTATTGTAGTTTACTCTATCCTATGTAGTGCTCCTCTAAATTCCTCCAATTTTTACTTTTCTCAAATCTTAGAGCCTCATAAATTTTAATTCTTTGACGATAACTATGTTAGATATCTACATAAATATTGGAGAATATGGGAGTGGAGGAGTACGGAAATGGCCTAGGTGAATTGGAGAAGGGTAGCACTTTAGAAAAAGAAAAGGGAATGGATCTCGTTGACCAGAAGAAGAAGATTGGAGGACTACGCTTAGTCTGAGCCATATTCCACGTGGCTAGGCCTTAGAGAGTTAGAGAGAGAAGGAAGGCGCGTTTCAAAGAAACAAAGTTGTTCGACGTGGCTTCCCTTACTCATCCTATATTTGTCCCCGTTTGGTTGTCATGATAAGATAATAGTAAGATATAATATGGAATAATTAAAGATTGAGTCACGACTACAAAAAATCTATTTGATTCGACTAACAGTTTTTGTACATCATGACTCATTAATATGAATTTATTAATACACCCTTCGGCCACATTATCATCATCTTCCTCCTCACAACTCATTGCACCCTCTCTCTCTCTCTCTCTCTCTCTCTCTCTCTCTCTCTCTCTCTCTCTCTCTCTCTCTCTCTCTCCAGAACATCAAAATAGATCATCAATATATAAACCCACGTTGTTCAGTTTAAGATTCATTTTCGGATTCATTTTCTTCTGCCAAACTTCCCCAAATTTTCCAAAACCTCTCTCTCTCTCTCCCTCCAAAACCTCAAATAATCAAATCCCTTCTATGTCGATTTTTGAAATCACACCCTCATCTTCTATCTTATACAATATTGTTGTGTCGCCGCCTCACCACCACCCCATCGCGCCGCCGCCTCACGCCGCCTGACCACCACCCCGTTGCGACGCCGCCTTACCCTCCCGATCTCTCTCGTATGCATTCCACAACTTTATTTTGCTACACACCCTCTACCACCACTCTCTAGTTTGTTTATAATTCCTCAAATATGAGTGAAATTGATGTGGAGAAAGAGGGTAGATACTGAGGTGAGAGTTGGCAAATACTGAAGGTTAAAATTGGTATAGGCTCGAGACAATTTTTGTCGCAGGGGTACCCCTCCGACTGGAAATCACAAGACTAGTTGAACATTACCGGGCCGAGACACAATCTGGTATTGAGTATTGGGCATGAGTTTTTTCAACCAAACACAAGATTGAATCTAATCTGGCTAATAGTCATGGCTAATCCATGAAACTAAACGGAGTATTTCCATATTTCCTAGCTTTAACGTGTTTCCGTATTAGGTAAAAACGTATAAAAGTTGTAATGAGCCCATGCAGAACCCTAATTTATGATATCTAAATTTCGTCTCTCATATCTTTTTCTCTCCTATCTCGCTTCTTTCTCTCTTCTTATCTAAAGACTCCATTTTTATTTTACAACCTGCTTAAATCTTTACAAATATTAACATAAAATACTTGGGAACATTACATATAATAAATAATTCTATAGGGGTTAAGTACAAGAACAAATAGTATAATTATTTTCTAATTAAATTTGGTTCTATAAATTTAAACGAGTTTTATAAATTACAGTACAAGGAAAATCAAAATTGTGGTCAACGGGACGATTCGATCTGAAACCGTGGGGATAGATGGGCCAATTTTAAACCATCGATTTTGAGAAGAAAAAGAGCTTTCAAAATTATATTTTCTTTTCTATGTTGCCAAAATCATCCACCACAAAATTAATGTTAATCGACATGTTGATCTGCACATGTTTATATACTATCATATTAGACACTTAGTCGACATTCATACATGAAATTTTCTATCTTAAGCTAAATCTTTAGTTTTTTAGGAAGAGAAGAAGATGAGAGGAGGAGGGGGCGGTGAGAGAGAGAGAGAAGAGAGATATACAACTACATAATTTTCCGTCAAATATAATTGAACTAATATTCTTAACGGATCTGGGTGAGTCAATCCTAGCTTCACCATCTTAATTCATTGTAGTCCTCTACAATAGTCTACGACCCACGACAATAACCTTATTGTTTCAATTAAATAACTAAAAAATTAATACTTTTTTAAATTTAATTAGAAGCTAAACTTTTCAAAATAAAAAAAATATTCTATCATCATTGTCCAATAAATTTGATAATCTTATTAAATAATAAACTCCCGTGATCTTTTCGATGGGTTATATGCTAGTTACATTACTAAAAGGAAAATGATTC
The DNA here is from genome assembly GCA_029490685.1 of Schizonepeta tenuifolia. Taxonomy (NCBI): domain Eukaryota; kingdom Viridiplantae; phylum Streptophyta; class Magnoliopsida; order Lamiales; family Lamiaceae; genus Schizonepeta; species Schizonepeta tenuifolia. The sequence continues at coordinate 45,736,412 of CM055958.1, read as the reverse complement.
TAGCCTTGCGAAAATCTTATGTGGCAGCCCTCAAATACCTTCATGCCTATTTATCTAAATTCTCCAATTTTTGAAACAAAAAACAATACTTGTCATATTTATACTACAATTATTATAAATCTTCCATTCCACATTGATTTAAATGAAACTCCATCCATTAGAAAGCCTATAAATACTTAGATTCAATGTGCATTTTTTCATCATTTGCATCAGTGATTTAATTTGACCGATTATTTAATCGGTCAAATAAATAGTTATATATTTAAAAAAAAAAAATTTGACTATTTGGTCAATAATTAAATTTATCAAATATATATATAAATACTTTTTTTAAATATCAATTTGGTTCGGCTAAATAATATATTATATATTTACCTAATTTTGTTGATTCTTATTTATCCAAAATTTTCTATGACATCCAACCCATTGAAAACCAAAATAAATTTTAATATATACCAATCACTTTTTAACGAGACTCCATCTATTGGATAATCCAAATAAATATTTAGAATTGGCATGTACTTCTCATTGATTACTGTTTTGCAACAACAATTTAATTTGATAAATTATTATTGAGATGGCCAAATAAATATTGTATTTATTAAAAATATTAATTTGGTAAAAATATTAATTTCTCTAATTATTAAGGTTGACAAATACTTTATCATCAATGTCATCAAAGATGACTCTCACTTTGTAGTAGCTATCTTAGTTTGCCAAATAGTAATTAATTTTTATTTATCTCACGTTATATTTTTAGTTGATCGTAATAAGAAAAATTAAGCCGAATAGCTCTGCTATAAATTAAACATTACCAAAATCGAACATCTAAAATCGAACCACATTTTCTTTTATAATTGTAACACTTAATTTAAGATTCGACCAACTAATCAATTGGTCAAATCAGTTTGGCATGAAATAACGAGATATTGTTGGGAAATTTAGTTAAAGGTTTCAAAAGATTCCAAAACCCCAACTGACCCCAACCGAGTAGATGATTGCCTTTAGTCTGAAGTAGCTAGAGCTCACTGTTTGAGCGTAAGGATTTTATCTTTATAGAATTCAAGCAGAAGAAGTCAGCTGGATTGAAGAAGGAAGTTCGTGAAGAACTCAGCTGGGGCCTAAACTCAGCTAAGACCCAAAATCAGCTGAGGTCCAGACTCAGCTGAGACTCAGACTCAGTTGAGATATCAACCTCAACTGAAGCACGGACTCAGGTGGACAGCATCTCAGCTGACTCCTCAACTGACCCACACAGCTGAAGGCATACATTTCAAGCGCAAAGAGAAGTTGTGTAGAAGTCAGACGTCACGAAGCGGAGAAGAGAAGACGCTGAAGACGGAAGAGTTGCAGTCCAGATTTAAATCTACTCAGAAGCACAAGTCACCTGGAGAACTTACCATAAATGGGCCGACAACAGCGACGTGCAAAAAACAACACTCGCAGTTTCCATTTTAGGAATGTTTCCAAAAAAGCAGGTGAGTGCCATACTTTTGGCAGATGTCAAACGGCTCTTTCCAACGGCTAGTTTGATCTCCCTCTATAAATAGAGGTCTCCACACCAATGCTTAGTAAGCAGACACAAGAAGAGAAAAAACACATAAAAGTGCCAAGAGAGACAAATTCAAGAGTGAAGCAACAACACCTTATCACCTCTCTCTATCTCTCCAAGCAAGAAGACCTCAACCGAAGTCCAGTCGAAGTAGAGTGTTCACTCCTCCTCCTGTTCTTTCCTCTAGCCTCTCAGAAATCCCCCCTTTTCTTGATTGAGTCTAGAGAGTAGGTTCTTGTTTGCATTGTGTATGTCTGGACTCTCTATTAAATGATTGAGTTCGACGCCTTTGGTCGAAGCCTCCACTTCCCTTAGTGTTGAAAGCTTCCTTGTTGGAAATCCCCTCGTCCCAACCCTTAGGTCTGACTTTGAACCACTAATCAAAGTCACCAGGTCCCTTGGAACCAGAAATCCAAGACAAGGTCCCTTAGAACCCGAAATCTAAGACCAGACTGTAAACTTGCCCGGAAAAGTGTTGTAATGTCTTGTTCGAACCCGTAATCAAACTGGTTAGGTTTGATTGGAACCCGTAATCCAAGTGGGGTGTTTGGTAAGCACGCTTAAGCTTATCTAGTGGGTTACTTCCCTAAAAAAGAAGTCGTAGACGTAGGAGGTCAATCTCTGACCCAGCATATTTCATACAAACTGCATTTTTCAAACTGCACTAATTTGGGAACTTGACCTTCCCCATTTTCACAAAGATTTAAGTTTTTGTACCGAGTCTTAACATCACCATCTTCTGCAACTCAAAACTGTTTAAAACCTCAGTTGGTGCATACAGCTGACCTTCAAGTATAGAAGCCAGCTGTGCTGCCAAATGTGTGATCAACTCCAACTGAGCAACTCAGTTGTAGAGCCGTTCCTACTGACTTTTCCAGTTGTCGGACATGAGCAGTATAACTCAGTGAAAAGTCTTTTAGCAAAACAAAAATTGCTACTGGCGTATTCCCCTCTTCCCTTCCCCGCCATACACTAGATACTCGTTACCGGGACCATCAAGTGGTATCAGAGCAGTGATTCAATAGACTGTTGTTCCTGATTCACAAGGTGTGAATCGAGTAGATTTTTCAGTGGTTAACTGAACAGATCTTTTCTGAAATCCATTAGTGCATTCTGCTGCATATTTTTGTGTTTGTCTCTTATGGTGTGCAGGAAAGATGAACCCGACGTTGCTAGGAAGCTTACCGGAGTTCTCCGTGGATGATTATCCCATGTGGAAGTTTTGCCTAAAGATGGCGCTGACTGCCAGGCATCACAGAATGTAGGAGACCATAGAAACTGGTCCCATTTAAGTGACTCAGTCAGTGCTGGTCCCTTCAACCACTCCAGGGGAAGGAGAGATGATGATAAAGGATGAGCCCAAAGGCGCCCACTAGTAAACTAAGGAAGAAAGAGACATTGCTCAGCTAGACGAAATTGCCAAAAGCGTCATCTCTTCCACAGTCGGCAAAGCCTACCTACCGAAGATTATCAATTGCTCCACAACAAAAGATATGTGGGAAGCCTTAGCTGCACTCTGTGAAGGCTATGACGAGATTAAGGAGAATAAGTTCACCTTAGCTTGTCTGAAGTTCGAGAACTTTTTTCAGCTAACCAGGAAGTCTATCGACAAGATGGACCTGAGATTCACAGATGTCCTAATGGACATTGAGAGTATTAGGAAGGGCAAATACTCTCAGTGTGAGATGAACTTGAAAGTTCTCTCCGCACTAGGCAAAGACTGAGCAGTCTACAGAGTCGTCCATCAAAATCAGAGTAACCTCAGTTCGATGACAATTGAGAAGTTGTTCTCCATGCTCAAGGCAATGAGTATGACATTCTCCGACTGAGGCAAAACAAGCTTCAAAAGACCGAGCAGAGCTCACTTGCCAAGTCAATGGCGCTTCGAGCTAAATCGGGCAGATCAAGTTCGTCAGACCCTCACGATCCGCTGACTCCCAGCTAGGGATCGATCGAGCAGGTCCGAACTTCAGAAAAAGGTCGACGAGATGACTAAGCAACTCGAATAGATGAACTCCAGGATTGAGAAGTATAGAAGGATCAACAGTAGCAGGCATAGCTAAACTGACCCCTTCTCAAAGAATCAAAATAAAGAATGCTTTGAATGTAGAAAGCGAGGACACTTCAAAGCCAACTGTCCTGACCTCTCCATGAAGAAGAAGGAAGCCCTCCGAGGAAAGGCCAAGGTGAAAACCAAGGCCATGATCGTTGAGAAAAACATCGATGACACCGACGCATCACTGCAGTGCATGTCAGCTTGGAAAGTTGGCTAGAGCATCATTCCATCTTAAACTGACACCATCAACAGATCGTGTTCTACAATTGATCCACATAGATCTTTTCGGTCCGGTCACCCCAAAAAGTGTGAGTGGAAATCAGTACACACTCGTAGTCATTGATGACTATTTGAGATACACCTGGGTGATCTTTATAGCGCAGAAGAATGAGATGAGGGAAGAATTGCCTAAATTGATGGATAGACTTGCGAATCAACAAGGAAAATTCATTATCTCCATCATATTTGATCGCGGAACTGAGTTCCTCAATAAGACCATCATTGAGTACTGCGAAAAGAAAAGCATTACTCATCAAACCTCAGCTGCAAGAACTCCACAGCAGAACGGAGTAGCTGAGAGGAGAAATCGAACGCTGAAAGATGCAGCGACTTGCATGCTCACCAGTTCAGCGCTGCCAAAAAGATTTTGATCTGAAGCAGTCAATACAATGTGCTACACACCGATCCCTCCTCACAAAGAGACAAGGAAAAAATCCATATGAGCTGTGGAGAAACAGGAAGCCAAACATTTCCTACTTTCGTGTATTCAGTTCTAAGTGTTATTTCCATAATAATGGGAAAACTCAGTTGAAAACTTTAGAGCCAAAAGCTGTCAAAGGCATATTCTTGGGATATGCTGCAAAGATTAAAGCTTATAGAGTTTTCAACACCAGCACCAAAATTGTGGAGGTAACACGTCATGTTATATTTGATAAATATACCTTTAAGTGCAGGGAATAAGCTAACTTGCAGGAAGCTGAAAGAAGCACACCGACCCAGCCAGCTGAGACAAGATCTCAAGCTCAAAGATTGAGAAATCTTACAGAGCCGGTTATCTGGTCAACTGAAGAAGAAGAAGTATATTCTTCTGAAGATGAGACTGAAGATCCCGCCGCAGTTCAAGGGGGAATTCTAGAGTCAACTGACCAAGTGCCAACTGCAGCTGAAGCTCAACCAGGATCAGCAACTGAGCAACCATCCAGTCCAAGAAAAGCCAGCTCCCCAGTTCATTCTTCACCTCCAAATGAGGATCAAACTACACCAGAAGTCAGAACGCCAAGCTCGGCACCTCCAACATCTCCAAAACTGGATTACTCCATCACGATGCTCGAATCTTCTAGGTGAGCAAGCAAGCACAAACGTTGGTATGAAGACTGACGCAGCCATTGTTTAAGCTGCGACAAAATACAATTTGTATTTCACTCTTATGCAAACCCCTATGAACAACTAGTTGGCAAGTATAGGGTCGATCCCACAGGGAGTTGCTTACGATAATCTCTGGTTGGGACACGAAAAGGTTATGTTGAGTATCTATCTACTCTAGCCTTGGGCAACTGTCACTATCACCTTTGACAAACTGCTGAAAGTAAATAAATGTAACTTGACAAGCAAAAAGATTAGTAATAAAAACAATCCAGATATAGGTTTTGAATCAATGAATATAAATTTAACTCGATCATTGGTTCAAAGATATTTGTTGCGTAAGTGTGTTAGTGGTTATAGGCTAAAACTATGCAGGGTCCCCATTGTCACGTCGCCACGTACGCTACATAGCCCGCCCAGCTCCATCCTTATGTTTAAGTCTTGATAGGAACACTCTAGCCAATCCTCTTGCTTGCCCAAAAGTCCCGGGCATAATACCTTATCGTGCGCATGTTGATCAAGCAACATTTAGTTCTAGATGGTCCCACTCCGGCGCAGGTGAGATAACGAGGTTCTCTGTCTGACATTCACTAATATTGACACATCTTTGCAGGTCTAGGCCAAGACTAACAACTCATTCTTGCAGCTCTCGAGAAACGTAAGGCAAGCACGAGCAACACTTGATAACCTTTCTACGATGTAGGAATCCGTATGTGTCAGGGCTTGTTGGCCTTTCGAGTTACCTGTGACCACCGAACTTCTTTGGAATTATTGCCCAATGCCTCGAAAACACACTTATATACAACTATCAAGAACACTTAGACCTCACGAGATTTATAAGTTATACATCATATCATCTATCATAAACCTGGATTTAAAGGCTTAGCTAGACATAAAGTAGATAACGAAAGCAAAAGAGATAAAGAAAACATACTTGATTTAATAACGATAAGCAAAAGATGTTCGCCCTAGATGGAACTTAACAATAAACGTAAATTGTGTCTAAGAACATAAATTGCAGAAAATAAAAGTGTATCGAATTGTAGAAGTAAAAAGTGTATCTTACGCCTTGCATGCATGGATGTATTTATAGAGTACAAGAACTAGGGCAAACCCACAAACGGGCCTTCTAGAAAATGGGCCGGTTGCTTCTATGTAAGAATCCACGGATAAGGTTGGAAAGATCTCCTTCCTTATGGCTAAAAATGTGCTTGCTGTTGTAGTAGGAAACTCCGATCCTAATCTTATGCTGCAAGGAATTTATTTCCTTGTAGGACTCTAACAGCTGCATCTTCACGCGCCAGCGCCGTTGCCCAAGCTCTGCACTCTGCTTCCCCAGTCTCTCTGCCATCTCTCGCCCATGTCAAACTTGCACCTTACCATCTGGAGCAAAACACACAACGTCTAGATTGACCATACCACTGAAAGTGGAGCAGCTCTTCTTCTTGATTTGGACTTATGCCCTCGGTCGCTTGAGCCACGAGCACGACTACTTTGGTCATTGCATCGTATCGCCAGCTCTCACTCTTTTTGCATGTTTTGGCTCCAGACTTGCCCAATTCCTGCCTTTTCTTGCCCTACCAACCCAGACACAAAATAGACACAAAGACACTAAAATAGACTCGATCTAGACCTAAAACACACATGATAAGAGCACAAAATATGGCCTCATCAAAGACCACGTCAAAGATCCCGTGATAGGAAATATGCAAGCAGGGGTCTGAACTAGAAGATCAACTCAAGTTGTAGAACCTACAACTTACGTTCCGACTCAGCCAACTCAGTCAAGAACCTCAGCTGATGATGAACCAACTTTAGAAGCACAGTATGCTGACGAGATCAGGATACTAGAAAAGTTAGAGCAAGTAGGAGATGTAAGCATGATCGCATGCTTTGTAGCAGACGTGCCTGAACCCAATAACATCTTAGAAGCTTTAGGATGTATCCACTAGACTCAAGCCATGCAAGAAGAGCTAAATGAGTTTCTCAAGTTGAAAGACCTGAAGGAGTCAAGGTGATTGGCATGAAGTGGATATTCAAGAATAAGCGTGACACCATTGGATGTGTTGTGAGAAACAAGGCTAGACTGTTAGCTCAAGGTTACTGCTAGTAAGAAGGAATAGATTTTGAAGACTCCTTCGCTCCAGTTGCTTATCTGGAAGCAATTCGGATTTTCCTAGCCTACGCTTCCTTCCATAAGTTCAAGGTGTATCAAATGGATGTGAAGTGCGCATTTCTCAATGGCTACATTAAAGAAGATGTTTATGTAGCACAATCTCTCGGTTTTGAAACAGGTGACAGCAGAGTCTACAAACTGAAGAAAGCCATATACGGACTGAAACAGGCTCTGCGTGCATGGTATGAAACACTGTGTGACTTCCTACTAGAGTCAAGGTTCATCTAGGGCTCAGTCGACAAAACTTTATTTACCATCAAAGTTGGAGAAGACATCCTGGTGGTGCAAATATATGTCGACGACATCATTTTTGGATCCAAATCCAAAGATCTGTGCAAGAAATTCTCCCAGGTCATGAAGGAAAAAATCGAGATGTCCATGATGGGAAAAGTGAATTATTTTTTTGGGCTGCAGGTGAAGCAGTCGCCAGAAGGAATTTTCATTAATCTGTACAAGTACACAAAGGAGTTAATCTCCAAGTATGGACTGAACTCAAGTCGAACAACAAAGATCCCAATGAACACTAACTGGAAGATTGACCCCGACAAGAAAGGGAAGCTCATTGATGCAAAGATGTACAGAGAGATCATCGGCTCGCTGATGTATCTAAGTGCTAGTCGACCATACATCTCTTACGCAGTTGGAGTTTGTGCAAGATTTCAAGTTTAACCTAGGGAAGCTCACTTGCACATAGCCAAGAATATCATCAAGTACCTTAAGGGATCAGTTCATGTGGGACTGTGGTACCCAATTGATGATAACATTGAACTGACCAGCTACTCAGATGTTGACCTAGTTGGAGACAAGGTTGATAGGAAATCAACCTTAGGATATTGTCTGTTCATGGGAAGCAAATCAGTATTCTAGTTTTCGAAAAAGTAAGTATGCGTCGCCACCTCCACAACTAAATAGGAGTACATGGCAGCTGGAACCTGCTGCATGCAAGTTCTCTGGCTGAAGCAACAACTGAGAGATTATGAAGTGGAGACAAGCCAGGTACCCATCTTCTGTGACACCTCAAGTGTTAAAGCTATCACGGTGAATCCAGTTCACCACTCCAGGACCAAGCACATCGACATCTGACATCAGTTCATCCATGATCATGTCGAAAAGAAGGACGTCATTATTGAGAAAATTCACACTGACATTCAGAGAGCTAATATTTTCACAAAGCCTTTGGTGGAAACTCGATTTAAGATGTTGTGTTAACTCCTTAGATTGCTCAACCCAACCGAAAAAGAAGCCATGAAGATGGAGATCACAAGTTGAGGGGAAATCTTAACTTGATGGGGGAACTGAGCGAGTTCGCCTCCCCATTCAGTCCAGCTAATCGATGGAGTCAAACTTCAACTGAACTGATGACTTGAGTCAGTTGAGTGTAAGTTGAGTAGAGGAGAAAGTCGTGGTCAACGCCGACTGAGCGGTACTATGTTAACTTGTTCCTTTTTACTAAGGTGGGTGTTTTGAATTCAATTCAATCATCTGTTACAAGTTATTCACTTTGAATTAGCCAAGCAGTCACTTCAATGGAAAGCTAGTCTAGTCCCTTAGACCATGCTTGTAGATTGCGATTGGGCTGACATAGTATTACCTAATCTTCTCATGCGCGCGAGTATTTCACACCGCCCCATAACAAGTTCCATCATCGTTATTCCTTGGAGCAGCTTTTTCTAAAACGGCGCATTAAAATCTACCGTTTATCCTAAAGAAACTGCACGAGTTGATCTGATCCGTTGATTTGGATCTCAACCCCCCTATAAATTGGGGGCCTTGCAATTCAGTTTGCAAAATCAACCAGATTTCGTATCTCAACAACTCCAATCGGTTCAGCAAGAACGCTATGTTCGTGGCTACATGAGACGCAGACGCCTCAAAGGATGACTGATGATGTGGGTGCGTCATGGTGTTAACCAGCTAATGCAGTTCTGATAAACACCCATTTTGTAGCAACTTATCGCGTTTTTATAGCACAAAGTGCGTTGCTTTGCCTTTAAATGTGAGTGGTTTTATATTGTTTTCAATATCTTGAATGGATCTCACGTTTTGGTGGAGTTTTCGCATGTGTGTAGGTTGAATGGGATGCCAAGTCAAGAAGGGAAGGATATAGAAGAGCGGGGACGAAGAAACGGAATGAAAAAGTCGAAAACGGGACGAAACGGAGCTCTACATCAAAAACCGGCGGTCCAAGCACCAAAACCGGCGGTTGGAGTTGGACCGCCGGAAAACAGAGCCGGGTCGCCGGGTAGAGGGCCGAAAATCACTGTTTTAGAAGTCCAAGAAGAAATGCCAAATCGGCGGTCCAGCCTGGACCGCCGAGTTTTTTCCGCCGACCGCCAATTTTGCACGCCGACCGCCGATTTCTGCTGAATATCCCTGTGTTTTTTCTCCTTTTTTTTGATTTTGACATGTATTAACACTTTTCTACTCCTATATATAGTAGATGGCAGCCCAAAAAAAAGATCCAACACCACAATCAAATAGATGAAGGCAATTAGAAATAACAAGCTAAGATCAAATCCATCATCAAATCACACAAATCCCTTAAACCAACAAAGAAAACTTAGCTAGACATAATTGAAATTAACACAAAACAAGGGGAAAAAGGAGTGCATAAATAAAATACTAGGAACCCAATGATTAAATCTTCAACAAGTCTTCTAAATCCAAGCTAATCTCTATTACAATCAATGAAATAGTGTTTAGAACCCTAAATAGCAAGTGTTTCAAATGGAAATTAGGGTAAGAGTGGAGTTGTCCCGGTTTTTGGGCTGCCATCTACTATATATAGGAGTAGAAAAGTGTTAATACATGTCAAAATCGCAAAAAGGGAGGAAAAACACGCTTATAGGGATATTCAGCAGAAATCGGCGGTCGGCGGAAAAAACTCGGCGGTCCAGGCTGGACCGCCGATCAGACCGCCGATTCGGCATTTCTTCTTGGACTTCTAAAACAGTGATTTTCGACCCTCTACCCGGCGACCCGGCTCTGTTTTCCGGCGGTCCAACTCCAACCGCCGATTTTGGTGCTTGGACCGCCGGTTTTTGCTGTAGAGCTCCGTTTCGTCCCGTTTTCGACTTTTTCGTTCCGTTTCTTCGTCCCCGCTCTTCTATATCCTTCCCTTCTTGACTTGGCATCCCGTTCAACCTACACACATGCGAAAACTCCACCAAAACGTGAGATCCATTCAAGATATTGAAAATAATATAAAACCGCTCACATTTAAAGGCAAAAAAAACGCACTTTGTGCTATAAAAACGCGATAAGTTGCTACAAAATGGGCGTTTATCAAGCTCCCTGAGTTGTTCTTCCAATTGCACATTAGGTTGAAGATCTACAATCCCACGTCACCCGAACAGGTCATTAATCACATGTCCATCACCAGTCCCAGGCGGTTCTAGGCACTTGATCCTGAGATGGGTTCGTGAAAGGTTTTTCCATGTTCTCAAGCTCATCTCAGTTGATCTACCTTCCTTCACCACTGCAGCAGCTGTGGAAAGAGAAGCACCAGGAGTCACTGATGCTTGTACAGCCCTGCAACTGGTCTTCCTTGCCCTAGAAGTGGAAGGAAAATAAGCGCGCTCTTGGCCTTCTCGTGAGTCACTGCCGAAAGTGCCCCCCTGCTAACCCTGCACTTGGGTCAACACATCTTTGTTGATGCCACCTCAGGTGAATTGAAGCGGGAGTGAAGATCCTGCTTGGCTATTGTAGGTTCAAGAAAAGGCGAGCAGCCTTGAGCCTCAAGCCATGGCAGGAAGGAGTTAAAACAAAGAACCTTCTTGATGGAGAAGAAAGATTCTTTGTTAGTTATCAAGGCTGAAAGAGAGACGGCTAAAGAGGAGAAGTCCAGTCGCTGACCTTGATAAAGACAGACAAGGCTAGTGAAGGAAATGTTGATAAAGGTCAAAGAAAGGATGACCTCTGCCTCCAGCCTTGCTGTAGATGAAGACCCTTTTTCGAAGGAAGAAGAAGTTGGAGGAGACGAAGACCTAGAGTAGGTTAAAAGTTAGGACTGTAGTTTAGCAAGAACTCAGTTGTAACTGTATTCTCTCCCCAATTTGTTATCTGTTATAACAAGTTGCTGGTTATTAAAGGCATTTAGTTGTTGATATCACTTGATGACAACTATCTCGTTATCTAAGTTTGAGTTCAATCTTTTTATTTTTATTTTCTTGTGCTAACCCTTTTCCCTTTATAGACTAGAATTAAGTTTATCTTTTAGCCTTACTGATATCGGTTTGTGGTATCAGTTAGGAAAGTTAGGTGATGTCAGTTAAGGTTTTGGCTTCATAAGAAAGGGGGAAATTATTGGAAAAATTAGTAAAAGGTTTCGAAAGTTCCAAAACCCCAACTGATCCCAACCGAGTAGATGATTGCCTTTAGTTTGAAGTAGCTAGAGCTCACTGTTTGAGTGTAGAGATTTTATCTTTACAGGATTCAAGCAGAAGAAGTCAGCCGAACTAAAGAAGGAAGTTCGTGAAGAATTCAGTTGAGGCCCAAACTCAACTGAGACTCAGAATCAGCTGAGGTCCAGACTTAGTTGAGACTCAGACTCAGTTGAGACATCAACCTCAACTGAAGCACGGACTCAGGTGGATAGCAAGTCAGTTGACTCCTCAACTGACCCACACAGCTGAAGGCATACAGTTCAAGCGTGAAGAGAAGTTGTGTAGAAGTCTGATGTCATGGAGCGGAGAAGAGAAGACGCTGAAGACGGAAGAGTTGCAGTCCAGATTTGAATCTACTCGGAAGCACAAGTCAGCTGGAGAAGCCGACAACAACGACGTGCAAAAAGCAACGCTCGCAATTTCCATTTTAGGAAAGTTTCCAGAAAAGCAGGTGGAGTGTCATACTTTTGACAGAGGTCAAACGACTCTTTCCAACGGCTAGTTTGATCTCCCTCTATAAATAGAGGTCTCCACACCAATGCTCATTAAGCAAATACATAAAGGGAAAAAGCACACAAAAGTGCCAAGAGAGACAAATTCAAGAGTGAAGCAACAACAACTTATCACCTCTCTCTATCTCTCCAAGCAAGAATACCTAAATCGAAATCTAGTCGAAGTAGAGTGTTCACTCCTCCTCCTGTTCTTCCCACTAGCCTCTCAGAAATCCCCCCTTTCTTGATTGAGTCTAGAGAGTAGGTTCTTGCTTGTATTGTGTCTGTCCGGACTCTCTATCAAATGATTGAGTTCGACGCCTTTGGTTAAAGCCTCCACTTCCCTCAGTGTTGAAGGCTTCCTTGTTGGAAATCTCCTCATCCCAACCTTTAGGTCTAACTTTGAACTCGTAATCAAAGTCACCAAGTCCCTTGGAACCCGTAATCCAATACTAGGTCCCTTGGAACTCAGAATCTAAGATAAGGTCCCTTAGAACCCAGAATCTAAGACCAGGTTGTGCACTTGCCCGGAAAAGTATTGTAAGGTTTTGTTCGAACCCGTAATCGAGCTGGTTAGGTTTGCTTGGAACTCGTAATCCAAGTGGGGCGTTTGGTAAGCACGCTTAAACTTATCTAGTGGATTACTTCCCCAAAAAGAAAGTCGTGGACGTAGGAGGTCAATCTCTGAACCACGTTAAAATACTGTGTACTTTACATTCTGCATTTACATTCAGTATTTTACATTCAATTTACCTAACCAACTGACCCAACATATTGCATACAAACTGCATTTTTCAATCTACACTAATTTGGGAACTTGACCTTCCCCATTTTCACAAAGGTTTCAGTTTTTGTAACGAGTCTTAACGCCACTATCTTCCGCAACGCAAAACTGTTTAAAACCTCAGTTGGTGCTTCACAGCTGACCTTCAGGCATAGGAGCCAACTGTGCTGCCAATTGTGTGATCAGCTCCAACTGTGCAACTCAGTTTTAGAGTCGTTCCAACTGACTTTTCCAGTTGTCGAGCCAATTGACATGAGCAGTATAACTCAGTGAAAAGATTTTTAGCAAAACGAAAAATTGCTACTGGTGTATCTCCCCCCCCCCCCCTGATACACCAAATACTCGTTACCGGGACAATCAGATATACATATTGATTTCAAATATATATAGACTTTTCAATAGGAAGTCTTGAGTTTATAATTTATGAAATAGAAATAATTAGTATTTAATTTTATATATAGCCCTTTTAAAAGATAAAATAAAATGAATAATGAGATTTAAATCCCACATTTAAATAATTTTTGGTATTTGTGACGAATTTTATCATAATATTTGATTATTTACATGATTTATAAATTGAAAGGAGTTCAAATAATTAGCGAATATTATTATATATGCGAATTAAGGATGAGAACGAATAGTTTAGTCACTTTTTAATTAAATTTGGGTCTACATAAATTCTAAACGAGTTTAATAAATTATGCAATTTCAAATTTATATTTGCAATTAATTTTTTATCTTTTATTATTATTTATACCAGAGATGCCCACAAAATCAATATTGTGGTCAACGGGCTGGTTTCGAGTTAGAATCGTGGGGGTGTGTGATACCCCGAGCTTTTATACCTTTAGAGAGCGTTTAATTAACCGAGTGAGTTAAAAGATGAGAAATTAGGAGTAAAATTTTTCTTTTCTAAACGAAGAGAAATGAGTAAAACGTTTAAATTGCTTTGTGAGTTTTATGTGAATTTATCTGCTCTATTTATCTGAGATGATGATGATGTGATATACTTGTTGAATTGTTTATGTGAAAATGAGTATGAGATTAATTTCTATAAAACTTCCGAAGAGTTTGCTTGATTGAGATAACATAATATTAATCGCCAAGAAATATATTTATACCGATGAACTTAGAATAGAATTGAATTAGAATCTTCGAACCTAGAATTGCTTTTAAGGTCACTGAGATAGGGTAAGAGCTTACCCGAGAATTGAGAAGAGTAATGAGGAGTTAATCTTTAAAGGATTAATAAACGGATTAATAAGCCGACTAAATTCCTTTTGAGATTTAAAGGACTAAATGATCGAATTCGTTAATCTTTTAACTGAGACGTGAAATAGGATTGAGATGAGTTAGTGTCAAAAGTGAGACGAGAAGCGGTTAGACCCGTTTATAGTATAGAAAGAAATTAATACGAATCGTTTTATTCGGAAAATCTTTACGACCGGGTAATTAACACCCGTAACGACACGACGAAGACACGTGTCGACACACCTCTCTCCCTCTCACGCCACCTCACTCTTCCTCTCACATCACTCTTCAATTTCCAAGACTAATTGCCATAATTATGTCTTATGCATGGCATTACCAAAAGTAGCATGCAAACTACATCAAATCATCCATCCATCAATCACTTTAAACATTACAACTTCAAACATTACACTTTATTCTTGTTGTTGGATTTCAAATTCACACAACTACGACAAAGCGAGAAGACTTCATTCATCACTCCATCTCTCTCTCTCATTCGAACTCTCTCTCTCAAAGAAGAAGAAAAAAAAAGAAAAACTCTCCCTACTCTCTCTAAACTCACGGCACACACACACTTACACACCTACATTTGATTTTTCTTACATGCAACCATGTATTCAAGCTTCTCATCCATGGAAATGAAGTAGAAAGTATCATCCTCCATTCATTCCATCCATATTTTCAAGAAAAAGGTAATAATTCTCCAAGTTCTTGAAGTTAAATTCAATAATCATCCTACATTTTCTTCATTTTGGCTCTTAAGCCCTAAAGAGATGGATGATTGATCCTTATGTTGTTCTTTTCTTTGAGGATTCAAGAAGACTTCTTTCTTCCCTCCAAGTCCAAGCTTTAAAGCTACAATTTCCATCCATTTCGATTCCAAGAGCCAAGAGAAGGATTTCTATTTTAATTAAAGTATGGTACTCATTTGATTAGTTGTAAATATGTATATCTCTAAGTCCTAAAAGAAAGAACCTATGCATGCATGTTATTTAAATTATGTTTAGGCAAACTTAGGATGTGCATGTGATAATCGAATGAGAAGAAATCGTTAGGAGAATCGAACATTAGGTTTTAATCGGTGAATTAAGAGAAGAAAAAGAAATTAAAACCCTAAAATCTTGATAAATACCGAAAATATTAGACAAAATAGGAAAAATATGAATTCTTTGAGTTATTGATATTTTGATGCTTGATTTGTTATTTTTATCATGTTGAGAATGAGATTATATGCATAAAAAATTGAGAAATAAATTGCACAAAAAAAGGGCATGAATGCCGTGTATTATGATGAAAAATGGAGAATTTATTTTGTTGATTTTGTTGATGAATTGAGTGATGTTTTGATCAATGAGATGATTGTATGATATGTTAGTATAATCATACATGTGTTTAAGTTAAGAAAATGAAATTGCATGTTGAGATTTTAAAGAAAATAAATGTGATAATATAAAGAAGATTGAATGTTTAAGTGTTACAATGTATGTATGATTATTAGTTAAATTATAAGTAAAGATAGAAGTTTTGTAATAAAAAGATTAGAATTTAAAAACTTTTAATTTATTAAAGATGAAAAATGCATGAAAGATATGTTAATGAATCTTCTTATACTAAAATTTAAAGACTTGAATTTTTACTAAACTACAACAAAAAGATATTTTATAACTTAACTAATAAAATGGACTAGTTAATAAAAATGTTATTAAAAGATAAAGAAAACCTATTAAGTAAGAAATGACTTAAAGGTTAAAGACAAAAGAAGAAGAAATTATTAAATAAATGAGCAAAAATTGAGAAAACCGAGTTTAAAAGAATTAATCGAGAAGAAATAGAAAAGAAGTTTTAATCAAGTAAAGAAAAGATGCTAGACGAGTAAGGTTAGATACTCGTATAAGTTAATCAAGAAAATAATGATAGAATAAGATATTGAGTTGAAAAGAATTATTAAAAATAATTAATTGAGTACGTTGTATTCAAGCCATGCGAATTAAAATTAAACCGAGAAAAATTACCGAGTAAATAATTATAAAAATAATAGTCGAGTTAAGAAATGAGAATCGAATTAGAAATGAATAAGAAATTTTAATTTCATAAGAGTTTAATAAAAATTAAAGAGAATTTATATTAATTGAGTAAAAATTATAAAATACCTTATAAGATAACGGATGTAGAACAAAAGCGCTGTCTATAAATAAGAAAGATAGAATAAATAGTTGAGCCTTCATAAAAAGAAATTCATAATCGAGTTAGGTTTTAAGATCTAAATTAAATGAATGTTAATGTGTCTTGAAGTATGTTTGATTTATTTGAATTCATTATATGATTGAATAAGTGTTTAAATGCATGATATTAGTTATGATATGAAAGATAATTGAACTATTGTATGCAAAATGATTGAATTATTGATTGTTAAATCGAGAATCAACTAAAGTCTTTGAAGGAAAGCTCGAGTAATAGAATGTAGACGATGACGTTTATTTAGTTAAAACGAGAAAAGTGTTAAGATGTTAGTTAGTAGTATTAACCAAATTCAAGTAGAATTAGAGTTTTAAAGATGAGAACGCGAGATCCTTTAGAAAAGTTAAAGCGAAGAGAGAGACGACTCAAGTAGAAGTCCTTCAGTTAAGTCCAACGCCTTTGTGTCTGTCTTTCATGTATCTTATTTTTCCTATCGATGTCGAACTGTGAAGGATCGAGCCGGACGGATCACTAAGCGAGGACAAATAGCCCTAAACCACCAAGCTAAATCTTCGGAAGTCAGGTGGGCTTTTCTGAACCAAAACTATCGATGAGAATTAGTTATGCTATTAAGTATTATGATATGATTTTAAATGTGATTGACTTGCCGTTTTTTTTTAGTATGTGTTATCATCTGTTTATGTGAAGATGTTATTATCGTGTGAAAGGCAGGAAACCCACGTGTGGTATATGTTGAGGTGACTGTGATCCTTGCTTCGGTTAGGCCTGTCATAGTGCTCGAGAAGGAGGCCTACTTCTCGGCACAGTAAGATTGTTTGTGACAGATGATGCATACTGTTATATTATATGATATTTGACTGCACAGTCTGTTTAAAAGGAAATGTTTTTAACATGCACATGTAAAACTGTTTTTAAACTGCTTACGTACTTGTGATGTTCGGCAAGGCAAGCTCAATTGTTATAGCTTTAGAAGCATCTTTATTCAAATATTTTGGCTTGTGTTCACTGAGTACGAAGTACTCAGCCCTGCGTGTGTTTCTAAACATGCAGGTTGACTGGATGGCGATGGCATAGATACTTGGCGGTGTGGTTTGGTTCTTTTGGTTGAGTCTAGTTGAATTTCAGACTGGCATTTGTACGTCTTCATACGTGCAGATGTTGGGTATTGATGCAAGTTTCCGCTGCAACCCTTTTGAAATGATGTCTGTTGATGCTAATACTTTGATTCTCATGTTTTTGATTCCGAGCATTGTGCTCGATGACTTTGAATATTTGTTAACTTCTTAAACTACTTGAATTGTACTTCCGAGCGATGGGCTCGTTGACTTGAAATGTTGTTGAACATGATCCTCTTAACTTGGTATATATGTATGTGAAATCTCTTTTGTTGGGATTCTATCCTCGTCAGTATGAAGTACTTATTTGAATTCCTGTTATAAGTTGTTTTGAGATGCTCGGATATTATTTCATTATACCTTGGAAGCCTAATTCGATTGCCTTATCTTCCATCTTTATTTTTCCCCGAGCATGCTCCCTTTATTTGAGTTAGTTGTTAGTTGTTTAGGTTTGTTGTTGTTCGTAAGTCGCACCTCGAGAGTCGGGGCGTGACAGGTTGGTATCAGAGCAAGGCTTTTGATTTGCTCTGAAGTTTGTTATTATTTGATAAGTTGAGTCTAGATTTAATTCCTAGACTTATTTGAGTTAGTAAACCACACCAAGTTATCCTCCATCTCATCCGGCAACCAGGTATGTCTTTTTTTCTAAAAGTTTTCTTTTCAAGTTAAAGTGATGTATGGGTTATCAAAGTGTTGAGAATTCCTTAAAGTTATTTATTGAGTTGTGATGTTTTGAGATGAAATTTGTTAAGCTGATTAATAACTAGATTGCTTTAGAATGTCCTCCCATTTGTGAGTGCATGTGAAAAGATCGGAAAGAATAAGGCGTGTGTGCAATTGGTTACATGATTTGGAATTGCCCAAAAATCCCTCTTTGGAACGCAGAAATGAGTATGTAGTGGAATTTGTAATAGATTGGATTAATTGTTACGTGTGCTTATGCGTTTAAAATTCGTATAGGATGGACGACAACGATTGGATGCAAGAATACTTGTACGTAAGGAAGATGAACAGCGAGTCGTTAGCAGAATTTTTAGCACGATACCATACGATTTGGGGAAAAGTCCAGTATATGGACATAGGACCGTTAGAAGGCATGACGCATCTAATTCAAGCTCTACCGCAAGAATGGAAGGAATGGGCAGCTTATCTTGTCCCTCGTTTTATAGGCTACCGTTATTTCGACCGAACCTTATACGGCGATGTGAATGCTTTTATCTCCGCGATTTCAGCCCGTTTTATGACTTATGGCGCTCCTCCGCCCGAACCATATGATGATGATACTCCAAGTCTGCCAAATGAAACTGTTCATGCTCCTCCATCAATTCCTCCAAGTGAAACTGTTTCCCTCCAAATCAATTCACCGCCACGAACTATTCTTGAACCTCGGAATCCCCACTCAGATTATCCAATTGTAAGTGGTGTGCTTTAATTCATTCTCTTGACCCTTTTATTTTGTCTAACTTGCCCATTGCAGCCGAGTGGATGCAATGGAAATCCTCTATCAAATGAAGATCAGTTTATTGCTTATATGTGTCGTCAGCAAGTAACTTTTTCAAGTCATCTTAAAGTAGAATCCTTTAGACAAACCCGTTTAGGCGACGACGTTGAGAATAAAAGTGAGCCAATTGATGCAGCGACTGTAGGAAAAGGATATCTCCAGACTCTACCCAGTATTGTCTTTCCTGCTTCTTTTGCTCGTACATCTATCTTTCCAACAAGGCCAGACGACTCCCAAATTGGCGTCTCCACCGATGTAGCTCCTTACCGTCACCAAGACGAGAATCCTAATACCCCGCCATGGGTCGAATCCGAGCTAGCTGCGATGAACTATACCTTGGAAGACTGCGAGGAAGCCTTGAGAGAAGCTGAGCGCGAGTGTTTCGCCATCGAGGATGATAACGTCGAAGAGGATGACGTGCAGTTTGAAGGTCAAATGCTTGAGAAAGAAGAGGAAGAAGAAGAGGACCCTGAAGAAGATGAAGAACCCATAGAACATTATGGAGTAGATCCCGAAGCAGAGTAGTACGATGATAATGGGCCAAGCGAAGATGATTCTTGTGTGTAGGAGTGTTTCAAGGAAGTTGTTGAACTTAAGTGCTTTTAGTTCGAGTGTGTTAAAGAGATGAACTCTTTTATGTTTTTCAATTATGTTGTAATTTGGGGTAAAGACTATCATAAATTTGACTAGGAAGAAGGGAAATTTTAAAGTAATTCCCTATTTGTTATAAGTCCTTAAGAAGGCCGCCGTTGAGCGATTTGAAATTGAGATATTGAGTTCTATTGAATTGAAATTTGAATTTCCTGAGTTATCGAATTGAGTATATGAGCATGAAGTGATGATATGTTATTTTATGAATATGATTGATTGTTTCGAGAATATATGATGATGATATGAATATTTGACGATTATTAGAACATGAATGAGATGCATGTATATATGAGAAGTTGAAGTAATGAATTATTTGAGAAAGTTCTTAATTGTTTTTAATTATTTAAGTACCGATCGAGAATCGTATTCCTCCCAAAAGAGAAATGTTTTCAGAATCGAGAAAGGTTCCTTGTGAGCTAAAGATCCAGAGTGGTTAAAGTTTTCCTTGTTATAATTTTAGAATGCCGCCAAGACGCAGAAACGTCAGAATTCCAGAAGACAATCCAGAAGGGCAGCGTGACCCTACTCCGCCCCCTCAAAACGAAAGACGAGTTGAAGAGCTTTTTCTCCGACAAAATCCCCCAACGTTTGACGGTAAAGGCAGTCCGGCTGATGCCGAAGACTGGATTCATTCTTTGGAGCGAATTTTCCGTTTCCTCCGTTGTTCTGATCGCGAGCGTTTGGAATGCATGGCGTACCAGTTAAAAGGGACAGCCGACTATTGGTGGGAAGTGAAACAGAGGATGTATTCTCCCGAAGAACGTGAAGAGTTAACATGGGATCAATTTAAGGAAGTCTTATATGAAAAGTTTGTGCCAAGAAGTTATCGTAAGAAAAAATCCATCGAATTTACCAATTTGAAGCAAGGAAAAAGATCTGTAGCTGAGTATGACCGAGAATTTTGCGAGTTAGCCCGATTTGCACCCGATAAGGTCGATACCGACGAGAAGATGTGTGAATTATTTAGAGCAGGACTGAGGCAAGATATTCGAGTGGTTCTCGCCAGTCAAAGTGGTTTGACTTACGCTGAAGCTTTAAACCGAGCCCTGGATATGGAGTTAGCAATGCAACCGGAGAAAGGATCGCATCCCCCAGCGAATCCTCAACCTCAAAGCTAGATGATCACGACCACGTTTGCTCAACAACCCCAGTTCGGCCAGTACGGAAAGAGAAAGGGAAAGTGGAATGGTGGAAATCAACCAAACAAGAAGCAGTGGCAAGGAAAGAGCCAACAGCAGCCCCAGAAGGGAAAGGCACCGCATATGAACCGAGGCAACCTACCTATAGGACCTTTAAGATTCCCTCCCTATGCGAAATACGGAAAAATACATCAAGGCGTTTGTAAGAGCGGGAGTAACGTTTGCTACACTTGTGGTCAACCTGGTCATTTCTCGAACCAGTGCCCAAGTAAGCAACAAGGGTTTAGAAGTGGAAGACCAAACCAATTCCAGCCGTCGCAGATGAAAGCTATCGAGGCAGCTCCTCTGCAAAAATTTGTTCTGCGCCAACGCAAGCCGCCGCAACCAAAGCAGCAACCTTTGCAGCAAGAACCGCCGCTTTTTCAAAGAACGTACGCGATTGAGCAGAAGCCGCTGGAGAAGGAGAAAGGAAATCTGGCAGGTATGGGAAAGCTTAATAGCATACCTGTTATTGTTTTGTTCGATACGGGAGCTTCGCATTCGTTTATATCTAGCATTTGCGTAGAGAACCTAGAATTAGAAGTAGAAGAATCGAATCAGATGCTTAGTGTCGCAACCCCTTTAGGAAAATCTGCGTTAGTTTCGCGTGTTTGCTCGAATTTAGAATTTGAAGTCGGAAACCGTAAGTTAGTCGCGAAATCCCTGAATGTGATCCAGATGCGTGACGTCGATATAATCCTAGGAATGGATTGGCTAACCGAGAACTTTGCGACGATCTGATGCGATTTAAGGCAGATATCGTTTAAAACCCCTGGAGAAGAGTCAACCATAGATTTCGGAATGGAAAAGAGAGTGAAGAAAAGCGTGCCGATAATTTCAGCCATGAAAGCGCAAAGATTGATGCGGAAGAGAGGTACACAAGCATACCTAGTCTATCTGAAGAACAAATATCCTTTGCCAAGGATAGATGATTTGTTTGACCAGCTAAAAGGAGCCGGTGTTTTCTCTAAGATTGACTTAAGGTCTGGATACCACCAACTGAAGATCAAGCAAGAAGATATTCCAAAAACTGCTTTTAGAACAAGATATGGACATTACGAATTCATAGTAATGCCATTTGGATTAACAAATGCTCCGGCAGTGTTTATGGATATGATGAATAGAGTTTTTCACGAATATTTGGATAAGTTCGTGATTGTCTTTATAGACAACATTTTGGTGTATTCAAGAAGTGAAGCTGAGCATGAAGAACATTTAAGAATTGTTTTGGAAACGCTTAGAGCGGAAAAGCTGTATGCCAAATTCAGCAAGTGTGAATTTTGGCTGAAGGAAGTAAAATTCTTAGGACATGTCGTTTCGTCCGAAGGAATCCAAGTGAATATGGAGAAAGTGAAGGTTGTGCAAGAATGGAAGTCCCCGACGTCAGTGCATGAGATCCGTAGTTTCCTTGGTTTGGCAGGATACTACCGGAGATTCATAGAAGGATTCTCTAAGATCGCGAAGCCGATGACGAGCCTGTTAAAGAAAGAGACAAAGTTCAAGTGGACGGAAGAGTGTGAAAAAAGTTTTCAAGAACTCAAGACGAGATTGACGACAGCCCCAGTTTTAGCCCTACCCGAGCCAGACAAAGACTACATTGTTTATACCGACGCATCTGCTCAAGGACTAGGATGTGTGCTAATGCAAAATGGAAAAGTGATTGCATATGCTTCCAGGCAACTCAAACCACATGAGGAGAAGTATCCAACTCATGGCCTGGAATTAGCAGTCGTCGTTCATGCTTTGAAAATATGGCGACATTACCTTTACGGAGCGAAGTGTGAAATATTCTCAGATCACAAGAGCCTGAAGTACTTCTTCGAGCAGAAGAAGTTGAACATGAGACAAAGGAGATGGCTCGAATTAGTAAAAGACTACGATTGCAAGATATCTTACCATCCCGGTAAAGCGAACGTAGTAGCTGACGCGTTAAGTAGAAAGAGAAGGAAAGAAAGTTCACATGAGACCGAGTTAGGATTCATTTTAACCGATGAAGTCGAGCTGATTGAAGAATTTGCGAAGATGAAGATTGAAGTAATCGTACCGCCAGCGACAGTAAACCAAGTGATTGCTACCTTGGTAGTAATGCCTGACTTGAGAACCCACATCATAGAAGGCCAAAGAAGAGACGAAGAATTGGAAAAGCTACGAAGGAAGGTGAGAAGTGGAGAAGTTAAAGATTTTTCAGAATCGAGCGATAATGCGTTGTTGTACCAAGGAAGAATTTGCGTACCTAACAATGACAAGTTGAAGAATGAAATAATGAGTAAAGCTCATGAAACCCCGTATACAGCTCATCCCGGCAGCACGAAGATGTACCAAGATCTAAAGAAACAATTTTGGTGGAATGGAATGAAGATGGATGTGGCATTGTTCGTTGAAAGATGTCTAGCTTGCCAGCAAGTGAAGTCCTTACATCAAAGACCGTATGGACCTCTGCAACCGTTACCAGTCCCAGAATGGAAGTGGGATGGAATCACAATGGATTTTGTGACGGGATTGCCAAGATCAAGAAAAGGAAATACAGTAGTATGGGTGATAGTGGATAGGTTGACAAAGTCTGCTCATTTCATACCTATTCCACATACCTATGGATCAGCCAAATTAGCCGAGATCTACATCAAGGAAATTGTGAAGTTGCACGGAGTGCCGAAGACGATTACCTCTGATAGAGATTTGAAGTTCACAGCCCGTTTTTGGGGAAGGTTTCCACAAAGAGTTGGGAACTCAGTTGCAATTCAGCACTGCTTACCATCCCCAAACTGATGGTCAGTTTCTTTGCAAACGATTCAAATTCTCGAAGATATGTTGAGAGCCGTCCTGTTAGATAAAGGAGTTGAATAGAAAAAAGTTTTACCTCTTGTTGAGTTCGCATACAATAACAGCTATCAGAATACGATAGGAATGACCCCATATAAAGCTCTTTATGGAAAGAAGTGTAGATCGCCATTGTATTGGAATGAAGTGGGTGAAAGGAAAGTGTTAGGGCCAGAAGCAATTAAGGAAATGATAGAGTCTGTGCGTCAAATCCGCGAGAAGATTAAAGAAGCTCAGAGTCGACAGAAGTCGTATGCCGATAATCGAAGATCCAAGTTGGAGTTTGTGGAAGGAGATAAAGTGTTTTTGAAAGTATCCCCCTCAAGAGGAGTATATCGTTTTGGAGTTAAGGGAAAGCTTAGGCCTCGTTTTATAGGACCATACGAGATCCTTGAGAGGATTGGATCCGTATCGTATCGTTTAGCATTACCGCGTAGTTTCGGAAGTTCGCATAACGTGTTTCACGTATCGCAACTGAGAAAGTATATCTTTGATCCGAAGCACGTAATACGCCAAGAAGATGTCGAGATGAAACCCGATCTAAGCTACGAAGAAAAACCCGAGGAGATTTTAGACCATAAAGTCCAGCAGCTTAGAACGAAATCGATTCCCTTAGTGAAAGTCAAATGGTGTCATCATGATCTTGAAGAAGCCACTTGGGAACTCGAAGAAAAGATGAAAGCAAAGTATCCCGAGTTATTTTCTTAAGGTCAGTAAATTTCGGGACGAAATTTTTTTTAAGAGGGTGAGGATGTGATACCCCGAGCTTTTATACCTTTAGAGAGCGTTTAATTAACCGAGTGAGTTAAAAGATGAGAAATTAGGAGTAAAATTTTTCTTTTCTAAACGAAGAGAAATGAGTAAAACGTTTAAATTGCTTTGTGAGTTTTGTGTGAATTTATCTGCTCTATTTATCTGAGATGATGATGATGTGATATACTTGTTGTGTTTATGTGAAAATGAGTATGAGATTAATTTCTATAAAAATTCCGAAGAGTTTGCTTGATTAAGATAGCATAATATTAATCGCCGAGAAATATATTTATACCGATGAACTTAGAATAGAATTGAATTAGAATCTTCGAACCTAGAATTGCTTTTAAGGTCACTGAGATAGGGTAAGAGCTTACCCAAGAATTGAGAAGAGTAATGAGGAGTTAATCTTTAAAGAATTAATAAACGGATTAATAAGCCAACTAAATTCCTTTTGAGATTTAAAAGACTAAATGATCGAATTCGTTAATCTTTTAATTGAGACGTGAAATAGGATTGAGATGAGTTAGTGTCAAAAGTGAGATGAGAAGAGGTTAGACCCGTTTGTAGTATAGAAAGAAATTAATACGAGTTGTTTTATCCGGAAAACCTTTACGACCGGGTAATTAACACCCGTAACGACACGACGAAGACACGTGTCGACACACCTCTCTCCCTCTCACGCCACCTCACTCTTCCTCTCCCATCACTCTTCAATTTCCAAGACTAATTTCCATAATTATGTCTTATGCATGGCATTACCAAAAGTAGCATGCAAACTACATCAAATCATCCATCCATCAATCACTTTAAACATTACAACTTCCAACATTACACTTTATTCTTGTTGTTGGATTTCAAATTCATACAACTACGACAAAGGGAGAAGACTTCATTCATCACTCCATCTCTCTCTCTCATTCGAACTCTCTCTCTCAAAGAAGAAGAAAAAAAAAGAAAAACTCTCCTTACTCTCTCTAAACTCACGGCACACACACACTTACACACCTACATTTGATTTTTCTTACATACAACCATGTATCCAAGCTTCTCATCCATGGAAATGAAGTAGAAAGTATCATCCTCCATTCATTCCATCCATATTTTCAAGAAAAAGGTAATAATCCTCCAAGTTCTTGAAGTTAAATTCAATAATCATCCTACATTTTCTTCATTTTGGCTCTTAAGCCCTAAAGAGATGGATGATTGATCCTTATGTTGTTCTTTTCTTTGAGGATTCAAGAAGACTTCTTTCTTCCCTCCAAGTCCAAGCTTTGAAGCTACAATTTCCATCCATTTCGATTCCAAGAGCCAAGAGAAGGATTTCTATTTTAATTAAAGTATGGTACTCATTTGATTAGTTGTAAATATGTATATCTCTAAGTCCTAAAAGAAAGAACCTATGCATGCATGTTATTTAAATTATGTTTAGGCAAACATAGGATGTGCATGTGATAATCGAGTGAGAAGAAATCGTTAGGAGAATCGAACATTAGGTTTTAATCGGTGAATTAAGAGAAGAAAAAGAAATTAAAACCCTAAAATCTTGATAAATACCGAAAATATTAGACAAAATAGGAAAAATATGAATTCTTTGAGTTATTGATATTTTGATGCTTGATTTGTTATTTTTATCATGTTGAGAATGAGATTATATGCATAAAAAATTGAGAAATAAATTGCACAAAAAAGGGCATGAATGCCGTGTATTATGATGAAAAATGGAGAATTTATTTTGTTGATTTTGTTGATGAATTGAGTGATGTTTTGATCAATGAGATGATTGTACGATATGTTAGTATAATCATACATGTGTTTAAGTTAAGAAAATGAAATTGCATGTTGAGATTTTAAAGAAAATAAATGTGATAATATAAAGAAGATTGAATGTTTAAGTGTTACAATGTATGTATGATTATTAGTTAAATTATAAGTAAAGATAGAAGTTTTTTAATAAAAAGATTAGAATTTAAAAGCTTTTAATTTATTAAAGATGAAAAATGCATGAAAGATATGTTAATGAATCTTCTTATACTAAAATTTAAAGACTTGAATTTTTACTAAACTGCAACAAAAAGATATTTTATAACTTAACTAATAAAATGGACTAGTTAATAAAAATGTTATTAAAAGATAAAGAAAACCTATTAAGTAAGAAATGGCTTAAAGGTTAAAGACAAAAGAAGAAGAAATTATTAAATAAATGAGCAAAAATTGAGAAAACCGAGTTTAAAAGAATTAATCGAGAAGAAATAGAAAAGAAGTTTTAATCAAGTAAAGAAAAGATGCTAGACGAGTAAGGTTAGATACTCGTATAAGTTAATCAAGAAATAATGATAGAATAAGATATTGAGTTGAAAAGAATTAATTAAAAATAATTAATTGAGTACGTTGTATTCAAGCCATGCGAATTAAAATTAAATCGAGAAAAATTACCGAGTAAATAATTATAAAAATAATAGTCGAGTTAAGAAATGAGAATCGAATTAGAAATGAATAAGAAATTCTAATTTCATAAGAGTTTAATAAAAATTAAAGAGAATTTATATTAATTGAGTAAAAATTATAAAATACCTTATAAGATAACGGATGTAGAACAAAAGCGCTGTCTTTAAATAAGAAAGATAGAATAAATAGTTGAGCCTTCATAAAAAGAAATTCATAATCGAGTTAGGTTTTAAGATCTAAATTAAATGAATGTTAATGTGTCTTGAAGTATGTTTGATTTATTTGAATTCATTATATGATTGAATAAGTGTTTAAATGCATGATATTAGTTATGATATGAAAGATAATTGAACTATTGTATGCAAAATGATTGAATTATTGTTGTTAAATCGAGAATCAACTAAAGTCTTTGAAGGAAAGCTCGAGTAATAGAATGTAGACGATGACGTTTATTTAGTTAAAACGAGAAAAGTGTTAAGATGTTAATTAGTATTATTAACCAAATTCAAGTAGAATTAGAGTTTTAAAGATGAGAACGCGAGATCCTTTAGAAAAGTTAAAGCGAAGAGAGAGACGACTCAAGTAGAAGTCCTTCAGTTAAGTCCAACGCCTTTGTGTCTGTCTTTCATGTATCTTATTTTTCCTATCGATGTCGAACTGTGAAGGATCGAGCCGGACGGATCACTAAGCGAGGACAAATAGCCCTAAACCACCTAGCTAAATCTTCGGAAGTCAGGTGGGCTTTTCTGAACCAAAACTATCGATGAGAATTAGTTATGCTATTAAGTATTATGATATGATTTTAAATGTGATTGACTTGCCATTTTTTTTTAGTATGTGTTATCATCTGTTTATGTGAAGATGTTATTATCGTGTGAAAGGCAGGAAACCCACGTGTGGTATATGTTGAGGTGACTGTGAGCCTTGCTTCGGTTAGACCGGTCATAGTGCTCGAGAAGGAGGCCTACTTCTCGGCACAGTAAGATTGTTTGTGACAGATGATGCATACTGTTATATTATATGATATTTGACTGCACAGTCTGTTTAAAAGGAAATGTTTTTAGCATGCACAAGTAAAACTGTTTTTAAACTGCTTACATACTTGTGATGTTCGGCAAGGCAAGTTCAATTGTTATAGCTTTAGAAGCATCTTTATTCAAATGTTTTGGCTTGTGTTCACTGAGTACGAAGTACTTAGCCCTGCGTGTGTTTCTAAACATGCAGGTTGACTGGATGGCGATGGCATGGATACTTGGCGGTGTGGTTTGGTTCTTTTGGTTGAGTCTAGTTGAATTTCAGACTGGCATTTGTACGTCTTCATACGTGCAGATGTTGGGTATTAATGCAAGTTTCCGCTGCAACCCTTTTGAAATGATGTCTGTTGATGCTAATACTTTGATTCTCATGTTTTTGATTCCGAGCATTGTGCTCGATGACTTTGAATATTTGTTAACTTCTTAAACTACTTGAATTGTACTTCCGAGTGATGGGCTCGTTGACTTGAAATGTTGTTGAACATGTTTCTCTTAACTTGGTATATATGTATGTGAAATCTCTTTTGTTGGGATTCTATCCTCGTCAGTATGAAGTACTTATTTGAATTCCTGTTATAAATGGTTTTGAGATGCTCAGATATTATTTCATTATACCTTGGAAGCCTAATTCGATTGCCTTATCTTCCATCTTTGTTTTTCCTCGAGCATGCTCCCTTTATTTGAGTTAGTTGTTAGTTGTTTAGGTTTGTTGTTGTTCGTAAGTCGCACCTCGAGAGTCGGGGCGTGACAGGGTGGTTCAACTTATTTTTATTTTCTTTAGTCTTATGTTGAACTTCTAATATAGGGTATTTAGGGTCATTTTCAAACTTATAGATAATTTTTAAAATTATTTTTCTTCTCTAAATTAATGTTGGATAATGAGTATTTGTAATAAAAATGATCCATCTCAATTTTCATACAAAATCAACGTTGGATAATGTTTTTGAAAACATCTACAAAGGTATACTGTATACCACTTTTTCGCAAAAATAGAGCTTCAATATGCTCCAATATTGGTGCTCTATATGTATACTCTTTTTCAGAAATGAGCAATAATGCGTCAAATATAAAGCATCTCTATTCATGCTCTATCTTGCTTTTGTTATTGTTTTTCAAATTATTTATTGTTTCTTTCTATTACAAATTTACTATTGTATGTGTAATATGCTATAAAAATAAAATTTTATTACGAACATATGTCATTATTCTTCATTAATTGAGAAATGATATTTATACTTTTGATTAAAAATAAGGTGGGATATTCCTTTATTGTGTAAAAAGTGAAGCAAATCGCTGGAGATAAATTATTGTTCCACTATTTTAAAGCTAAAACCACTCTATTTTAAGGAAACCACATCAATTTTAGAAAAGAATAGAGCTTTGAAAATATTAAAAATATTGAAAGAGATGAGGGTAGATTAAATTGAAAAATTTAACAAACATTACTGTATGATTTTGGAACGTAAACATGCAGTAAAATTACTTTTTAATTGAATTTGAGATTGTTTTTTCAAATATATATAAATTCTAAATGAGTTTAGGAAATTGCATAATCAAATGATTGAACCCTAAAATAATTAACAAATAATATTTTCTTAATCTATCACATACTACTATCTAATGATTTTATTAAAAATAATTCTCCATCGATTTTCGACAGGTTATACCTTAGTTATTTCTTAAAACAAGTCATCTTAGTTAATTACTTTAAATTCTTCAAAATAATATTGTTCAAAAGTCTTACATTTTATGAAATATCTGTGTCTTTTTTGAAAATAAGTGTAGCTAAGCACACTAGAAGTAGAAACTTACGATTTATTAAATTAATATATTGGGGATGTCTTATTAACAATGTTTGTTTTCTTTTTTATTTGGATTCCAATTTCAACGCAAAAATTAACAAACTTAGAACTCGCTCCCTGATTATTGGGAAAAAAATATCTCACTCCTAAAATTACTTAGTAATATCTTAATAAAATGTATACATTTCCATTTAAAAAGACAAAGAAAGTAAAAGAGGTATGCATCCCTATCATATCATGACATATATGGGGATGTAGCTCAGATGGTAGAGCGCTCGCTTAGCATGCGAGAGGTACGGGGATCGATACCCCGCATCTCCATCTCGCTATTTTCTTTTCCTACATGAAATTTGATGTATTTTTTACCGAATTTAATATATTGATAATTTGATATTGCCGGAAAAAAATTTATTATGTGATTATCGTCCAGATGTTGGTGAGACCAATCCAGTTCCATTATTTAAAAGCATCTCAATCAAAAGAGAGAGGTTTGAGGCTACTACAAGCTGAGAGACACTTCTGGAAAAAGAAGCAGCAGGCCTTAGCGTTTAGTTTCAAAACTTTGGGAAGTTCTATATTTATACAAAAAGTTGGGTATAATTAGAATATTTCTTATTTTTTTTTTGGATTACAATTTACAGACACATGATTCAAACCTCAACCTCAAAATTGCAGAGGAAACATCCTACCACTAAGCTGGGACAAGTACATATGGTAGGATTTTAATATGGTTTTTAGATATGATACTCCATCTCAGTTCAATAATTATCTTCTTAATTGTTTTCAATAAATCAAGATTAAGGATACTATTAATATATTATTATTATTCATTCTGTAAGGTTTGGGTTTTATGAAATGAATAACTAATTATATATTTTAACAACTTTTATTTGACTGTTTAAATATTTTATAAATTTAAACGAGTTTACATAATTAGCGGATATTAGTACAAGTTTCGAATAGTAAAATCACCTTTCGATCGGGTTTGAAATACATATTAGTAATTGAGTATATAAATTCTAAAGAGGAATAATAGGATAATAGCAAAATTGAGATCAGGGGTGAAGCTAAAATTTTAAATATAGGCGACCGCCAGAATTGTCCGAGCTCTAGATCCACCTCTGTTTGAGATTACAAAAATATTAAATATAACACCCTTTTTAAGAACTACAAAAGTAGGAGTTTTTGATTTTTTTTTTTCAACCCTAATTCTTTTATTTAATGACTTCCATATCAGATCGTTTTCACATTTTCAAATATATGAATTTCACATATTATTATATGTGTGAATGTTGATTGTGATTTCATAAAATTTTTATATGAAAATGTGTGTATAAATCAACATGTATACCGTTTTACATTTGTAAAAACGTGAATTCACATCTTTGTATATACGTGTCATTTTCACATATTTGTGATTTCACAATTTGTTTTATTTGAAGGCACATATATACATTTGTACTTTCACATATTATACTAATATTAAAGTCCGAAAAGACGGCAATCATCTCAAAAAGTGCTATGCACCTTCCGTCCCAATAGCATGGTCTCACTTTTTAGGGCACAAGTATTAAGAAATAAGAGTAAATGGATGAAAAATGGTGGGTCCAACAACTTTTGAAGAGTTAATTATTTCCATTTTTGGAATAAGACCTTACTATGGGACATCCCTAAAGTGAAAGCGAGTAAAATAAGTGCTAGAATTAGTATTTTGATCTCAAAGTACTATTCATTGTTCGGACATTAGTCGATATACTTGAGCAAATATTTTATTCATTGTTTAATCTTTTGTTATTTATTACTACTAGTTGTGCTATTTGGACACAATATGGTCACTCATACTAGTTAAAAAAATAATATGATATGTTTTGATAAAAAGAAAGATACCCTAATTGAGGAATCTAAACCTAAGGGGAAATGTAATTATTTCTATTTTTCTAATTAACTTTCATTTTTTTACGCCTATGGCTAACTACAGTGTATCCAGACAGAATTATTGTTAGTATTAATAGTTATTTTGTAATATGTTGAAGTTAGGTATTTATTAACATAAGGACGAGAGTTTATCCAGCATGCATCGAAAGTAGCGGCTACGGTTTCCACGACATCAAAAAAATATATATAGATATAGTCAGTAAACATTTCTCTATCTACAAAAATACAAGTCACAAAATTGCATTAGACATAGACAGAACCATTAGTATCAACTTAAATCTTAATCTTTATAGCCTTAAAGCTGAACTAACTACATATTTTATCAACTAATGTTAGAGGTATCATTCAAATTTAGAGCATCCGCATCCGTTGCCCACATTGGTTGGGCTTATATGCAGGCTTATCCGAATTAGTTTTCAAGTTTTAACATTTTTTTTTAATTTTTGAATTAAATCTTTTTTTCCAAATAGAATAATATAATACTTAAATTTTATTAATAAAATTAAAATATTACACTGATAATAAGATTAAAAAAAATTAAACGACATAATGGAAAAAATACTACAAATTACATTAAAAGCATAAGATAATAAACGACTTCAAAATTGTGCGATGAAGTCGACATCATTACCGATGATCCTCCACACACCCTCATGAGCGAATGATATTCCGTAGACAGCTTGGAATTCCCGTTTTTGCATGCGCAATGATCTGTGCCGCGGTTGCCGTCGTCGGAAGAGTTTAGGTGGATTGTCGGTGCAATGTTTCGAATCGGGCGCACGAATTCTCGATGCGGTTCCAATGACCCCGCAACATCATTGCGTTCCTCTCTGGCCTGCCAGCGGGTCGATTGACATCGTAGTTTTCGACTATTTGGTTCCAAAAGGAACCGGACCGAGCGGATGCCTTAACCGCAACCCAAAAGGCGGCTAAGGTTTCGAACTCCGCCTCTGTGTATGGTTGCGGATTGTTGGCGGCCATTGTTGTCAAAAATGGAGAGCAAATGAGAGAATGATGTATGAAAAAGGAGAGGAAATGAGAGAGGAGTTGAGAAATGGTGTATAAAAGAAGGAGTAAGTGGGGTGTATTTATAGGGTAGGAGGAAGAGAAAAAAAAGAAAAAAAAAATTAAAAACTGACCGTTGTCGCTGGCGCCGGCGACCTGTTGGCGGCTAAGTCCGGCGAAAAAAAGTCAATGGCCGTTCAAAAATTTGAATTTTTATTTTTATTTTATTTTATTTATTTTATGGCAGGCATGTGCATTAACTGCTTGAGCCGGCTCATTCTGATGAGGCGAGCTCGTTGCGCAGTGGCTCGACATCGGGCGGCTCATCCCTCTCGAGCCGCCCGATGTGCATGCTCTTAGCTTCGTCCAATTTGAGTAAAATCAGAACATAACAATCAAATCAACTAGTACAAAATTGCTCAAAAATCACAACATAACAATCAAAATTTACCCCTTTTACGAGCACATTTTTAATTCTAATCATTCTAAACAAAAATAAGAAAGATTGACGTAATGCTTTATCTATTGGTGTAGTGGTACCTCCTGCATGCGGTGTAGAAATTTTATCCATATCATGATGTAATGCTTTATTTGACGATAAATCATATATGCGAACGTGAGAATAATATATTTGAATGTATTTTTATCACATCAGTAAGACATATATTACAGAAATTAATGTAATGCATAAAATACAATATTAATGCATTAACATTGCAATACATAAATAATAGCAACTTAATATATCGGTAAATCTAAGTCATTGATCAACAAAGATCAGTGTTCTACATTTATTCTCATTTCTCACCTAATACTCCCTTCGTCCACGATATGGTTGCCACATTATGGATGACGTGACTTTTAAAAAAAATGGTGGGTGGTAGTGAATAATAGTGGGTCTTGTTGTGAGTGAAGGAGTGAAAAATATAAGGTTAATGTGTCATGTGGGTCGTACCATTATATTGGAAGTGACAACCATTTCATGGACAACTTAAATGGCAAAAGTGACAACCATATTGTGGACAGATGGAGTAAAATATAACCACCTCATCCTCTTCCTATATACTCCATATGTTTTTATATAAGTGTACCCCGCCGTCAAAACACACATACCAAGGAAATTGATGAATTACCATTTTTATCTATAATTATTGCCTAGAAAACCTAAAATGTAAATAATTAGCATTTATAATTAAGATAAAATAGAAAATTTGCATTGATTTTTCAAAATTTGCATCAATCTTTTCAAAGTTATGAAATGGGGCAACAAGAAAAAAATTCAAAATAGTAGGACACTTAAAAAAAATGGAGGGAGTAGATATCTTTATAATTCTCTTTAATTAAACACTTAGGGGGCGCATTTAGTTTGAAGATGAGATAGTGTATGATATGATTATTTAGATTATTAGTTTTGGATTGCTTGATTGTGATGCAAGATCATTGAAGGTGATGGGACACCTTCGATATGTCATAGTTGCCACACGACAACCTTGCTCTAATACTCTTAGTAATCCTTTACTTGGATTATAACCTTGCCCAATACTCATAGTAGTGGGGAAGCATGCCCTGTAACGTGAAATCTTGCCCTTGTGGAAGTTTACCTCTTGGTAATCTTCCCTACTTATACTTTATCAACAGCTGGTGTAAAGTACAATACGGATTTGTCTTCTCGAGGCATAAATATCCTAGAAAAGTATCGGTACCGACCTATTACATCAACTAAAGTAGGGAAGTTTCCCCTACCAAAGTCGGTTATGAGACTTTCCAAGTCTCTCCGAAATGACTAAAATACCCTTATCATCACAGGTATATGTACATATTTTACTGCACAATATCAGGTATCACGTTCATTATCTCTGATATACGATAGAACTCGTTGAATTCTCTCAAGCTTTCATGTTCTACACACACTGACTTGATCAGAGACGCGACTGCAGCACACAACCCGACATTACGTTTTGCAGGTCGGAGTTCAAGGACTAAAATCAAGTGGAGAAGCTCTTCCCACCATAATATGTTCGATACAAGGTACTTATTATGTGTTAATGATCCTTGAACATCTGTATGTTTAAGGGTTACAAATCTTGATCCCATCAACTGGCACCGTCTGTGGGAAGTTAAAACTAAGGCGTGAGATCCGCTTTACAGTTTTAATTCAAAAAACATCTTGAATATCAAGATCGATATATGCATGAACTCATTTTTCTCAAAACCATATCTGCATATATGAGGAATTTCATATGAATAAACCCATAGATAAACATGAATATGGATATATTTATCATATATGATCGATCAAAACTTGCTGTCAAGAAAAATCTTACCATAAAGTTAAATGAAGCATGATTATTTGCTAGATGTACTTGATTTTGATAGATATATTTGACTGCACATTTACTTGGATATTATGAGATATTGTTTAGCTACTTATTATCTCCTAGAGCCATGAAAAGGCAAAATGAAGAGCTAAAGCTATTCCTCGAATGTTATAGATACTGACAAACTCCTCCCCGAGATCTAGGGCTAGAATTCAAGGAATCTGTTACACCACATAGCCAAACGACCCTGGGAGGTCCTTCCTCTGCAACTGGGTCAGGCGAGGAAGTTTCCAAAGACCTTTAACTCTCAGAGAAGAGTTAGGGTTATCAACACAGTCTGGTTTGGTGCGGTTTGATACTAAACCCAAACCAAATCGTAAAATACGGTTTGGTAATTTTTTGGAACCAACCCGAACTGATTAAGTAGTAAAATCAAACCAAACCAAACTGTAATAATACGGTTTTGTGCGGTTTGGTTTGCGGTTTATCGATATTTTTTCATTTTCTTCGTAATAGAAATAAAACAAATTAAATAAAGTTGTTATCATAATCATATACATTTTTCTCTTTTGCTAGAATTTATTTATTAGGAGTCTATGATAACATTATTTAGCTAAATAGTAAATTATAGAAAAATAATTTCACATTCTGTACTTTTCTATCGAAAACAACTTGAATTTGAAAAGGATATAGAAGAAAAAAACAAATAAAAATTTGTACCTTGTATTCAAAATTCATTGTAGTAATTAATTGAAAATGTATAGTAGATTGTAGGGTTTAATGATTCTAAATTGTACGATTTTATTAATTAAATTTGTATAACACTTAGATATGATATGCAATCAAAAAAATCTCTATTTCCTCACATAATAAATAAAATGATAATATTAATATCATTATATCAAATACGGTTTTTCGGTTTACGGTTTGGTTTGGTTTGGTTTGAATTTTTTTAAAAACCAAACCTAAACCATAAATCATAATTTTTGAAAAATCTAAACCAAACCATATATTTTAAACCAAAAAACCGAAACAAACCGTAAATTGCGGTTTGGTTCGATTTGGTTTACGGTTTAAACCAAACTTTGAACATTCCTACCCGCAAAGTCAACCTAATCAGGTTAAGAAACCAGGCATGGTTGCCTCATCCTCAAACACAAAGTACATGTTTGGTTTGGATCCAACTCAGAAACGTCAATTACTGGAAAGATTGTTGCGAGAAAATGAAAAAGGTCAGAGTGCACGCCTAGAAACAATTCCAGAAAACCCTAGTCAGGAACAAAGGGAACATTCTGATGAAAAAAGGTTTCCTTCTCATGAAGGACAATATTTCGGGTATGGCCTGAGATCAAGAGTGTCCTACATTCTTGAGAAGGGTCACATGAATAGAAAAGAATGGTCGACAGCTACCTCGGCAACTTGAATCAATGAGGAAGATCAGTTGGCTTCCTACCAGCCTTATTCCGAATCAGCATCTGCCACCGGCACAGAGGTGGCTGCTTTGAGAAAAGAAGAGATAGGAGAGATTTGTTAAAGACAATTACATTTACAACCCTCTCACGGTGGCACCCACTGAGCTCTTTGCAATACTGTCCAGGCAGTCGACAGGGTTCCCTATACCCCGAAGCTATCGAAGAGAACATCAAAATTCTCAGAGTGGGTCCCTATTGTGAATGCCATAATGAGTTTGGTCACGAAACAAATCAATATAGGCATTTGAAGGATGTCATAGAACGCTTGATAAAAGATAGCAAACTAGTTGAGTTTGTGAAGAAGGAACATGGTCATATAAGGAAGGAGGATGACAGGAAGGAGTACCAATTCCCCCGATCGCCGAAAAAAGAGTATGAACATCCTAGATCTCCAAAAATAGAGGAGCCTTCCCAGAAAAAGGGACACATTCACATGATAGTGGGCGGACCTTCAGGAGGAGATTCCAACAGTGCGAGAAAAGCCTTCACCAGAGTTCCAGAGATGCACGCGGTGGAGCGAGTGCATGAAGTACGGAGTGTGAGAAACTACCCCTTGATGTAGTTCAACCCTGAAGATGAGATTGTTGATCTACGACCAGATGATGATGTCTTGGTGGTCACCACAGAGATTGGTGGTTACAATGTCTCTAGAGTACTTGTAGACACGGGAAGTTCGGCGAATTGCCCATTGCTTCGAAAGTATGAAGTTAAACATCGAGTTGCAGTCCATCGAAACCCCTTTATATGGATTCACAGGAGGAGCTATTCATCCTCGAGGATTAGTTTTACTGTCCCTGGCTATGGGAGAGTTCCCCTTGAGGAAGGTGTGACGAAGCTAACGTTTGTACTTCGCACAAATAAAATTTATAACTCCTATGCCCACAGTAGGCGATAGCCAGTGGTAAGCAGAATCGTACCAAGGAAATTGGTGTAGTCTCTCTTCCACAAACTGTTGTCACGAAATAAAGGGTGTTGACGCGACCGTCGTTTAGCCGCGGCAAAATACAAATTGTATTTTCCTTGCCCACTTTCTAGGATCAGCTAATTAGTAAGTAAGGGCCGATCCCACAAGAAATTGATGCAATATTCTCTTGAGAGTATCCTGTCACGGTGTTGGTTTGGTCTATTTCTACTATCGCCTTGGGTTAAACAAAGAAAAGTAAAAACTGAAATAAAACAAATAAACGATCAGTAATAAAAGACAATCTGGATTTAGGTTTGATTCAATGTGAATAAGTGTAACTCGATCATAGGTGCAAAGATATTCGCTACATATGTGTGTCAATGGTTATAGGTAAACCGCGTCGTAGTCCTACTGTCATGTTGTCACGCCTATAGCCATGACTTGTCCAGCTCGTCCTTACTTCTGAGAATTGAATGGAATCCCTAAACAATCCTCCTTACTTGCCCAACCCACCCCTCGAGGATCCTACAAAAGGGGTGTAGTATGGACAGGCAGCCTTGGGCACTAGACGAACCCGTTCCGACCCTACAAGATACGAGGATCCCGCTCCGACTTTTCACCAGCATCAGCATACTTCGTTCGGCTCCGCCCAAGTTCAACCTGAAATTTGCCGCCCTCAAGGAGCGTGAGGCAAACCTCTCCCGGTCCCTATTGATCTAAGCTACCTCCCTTTTGAGGAATATGCCGACCTCCATTTGCCCACCGGCCGCATGAACTCTTGGTACAAACAGACTGCTTTGAAATCATTGTCTATCGCCTCGGGAACACACACATATATAGCTATCTTACCCAATTAGACCTCACGAGTTATAAAACACTTAAATCGCATATCCTCTACCTTAACCCAGATCTAAGGGTTTAGCTAGACATAAAGTAAACAACAATAACAAAAGAGATAGAAGAAAACATACTTGAATTAATGCTTAAATGATAGTCTGCCCAAATCGAGACTTAACAGAAAAGTAAAACGTATCTAAGTAAAGTAATATGAAATTATGTCTAGAAGTTGTGTCCTTAAGACTGCATGCACGAGCATATTTATAGAGTACAAGTATCATGCGCTTAAAACCCTAAAAACCCACATAAAGGCCTTCGATTGATAGCTGGCAGCTTCCCTCCTTGACCGATTAGGACTAGGAAAGATTTGTTTCCTTATCAGTAAGATTTCTTCCTTATCCTTTTGCTTCCTAATCCGGGTAGGACTTGTCTTCTCGATTCCTTCACCTCCAAGGCACGAATTGCTTCCTTGTTGATCCTCCGGATAATGTCATGCCAGCTGTAACTCTTAGAACCTTGGCACTCTTCTTTCTTCTGCTTCTTCTTCGCCTTGCCCAGAGTCCTCCTGCCATCTTGACCTGTTTGGAATGACTACGCGCGGTCTGTATTGGTCATGCCGACTGGTATGGAGCAGCTTCTAAGTGTTTGGACTTTCGCTCTCGGTATCTCTAGCTGCAAGCAAAGCTCCTTGACCATTGCATCGTATCGAAATGCTCACTTTCACGCACAAATCCACTCCAAATGCCCAAGTTTCTGTCCTTCCCTGCCTACTACCAAATGTGTCCTCCCTGACACTAAAACAGATTAAAAAGACACAAAACTTGACTCGATCTATACCTAAAAACACATGATGAGCATATAAAATATGGTCTTATCGTACCCACACACTTAAAGTCATACTTGTCCTCAAATATGGTGTATGAATCGCCATAAATACCCAAAACAGAAAAAACTCAAAAGACAAAGTCTCAAGAAAAACAAAGACAAAGCTTAGCTTGACTAAATCGACAGATCAGAATGAGCATAATCAATTCATATGAGCACAAGCAAATAGAAACAGTCAACACAATAATCACTTAGGTCAAAAATGAACAATTGAGCAGAAGTTGTTCCTCACCACACTCTCACTCTTGTGTATAGGCTCGTGTTTATGCTCAGGACATGTCATCTTGACTACACCATAGGCTTGCCTGCCTTCTAACTTCTCCAACCCTTAGACTAGACTAATCAGCACATATCATTAGGTCTTTACTGGGTTGTAATTGGGTTTAAGCCATAGGTTGGAAGTATTTAGATCTGGGCTTTGGTCATTCGGACTTAGGTTGGCCAAGTGGAGCGGCCAACCTTATCTTCTCTCCTCCACCCCTTCTTTCGGACCATAGCACAATACACCTTAGGGCTTTATTCTTTTCTAAATATATTTTTTCATTTTTTTTTCTTTTCTTTTTTTTTCTTTTTTTCTTTTTCTTCCATATTACTTTCTAGCCTTTTACTCTCTCTTGCCCATTCTAGGTTTTTTTCATGCCCTACAGCTCTCTTCCCCCCACTTTCATCTTTTAGCCTAGTCATCATGACCGGGTAGGATATATTATTTCAAGGCTAATATTTGTGAACCAAAGAAATTATTAAGCTCAAAGGGGCTAACAACAGAATTACAATAGGACAGACTTTTTAGGCTTATTTGGGCTAAAAGAAAGAAAATCGCCTAAATCCTCTTAGCACTTCTTATTCTATGTCAATAGGGTCTCAAAATAGAAAATAGGCAAGTTCTAGGTGGCGTTCAATTGATCATATCAATATACTCACAGGAAATAAAACTGTATAGCAAAGAATATAATAGTTAAGGCTCAAAATCTCTCAAGGGTTATGCTCAAATTGTTCTTTCGTCATCCCTAACCACATACTATCATGCTCAACTGCCCTAACATGCTTGCATATATATATATATATATATATATATTAAGCTCAAATAATCATGCTCAAACTAATCACATCAACCTAGCATGCCGACTTAAACACAAACAGACGCTCTTCCCACTCACACACTTGGCTTTTAACCTAGTGTAAGCAAGAAGTACACAAGAACAACTTTTAAAAACAGTAAAAAACAAATAACAAACGACGCCCCCCCCCCCCCCCCCATACCCACATACTTTGCCTTAGCCAAAGTGAGTAGTAAAGATGGGCAAACAAGCACACACAGACTCAAAACTAAACCTTTAAAAAAACTTTTAAAATATGGGAGGACAAATTAAGTAGCAGGTTCCGTTTAGGATGATAACCTGGATTTGACTTTGCTCGATAATTCTTTAATGGCAGCGAGGACTTCAAATTGAGTTACTGTTTGGCCAAAATGACTATCTCCATGAGGGCAATGGCTTCCTCTATCGTGACTAAGCGATAAAGGATTCCAACTTGCTCTGCCTCCGGATATAATCACTCTCCCTTCTTCAGCTGCTGGGTTATGATTAGGAGAGTTCTTAAACGAATCTTGTCCAACTTCCTTTTGGCCAAAGCGA
Organism: Schizonepeta tenuifolia; assembly: GCA_029490685.1. Lineage (NCBI taxonomy): Eukaryota > Viridiplantae > Streptophyta > Magnoliopsida > Lamiales > Lamiaceae > Schizonepeta > Schizonepeta tenuifolia. The sequence goes on along the minus strand of CM055958.1, from coordinate 45,695,867 downwards.
TTCTTCATTCTGCCTCACTTAATGCTCATTCATCTAGCCTGTACACTTAAACAAAATGCCTCCTCCCAAACAATAACTACTATCCTAGGATTAAAAATAAAAATACGAAAATGGAAATTACGAAAATAATAAAAATAAAGAAAAACATACCAGGTTGCCTCCTGGTCAGCGCCCCAATTTACGTCATGGGCATGACGTAGTGCTTTATATCATGCCTCTAGGCACTGCACGTAGACATTAGGATCATCCACGTTCCATTCCTCCTTCCTCCCATACTAAGACTTTAACCGTTGGCCATTCACCTTGAACTTCTTAGTTGTCACTGGGCAATAAATCTCCACAGAGCCGTTCGGAAATTAAGTTACCACTTCAAAAGGTCCTTCCCACTTAGTGCTTAGCTTTCCCTTCATGAACTTGAAACTAGTCTGATACAATAGCACCTCTTGCCCTGGCTCGAACCATTTTACCTTGATAAGTTGATCATGAGCCTTCTTCATGTGAATCTTGTAAAGTGCAGCATTATCATAGGCTTCGATCCTAATTTCCTCCAACTCTTTCAATTGAAGCTTCCGATGCTTATCAATATCTCCCCAATCATAGTTGAAGTTCTTGACTACCCATAACGACTTATGCTCTAACTCAACAGGTCAATGGCATAGTTTTCCAAAGATCAATCTGTACGGCAACATGCCTAAAGGGGTCTTGAAAGCTGTGCGATATGCCCATAATGCATCACTCAGATGAGCACTCCAATCCTTTCCATTAGCAGTCACCGCCTTTCTCAGAATAGTCTTTATGATCCTGTTCGTCAACTCTGCTTGCCCATTTGCTTGCTGATGATAAGCAGTCGTGACCCTATGATGAACTCCATACTTCTCAAACAACCTACCGATAGTAGCATTGCAAAAGTGTGTCCCTTGATCACTTATAATGGCCTTGGGCACTCCATAGCGGCAGAAAATTGTACACTTGAGAAACGAAGCCACCACCCTTGAATCATTTGTGTGTGATGCCTTGGCTTCTGTCCATTTCGAAACATAGTCCACCGCTAAGATGATATACTGGTTCCCTTGAGAATTGGGCAAAGGTCCCATGAAATCCATTCTCCAAATATCGAAAATCTCCACAGGCATCTCATCCCTCATAGTCGCATTGCCCTCCTTTTGACATTGTTCACAACTCCGGCACCATTCATAAGAATCCCTGTTGAGAATTGGCCAATAAAACCCACACTCGAGTATCTTCCTAGCTGTCCTTCGATGCCCAAAGTATCCACCGCACTCCTTATTATGACAATGCCTTAATATACTCTTGGTCTTCCAATCGGGCACGCAACGCCGCAAAACTTGATCATTGCACTTCCTCCACAAGTATGGTTCGTCCCAAATAAAGTGTTAACACTCCTTCTTGATCTTCATCCTTTGATAAGCATTGCAATCTTCAAGAAACTCCCCCATACTCATGTAATTCACGATGTCGGTATACCATGGCTCACCAAAGAACTGTGCCTCGGTCAAGTAGAGATGTTCATCGGGAAAAGACTCTGTTATGGGCACAACGTCCTCTTCCCGCACTATCCTGCTCAAGTGGTCCGCCATTAAGTTTTGTGCTCCTACCTTATTCTTGATCTCCACATCAAACTCTTGCAAAAGTAAAATCCAACGTATCAACCGCGGCTTGGACTCCTTCTTGTTCATAAGGTATCGCAGTGCAGCATGATCAGTGTAAACAGTTGTCTTGCCTCCTAATAGATAAGATCGGAATTTTTCAAAGGCAAACACCACCGCCAACAGCTCCTTCTCCGTGGTTGTATAATTTACCTGAGCAGAGTTAAGGGTTTTCGAGGCATAGTAGATCACATGACTTTTCTTCCCTCTCTTCTGCCCAAGCACAACTCCTACTGCATATCCATTTGCATCGCACATCACTTCAAAAGGCATTCCCCAATCAAGAGGTTGTATAATAGGCGCTGTGACCAAATTGTTTTTCAAAGTATCAAATACCCTTCGACAATCTTCATCAAAGTTCCACTCGACCTCATTCTGCAATAACCTCGTCATGGGCTGCACAATCAATGCAAAATTCTTTACAAACCTCCTATAGAAACCTGCATGCCCAAGAAAACCTCGCAGCTGCTTCACATTGTTGGGATAAGGCAATTTGGCTATCACGTCGATCTTGGCCTTATCAACTTCAATTCCTCTTTCTAAAACCACATGCCCAAGCACGATCCCTTCTTGAACCATGAAGTGACACTTCTCATAATTCAGTACCAAGATCTTGTCCACACATCTTTTCAGTACCAACTCCAAATGCCCTAGGCAAGCTGCGAAAGAACTCCCACCGACAGTGAAGTCGTCCATAAACACCTCAATGCAATGCTCCAAAAGATCAGAAAATATACTCAACATACACCTCTGGAACTTGCCCGGGGCGTTGCATAGACCGAAAGGCATTCGACGATACTCAAACGTCCCGAATGAGCAAGTGAAAGTAATCTTATCCATATCCTCTTGGGCAACCCATTTTTGCATGTAGCCTGAATACCTATCCAAAAAGCAAAAGAACTTATTCCCAGCCAATCTCTCCAACATCTCATCGATAAAAGGCAAAGGAAAATGATCCTTCCTCGTTGCCTTGTTGAGCTTGCGATAGTCAATGCACATCCTCCATCCGGTTTGCAATCGAGTAGCCACCATCTCATTCCTTTCATTGGCAACCACCTGAATTCCTGACTTCTTGGGCACCATGTGCACTGGACTAACCCATTGACTATCTGGAACTGGGTAGATAATGCCAAAGTCCAGAAGTTTAAGTATCTCCTTCATCACAACTTCCTTCATAGCTGGGTTCAACCTCCTTTGAGGATCTCGAACTAGCCTTGAATCATCCTCAAGCCTAATATGGTGTTGGAATATGGTCGGACTAATTCCTTTAATGTCGGCTAGAGTCCACCCAATTGCCTCCTTATAATGTGCTAAGACTGTCCGGACTTGCTCCTCCTCTTCTTCACTTAGCCTTGCATTAATAATGACTGGTAATGTATGGTCCTCGCCCAAAAACATGTACTTCAAATAATCTGAGAGAGGTTTTAACTCGAGCTTGGGTGCCTTGATCAGTGATGGCACCAACCTATCCTCTTGCCTTAGACTGGGTATAGAAAGTTGTGGTAGTCTTGGTTCTCCTTCCTCTTCAGACCTTAAGTAATTAAAAGCTTGAGCAACTTGAAACGAGTTATTTGGACTCTCCTCCATTCCGTCTTGAATAACCAAATCCAAGGTATCTCGAATTCCAATAAGAGGTACTGCCTCTTCCACCATTTGCTCAATGTGATCAATTGACTCTACCATTTCAGTGTCTGGTGGATGCTCCATTGCCTTGAAAATATTAAATTTGACTTTTTCTCCATTGAACTTACATGTCAATTTCCCAGTGTTGCAATCGATCCTGGTCTTGGCCGTCTTCATAAATGGTCTTCCCAGCAACATAACCGATCCGTTACCTCCCGTCTTGCCCATGCTGAGCACATAAACATCTGCTGGAAAGATCAACTCTTCTACTTTAACTAGGACATCTTCCAGAATGCCCTCAGGATGCACTTGTGACTTGTCCGCCAATTGGATAGCCACCTGGTGGGTCGGAGTGGTCCCATAATATCTTCATCATACATAGACAAAGGTATGACGTTGATCGACGCTCCCAAATCCAGCATGGCTTTCTTAATCTTCATGTCTCCAATTTGGCATGGGATAGTGAACATGCCGGGATCTCAACACTTCTTAGGCAAATTTCTCTTGATAATAGCCGACACATTCTCTCCCACGATAACTCTAGCTCCATCATAATTCTGCACCTTCTTTGTGCAAAGATCCTTCAATAACTTCGCGCATCTGGGCATGCTGCAAAGTGCCACGAGAAGAAGTAGGTTTATCTCAATCTTCTTGAATATGTTGATCATTTCGGCCATCTCTTCGTCCATTTTGGTCCTCTTCAACCTACCTGGAAAAGGTGCTCGAATAATGGGTGTAGATTTGACATTTTTAGGCTCGGGAGATACCTCTTCATCCCTATCATTCATCTCTTCAATCTTCTTTTCCTCCTCATCGACCTCTAACTCTTTTTCCTTGGGCAAAGGAGTTTCAGAATCCGGCATCAGAACCTTCTCGGGCAACACCTTTCCCCCTCTAAGCGTAATAGCATTAACTTGAGCCCTGTTTACCTCCACTTGGGCTGGAAGTTCACCTTGCTTCTTTTCTATCCTACCCAAAGCGTTGGCAAGGTGTGTCAATTGGGCAGTGATGTGTTGGATTGCACCCCGTGTTTCCGTTCTAAACTGATCATTTCTCTTGTTGTGCCTTGGTATGAACTCGAATAAGGCTATTCACCACCTCAGTCAATGATGGCTTGTTTGGATCACGTGGTGGGTACTGCTGCTGAGGTTTCAGTGCATGTTGCCCAAAATGCTGATAGTTGTTGTTCCCATACCTCAGATTCTCATTGTTCCTCCATCCAGGGTTATAGACTTGGGAATTTGGATCATTGCCTCCCTTGATTGGTATTGAAACCTATAGCTTTCACATCCTCTTCTTCATAAGGTGTTGGGCATTGATCCGTTGGGTGTGTGTCTACTGTGCAAATCCCGCATGCCCTCACCGCTTTCTTATTGTTACCAACCATTAGAGTAATAAGAGACTCTATATGCGCGGCTAGCTTATCGATCCTCTCATCAGTTCGCGATGGGTTTCTTGCTATCGCCTTGGGCAATTCGCTGCCCTCATCCATCCTAGACTCCTCCGCCATCTCTCCAATGATTTAAAAAACTTTGCTTGGAGGCTTATTCATGACTGTTCCTTGGCAAGCTACATTTACCAAGGCTTTTTCTCCAATTCGAAGTCCTCCCACAAAGCACTGAACCAAATCGTACTCAGGAATCTGATGCTGTGGAAATATTTCTCCAAGAACTTTTGCTGCATCTCTTGCCTTGTTTTCACACTCCCCGCGGGCAAAGTGTAAAGCCACTCCCTTGCCCCGTCTTGTAGAGAGAACGGGAAAACGATTAGCCTCACATACTCATCTAGGTTCCCTTCAGTAGGAACCGTTCCGCATGTCATCTCGAAATCTTGTAAGTGCCTTTGTGGGTCCTCCCCTGGATGATCGCTGAACTTGTGCAGGATCTGGATGAAATAAGATTTCAGCTCCCAAGGCTTCGTCGGCTCGGGCAAAGTGATGCTCGATGGCCTTAAGTTCAGCGTGCTAGGGAAAAACATCTCCCTCATAGTCTTTTCAGCCATTGCTTCTTTGCTCTTTGAGGAGTACTGCTCCTCAATTGGTGTATCGCCTAGCTTTTCCGAAGAGTTTCGCTCTTTCTCCAAATTCGCTAAACGTTGTGCCTCTTCTTCTGTTTCCTTCATTGCCTCCGCCTTACGCCTCCACGATTGTGAACTCTCTGCAGGGTTAGGGTTAAGCATAAAAGAAAATCAAAAGAACGAGCACAAAAAAGAATACCACAAAATCAATTTTCCGGCAACGGCGCCAATTTTGACGTGACCATCGTTTAGCCGCGGCAAAATACAATTTGTATTTTCCTTGCCCACTTCCTAGGATCAGCTAGTTAGTAAGTAAGGGTCGATCCCACGAGGAACTAATGCAATATTCTCTTGAGAGTATTCTGTCATAGTGTTGGTTTGGTCTATTTCTACTATCGCCTTGGGCAAAACAAAGAAAAGTAAAAACTGAAATAAAACAAATAAACGATCAGTAGTAAAAGATAATCTGGATTTAGGTTTGATTCAATGTGAATAAGTGTAACTCGATCATAGGTGCAAAGATATTCGCTACGTATGTGTGTCAACGGTTATAGGCAAACCACATCGTAGTCCTACTATCACGTTGTCAAGCCTACAGCCATAACTTGCCCAGCTCGTCCTTACTTCTCAGAATTGAGTGGAATCCCTAAACAATCCTTCTTACTTGCCCAACTCACCCCCCCCGAGGATCCTACAAAAGAGGTGTAGTATTGAAAGGCAGCCCTGGACACTAGACGAACCCGTTCCGGCCCTATGAGATACGAGGATCCCGCTCTGACTTTTCACCGGCGTCAGCATACTTCGTTCGGCTCCGCCCAAGTTCAACCTGAGATTTGTCGCCCTCAAGGAGCGTGAGGCAAACCTCTCTCGCTGCATGTTGGTCTAAGCTACCTCCCCTTTTAGGAATCTGCCGGCCTTCAATTGCCCACCAGCCGCATGAACTCTTGGCACAAATAGTCTGCTTTGAAATTATTGCCTATCGCCTCGGGAACACACATATATATAACTATATTTCCAATTAGACCTCACGAGTTATAAAACACTTAAATCACATATCCTCTACCTAAACCCAGATCTAAGGGTTTAGCTAGACATAAAGTAAACAATAATAACAAAAGAGATAGAAGAAAACATACTTGAATTAATGCTTACATGATAGTCTGCCCAAACTAAGACTTAACAGAAAAGTAAAACGTATCTAAGTAAAGTAATATGAAATTATGTCTAGAAGTTGTGTCCTTAAGACTGCATGCACGAACATATTTATAGAGTACAAGTATCATGGGCTTAAAACCCTAAAAACCCACATAAAGGCCTTCGATTGATAGCTGGCAGCTTCCCTCCTTGACTGATTAGGACTAAGAAAGATTTTTTTCCTTATCGGTAAGATCTTTTCCTTATCATTTTGCTTCCTAATCCGAGTAGGACTTGTCTTCTCGATTCCTTCACCTCCAAGGCACAATGATTCCTTGTTGATCCTCCGGATAATGTCATGCCAGCTGTAAGCCTGTAACTCCTAGAACCTTCGCACTCTTCTTTTTTCTGTTTCTTCTTCGCCTTGCCCAGAGTCCTCCTGCCATCTTGACCTGTTTGGAATGACTGCACGTGGTCTGGATTGGTCATGCCGACTGGTACGGAGCAACTTCTAAGTGTTTGGACTTCTGCCCTCGGTATCTCTAGCTGCAAGCAAAGCTCCTTGACCATTGCATCGTATCGAAATGCTCACTTTCACGCACAAATCCACTCCAAATGCCCAAGTTCCTGTCCTTCCTTGCCTACTACCAAATGTGCCCTCCCAGACACTAAAATAGACTAAAAAGACACAAAACTTGACTTGATCTACACCTAAAAACACATGATGAGCATATAAAATATGGTCTCATCAGGTGTCGATCTGCACTTCACTCGTCTTGGTCAACAAGCACTGAAATCTATAACTGAAACTAAAAGTAAATGTGATCAATTACAAAAGAAACTTGGATTGGATTTCGAATCAATGATTATCAATACTTCTTACTCGATCATGGGCACAATAATTTTCAATCGCATGCCTTTACTATTCAGTTTAAAAAATAAATTAATTCATGCCCTATGGTCACGAAGTCACGGCTAAGAATACTTTATTTTTATATTTTTCCCTTTAAATTCGAGTATGCCAGAGACACTCTAGACAAAACTCCTCTCTTGATCAACACGCTTGCAAAGACACTTCAGCAGGCGTATTGCCTAAGAGGCATTAATATCTTTTAGACCCAAATCAGCCAAGAGTTGCCCAAGACATCGACTGCTCTGCAATACCTATTATCTATTCGAGCACAAGATACATTCTTGCGTTGACCTCTATTCTATTGGTGATCTAGACTCCTTAACTTATTGGTGATCAAGCAATTAGTTATCTTGCCCAAATCTAATATTAAGCCCTAAGTATTTCAGGAATAAAAGAACATGATCTATTTAACACACTTTGGCCTCACAAGTAATTGAAGTATCAATTATCACTTCATCTCATCCATTCCAAGTTTAAAGAATTAGCTAGACATAATAATAAACGTAACAAAGTAAAATATATTAAAGCAAACATAATAGAAACTGAATAAGAACTATATTACCAAAATTAAAGTAGAACGTATCTTGGCCAGAACGCCAACAGAAAACTTAAATAGTAAAGTAAAGTAAACAGAAATTAAAGCTCTGCCCGTAGGACTTGTTTTTCTTCCTCACCAAACTCTCAAGACTGAATTAAAAGGACTATGCTAGGGTTGAATGACAACCGCTTGCAGAGTACATGCAGCCATATATATAGGTTTCAAGATTAGGTTAAGTCGATCCCCTTTTTGGGCTGGACTCCTCCTTTCCTTGGCCTTGTTTCCTTCTTTAGCTTGATATCAGCGCATTGGATTTCTTTTGTTGTTGAGTCCAACTTTGACCGGCCTCTTCTCGATAAGGATGGAAGTTTCCTTCCTTATCTTCTTCCTTGACTCTCAATTTTCATCCATTGCCCTCTGCTTCATCCATCTTCCTTGGTCACATCAGCTTCAGTCTTGTTCTCAACGCGCATCTTTCTAGGTACTTTGCTGCTTTGGCCATAAGATTATGGGGAGGTAATCCATCACATGTAGCTTTGCTCAAGATATGTCTCTTCATTCCCAGCTACAGACTTCAGCCCTATGCCCATATTGCATCGTATCGTTGCCCAACACCAGAAAAGCAGTTTTCCACCAGATTATGCCCACAAACGCACCTGTTCTGCCCTGCACCCACTTCCTCCTACTTGTTTCCTCCCAGACACGAAAAGACTCGAAAAAGACACAAAAGACATAATAAAAAGACACGAAAAATGGACATAAATTTTGGTTCATCAAGGTGCACATGATAAAGTTCTTGGTGGTGGATACAACATCATCCTAAAATGTTATTTTGGGCAGACCTGCCCTCAATGAATTCGAGACAGTAGTGTCCACTTTTCACATGAAATTGAAGTTCTCTATGAAAGATAGAGTAGGAGAGTTAGCCGGAGAGCAAGATGCTTCCACGGCGTGCTATGTCAAAGAAGTCAAGGTGTCTGGCAAGGCTGCCAAGCGACCTAATGGAGGATTGGGAGATTTTGCCGGAAAGAAGATGAAACAAATGGAAATGAAAGAAATACACCCGGAGATGCAAATGTCTCCCGGAAAGGAACTTATGCCAGTAGAACTCTACCCCAATAAACAAGGTTATACTACTCGAATAGGAACTCAGATGGCGCATACGGATGCTGAGGCAGTGGTACTGCGGAGAAACGCTGATTTGTTTGCTTTCAGCACAGATGACTTAAAAGGCATTGATCCTAAAATTGTTATGCATCATTTGAATGTGTATCCAGCTGTTCGCCCAGTCAAACAAAAATTGAGGAGATTTGATCCAGAGAAGGACAAGATTATCATGGTTGAAGTGGAAAAGTTGCTCAAAGTTGGGCATATTGTAAGAGTATAGTACCTTGATTGGATTGCCATTGCAGTCATGGTACCCAAAGGGGGGGGAGAGAAATGGCGAATGTGCATAGATTTCCGGAATTTGTATAAAGCATGCTTGAAGAATCACTTACCACTTCCCAAAATCGATCAATTGGTAGATTTCACTTCTGGATGTGAATTGCTATCAATGATGGATGCCTACCAAGAATATCACCAAATCTTGATGAATCCAAGGGATATTCAGAAAGCTTGCTTCATTGTTGGAGGAGGAACCTTTGGCTTCAAGAAATGCCTTTTGGTTTGAAGAATGCGGGGGCAACCTACCAGAAGATGGTGGATTTGGTTTTCCGAGAGCAAAATGGAAGAATCGTGGAGGTTTATGTTGATGATATGCTAGTCAAAAGCTTCAAAGTTGTCGACCATGCAACAGACTTGGATGAAGCCTTTGGAGTGATTAGGAACTACAATATTCGATTGAATCCTACTAAGTGTGCTTTTGGAGTACAGTCTGGAAAGTTCCTGGGTTATGTTGTCACTCCCAGGGGTATTAAGGTGAATCCGGCGAAGGTTGCCGTGGTGCAGAAGATGCAAGCTCCACGCAACTTGAATGAAATTCAAAAACTCAATGGCAAGATCACCACACTGAGCCAGTTTATTTCCCGCTCAGCCGAGAACAACTTACCTTTCTTCAAAATCTTGAGGAAATGTAACAAATTTGAATGGACGGAAGAGTGTCAAACAATGTTCAATGCTTTGAAAGAGCATCTGACTGCATTGCCTTTACTTACAAAGCCCTTAACAGGAAAAATTCTTTATCAGTACTTCTCGGTGGGAAATGAGTCGCTGAGTTCGGTGTTGATATGGGAGGAAGGTGGTGAACAAAAGCTAACAACTACACCAGTAAAATGATTCAAGGCCCTGAAGCGAATTATTCAGATATGGAGAAAGCAGCCTTGGCGGTTATGACTTCTGCTCGAAAGTTAGTCCTTACTTTCTTGCGCATAAGGTGGTTGTAAGGACAACCTTCCCATTCAGAAACATTCTCAGCAGATCAGATTTATCAGGAAGTATGGTAAAATAGGATGTGGAGCTAGAAGAATACGATATAGAATTTGAACCACGACCTACGATAAAAGCTCAAGCCTTGATAGATTTCATTCAGAAAACTACCCGAAGTTCAGAGCTAGCCAAATGGAAGGTTTACGTGGATGGTTCTGTTACCAATGAAGGATGCGGGGTAGTTCCTACTGATCATTCTTTCCAGCTTAGAAGAAGAGCAATTCTCGATCAAGCTGGGATTTAAAGCTTCGAACAATGAAGCTGAATATGAAGCATTAGTACGAACCATGCAGATCATGGAAGGGTTGAGAGCTGAGAAGGTTCTGATATTTTCTGACTCCCAATTAGTTGTGTCCTAGACGGAAGGAACCTACCTGGCCAAACAAGAGAGGTTGGCCAACTACGTAGCAAAAGTGATACAATTGAAGGCAAAATTCATTGAATTTCGAATGGAGCAAATTCCCCATGATAAAAATACCCAGACAAACAAATTGGCAAGATTGGCCAATTCTATAGAAAAAGAAATTGACAGCCCAATTACATATCTCGAAGAGGAGGAGAGGGTTGTTGCCTTAGATGTAGGAGCTATTGAGGAAATCAGGGATTTGAGAGTTCCCATCATACACTTCTTGATGACAGGAAGACGCATGGAAGGTTCCCTTGCATCCAAACAGACTTCATATGCCTACTTCTGCATGATTGGGGATCATCTATACAAACGTGCCACGACTTACCCCTATTTAAAGTGCATATCAGAGGTGGAAGGGGCAAGTATTTTGCAAGAAATCCACTCAAGAAATGGAGGAGGCCACACTGGAGCAAGGGACATTACTCGGAAAGTGTTGCGGGCAAGATTCTATTGGCCTAACATTGGCAAGGATGCCAAGGAGTTTGTCAAGAAGTGTTCCCAATGTTAGATACATGGGCCTTTGATTCATCTTCCCGCTGAGGAATTGGGAGTTATGTACGCCTCTTATCTCTTCGACAAATGGGGGATTGATCTGGTGGGAAAGCTGCCCACAGCACAAGGAGGAATGACCCACCTCATAGTAGCTGTAGACTTTTTCTCCAAATGGGTAAAAGTTGAACCTGTTAGCAAGGTTGATGATACAACAATCATAAAATTCTTGTGGAAAAATATATGTTGTCGATATGGAGTGCCTCGAGTCTTGGTATCGGACAACGGTGCCCATTTCATTACTTAAGGAACCATAGAATGGTGCTCAAAGTTGAAAATTGAGCAAAAATTCGCAGCAGTCGCGCATTCAGAAACAAATGGCCAGGTGGAAGTTACCAACAGAACAATTGTCAATGGCATCAAGGCAAGGTTGGATGGTAAGCGTGGCTTGTGGGTAAAGGAGCTTGATTTGGTACTGTGGGCTGATTGCACCAGCCCTCGAAGGGCTACCAATGAAACTCTTTTCAATCTAGTCTATGGATCTTCACCGGTAATACCTGCGGAAGTGATCACATAAAGTCATCGGGTCCGATTCTATGATGAGGATCAGAACCAAGAACTTATGAGAGAAGAATTGGATCTTGTGGAAGAATAAAAAGAACAAGCTCGTTTAAGGACATAGTGGATTAAAGAGCAAATACGTAATTCATACAACAAGAAGGTATGAGTTCGTCAGTTTGGCAAGGGAGACCTCGTATTGAGAAGGGTTGTTGCCTTGAAGCCAACAAGGAAGTTCGAGCCCAATTGGGAAGGACCTTACAAGGTCGTAGAATTCCTGGTTGGCAGATCCTACAATTGATGGATACCAAGGGGGAAGTTTTGTCTCACCCATGGAATATTAGCAAGCTGAAGAAGTACTATGTGTAGGGGAAGATAACCCCTACTTTTTTATCACCACTCGTAGATGACTCATTTCTGCCTGATGCACAGATGTTGCTTTCCTGCCTGTACATACAAATCGGATTTTTTGAACTTAAATATGATGCAGCTCCTTTTGAAGTTTATGACTACATGAACCTTAGTACATGGAAATGGGTTCAAGGTTGCTGATGAGCAACCTTGCCCATAGGAAACCAGAGCGTGGTGAGCAAGGTTATCGACAGACAATCTTGGCCTGAGAGTAACTACATGCGCTACTGGAAAATTAGGGTGAGCAAGGTTGTCGATAGTCAACCTTGGCCCGAGAGTAGCTACATGCGCTACTGGAAAATTAAGGTGAGCAAGGTTGTTGGCAGACAACCTTGGCCCGATAGTAGCTACATGCGCTATTGGAAATCGGCATTTGGATGACAGCAATGCCCCTATGCTACGGGTTGAACAAGATTGTAGACATACAATCTTGCCCGAACACAATGATTACCCAGAATAAGTATTTTGAACAACTATCCGTTTGATAAACTCCTACTTCTTCAGAAAAAAAAGGAGGGGGGGAGGAGAATACATATATGAACATATCAAACAACATCCAGAATGCAAAGTATGATGAATGCAAAGAAAAAAGCAAAGTATAAGAGCAATGACAAGAAAATTTTCAGAGCAAATGATCAAAAACACGATAGGCATAAAGGCTCACGGGCCATAAGTTGTCCAAAAAAAACAGAAATAAAGGCTAAGAAGCCATTGTAGCAAAAACAGAAATAAAAACGGCTAGAAAGCCATTGTAGCAAACACTATCGTAACAAAAATTACAATAATTCACCCTACGCAGAGGGGTTCTCAGACACTTCACCTTCTGGCTTCTCCTCCGAGGCAGAGTTGGTCGCAGCCTGATCTCCTCCTTCAACACCATTTTCCTTTTCCGCCGACTCCTTCTAAAGGGAAATGAATCCTACTTCTAAGGTAACCTTTTCAGATGGAGGAGTAGTGACATCGGGCACGAAAGTGTTTTCAATTGCTGGCAACTCTTCTAGAGCGGAGCTAGAAGTACTTGTAGGAGTAAGATTATAGTAAGGATTTTCCATGGCAGTTAAAAAGGGATCAAGGATAACGATGAGGGCAAGTTTCCTTGCGCATGCTTGCACCACGGGAAGCTGGTATTTAAGCCCAGGGGAAAGGTCGTTCAGGGGTTGCAGATGAGGAGGGAGCTCAAGGTTGTCCATGAGAGCCTTTGTGTTCACCTCTCCCGAATAGGAAGGCTCCCTTATCTGTGCGGCAAGGTTGTATGCTCCATGACGGATAAAATGGCGAATGGTATGACCCAAATAGCGCAAGTACTGGCCACTTCCCTTGTATGCTTCAACCAACCCCTCTGCCAGCTCTTTCAGAAAGGCTTGACCTGCAGCTGTGCGGAAAAGCCCTTGTTGGCAAGCCTGGATGCCACCCTCATATCCTTCTTGGGGAGCTCTAACCAAACTCTCAGCCTGATTCTTCTCCATGGAAGCCTTCTCTTCCTCAATCTTAGCGAGAAGCTTGCTGAGGGAATCCACCTGCACCTGGGCATCGGCAAGACTGCCTCCATCTTCTTGCACTTAGTTTCCAGGTTGGAAACTTGGAGAAGGGCTTTGACAATCTCTTCATTCATTGCCTTGGAGGAAGCAGTAGAGTCTCCCTTCCTCCTTTCCTAAGCCTCGGCCAAGAAAGCGCCAGCCTGAGAAGAAAACAAGTAAGTCATTTTGCAAAAAAAAAAAATGATGAAAATTTATACTCGGGAGCAACTGCTAGAAAAATATTCAAACCTGGATCAATGCATGCCCTATGGCATTGTGGAGGGCTTCAGTAGAGAATCCAGAGGCTTGGTTCCTCTCAAAAGAGTTGGTCATATGGCAGAACAGAGCCACGCAGTGGAAACCCTCCATGGAAGTTAGTGGTACAGGGAAATGAACTTCGAGTTGATTGGAAAATTGCTGGATAGACATGGCGGGAACCTTGCTCCTAGAAGTTTTGGTACCCTTCCCGTTCTTGGCTGGATGAGGGGGCACAATCCTTCGAAGGAAGGATTCACAGGAGAAGCAGGAGTAGACTTGCCCTTGGAGGATGCCCCTCTGGAAGTTTGCTTCTCAGCAACTTTGCTTGGTGGAAGATTGACCTCAAGCTTTAGGAATAAGAGTAGATGAACAATGATCAGAAAAATAGAGATTGTTACATTTTACAGAATATACAAAGTGTTTGAATTAAACCAAACACTGAAGCGAACACCTACTCATCCCTGGAGTGGAAGGTTGACGAGGAGGAAGAGCCAAACCGAAATAGGCCAATGCGAAAGAATCCGTAAGAAGGTCTCGAATATTGAAAACATTCTCATAATTAAGACGAGTATTCAACTCTCTTATAAGCACCTCATTCAAGGAGAAATGGGGTGCACCTCCTATCGGGAGAATTTTTCAAAAGCATACCGCCAATGATGCACGGTGAAAGGCCAAAAATTATCAACATGAGTTACAAAGATGTAAAGAGACTGCCAAGTTTTATCATATCTGGTACTCTTGCCCAGAAAGCGAGCAGGACTGTTGGTTCGAGAACTAAACATAACCATCCCCTTTTGATACTTCATCTGATAGCAAGCACGGAAAAGCTCTGGAGTAGGATTACCTCTGTTGGCTTTCAAAACTATGTAAAAAGAAAGAGCAGTCCTAATTGAGTTGGGGATAATTTGACTAGAGCAAACATGGAAAAGATCACAAATGCGAGCAAGATATGGGCATATCGGAAGTCTAAGGCCCGCCTCAAAATGCTTTTTCCAAAAAGGCAATGTGGGGGGTATTGTATAGTTTAGCCGCTCACTAGGGCTTAGAACCTGAAGGCAGAATCCCTCTATCCTCAAATCTTTGATTAGGGCTTGAACTTCGGACTGTTTAACGAGGGAGGGGGATGTAGTAATCAGATTCCAATTATCCCTATTCGAAGAAAAATCGAGTTCTACCGGCAGAGAAAGTGAGACCGACTCCGATCCATCCTTGTTAGGAGACAACTGTGGGGCATGAACGGGAACACAAGGGGAAGAAGCCTCTTCGCCGGTAGAGGCAGACCGACGAGTAGACGATTCCGAAGGGTTTAGGTCAAACCCTCCCCCCAAATCAGGTAAGAACGACATTACAACTAGAAAGCACGAAAGAGCTAAGACTACAAGGAGAGTAGTAGCTAAGTACCTGAAATGATGAACGGAAAAGCTGGGGCGACGGCGAGGAATTCCGGTGGAAAAGAAAAATCGAAGAAGTAGAGCGAGAGAGAAGCGGAGCGTGAAATGAAATGGAATAAATGAAGAAACGATAATAATTCAAATTATAACCGTGCTGAGGTGATTTTCCCTTAAAAACTCTCCACGTGTGTAACTGATGCGACGTGGGATGTCCCATCTTTGAAAAAGCGGAATTTGTAGAGACGGAGAGAGAAAACTCCTCAACTGTTTTACCTTATTCGAACATGCAAGATTGCCTCAAAGGAATGTTACTACTGAAAATTCCTCACTTGATCTGGACAAGTTTCCTCTTTTCAAACTTGAGGAGGAGGAGTTGATGGGACACCTTCGGTACGTCATGGTTGCCAGACGGCAACCTTGCTCTAATACTCACAGTATTTCTTTACTTGGGTTACAACCTTGCCCAATATTCATAGTAATGGGGAAAGTATGCCCTGCAACGTGGAATCTTGCTCTTGCGTAAGTTTACCTCTTGGTAATCTTCCCTACTTATACTTTATCGACAGCTAGTCTAAAGTACAATACAGATTTGTCTTCTCGATGCATAAATATCCTAGAAAAGTGTTGGTACTGACCTATCACATCAACTAAAGTAGGAAAGTTTTCCCTACCAAAGTCAGTTAGGAGAGTCTCCCCGAAATGACTAAAATACCCTTATCATCACAGGTATATATACAGATTTTACTGCACAATATCAGGTATTACGTTCATTATCTCTTATATACGATAGAACTCGTTGAATTCTCTCAAGCTTTTGTGTTCTACACACACTGACTTGATCGTCGGAGACGCGATGTCTGCACACAATCCGACGTTACATTTTGCAGGTCGGAGTTCAAGGACGAAAACCACATGGAGAAGCATTTCCCACCATAATCTCTTCGATACAAGGTACTTATTATGTGTTAATGATCCTTGAACATCCGTATGTTTAAGAGTTACAAATCTTGACCCCATCAGAAGGATTATGTGTAAGTGTGTGCTACTGTGTATGCAATGTGTGTTGTGTGTGTAAGTGTGTGCGCTACTATGTATGCAATGCGTGTTGTGTGTGTGTGTGTGTGTGTGTGTGTGTGTTTATGTGGCTATTTTGGAAATTTTGCATCTAGGATTAGATGGGGATTAATAATCAACCCACATTAGGGGTGATAACTGATAAGTTATCATCCATTTGAATGATTGGAGTACGAGCCTAATTATTTATGAGGAAATTAGTTTTTGATTGTTTGATTGTGATGCAAGATAATTGAAGGATTATGTAAGTGTGTGCGCTACAGTATATGCAGTGTGTGTTGTGGTGTGTGTGTGTGTGTGTGTGTGTGTGTGTGTTTATGTGGCTATTTTAGAAATTTTGCATTTAGGATTAGATGGGGATTAATAATCAACCCACATTTAGGGTGATAACTGATAAGTTATCATCTATTTGAATGATTGGAGTACGGGCCTAATTATTTATGAGGAAATGTTGTAAAGTAGCCCTTTAAAAAAAAAAATTCAAATTGTCACCTCCACTTTTTTAGTTTCAAAATAGCACCTTGAGTTTTGAAATGTCTATTATACCCTTAATGAGTATATAAGAAGGCTAACTTTCATTTGAATCATACACGAAGATTAATTTCATGTATGAATTTCCGACCAACAATTCCGGCAAAAATTTGAATCATACACGAAGCCTAACTTCATGTATGCATCGTATATACATTATACATGAAGACTAACATTCATGTATGCATCATACACGAAAAATTCCGGCAAAATTTTTCGGCGAAATTACGAATCATATGAAGCCTAACTTCATGTATGCATTATATACGAAGACTGACTTTCATGTATGCATCATACACGAAACCTAAGATTCATGTATACATCATACACGAAAATTTTTACCGCAAAAAAAATTTAAATTTGTATCATACATGAAGATTAGTTTTCATTTCTGATACATACATAAAGATAAGTTTTCATGTATGATACATACATGAAGTTAGGCTTCGTGTATGATTCAAATTTTCGTCGGAAATTTTTTGCTGGCAATTGCACCACCGCGCCACTGTTGGCGTCGGAAATTTTACCGTCGGGGATTTATACATGAAGTTAGTCTTCGCATATGATACAAATTAAAGTTAACCTTCTTGTATACATGAAGGGTATAAAAGTCACAAACAAATTCAAAAGGCTATTTTGAGTTTTTTTTTTTTTTTCCAAAATGACATAATTCATCTTTTATGTTTGAGAAGAGCTAGTTCAATCATTATTTATTACGGCTTTTATATCAAACATGTGATTAAATGAGATTATATTATTAATCACTACTAATTAAGCAAACCAAACGCGACCTAAAATGTTAAACTCGTTAAGTTATTTATTGTTCTTCGCACACGGAGAAGTAGGGCCACAATTTTTTCTCAAATTTTTCTCTTGAGGCCAACTAATCATAAGTTCAAACATGTATTAATAAAGTCCATTTGGGATGACCTAGTAGTAAAAGTGAGCGCCTGAAACTGAAAGGTCTCAGATTCGAACCCTATGGCACGCCTCTATAGGTCGAGCCTGCCACACTTGTATTTAGAAAGTCTGGTTTACCTGCACTGTGTGGTTTACAGGATACTACACAAGGGACGGGGGTTTATCTAGTGTACACCGAAGGTAGCGACTGTAGATTCCTACGACATGAAAAAAAATATTAATAAAATAAAAAGATAAAAATTCAAAAATAAAAAAAAATGTACATTATCTATACTATACTAAAAAAGTGAGTTATAACTATAATTACATATGTTGCACTTTTTCCGCCATATCCACCTTAAGTGGTTATTAGTTGTTGACTGTTGCCTGTTGGATCTTCCTTACTATATGCAAAATCTATTTGGATAATAATGAAGTTCTTGTTTACAGTTTTCCTTTTTTTTTTTGGCCCAACTGCTATTACATTTTAAATCTCTCGCATTCAACTATTACAATTTGCTTATGATTTATACATATTCACCGAAATGTGCATTTCTCGGCATTAATTTCGTTACTTTTGTGTGCAGCAGCATGGTTGAGAGATCCATCCAATAATGGTTCCATCTTAATCTACAACAAGATTTCTAACATATCAACAACAACCAACAGACATTGTTTTCAACAATGGAATAACAATTCTTTCAGCATAGTTAAATAAAATATTATTAATGTCAAAAGTTATAGAACAAAGGATCACTATTATTTATTCAGAGTAGAATATTTATTTAATGGAGGTGGTTTGGTGTAAATAAAATTTTTGAATGTATATTATTTGATTTCATAGAGTATTCATTTAATAAGTTTAGGGCGTGTTCACTTGGAAGTATAAATTTATACCTTCATTTACCTCTAAATGGAGGGATAAACAAAAATCTCACCCTTTAAATCATCCCTTCTTTTTTAAATCTCTCATTTCCACCACCACAAGGAGGGCTAGTATTATCCCTCCTAAATTGGAGTGATAATATTATCCCTCATTGTAGTGGTGGAAATGAAAGATGTGATAATATTATCCCTCCTTGTGGTGGTGAAAATGAGAGATTTAAAAAAGAAAGGATGATTTAAAGGGTGAGATTTTTGTTTATCCCTCCGTTTACATTTAAATGAAGGTATAAATTTATATTTTCAAGTGAACACACCCTTAATGTAAATAAAAATTTTAGAGGCGTTTTAATTGAGTGCCTATTATTATATAGTGATTTGGTGTGCAATTTATTATATATTATTTTAAGATAAAAAAATAATAGTAACAGAATTTATATTTCTACGATTAATTATAATGTTTAAGTATGATTTTTGTAAAGCAGGCGAAAGTTTATTTCTTAAGTTTCTTAAGAGTACAAACGTTGTGTTGATAGTTCTTTTACTGCACTAGATACGTACGTGTTTTTATATATTAACACTCAATTCATTTCTAGATCTTACTGCAAGAAAATGTTTAAATTTTGGATTATTGAACTTATATTTTTGCAGTTTTGCACTGATTTTTCATAGGATATATTTATAAGAGAATGACTTGCAAGCGACCTGCTGCATGACAAGCGATCGAATTCGGGTTTGATTGACCCGGTCAACCTGGGTTGGCCCGATCAATTTTTTTTTTAATTTTAGTTTTTTTTTCCGGCTCCGATTTTACGGATCCGTTTTCACTCCGATTATTAATATAAGGATAATCGTCGAGCAACAATTTGAATTCTTTCGGCTCCCTTTGCTCGCATCTTGACTAAAGAAGAAGCATCAAACAAAAAAATAAAGAGGCAAACAATAATAAAAGAGAGAAAAAAATCTGAAAATTAAAAAAATAATAATTAAAATAATAATTAGATGTTGTGACATAAACAAAAATGCTGAAAAACACTTATTAAGACACTTCTGAAAATGTCCTAATAAGTCAGAAAAAAAAATTGAAAAAAGAATTCGAAAAAATAAATAGGCGCGTGCACCCCACGCACAGCGCGTGGGTGAGACGCGTGCACCCCACGCGCGGTCACATGAAATGCGGCAGGTCTCATTCATGTATTTACGTATTTATAAAGTAAATTATTTACCACTACCACAAGTGATAAATTTCTTGTGCTAAAAAATCTTTTAAAAAGAGTTTTCTTGTAGATCAACACCCAATACTAAAAATTTTAAACATGTAGTGATCTTGATGATATATTATTTTAATAAATTGTAATAAACAACAATTATCTTCACGGATTAGTTGATTCAATATTTACACACCGATAAAAAAAAGGCAAATTTTATTTAAATAAACAGAGAATTTTCAATAAACTAAAAATTCATGCCATAAATAAAAAAGTGGAGAAAGCTCGAACCATAAACTATAATTTGTACTTTTTTCTATATGCATGGTTGTTAAAAATTTAACATGTACACATTATACAATGTACTATTTCACTACCTAATCATAACGCACGGGTGCGAATCTCTAGTTTAAGGTAAAAACGTGAGAACGTTTTTTTGGAATTTTTCAACATAAACTTGCGTGCCAAATGCTACTAAACCAATCTCCACGACTCCACCCATACGTCGGCTTCTTCTCCATTTCTCTCTCTGTAATTAATTATTTAATATCTCAACATTCATTTGCAAGTGCGAGAAATCCGTCACCATGAAAGTTCCAGCTTCCAGAGCTCAAGGTTTTTATATTTTTACTCACGCGCGCGCGCATGTTATTAATTTTTCATTGTTTATTTTTCTGTGTTTCTTTTCCATTGACGGTAGATCAGTGTATAATCGTGATCCAATTTTCTTTTGTTTGATTTTTTAAGTAATTGGTTGGAATTTAACATCAAAAAATGGTTGGAATTGGTGGTGCAGAAGATATGAATAAAGAGGCGAAGAGTACGTATTTTGATTTGCCAGCGTTGGATGTTTCCGTTGCATTTCCTCAAGCAACTCCAGCTTCAGTCTTTCCTCCTTGCGGTAGGTCTATCGATTGCATTTATTTTATTGAAGAATTAACCAGATATGTGTGAATTTCAAGGAACGCTTTCTTTAAACTGGTTTTGATAGTGTTGGTTCTGAATTCGAATTTGCAGTGTCGGATTATTATCAGTTTGATGATCTGTTGACTGCTGAGGAGCAAGATGTGAGAAAGAGAGTGCGGGAGTGCATGGAGAAAGAAGTAGCTCCGATAATGACAAAGGTGTTTTTGTTCTGTCACCAATGTTTACTGCTCAAGCAGTACTATTATCTTTGAAATAATTGTTCATTAATTTTCTTCCAGTTTTAATATTGTATGTTTGTTGTCAAGCAATGTGTTAAATTAGTGATCAAGAAAGCCTCGAGCTTACTAATTTTGTTGCATAGAGATTCAGATAGATCTACTCTGTTGGTCACTTGTTTGGTTTTAACTGCGAAGTAAATGTGCCTTTTCAGTATTGGGAAAAGGCAGAATTTCCATTCGAAGTGATTCCGAAGCTTGGTGCGCTGCGTATAGCTGGTGGTGGTATCAAGGTACTTCATTTGGAAATTTCATGTTTTTTATAGTTCCCCGAACAATGATATCTACCTGCATGTTATGATACAGGGCTATGGTTGTCCCGGATTTTCCGTAACTGCAAATGCCATTGCTGTGGCAGAAGTGGCAAGAGTTGATGCCAGCTGCTCTACTTTCATATTGGTGCATTCCTCATTGGCAATGCTGACGATTGGTAACCTTGATATTGCTTGTTGATTCTGTACATTCTTCCTTGGCGGTGATCAAACTTATTATTACTATTATTATTTTTTGTTTTCTTTTTAATTTGCGGCAATGATAGGACTTTGTGGATCTGAAGCACAAAAGCAGAAATACTTGCCATCTCTTGCACAACTAAAGACAATAGCATGCTGGGTGAGAGGCATTTGTAATGCATATTACTGTTTTCTTGATATCTACTTTATTTGGTCTGCAAGTTAGTAGCTGCTAAACTATGTTCTTGGTTGGATCTAGGGGCTAACTGAACCTGATTATGGTAGTGATGCAAGTGATCTGCGAACAACTGCAAGAAAGGTTTCTAGTAGAAACTTTACAATTTACTCCTTTGTCATTTGTTCATATGTAATATCATGTACTTTATTTGGGGGTCTACTGTGGGGACAGAAATTTAGAAAAGGGATTAAATAAAAAATAATAATAATAATTTCACAATCCAGATAAGGTGTGTGTATTGTGTCTGTCATTTATATTTTAGTTTCTGTCCTTGTGTTTGCTCATGTTTTCCTTTATCATATAGATCAACTTATTTTGACTCTAAATAATCAGGTTGAAGGTGGTTGGATACTTGATGGCCAAAAACGCTGGATAGGAAACAGCACTTTTGCAGATGTTTTAGTTATTTTTGCTAGAAACACTTCCACAAATCAGATTAATGGGTACGTTAGTAAAATGAAATGTTTCTTGCTTGTAGTGCTTTGCATAAGCGAGTCTTGTCTGCGGAAGTAGATCTTTGAAGTTCTCATTGAAAACTCATTCTGTCTGCAATTAGTTAATAGGCAGATTCCTTTTTCATGGTGATGTTGATCCTTAGTTTTCTTGTCTCATAATTGATACCATTGTTTCCTTGCTGCTGATTATTCAAAGTCTGGCAGATGTGTTCAGCGCTATATGAATTTATTTCTTTTTTATGAAGACAAGCTATGAGCTATCTATGTATCTGCATTATATAGCTAATTGCATGTGCTACAGATTCATCGTGAAAAAGAACGCTCCAGGCTTACAAGCGACCAAAATTGAAAACAAAATTGGCCTTAGAATGGTACAAAACGGGGATATTTTATTGAAGAAAGTTTTTGTACCCGATGAAGACAAGCTCACTGGAGTTAATTCATTTAAAGATACCGCCAAGGTACGATATCGTGGAACTGGTGGTTGGTGGGATGTCTCAGCTAGCTTATCTTGTTGTGTGATCCATTAGCATTTGAAAGGCACACTTCATATCTTGAAGAAATTTACTGGCATTATATCTTTTTTCTTATAGCTTATGCTTGGCGAAAATACCGCATCTTTGTCCTTTTCCAATTAGATGCTTAAATCTGCACATTACTAGTCTGATTGAACTTTACCTGGAAATAGGTGCTCGCTGTTTCACGCGTCATGGTTGCTTGGCAGCCTATTGGCATATCCATGGGCGTGTATGATATGTGTCACAGGTAATAACCAACTTTTGGTGATCATAGAATCCATCTTTGTAGGACTGTCTTGATTTATTGCTTTTCATATGTATGGCAACTTGCTCCATCCTTCAAAGCTTCCTAATGAACAGTGGACATTGAAATGTAAAAGTTACAACATTATTAGTCTGCTGTCTGCAATTTTACTGGCTTGGAACTTTCTTAAGTAACTTTCCAATGACTTCACTGTTTCTGGTCAACTTCTCCTTTCAAATTTCTACTCACGGATAAATGCTTATCTTGCTGGCCAGTTCTGAAGTGGAACTCCATATTGTAAATCGTAACAATTACATTTTCAACTTCCTCAGAAACAGCATAAAAAGTCAAACTATAATTCCTCGATACATGCTATATTCCTATTGATTCCCTTAATTGCTTTCTTGAGGTTTATGAATTTGATTACGTTAAAGGTACCTAAAGGAGAGGAAGCAATTTGGTGCCCCATTGGCAGCTTTTCAGATCAACCAACAGAAATTAGCTCGCATGTTGGGTAATATTCAAGCAATGTTTCTTGTTGGTTGGCGTCTGTGCAAGCTGTACGAGAGTGGTAAAATGACTCCCGGTCATGCTAGCATGGGCAAGGTAAATTATTGCTGTGCACTTGGTTAACCAATAAGTTAGTATACAGCTCATTTCGGTTTTTAATTGAAGAGTTACTTTTTTTCAATCCAGTCATGGATTTCCTTGAAGGCAAGGGAGACTGTTTCTCTTGGGCGGGAATTACTTGGTGGAAACGGGATTCTAGCCGACTTTCTTGTTGCCAAGGTATTTGATCTCTAGTTCTATACACGGGCAAAGCATGAATGTGTCGTTCTAGTATTTTTATAGTAATGGTCGTGCACTGTTTAAGAGACGCCATGTACAGCTCATCATACTTTTTCTTGCTACCATGTGATAATTTCACAGGCATTCTGCGATTTGGAGCCCATATTCACATACGAAGGCACTTACGACATCAACACCCTTGTAACAGGCAGAGAGATCACCGGAATTGCCAGTTTTAAGCCAGTGGCATCAAGCAACCGTAGTCGTCTGTAGTATTGCGGCTCCACGAGTTGGCTGGGTTCTGGTTAAGTTACTTGGCTTATGTGTTCAATATTGGCAGTCAGATTATGATGTATAATAGAGAAGATATCAGTATAGAAGTGTCCCTATAAACAAAGAAAAACTCTACCAACTACATTGTTGTCTTGTGAAAGCGGTAATTCACAAATAGTTTTTGCTGCATCTCAATTTTCCTGTGAAAACTTGCCTGAGACGGGTTGAGATTCGTAAATAGAACAACAGTTTATAATTCGTATACAGCTTTTGATGGAAAATGGTTTGAAACATATATATATTTCACATCTTTTCGCTCTTTTTACATGTTCTGTAGAGTATAGATAATATTCTCTGGACACGAGGCAATTCTTTTCCCTCCATTTGTGATCCCCACAAAGTTGAAGAAATTTATTAATATAATTACACCAACATCTAGCAGCTATAATAATTTAAATTTGTTTCCATCTGAGATCCAAAAATCTCCGTAACCAAGAGTGCAACAAATAACAATGGAATCAACCAAATAAAACTATGCTCATCATTCATCAATCAGATGGTGAAACAAATTACTATAATTATGAAATGACGTGTAAATTATTGAGTTTTTCATAGTCACAGGCTTCTGTTCTAGTTTGTTATCAAACCAATTTCGGCAACCTCGTCTTCAGCTAGTAGTGTACAGTGTTCAGATAATACGAAAGTGGAAGTAGCGCCTAGAATAGGCCACACAAGCGAGGCCTCGAACAGATCTGCCTCCCGTTGGCCTTAATAACTGCCATCAGTCCGGCAGTTATCCCAGCACAGACCACTGATGATAAAAAATGCTGTGCATTTCGGCCTGCTGCAGTGTATACCAAACGATGTTAACAACCATTTTCATATAGTCAGGTATGCTTAGATAAATGTGGCAATACCTTGATTTAACGTGATTGATGTCACAGTCAACCCTCCAAGTACCAAAGCAGATGCAACAGGAAGATACTGAAAATATACAGTTCCCAATTCAGACATTTCATATTCCAAGTTCAATTGTTTGACGGGGAAACACAGAGTGAGGAGATCTTTTATTAGCCATACATTATATGAAAGTTCGCACTACAAATTAGGATGTGCTGTTGGTAATAGCATCATTTTGATCAGCTCAATGTGCTTTGGTGAAAAAAACAAATGCATAAGTACATGAGATGAATGATAGTGAAAGAACCCTTTGAAGTGAGGGGATCTTTAATTGGCCATTTGATGGACTTTGTCCTAGAAACTAGAAAGCGCTGCTGGTGATAGCGCCATTTTGACCGACTCAAGGTGGAAAAAACAAAAGGATAAGTACATATGGAGATGAATAATAGTGAGAGAACACTTTGGAGAGACATGACGAGAAACAAAAGGCAAGTTGACTATGGGACTGGTAAACATAGCTCAAGAATTTAAGTCATGAGATTTGTTAGATTTTTTGAATGGTAAATGACGGTTATTGTAATTCCTTGAGTTGAATAACCTAATGTCACTCTCAATTTCCAAAATGATACAGCAATTCAAATCGAAAACAAATACGATCAATGAAAATCTCGATTTCCAACATCAATTTTGAACGTCATATCCATCTTCAAACCCCACCCCCTAATGAATAAGGAAATAGATAGGAGGCCAAAAGGGAGATGAAGTATACATCTCCGCTATGCCAACTATTAAGTCAGATAATTTTGTCAACCTAGAGAAGATGATTCAAAAATTGAAGGACGTAATGAAGCAACACGTTGAAATTCCACACTCTGAAGACTGAAATTGAATGACAATTATGAGAAAAATTATTTCTTACAGAGAGGGTTTCAATTCCTTTAGGCTGGAATGGAGAGGGTCGAATTCTGCTTGCAGTATAGTGGCCACTAATAAGATCGATAGCGTCCTGTGAGGGATAGATATCAGGATCTTTAGTAACCAAATGAAGTAAAAAGGCAGAAGCATGAAAAGGGAAACAAGAGGATGGTGATGAAGAAAGAAAACTGAGCATATGAATAATAGTACTAGATGTTACCTGCCGAACTCCATCTTGAAAATTATTCAAGTAATATCTGGACAGGGCACTTATCCCATCCTTAATGATACCAGACATTGTCTGCTTTCCATATCTGTGACAAAATGCAACAAATGGATAAGACTTTTTGAATCTCTATTTATTTATAAGACACTGTTCAAGGAATTTAGTAATCCCCCCATATAATATGTTTACCTCACAAGGTCCCGCTTTAGAGCATGCGTTCCAGAGTACTCGAGGCTTATCTCATCCCCATGCTCTACCCATACTGTCATGAATAGCACAAACAAAGAGAACAGTACTTCATAATCTATCAAAACTAGCAGTCTAGAAGAATTACTCATATTCGGTACATACTTGTCTTAAAAATTTCAAATTCTTCATTGAACATTGAAATGCTTTCAGTTGAAGAAATGGCACCAACTCTCCGTAGCTGAGAATTCAGAGATTTTTGAGCAAGGTAGCTCTGCAGTTGAAACAACAAATTATTAATATAAAGACTTCACAATTAAAAACTCAAAGAATTAAAAGAAGTAATGAAGTAACCAATATTATTGACTAATGCTCAAATCAAGTGGGAGAAAATGGATATGTTGCCTCCAACCTGTGTCACATTTGTTCTATCAAGGCAATCAATGCAGTTCGATCTAATTATTCCTTCTTGTTCTGCTAGAATCTTTCCTTCAGAATCTAAAAGGAAGTATCTGTTCAGCTGGAATAGTAAATATTAAAAGGGCATTACGAAGGTCGTGCATAGAAGCATTTCCGCACATATTTCAGGAATGACAAAATTCAAAATGCAAAGTCCATCCATTACCCTTGCTTCTCGAAGTCTTCAGAAAGTTGGTCATACAGAAGTTGTATATTATCAAAATTCCCATGGCCACATGATTGGTGGAAGTCAAATGAGACATACCTGGAGCAACATCATACAAACAACATGCTAAAATTTCTTTTACGCCATTGCAAACATGGAAAAAAGGAGAAGGCAGATATAAAGAATCAAACCAGATCACCACACCGCAGGTTGCTAATCCATAGTTCGAATGAATATCCATAATTCAACACTACATATTTTTGAGTAATCTATTATCCAGTGACAGAAATTTTATAACAACCAGTGGACCATTTATGCTCCTCAAATGTTCAATAAGAAATAAGATAACAGGACAAGCTTTTCATTTCCTTGAGTTCTAATAGCAATTTCAAAATTTTATTTCATGCTTCTATATTATCAATTTGCTTCCTATATGTAATATGCGAAAGAAAGGTTATATCAGAGATTTATAGAATCAATAACAACGCACCTCACATTCGGAAGTTTTTGCATTTCTTCTGCATAAGCTGCACTTAACGTACCTTCATCTCCAAGCTAAAGATAGAAAGAAACAAAGCATGAGAAGTCAGTCAAATTTGTGTGAGACTATTAATCAGGTAAAGACAAGCACATTAGGGGGGCGTTTACTAAGCATGATAAGCATGGATATATAAAAATAATATAGGTTAATCTAGTGTTTACTTTTAAGGATTAGATTCAAAGGATATCCCATAGCCCGTGATTATTGCTCTTATTTGGGACTATTGCATTGATATGTATCCCACTCAAAGGGGTGGGATTCAAGGAATCCTTAGGATGATGATAAGAATAGTCAATCCCTATCCCGCTTAGTAAACACCCCCTTAGATGGAGAAAGTTGAAGATAATCAAACAGGTGTGAATGCCTTAAAAAATGAGGGTAGGTCTGTCATTTTAGTTTAATTTCTATGTAGGTGTCTTGAGGAAGCCAGCGGGATAAGAAACCATAGGAATTACAAAAGCAAAATGAATTAAGAAACAGAGCCAGTTTATTACTACCATGAGTGCAAAATTGACTAAGAAGAAAATGACCGAATTTTCACCACCTTTGGCAAAATTATATGCAGAGAACAATTAAAAATTATAAAACCATACTCATTCAGCAGCCTAATAATACTCATTGAGGGGTATCAACCAAGAATAATCTAACCTTATCTGTCAGGTCAACCACAATACACCCTCCATATCTTTTCAAGAGATCATTGAAATGACGTTCCACAACTTTTGACTGAAATACAAGGAAATATATTAATGTAGGCAATGGATAAAATAGTGAATACAGAAACAATACTCTGGAATAGGAAGTAAACTCGAGGGGCATGTACATACTGTCTGCTCATGATTGATTAACTGAAGTCGTGGTTTGTAGCTCAAATCAACAATTTGCTCCCATAGAAGTGGAATTGATCCCCGAACCTGAAAGGGCAGAATTATGAGTTTGCCTCCCTGTGGTTGAAGCATCCAAAAGAAAGGGTATCCATTCCAGATCTTTAATGGACAATTGCTCTAACAATATATTTTAGTGGACTAAAAACCTGATACTAAATCATACCATCCCAAAATCCTAATTACACTGAAAAAGCAATATAAATATAACTTAACAAAACTCAACTTCTTTTGGTTTCCCCATATCTTAATTATAAAGTGTAAATATGCCTGGAATGCAGGAGGGAATTCCAGTTTAGATATATCCGAAGTCCAAATTAAGAAGTTTCAGTAGGGGAAATATTTAGGAAGAAAGCAAGTCCACTCCTTCACAGGATAAAAGACGAGAGCATCACAAACCCCTTGTGATGACAAACAAGCATGACAAGGTACAGGAAAAGGAAAAAAAGAAAATGAAGAATGTGAAGTTGGCAATGTTGTATTTATTCCTGAGTATGATAACCATCAATGGAAAGTGAGAATCAAAACTATTATTAATCCTACTGTTGGATGCAGATTGATACATGTACAATCTGCTTTCATTAAGAGTCGTGTCATGAGTTGTATCAAATAAGGTGAGGCATCAGTTATACATAACAATCCTAGAGGAGAATGAAGACTGAAGCAAACCTGCAGAAAAGAAGATATATGATCTTTAAATTCCATCAGCTGCTCGGTTTCTATAAAATTAGCAGTATCTCCTTCAAGATTGGCTCCTCGTCTCCACATTCTTGTTCCTAAATCAACATGCATAAAAAGTTGAATTCCAAAGGGTCCAAATTAATGTAATGTAGTAAAATTCAACCTGGATTTTGTTACCTAGGCGCCTCGTACACCTCCGTGAAATTAATTTTATAATAGCAGGAGAATCTTTCAGCTTCAGTACTCCACTCTGAAAGCTTTAGTCGTAGTCAAGTAAAACATAATCCTTGTTTCCCTCTAACTTTCTCTTGTTTTCTCTTAGCTGCTTGGTACGAGAAACAGAACATAAACTTTGTGTGTGCGCTTTCCTGCGTGCATGTGTGTGTGTGTGTGTGTGTGTGTGTGTGTGTGTGTGAGAGAGAGAGAGAGAGAGAGAGAGAGGCAAGGATATTTCCTTGTAATAAAGGGATGATAAACTCATCAAGCTGCACGAACAAAGTACACAATTAGAATATAATATACCACAATAAATAAAAATGTTCATCACAGAACCTTCACGCTAGAACTAAACTTCTTTTCTACAGACTTTCCATCTCAAGAACATTCTATTACTGAGGAAAGAATAAGAAACCATTCATGGGGCGTTTAATTTTTTAAGGAAAAAAAAAGCATCCAACTGAGAACTTATAGCATGCTCTTCTGCCGGTATCAATGGAAGATGATATATATATATCTAACCTTATTCTCGATAAGCTCCTCTAATAAATTCCGGTTCCAAACAAAACGTGGGTCACCCTGCGATTCACCAGAATTTGCATGTTTAGCTAAAACCGAGAGGGAAAAACAAAAATGAAAGTAATTCCATTTCTGAGGCACAAACAGAATCAATGTAGTGCAAGAACTACAAAATTTTCGATTTACCAAACAAGCAATATTTCCTGGTAAGGATCTAAAAATTGCTACGTAATTCCGTTATCTATAATGCTAAATATATTTCATAAGCAAGCCAAATAGGAATGTGTTAATTCAAGTACCTGCTTCCAAATTGGTTTACTCTCCCATCCTTTTGCCAGTTTGCATCTCCTCTGCAAGCTGGTAATGTATCAGTTATCTTGAAACAAACCAATAAAACTGATTTACACTAATAGAGTACGAGAAAGATATGTGGAAACATACTTCAGCGTTATATCAGTTCCATAAGAATAATACAAGCCAGGAGTTGATTCAACTATCTTCAACAGAGTCATAAAGTAATCTTCATCCCTTTTCTGTAGAAGGATGCACTTGTTACTTATCTAGTCAATTTGTCAGAAGCTTTGAAACATTAATTTTAAAAGAAGGCAAAATAATACTTCTTGACTAGTTAAGTTTCTTGAAGCTTCATTGCAGGATATAATCTTCATTGACGTAACCCGGAAAACAGGAAATCCAAGATGGTTTCCAACTTCCTTCCTAGAAGTTATAACCAGAACATAGGTACCTACAAAAAGATAGCAGCATGTATTTCAGGTTTGGCCAGTATGATAGACAGAACAGTGACACTTTACCAGATAAGCACATAAAAATGAATACAATCTAAATATCAATGAGCCCCTCCCTTTAAATGAACATTCCAATCTGATTGTACATCCTGTTTCCATTGGAGTGAGGCAATCTAGTCAAATTAATGAGGGAGGTGTAACCCAGATATCATTAGGATTGCAATTTATTGCGTAAGACTAAATAATAACTTATAGAATTGCCAACTTACTACACGTATTTCAAATTTTATTACCTGTTTTATATGCTTTATTACATTAAATATATGAACCTCAACTTGTGGTTTCTGATTTTCCCTAGTTCATTTCTCGGAATTCTTTCTCTTTTTATTTAGGTAAACATCTAGATGCGAAATTGGTTGTCCTGCTCCACCAAATCGATGAAAAAAATATCACAAAGTTAGTACCAGTGATCACACAAACTAGTTACTACGACAAACTACCAGAGATATTCTTTGCTGCAAGAACTTGTGCCTATTCATAATTTTAGGGAGTAAAATTTCACTGAGCTAAAACACAGTTCTGTGACTAGTCAAAAATAGCACCTGCCAGCAACCTAATTGTTCCAGCAACCCCGTATATTATAGTCGAGACTTTTGGACTTCCAGAAGAGCCTTCACCTAAAAAAAAAAAAAAAGAAGAAGAAGAAGAAGAAATTAACAACACATGGATATTAGATTAAGAATAAATTCAGCAGCAAGGTTGTTCCCCCTCGAGAGCACCATTAACATTCAATACAGAAGTAATCTAGCATATGATACTAGAACTGAATATTTGTGCTACACTGACATTCTAATTTGTTAATAATTGAGAATTCAAAACTAAATTGCTGAAGTCTTAAACCATTAGTTTATTCTACATTTGCTTGGAATAAAATCAACAATTTGCACCTTTGCATAGTATAAAACATCATGATACCAATCTATTTCACCAGAGACAGTAGCTAGTTCTATCTTAATATTTTATTTTATTTTTGGAAGAAAAAAAAAAAAAAAAAAGATGCCAATAAGCTTGTACAGCCAATAAATCCCTTAACAAACAAAAAAGGATGCTTAGACAGGCTAAAGCAGTTAATCACATTCAAACAAGCAATTCCGCCTTCTTTAAAATCTACTCTTTGCTTAGCCGCATAATTAGCTGAACTAAAAGCAAACATCTGCTACATGACAGGAAAAGAACGACTAGACAAAACAAATACAGAAAAACCGCAAAATTAAAGTGACAAAAGGGTGCTTCTGAAAAATTCAACATAATGATTTCAGATAATTGACAATAAAATAATTAGCATTCCAAAAAATCTCGTTAGTTTAGAAAAATTAACTGACCGTCAAGCTTGTCAATGTTTCCATCAAATCGGTTAATACAGAAGCCTTGACCCGGCGATTCCACGGATTTGATCACGAATTTGTCGGTAAATTCCTGTAATTCCAATTTGCTCCACAGCTTGAAACCGCCATTCGACTCCGATTGGATTTCCGTCTCCATTCCCTCCTTTCTGAAATTACTTTCTTTTCTTGAGCAAAAAGTTGATTCGAAAAATTGAGGAGAAAAACGTAATCGGATTGTTGGATACTACAAGGGGTCAACGATCCAATTGATGCGAAGAATCTGAAAGAAGGTTTGTTACAACTGTCGAATTAATCAATAATCGGTTGATTAATCATTCTGTTTCGTAGTTATCTCATGAACTAGTAATAAATTATTAGTACTAATGATGATAAAAGGAAAAATGGAGCGTTTAAACTTTAATATGGAAAATTAGGAATGTCTGCTGATGCACCCTGGCCAATAAATGCTGTACCTGTTTACTGTTTTGTTTCTTCTTTTTCCTTTTTGTCAAAGATAGTTAAAACCTCCAAAAAAAAATCTATAAAAATTAAAAATAAATTCTCATTTTGTCATACATTTTTATGGTTCCGACTTCAGATCAATTATAAATAGAAATAAACGCTATATTTGTTATAATTTATATTTATTTTCAGTCCAATATTAAGAAAATACACCTCTATTTAGAAATAAATCACACTATATATATAGTAATAATATTTGGACACATTGTGATCAGTCACACGCGCTAAAAATGGTATTATATATTTTGAAAATAGAATCATACCCTAATTAGCATAAACCCTAGGACGGAAATGTGATTATTTCCATTTCTACAGTCAACTTTTCCTTTTTTTCACGCGTGTGGCTGACCGCAGTGTGTCCGAATATCATTACTCATATATAATGGATTTAGGTTGATTAAAATATTTTTTCTAAAGACAATGACTTCATTTTTTTTTATATAACCATATCCTTTAACTTGTATGTCTTCAATAGTTCGTCTATATGATCACCTTCTTGTTGAACCTTAAATATTTCCAACTTATCAAGCAAGTTAAATACATACATTAAGTCATGGACCTACATATTCTAAGTAAAATAAATCAATACATATATTTGTACATAATACATTATACAATACATGTATTTGATTATAATATTTAATTATTGTTCGTGCATATTAATATTAGGAAAAAAATAAAATTTTTTCTTTGAACTCTATTTAGGAATAACCTCCCATTTTATCATATTTTTCTACAGTCCCAAAAGTATTCTTTAATAGAGATTTTACTATATATTTGTTTTCCTTTTCCTACTTTCTAATATAGTATTAGCACGTTCCTTAAATTAGTTGATTTTTTTTGTTTTAAAAAGACTACCAATAATATTCGGATATACTGTGGCTAGCCATACTCGTGAAAAAAGGAAAGTTAATTGTAAAAATGGAAATAATCACATTTTTCCCCTAGGGTTTATGCTTCCCAATTAGGGTATATTTTTAAAACCTATATTACTATTTTTAGCGCGTGTAGCTGGCCACAGTGTGTCCGAATATCATTACTCTTTA
Organism: Schizonepeta tenuifolia; assembly: GCA_029490685.1. Classification (NCBI taxonomy): domain Eukaryota; kingdom Viridiplantae; phylum Streptophyta; class Magnoliopsida; order Lamiales; family Lamiaceae; genus Schizonepeta; species Schizonepeta tenuifolia. The sequence continues at coordinate 45,662,358 of CM055958.1, read as the reverse complement.
TAATATTCCCTCAAAATAGTACTACACGTTAGTCGTATCATTAATATATTATTTATTATTAAAATTTAAATGTAAAACGATGCCAAAATTTTATGTCGCAACCTAAATTCTTTCATTTTTATTTATTTAAAATTTTCAATTTTTGAAATAAAAAGCACTTATCATATTTTTATTCCACATCTCTTTTTAAATGAAATTCCATGCATTAGAATTAGCCGTTTTAAAAGATAAAATAAAATGAATAATGAGATTTGAATTCCACATTCAAATAATTTTTCGTATTTGTGGCGAATTTTATCATAATATTTGATTATTGACATAATTTATAAATTTAAATGAGTTCAAATAACTACCAAATATTAGTATATAATTAAGGATGAGAACGAATTATACATTCAATTTTAATTAAATTTGAGTCTATATGATTTCTAAATGAGTTTAATAAATTATGTAATTTCAAATTTATATTTGTAATTAATTTTTTATTTTTTACTACTCCCTATGTCCGCCATATCGTTATTACTTTTGTCATTTAAGTTCGTTTACGATATAGTTGTCACTTTCATTTATAGTAAAGTCTACATAACACATTATATTTAACCTTATATTTCTCACTACTTCACTCACATTTATTGTGACCCTTACCCCACTTATAACAATATTCACTACTATCCACCACTTTCTTAAAAAATGTGTCGTCCACAATGAACGATATCATGGATGGAGTATTATTTATACTAGTGATGCCCACAAAATAAGTATTATGGTCAACGAGCTGGTTCCAGATCGGAAACATGGGGTAGACGAGATGATTGCGAAGTGGTGATTTGACTTTTTTTTTCTTTAATCTTATGTTGATATTTAAGGTCATTTTCATTCTTATAGACAAACTTTAAAATTATTTTCTCTCTCTAAATCAATGTCGGACAAGGAGTATTTTCAATTAAAATGATTTATCTCAATTTTCATATAAAATCGGCATGGAACAATCTCTTTGAGAGCCAAATGTACTTTTTTTCATATCGATTAGAGCTTTGAAAATTATTGAAACAAATGAGGGTGGATTAGATTAGAATTTTTAACATACATTACTGTATGAGTTTTGGATGTAAACATGTGGTAAAATTACTTTTTAATTGTAATTGAAATTTGTTCAAGTATACATAAATTTTAAACGAGTTTAGGTTACATAATCGAATGATTGAACCCTAAAATAGTTAATATATACTCCCTCCGTCCCGCGAAAGATGAGCTTCTTTTCTTTGGGACGTCCCACGAAAGATGACCCCTTTCTATTTCAGGAAATAATTAATTATATTCACACTGCTTTTACATTCTTTATTATTTATTCATATTACTTTTACATTTTTTATCAATAAAATACTCCATTATATACACCCATTACTATTTCTTCTTAGTCTCTGTGCCGAAAAAAAAAAGGCTCATCTTTCATAGGACGGGGGAGTAATATTTTTCTTAATCTAGCACACATTACTATCTATAATTTTATTAAATATAATTTCTCGTCGATTACGCTAGTTTTAATAAGCACCTAAAGATTAATTTGAGTTGTTGGGAAAATTGTAAGGTTTTGATTAGATACCAAAACTTAACTGGCTCCACATGAGTTAGACTAGTTAGTCTTAAAATTTTATTTCAGCTTATCTGTTAGGGAGCTGATATTTAGTGTAATTGATGATTTGACACTTAGAAGATTCTGAAGAAAATCTGAAGATTGACTGATCGACCAAGGGACTGAACTCAAGAACGAGTCGACTTACTAATAGTGAAACTGAAGTTGAGGAAGTACAATCTAGCTGACGCGGACCAATCAGTGATCGACAACGCATGGACCCATTCTACCAAGTATGCAGAATCGTACCACAAATACCAAGAAGGGTGCAAACCTCAAAAGTGATGAAGACTTAACGGTTAGTTTGTCTCAAACGGCTAGTCTTCATAGCAGAAAGAAGCTGAGATTCAAATAGGTTTCTTCCAACGGCTAGTTTGAATCTCCACCTATAAATACAACTTTCACAACACATTGAAGGTTACTGATTATCAAGAGAACACACACAAAGAGAAGAAAACTTCCTGCAAGTTCATCTCCAACCAATTAGAAGTTTTTCTTCAAGTTGTTCTAAGGTAGTTTCAGTCCTAGGCAATATCTTTCCATCCAAAGCCTAGAATCGTTCTAGCACATAGCCTTTGTGATCTTCATTGTAAGAGCTAAATCAGTTAGTTGAAAAACCCCATCATACAAACGCATCCCTCTTTAGAAAACTTTGCAAGAAGGTTTGTTGTTCTCGAGCGACGAAGTTGAGAAGGCGCATTGTTCATGTTCACAAGCGCGTAAGTTGAGAAGGTGTGTGGTTCATGAGCGCGTAAGTCATGAAGGTTACGCTTTAACAGAGCGCCAAAATCTGTAAGGAAAGTGAAAGAGGAAGTTAGTGGATTATCAGAGGATTTTGGTCCGTGGACGTAAGAGGGTTATCTCCGAACCACGTTACTTATGTTGTGTTATTGTTCTTTATTATTGTTTATCTTGCATATATGACAACATCCATCTCATATTTTATCAGTTTGCATAAACCTCACTAACAGAAAACTGAAAAAATAATTTTCTGATATATCAAGTTAAACTCTTAAACCACCACATTTTGAACAGTATCAGTTATCAGACCAACTGATCAACTCTCGTTGAAGTCAGTATGTTTTATAACTGATCACTGTGTCTCATAAGAAAAAGAGTTTTAACTTGAAAAAGGTTTTCAAGCTTGGTGTATACACCCCTACTCTACAGCAAGCTACTAGTTTCAGGACCATCATGAGTTAATATGTATTTCTATTTAAACTATTAATTTTTCGTAGACTATCACAAATTTTGAATTTATTATGCTTAAAAAACCAAATTAATCAATTTATAGTCGATTTTTTTTGTTATGTGTGTCAATTATATTTTAGAGTAATTAATTATCTAAATGTCAATTTTATAATTCCTCGTTCGATTGCAATTGATTTGTGTGGCAATTATTATTTAAAATAATTTCGCACGTTACTTAGAATTTTTGATGTATTAAATCATTCGGTACATGATAATTTCGATTAATTGTATATGGCATATATCCATTTGTGGCTACAATTACCATCCGAGGCCCAGTGCTCAAACCTTTTTCTAAACCTATTTTTCCAACTAGAAAGGATAAAAGATACTCAAGTGGTATAAGATACTTGGAACTTCAAATTGTATCCAAAATAAACGAACCATCTGTTTGGGGACGGAGGAGTATATTGTTAGGCAGATTTTTTTGTTTATTTTTGATTTTTGGGCAAAGTTATTTATGTTCTAAGCCACTAAAATTATTGTTATTCGACACAATGTACGCTGGAAGAAGGGGGTAAGTGATATGGTCGGAATATGGAAATAAATGTTACAATTTGAAAAACTTGCAAAGATTTGACAAAGTTTATATACACCTCGATACGATTTAACGACAATCCTATCGGCATTCACTTCCATAACATGAAACCTCCTGTTCTTTATTGATACATGAAATTAGTTGACCAAAGTAATCCATAACACCACTTAACACAACTATCCTTTCCTTTGCCTCCCTCTAGATTCAAATAAATCATTGTCACCTCTAACAAACTGATAAACGAAAATAAAACCAAGACTACATTTTATTTGAACATATCAGCAAGCTCACCTTTCTCATACATGGAGGTCAATATATCACAGCCCCCCACCAATTCACCATTAACAAAAATCTGAGGGAATGTTGGCCAGTTACTGTAATTCTTCAACGACTCTCTCAAACCGTTGTTATACTCTTCATCAAGCACATCAACACTCTCATAATCTACCCCTTGATTCTCAAGAATCGCCACAACCCTTTGTGAAAATCCACACATCGGGGCACTTCTTGAACCCTTGATGAATGCCACCACTTTGTTCTCTTTCACTAGTCTGTCGATGAGATCCTCCAGAGGCACTGTCAGTTGAACATGGCGGCCCGGTGTCAACCTAAGATCAGACTTCTTCCTCGGAGCCCGTTTTACCCACGTTGAATTTCCGGATTCATTCCCGGGGGGAACCTTCCCAGTAGCTGCTATGTGTTCTTGTAACCATGTCTTCCATGCTTCGGTTAAAGCAGTTTTATCGGGGTCTTCTACCACTGCAACCTGCGCAATGGGAATCCACTGATTTTGAAAAGGCAAATAATAAACAGAGAAAACTACGCATAATGAATAAAACACCTAGACAGATTAATATAAATGGTGCAATATGCCTATAAATTGCCAGCACTACAATGATAAACAAAGAAAACTTACCATAGCGTATAAAAATCTCAGACATGTTAATAAAATGGTGCATACATGCCTATAAATTGCTAACACAAGAACGATGAACAGAGAAAACTATGGATAGTGAATAAAACTCGTAAGCAGATCATGAAACGGTGTATATATGTCCAAAATTGCCAGCACAAGCAAGCCTCATCAAGAGATCCTATTTGTAATCAGAATCTTGTTTCAAAATTTCGAAGCCTACAGTCGCGATTGTTGACTGCTGACATATCTCAAACAATAGCCATACTGGTTCTCTGGAGTAGCTACGAACAAATTACACATCAGAAAGTGTCTTTTAAGCAATCTCTGCCTGCAACGATGTAGTCATGTAAATCAGCAAGGGCTATGCTTAGCATTAGCACATTCAGATAGGGTCCCAAACAGCAAAATCATTAATTCAAATCGAGATGACTCCAAAAACAATCTTTTCACTGCATGATTCTAGGATTTCGATTTAATTTCTCTTGATAACGACAACGAGCTCAAATGACACCGTAAGTTCGTACCAAGCTTAAAATTCAATAATTAAGGAGCTTCAAATATTTTGCACATACACTGCAGTATTTTTCAGCTATCAAATTAAGCACTTCATATATCGAATGAAAGACGGATAGAGCTGAGGATTTCTCCGAGTAAATACAGCAGTATATCAGCCATGAATGAGAACTACTTGATAAAATAAACAACAATTATTCGGTTCTAATTCAGTGCTGAAAGACTAATTAGTACTCAATTATGCGATATCCTTCTTAATTAAAAGCTTTTACGCCGCGGCGATATCTAGATTCTTCAATATGAGTTTCGCTAAACTGCGAAGTAACTAAACACGAGATTCGATACCTTTACGGCGCAACAAAGCTCCGGCAAGGAATTCTTGTGAGCGAGAAGGCTGGCGGCGAGATTACGCGTTATCCCGACGAACTGGAGCTCGCCGCCGCTATCGTAAATGGCGTAGACACCGGAATCGGAGGGGAAGTTTCCGTCGGAATCAGAAGAAACCGTCACCGACTCAGTCTCCGACAACTTCTTCAGCGCCGAAATGACGAGGTTGCCGCGGCGGTGCTTCGGCGGCGATCTGTGCTTGAGGGATGTCGAGCGGGAGAGAAAATTGGGGTTAGAAAGAGTATTGAACGAGAGAGTGGGTGCATTTCTGGAATGAGAAAAATTGGAGAGTAGTCGAAGAGAGTAAGGAGGGTGTGTTGGAGATGAGAGGTTTAAAGTAGCCATTTTTGCGAGCTTTTTGATTTACAGATGAAGTTTAGTCTCCGATATATCGAGCGGACTGCTGTCGCTTTTCTCCGGTGATTGTTTCTCCGGTTCTATGCAGTGATTTATAAAGTCGCTTGTCAATATGTTTTACAGTAGATTGAGTCGCCTTGGATTGGGCTGTATCATGGCCTTTTTCTTACACAAGAGCAAGACCTCTTTATAAAGGCCCATAAAAGAAAGAAGAAATTGATTTCATTTATACTCCATTTTGGAAATCCACCTACAAAGTAGGGTAAACTTATTAGAAGTTCAAAATTGATGAACTAGTATCACAACTGTCCAATGGAGATGATGACCCAGTGCTCGTATGTCAATGATAAATGACATCCCACCTTCTTCACACTAAAAGGGTGTATTCAATCTTGACTTTTATTGGAGTTTGTAAGTTATTGGAGTTAGGAAGTCTATGGATTTCCATTGGAGTTTCGTATGATTTTGCGGATTTGTGTTGGAGTTTTGTTGGAGTTCGCATCGAGTTCTGTTGGAGTTCAGAATTCTATCATTCCAGCGTGCGCTCAATGTACCGAGCGGGCGCTGGTACCCACCCCTCACTGGCACTCAGCCCTCACTCAGAAAATTTGTTATGAGAATATTTGTTTAATTAATTCAGACCTGTGTTTCTTTGGCGTAAACAAGCAGTAAAAGTGCAATTAATACATCATTGACTATTCCTAGGTAGTGGTACTCCAGAGTCGAGAAGAGCTCTTGGTGGCTGCATTCCCAGCGCCGGCTGGGAGTTCCCAGCGATCGCTCGTCCTTACCCGGTGCTGGGGTTGCATTGGATTTCAAATCTCATTAATATCGATCGGATTTCATCATGCGTATTTTCTTCATCAAACTCCAACGAAACTCCAACGAAAGTCCATAAGTTAAAAGTCCATGGAATGTTAAATACACCTAGATTTCAGAAGTCCAATAGAAGTCTGGATTGAATACACCTGGATTTCAGAAATCCAACAAAAGTTTGGATTGAATACTCCCAGACTTCTAAAGTCTTTAAAATCCAATGAAAGTCTGAATTGAATACATCCCTCAAACTATTATTCTCATCCAACAGTACAATTTATCTAAGAAGTTGCGCAAACGGTCCTAAATATATTTTCATGAACAGATTGCTATCGAAGTATCGATTGATTCAATAAAATGAGTTTAGTTTTAAGATATGTACCATGATAACACGACAGCTATATAGCATGCTTATATATTATATCAAGATGAAGACATTTTTTTCCCCATGCGTTTACTTTAATAGAAATGTTTCCATTGAAAAATGATGGATAAGAAAAGATGAAAAAATGTTAACATCTCCATCATTTTTTATTACATGTTTACTAGGAGGACTTTATCACATGGCCTCCACCACTTCTCCATTTTTATGCTTTTATCTATTGGAAAATATTATTACACGCCTCCCCATGTTAATATTTTCCACAATTGGAGAGAAAATGATGAAAAATGGGCTATGTGAAAAAGGTTATTCATCCTGCCCGAGAAAAATTAACGAACATAGTAAACGTGTGAAAATGATGGAAAATGATGAAAATATTCTTTTTCGACCTTTCTGATGCACCCTTATTTTAACTCAATTACTAATATATATAATTAGAAATTATTTCCCTGTGTTTTACAGGGCTGATCGAGAGGCCGCCGTGACACCGCCTCCGCCTAGGGTTTATTAATAATTTCAATCGAGATTAGCAACAATCAATTATGAGTTATGGTTAAATGAAACATGTAAAACTTAACAAATAAAAAAAGATATAATAATAAGTAATAAATAGGGTGGGAAAGGAGACCTCTTGAGATTTATCTTTATCTTCTATATCAAGTTCAACTTTTGGAAATAGAATTTACCACATCAATATAGTTACTTTAAGTTCAAGTCATGTAAGAACTGGAACAGACTCATGGAGCCCAAACATCAACTTTGTTCTCATTGGAAATCCCTTTCCCACCTACTGATGATATGCCCCCCTTTTCTAATGTGACTCAAATAAATAAATTGATTCACCAAATAATACGACTGCTAAATACTAATGTAACTTTCTTAACACATAAAATATAGCAGTAATTTTTATTGATCCATTGTTTTCCAAGTCGTCTTATCCAAAGAAATATCCTGAATTCATCATATCAGTAGTTGGACCAACTAACTAGCTTCTATTTGTGTACAAAAAAAACTAGAGCGAGTCTCTAGTGCAGACATCTGCACTGTGGAAATGGTGCCCGCCCCGACCCGACCCGCCCACGCGCCCCGCCCGACCTGCGCGTGAGGTCCACGCGCCCCTCCTTTTTTTTTTTCTTTTTTTTAAATTTTCAGATTTTTTTTTTAAATTTCAGATTTTTTTTTTCCGACGGAGCCGAAAGCTCCGATTTTACGGTTCCGCATTCGCTCCGATTACTAAAATAAGGATAATCGGCGGGCAACAATTTAAATTTTTTCGGATTGCTACGAGGCCTTCGGTCCCCTCGCTCGAATCTTAACCATAGAAAAAACGGTAAACAAAAAAAAGGTAACAATAAAAAAGGGTAAAAAAAACTGGTCAAAGGGGGTTGACCAAGGTCAATTGGGTCCGGCGGGTGTTGCACCTTGGATAATCTCCACGGAAGTTTTTGTCAAAAAACTATATCAAGATCTTGCATAATTTAGTATTCAAACTCAACAAATAGTAGTATTACAATGACTTTTTCTTCACTTCTAATCAACTTCAAATAATAACATTTCTTCAAACACTTGTTTCAAGCACAGTCGTCATCATTCTGCTGCATCATTTCATCTGAGTTGTCCTGCAATGGCCATTTCAAGAGGAAATGTGCCCTTCTCCATAATCACCATCTTAATTTTGGCTTTCGTCGCGCTTTTGTACACTGAAAGAATAGGTTCTTTATCTTTAAAGGCCAATTTCAGGTTTAAGCCTTGTGCTAGAACTAATAATGCTGGTGAGAAATCTGAGAGTTTTACTTTGCTGATTTTATTACTACAATATTTACATATCCTAGTACTGTTACATTGATGCTTGATCATAATTTATTGCTTTGCAGATGAAAAATTAGTGGATGTTAATGGATTCAATTATGCAAATGACGATTTGTTCGATTTTGATCCGGATCAGTGCAGCCTGAATCATGGAAAATGGGTTTTCAACCGTTCGATCGAGCCTCTGTATTCGGACAGGACGTGTCGGTTTTTGGATAGGCAGGTTGCATGTGTCAAGAATGGACGGCCGGATTCGGATTATAGGTACTGGGAATGGCAGCCCGATGACTGCAGATTGCCGAGGTAAATAAATCACTAAATTGGAATAAGAGGATGTCGTCTGTTTTAAAACTTTGTTGGAAAATGAATACTACTACTATATTTTTTAGTAGTGACATACACTTGAAAATTGTGTGTAGGTTTGATCCCAGAATGGTGCTGAGGAAACTAAAAGGGAAGAGGCTAATGTTTGTAGGGGATTCACTGCAGAGAGGGCAATGGCAATCCTTCGTTTGCCTCATCGATTCTGTGATACCGAAAGGGAAGAAGTCAATGAAACGGGGTCGTTTGCATTCTGTTTTCAGAGCTAAGGTTGTTATGCATTAGCAGTGTTTACGACTTTAGAAGTAAAATTCAGGCATAAATTTAAGTGCAATAAAAGCTAGGTGCTTTTTTTACATATGTTGTGTTTGATGAACTTAAGTTGTTTAGGAATATGATGCGACGGTTGAGTTCTATTGGGCCCCTTTTCTGATCGAGTCCAACACAGATATTCATATAATAGCAGATCCAAAGCAGAGGATTTTGAAGGTTGATTCAATTGAAAAACATGCCAAATATTGGTTAGGAGTGGACTTCCTCATCTTCAACACATATGTTTGGTGGATGAGTGGCCTCAAAACCAAAACATTGTAATAAAACTTATCTCTCTCTCTCTCTCTCTCTCTCTCTCTCTCTAAAGCAAGCAAGCTTCTTACATTAATGCAGATGGGGTTCATTTGCAAATGGAGCAGAAGGGTATGAAGAGCTTGAAACACTCGTTTCTTACACACTAGGACTGAGAACATGGGCAAATTGGGTGGATTCAAACGTTAATCCCTCCAAAACAAGAGTCTTCTTCACAACAATGTCTCCTTCACACCACAAGTGAGTCATTCATTAATTATTCTCCACCAATAACAACTAGTTCGTCAATTAATTAACATTGGCATGCAATGCAAATATTTTCCTCTTAGGCCGGCAGACTGGGGCCATGCAAACGGCACGAAATGCTTCAACGAGACTCGGCCGATCTTGGAGAAACGACACTGGGGCAGCGGCTCCGACAAGAGGATGATGAGCGTGGTGGCGGGCGTGGTGAAGAGGATGAAGGTGCCGGTGACGGTGATCAACATAACTCAGATGTCTGAGTATAGAATCGATGCGCACACGTCGATTTATACAGAGAGCGGAGGCAAAATATTGACGGACGAGCAGAAGGCTGATCCGTATCATTATGCAGACTGCATACATTGGTGTCTGCCTGGACTTCCTGATACTTGGAATCAAATGCTCTATGCACATTTCATGTTGTAGCAAGAAACACACACACATACACGCACGCACAACCACATATACAGTATATGACACAATCTGAATGATTTTGTGATTGATTGATTAATTAATGCATCAAGTTTGGCAACAAGAATATGTCAATGACAATGCATTTTTTTGAAATCCATCTCAATATTTAACTTTCTCCTTCCTTTTGGAGAGAAAACCTACATGTTTCAACTTTCATTTGTAGATCATTTTTGATCGAATGAGGGATTAATTGTTGTGTTTTGGGGAATTTTGATGATTGAATATGTCTTATATCATCACTAATAAATTTACTAGTAGTATAATTTATTTATTTATTTTTTTGAGAATGAAGGTCTTCCATTAAAAAAACTCTATCAGTTTACACATAAGGAGCAATATGCAAAGGAATAACATTAGAAAATACTCCGGCAGGACGTTCTCCATATAATGTGTTGCATGATTGAGCTCTCTTCGATTGAAAATAAACTTTGTTAACATAATTTTTCTGCATTAATTCATGCATGCAAGTTAGGGTTTGAGGTGTTGAGGTCTTGTGTGCAAAGTTTGGTGCTCGGAAGGAGTTGGTTGCAAATAGCTATTCCAGATGTGATGATCTCAACCGTTGGTGGAGCTAATGGCTAAGATTGATCGCTGCATGGAGTTGGTTATAACTACTTCTAGATTCTACAACTCATCATCATCTTCATTCGATCCAGTTAGTTTAAGAGAGAGAGTTCTACGAGTTCAAAGCATGTAGAGTAGAAATCTCATTCTTGTATTCGAAGTTTGATCGATCATGAATAAAAGCATCGAAGTTCTTGTCCCGTGGATGTAGCTCTTTACGAGTGAACCACGTAATTTCTGTGTTGTTTCCATTTCGATTGAGTTCTAATCTCTGTGGTGTAGAGTTAATTTTTCATTCTAAATCTGTGAGATTTCGTCGATCTTTTCTTAACAAGTGGCGCCGTCTGCCGGAATCGAATCCGCGGTGGAGTTGCAGTGACTAGAAATTCTTTATTTGAATTTCTGATCGGAAATAAGTTTCTCGCCAGGAAATCAGATTGGAGGAGAGAATCTAGATGGCAATGAAGATGGAGACCGAGAAATTCACCGGGAAGAATGATTTTGGTCTATGGCGAATCAAGATGCGGGCTCTTTTGACTCAACAAGGCTTAGCAGCTGCGCTCAAGGATGAAGGAACCTCATCATCTTCGGCTCCGGTGAAAGGGGATGAAGGCAAGAAAACAACAGCGATGGTTGAGGCTGAACAAAAGAGATTGGAAATCTGTGAAAATGTGCATAGTCTCATCATTTTGTGCTTGGGAGACAAGGTTCTTTGAGAAGTAGTGAAGGAGAAATCGGCAGCAGCAGTTTGGGCAAAACTCGAGTTGATTTACATGACTAAATCACTCGCAAATAGGTTGTACCTGAAGCAGAGGTTATACTCATTTAAGATACTGGATGACAAGTCATTGGAAGATCAACTTGAAGCCTTCAATAAGATCATAGATGATCTTGAAAATGTGGATGTAACAGTATTGCTGATGATTGAATATGTCTTATATCATCACTAATAAATTTACTAGTAGTATAATTTATTTATTTATTTTTTTGAGAATGAAGGTCTTCCATAAAAAAAAATCTATCACTACACATTACACATAAGGAGCAATATGCAAAGGAATAACATTAGAAAATACTCCGGCAGGACGTTCTCCATATAATGTGCTGCATGATTGAGCTCTCTTCGATTGAAAATAAACTTTGTTAACATAATTTTTCTGCATTAATTCATGCATGCAAGTTAGGGTTTGAGGTGTTGAGGTCTTGTGTGCAAAGTTTGGTGCTCGGAAGGAGTTGATTGCAAATAGCTATTCCAGATGTAATGATCTCAACCGTTGGTAGAGCTAATGGCTAAGATTGATCGCTGCATGGAGTTGGTTATAACTACTTTTAGATTCTACAGCTCATCATCATCTTCATTCGATCCAGTTAGTTTGAGAGAGAGAGTTCTACGAGTTCAAAACATGTAGAGTAGAAATCTCATTCTTGTATTCGAAGTTTGATCGATCATGAATAAAAGCATCGAAGTTTTTTTTTTTTTTTTGAACAACATTACAAGGAAATTTAAATACGGCGTGACGGAGGACTCGAACCCGTGACCTTTGGCCCGGGCATTAACCTCACTACCACTAGGCTAACACACGCACACAGCATCGAAGTTCTTGTCCCGTGGATGTAGCTCTTTACAAGTGAACCACGTTGTTATGGCACAAAATTATCAGGTCTCGGTTAGAGACCTGAGACCTGGACCTGAGACCCAATCAGGTCTCCCGTATCCTTCCCTGCCAGCCTGATACCACTACAATCACATCCCGCCATGTGGCATTGGAGTAAGTACTAACAACTTTAAATATAGCTTATTCTCCAAGCCATTCATTTCTCCTATAAATACCCAACCTCATTCATATTTACAGGGGGTTCCTTCTACACAATATTCTCTGTACAAAAATATTTATGCACTCTACAATATTATCTTCAAGAATAAGCGAATCTGACTTAAGCTTCGGAGGGTGTTCGCCGGAAACCACCCCCGACGTTCATTTTTTTGCAGGCAAATACGCATCGACATGAAACAGGAGCGTAGCAGTTCATCTCTTGGCCCCGAATTCACAACAAGCGAGAAACGATTTCCCCTTTTCCTTATGTGAAGAACGTTCTTGAAGATGTTGGGCTGATTTTGGCCGCAATAGTTAGTTTATATGGTGCGTCACTTTTTGAGATGCAACATCTGGCGCCGTCTGTGGAAATGAAGGCTAATGGCTCAAGTTTCCCTATTTTCAACTTGCTTGCATGATTTCCCGATCTCGTAACCTACAGATCTGTCAGATTTGAAAAGAAATGGTACATGAAACCAGATCTGAAGATCTCCTTCCATGGGTGTTCGTGTTCAACCCCTGGCCGAATCCGTCCGTTGTGACGCTGCGATTGGCCACTCACCGCTGTTCCGGTCCGGCCCGTCATCTCTGTGAGGCTCTCTGCAGCCCTCAGCTCTCTGCGTCCTCTGGCTCTGTGTGACGATAGTCTCCATCGTTGCCCGTTTCTGTGCAAGCTCGCGTAACCGGGTTGCAACGCTGATTTCTTGGTTTGCATTTCGTAATATCTACATCTACTTACTGTTTGGTGTGTCAATCGTTGGTATCGCTGATGTTGGTTGATCTAGTTTGGATTATTGATGGATTTTGCATAATTCACTACTTATGAAAAATTCCCGTAGCACTTTGATTATCTTGCAATATCTTTGCACTTGATTCTCCTATTTGCTGCCATATTTTGCTCGGTTTGAAGTGTGTGAATCTAGATGTCGTTGAAATCTGATTAATCTGTCAACTACTTCATTGATTTTGTTTTAAAGGCGTGATTCTCTTTTTTGGTTAATGCGTTGAATTTTGGAAAATTTATAGTTGCTGGTGTTGTTTCTTGCGAGCACCAGCTGTTTGAGAGAATGTCTCTGAGAAAATTGAGCATATTTGCCCCAAGAAATTTGGTTGTGAAGTAAGGCTCTTTTGTTATTCTTTTGTGGAAACAATTGCACATGTTTTCCTGAAACATTTTGGCATGAAACTGATTTGATGTTTATTAATTTAATCTCGTACTTGAAGCATTGAATATGTTAGAAGTGACTAGTAAATTCAATGAATTGATCATGGTTTGATTGTTGTGAATTTCGGCACATCTCATAAACTCTTTGTAGCACTCCAGTCTGAGGACACATATATGGTTGTTGAGAATGTTAATTTGTTAACTCATTGCTTGTAATCTGATTGCTCCATATAGCGACTGATAATATCCTTTGAAAATTCTCGTTTTCTTGATGTTTCTATCTCTGATTGCACTAATCCTCGGATTGGTGCGGATTAACCAATCTTTCCATTGAGTATGAATTTGAGTGGGTATTTGTTAAGTTAATCTCATACTTGAAGCATTAGTATGTTGAATATGCCCAGTAAAATCAATAAACTAGTTGTGGTTAATTGTTCTTAATTTTTCTCCATTTTACAAAATCTGAGAACCATTTTTAGCTTTCTAATGTGGCTGGTTTGTGGATGATATGGCCAAAAGGAAGCGCAAAAAGCAAAGAGCCAACATAACGATCATTTACATTTTGGTGAATATAAGTAGTGGGATGGAATCAAGTGATTAAGGATGTGGTCAGCAGTTGCACGGTTGCTAGACGTTTCTTTGGCCAAGCCTCAAAAGCATATACTTGGGAATGAACTTGGAGGCTACGGAACATCTCATCGTACTCCATGAGTAAGGTCTATATTTTTAGCTTGAGTTAAGCTTACTTTGCTTGATAAAAATAGTTTTGACAACATACCTCTACTGAGTTTGATTATCGTGTTAAATTCTTATGCTTCTGGAATATGTCAGTAGATTAAGATGAATTGGAATCGCTGATGATTTTGTCAGAAGGATCTTTTTGATATAGAAGTTGTTGCTCATTTTGCATTTGCATTAATGTGTATTCGATTTTGGTGCTAAATGAAAGAACTGAACTTAAGAATTACATGAAGAATAATAGTTTGTTTTTTGTGAGAATAAAAACGTATGAAGACATCGTGTGTCCATTAGAAGGGATAAATTTGGTACTTCTTGTGCGTAGTGCAGGAAGAGTTTTGAAACCATAGTAAAATATGAGGTTGAGAAGGAATTATAAGTGTAGATTAATTTCTACACTGAAGTTGAACCTATTTGCCTAGTAGATCTGGAAACCTGGTTATATTGATCCATATTATGCCCCTTATGGTGAAGCTCACTTGTCTATGTGGTATTGCTAGTTCATACTAGAGTTTTGACTAATACCACGAAATGTTCATGAAAGACCTTCAAAATTTATTTAGAAGTAATTTTGTGATTGTTCGTATGGGTATGTGTTAACTTGGGCCAAAAGCTAGGAATCCTTGAATCCTATTGCGAAGAATAATACGAGCAGATCTGCGTTCACCAGTTCACTCTATATCTTGAGAATAAATTGTGTTGTTTATGCACTTATGTATTTGGTATGTTAAGAGTTGTTTCGGATATTTGGCGAGGCGTACGAGAAAATCGAAAATGATTACTCCCCATATAATACTAACATATTTTGCAGATAGCAACAACCAGAAGTAAGCTCATAAACTAAATATCAGGGTCGAATTCAGGGGTCGCGAAGAGATCCTGAGGACAACAGAGACCTGCCAATAAAACCTCGGCAACCTCAGGTGTAGCAGCCTGACGCGTGATAGGTTATCACTTCAGCAACTTGAGCTCAAGCCCTCACATCTTTTGCATGACAAGCTCTTACGTATTGAATCTAAAACTGTTATGGCATAATATCTACCAGGTCTCATGGAGACCTGGGTCTCATACCTGAACCAAATTATATTAAGAGAAAAGCATTCTGGGTGCCTCTTTACCTGACCTCAAGGAGATCTCAGAACAGATACATGTATTAGATACCCCTTCAGGTATCCTACCAGCACCTCAAGTTGAAACCTGCAGGAGAGACCTGAGGCAGGTCTCTTGATATTTAATGAGCCTGACATAGGCAGAGCGCTTTATCCAGTCGGACTGGGAATTGTCGGCTGGTACGCGCACTCGATAACGAATAATATGAAGGCACGTGTAAAGGTCACGATGGCGAGAATCAGAAATAGGCGACTTCACTCTCAAGTAACTCCAGGAGTATATATATCACAGCAGGGCCATCTGCTAAGGGGGTTCACGATCCTTTTCTTCTACCTACTATTACATTCACTTCTTCTTCCTAACCATCGAAAACCCAGAAATCTAACTTGACCGTCGGAGGTGGTTCGCCGGAGAACACTCCCGGCCCTCCATTTCTCTTGCAGGAGTCCAGTAGCAAGTGCTCCAGCCTGAGAAGAATATCCCTGGTGTGAAGAAGGAGAGTGTTGTTTAGGTAGACGTTGAGCCCATTCCAGTTATTATTTTTATTTATTATGATGTATCATTTCTGGTTACATTATCTGGCGCCGTCTGTGGGAACGGAATTTCGCCTGAGAATTTCGTTCTGAAACTCTTATTTATGTGTCCTAAGAAACTGGATCTGAGCATTTTAGTTGATTTGTGTTTCTACTTTCAAAGGTTTTTGTTATTTTTTCCTTAAAAAAGTGGGTTAAGTGACTTTGGGCATCCCCGTATGTTGAATCTATTTGCGAATCTTGGTGTAATCTTTTAAACTTGCTTATTTTTGGTATTTTCGAAAGAGTGTTATATTACATAGTATGGTATGGAGCTGTTGGTTGAGTAAAAATTGAATAGAATTCCATGTTGAGCAGAGGAATGGTCAACAATAGGTGATTCCGAGAAGTAAAATTCGGAAATCCTCATGAATCGAGGAGCCGGAATTGGCAAAAGTATAAAGACTTCAGAGTAAGTCTCACTCAGTCCCCACGAAGATGGGGAACGAGTGTGTAGGGAAAGGAAGTATGGTGCATCATATGCCTTGAATTCCCTGAGTTTCCTCTTTTGAGACCTGATTATGGTCCTATGAGAGGGGTGATGTAGACCTGATAATGGTCCTTGTGAGACCTAATAATGGTCCTTGTGAGACCTGACGATGGTCCTGACATTGTTCTTTGACTGATAGTTGAAAATTTTGAAATACAGATTCAGTCATGGAAAATACATCTGTCAGAAACCGGGAACCCACGCCTGAAGGGATGGCTCGAGACGACAGCTCCTCGGAAGAGCATGTCGAAGAGGAGAATCAAAACGTGGTAAAGGAAGCTCCACCAAAGGTAGCTACGCCTCAGAGAGAAGGGGCCTCCAAGTCGACTAGCCCTTAGAAAGTAGGAGGTCATAAAGGCTCAGAAGTCACTAGAGATGAACCTCAGATACCTACGCAGCAAAGTGTTACCTATGCGGTATCCATGGATCAGCTCAATGCCATGGTAAAGCAAATTGTATCCCAGACCCTAGCCCCGCTAGAAGGTCAAACTAAGAAGTTTGGCAGCATGGCAAAAGGCAAAGCCAAGAAGGTATGAATGGGTCCTGTAAGATCCTGGTGGTAATAAAGGCACCAATGAAATAGGTGAAGCCTCACGAACATGAGAATAAGAGTTAGCGATCTAAATATCCCTATTTTCCTTGACAGGGAGAACCTGTGGAGGAGAGTCAGTATGAAAGTGATGGGTATGAGAGCCCTCAAACTGAATCAGAAAATGGTCAGTGAATAAATAAAGAAAGTAGATATTCGTGACATTCCTGAAGTAACTTATTCGTTAACGAAGTTGTGATTACTCATTTTTTGCAATGAAATTTGCAGAAGACGAAGCACGTTTTACAAAACCTCAGGATGAGGGAACTGCTGCTGAGATTGCATCCCTCAAGCAGCAGCTAAAAGACCTTTCAGCGCAAGGCTCCCTCACCTAAGAAGTCTCCTAAGAAGTCTGTTAAAATCAGTAACACCAGTCTCCTTTCTCAAGGGACATTAGAGAAGATCAGTTACCTCCAAACTTTAAAACATTGACATTGGAGTATGATGGCTCTACCGATCCGTATGAGCATGTAATGAGATTTGAGAATGGGGCAATGCTCCACCAGTACACGGAGGGCGTGAAATGCAGGGTTTTTCTCACAACCTTGTCAAAGATAGCTCAACAGTGGTTCTCTTAGCTGCCCCCTAACAGCATAGGCTCATTTAGTGGATTCAAGTCTATGTTCCTACATCAATTCGCCAGTGCCAGGAGGCATGTTAAGACCTCCTCTTCGCTCATGGCGTTAAGGCAGAAACCCTCAGAAAGCTTGCGCCAATATGTTGGGCGTTTTAATGCTGAAGCGTTGCAAGTACCCCTGGCTTCTGATGACGTAAAGGTGCAAGCATTGATACAAGGCTTGGCTCCAGGGCCGTTCTTTGATTCATTGAACAAAAGGCCTCCGTTATATTTTGAGGAGCTACAGCAGAGAGCTGACAAATATGTTAATCTAGAGGAGGCCCAAGAAGCTAGGAAGGCTAAAGAGGAGTCTCTTAAACCCAAACAGGAGACCTCAGAAAGGAGGTCGTCCTTGGTGGCGAAAGCTGAAAAAGATAGAGGGGGGCAGAGGCCTAAAAGAGCCCCTGAGAGGTTTGATCAATACACGCCCCTTAATGCACCTTTGGGGGAGGTCATGGAAGCAGCTGCCAGGTCTCCTCATTTCAAATATCTCAGCACTTATAAAGAAGCTCCGCGTAACCCGCGATCTGAATTATATTGCAAATACCATAATGGTTATGGGCATGACACGAACTCTTGTAGACACCTGAAAGATGCTATTGAGCGACTGTTGAAGAAGGATGACACCTTGCTCCAGTTCGTTAAGAAAGAAAGAGAGAAAGGCTACAAGAGGAAAGAACCAGAGCAGAAGAGGCCCGAGCAGAGAGAAAGAACCCCTCCGAGGTGAGAGGATTCTCCTCCAAAAAGAGGAAATATTAACATGATTATGGGAGGAAATGCCAACGGAGATTCAGGTCGGGCTCGCAAAGCTCATGTAAGGGCTGCGAAAGCTCAAGTGAGCAAAGAGGTCCAGGAGTTAGCGGGGACAATAGGCATGGAGATCGATGTGGTGGATTCGTTTCCCGGAGAGGAGACGAGCCCAAAAGTGTGTGTGAGTTTTGGTCCTGAAGACCTGATGAGTGCAACACCTCATAATGATGCGCTGGTAATTAGTGCAGATATTGCCAATTGGAGGGTGGCACGGATCTTTGTAGACATTGGGAGTGCAGTGAACGTGCTCTTCTGGAACTGCTTTCAGAAGATGAAAATCAACGCCGATTTAGAACCAGTGAACACAGCTTTATATGGTTTCGCAGGAGGAGAAATACAACCTAAAGGGGAGGTGACCCTTCAGGTAACACTGGGTAATGGCGAGACCTCAAATACTCGGGTGGTGAAGTTTCTAATAGTAGATACACCTTCAGCATACAACGTAATACTAGGAAGACCTGCTTTAAATGATTTCCAGGTGGTGGTCTCCACCTACCACATGAAAATGAAGTTTCCAGCTCTCAGAGAAGGCCTGGTGGGTGAGGTCTCAGGTGACCAAGAGGTGTCAAAAGAGTCTTATGTGAAATCTATAAAGCATGCTAAACAAAAGGTGAGAGGAGCCTCAGTGGCAGAACGCTTACCGCAAGACAAAAATATAAAGATAGGAGAGGTTGACAAAGACCTAGAGCCAAGAATGCAACCGGCAGATGAGGATTTGATGATGGTAGAGCTATTTCCGGGAAAAACGGGGTTCGCCACGAAGATGGGAAAACAAATGACTGAAGAACAGGAGGAGGCGATAGTCCAGTGCTTGCGGAAGAACTCAGATCTATTTGCATTTACTCCGGAAGACATGAAAGGGGTAGACCCATCGGTAGCCCTACATCATCTGAATGTAGATCCTAGGGCGAAACCAGTAAAGCAGAAGAAATGGTCCTTTGGACATGAGAAGGAAAAGGTGATCAGAGAAGAAATCAGGCGTCTGCTAGATGCTAGGTCACATCGTTAGAATCCAGTACTCTGAATGGCTGTCGAATGCGGTGATGGTAGCTAAGAGCAATGGTAGCTGGCGGATGTGCATAGACTTCAGGGACCTAAATAAAGCCTGCCCGAAGGATCATTACCCACTACCTTGCATTGACCAGCTGGTTGACTCAACATCAGGGTGTGAACTGTTATCTATGTTGGATGCTTACCAGGGCTATCACCAGATACAGCTGGCTCCTGAGGATGTAATCAAAACAACCTTCGTAACTGTGTGCGGTACGTTTGCCTATGTAAGAATGCCTTTTGGCTTGAAAAATGCCGGGGCTACCTATCAGAGAATGATGGATGCAGTATTTGAAAACCAAATAGGGAGAATCCTGGAAGTATATGTAGATGACATACTTGTGAAAAGTTTGAAAGCAGAACATCACGCCAGAGACCTGGAGGAGGTCCTGGAGGTCGTAAGGCGGTATGATTTGCGATTGAACCCAGCAAAATGTACATTCGAGGTTAGATCGGGAAAATTCCTGGGGTATATGGTGACCCCAAGAGGAATTGAAGTAAATCAGAAGAAGGTTCGAGCGGTGCTGGAAATGACAGCCCCTACCAGTTTAAGGGAGGTACAACGATTTAATGGAAGAATTACCGCCCTCGGTCGGTTCATATCTACCTCAGCAGAAAGGAGTTTACCATTCTTTAAAGTGCTGAAGAAAGCTAGTAAATTTAAATGGGATAAGAGCTGTCAGAGAGCATTTGAGGACCTGAAATCTCATCTGGCGAGCTTGCCAGTGCTGACTAAACCAGCCGCAGGAGAGACCTTGTACTTATACATATCTGTTGGAAAACTTTCTTTAGGAGCAAGACTTATAAAAGAGGAGGGCTCTGCACAGAAGCCCATTTATTACGTCAGCAAAGCCCTGCAAGGAGCTGAATGTAGATATTGTGATGTAGAAAAAGCTGCTTTGGCAGTAATGACAGCAGCGAGGAGACTGAGATTGTATTTCTTAGCTCACAAAGGTGGTAGTGAGAACTAATCTCCCCTTTAAGCAAGTGCTGAGCAAACCAGATCTCTCAGGGAGAATGGTGAAATGGAGTGTAGAGTTAGGGGAGTATGACGTGGACTTTGAGCCACGAACAGCTATCAAAGCACAGGCTCTGGCGGACTTCATCCAAGAATCTACTCAGCCCATGCAATGGCCTGAGTGGAAAGTCTTCGTAGACGGATCGGTGACCGTAGAAGGGTGTGGAGTCGGAATCGTTATAATAGCACCAGATCAGAATGAACTCAGGTTTGCGCTGAAACTTGAGTTTAGAGTCTTCAATAATGAAGCTGAATACGAAGCATTCGTGAGGGGGCTGGAAATGGTAGCTGAGCTGGGAGCTCAAAAAGTTGTTATTTACTCTGACTCCCAGCTGGTCGTTCAGCAGGTCTCAGGAAATTACGAGATCAAAGAAGAGCGGATGGTCAGGTATGTGGAGCAGGTCAGAGACCTGAGTAAGAATTTCCAGCACCTGAAGATAGAGCAAATACACAGAGACCTCAATTCCCAGACAGATTGCCTTGCTAAGCTGGCTAGCTCGGTGAATGGAATGATACCTGAGAAAGTAACATTGCTGAAAGCAACGAATAGCCGAATAGAGAAAAGTGTCCACGAAATAGGGGAGAGCAGCGACTGGAGAGCACCTATTTTACATTTCTTGAAAACAGGAGATCTACCAGAAGGGGAGAGAGCTGGGAAGAAGAAAATCTACGCTAAGTATTGTTTGATTGGAGGATATCTGTTCAAGAGAGCTCATTCACAGCCGTTACTGAGGTGTGTAACGGAGGTGGAAGGCTTACGGATAATCAAGGAAGCACATCAAGGGATAGCAGGATGTCATACGGGTTTCAGAGACCTGATCCGGCGAGTCCTAAGAGCTGGGTACTACTGGCCTTCTTTGAAGAAGGATGCTGAAGTTTTTGTAAAAAAATGTTACAGTTGCCAAAGGCATGGGCCACTGATTCATAGACCTGCCGAAAGGCTCGGGACCCAGTATGCAGAATGCCCGTTTGATAAGTGGGGCATAGATCTGGTTGGTAAGCTCCCTATGGCAGTGAGAAGGAAATGTCACATCATAGTGGCGGTGGATTATTTTAGCAAATGGGTGGAGGCAGAACCCTTATCTTCGATAACAGAAGAAAGCATCATAAAATTCCTATGGAAGAACATCTGTTGTAGGTATGGTCTCCCCAGGGTACTGGTATCCGATAATGGGACACAATTTTTTGGGAAAAGGACACAGGCCTGGTGCAAGGCTAGAGGCATAGAGCAAAGGTTCGCTGCCGTGGCTTACCCAGAAACTTGTGGTCAGGTGGAAGTCACCAGCCGAAACATAGTGAACGGCATTAAAGCCAGGTTGGAGAAAGAAAGATCTCAATGGGTCGAAGAGCTGGACTCAGTGCTGTGGGCGTATAGAACTGGGCGGAAAACGGCTACAGGGCAGTCCCCGTTCTGTTTGGTGTATGGTGCTGACGCCGTTATGCCGATGGAGGTAAAAGTTCCAACACACCGAGTTTTAGCTTATGATGAGGACCTGAATGGAAACCTGAGAGCTGAAAACCTAGACCTGATTGATGAGGTGAGAGAAGAGGCACTCCAACGAGCCCTAGCTTACAAAGCTCGCATTAAGGCAGCTTATGATGCGAAAGTAAAAACCAAGAATTTTCAAGAAGGGGATCTGGTGCTTAAGAGAGCTGATGCCATGCATCCGGTGAGAAAATTTGAGCCAAATTGGGAAGGGCCATTTGTGGTGACCAAAGTACTCCCTGGCGGAGCATATGAGCTCACGAGCCACGAGGGATATACAGAACCCAGACCATGGAACATAAGTAACCTGAAGAAGTACTATGCGTAGAAGCATCTTTTAGGAGAAATTTTGTTTTTAGTGAGCTGAGGTCTACGTGCCAGGTCTCATGCCCGCTTATTTTTGTAGAATACTTGTTCAGCTAGGCAAGTATTCCTATAATGGCATGAAGAGAGCTTGCTGTAAATAAATAAAGGTTGGAAAGTTATTTGCATATTTTTGTGTTTGTTAGCATTTTGACGTGTGTTGACCAATAATGCAACAAAGCTAAGGCATGATAGCGAAATGAGATATCCAGTAAAGTAAATCGAAGTATTTACTCTAAATGGTTTGGTGACAAAACAAAACCATCTAGAGTAGGGGAGAGTAGGGGTGTACCTTACACCCCTAAGGGGGTATCACAATACCTCATGAAAATGCAAAAAAAAAAAAGAATAAGAATAAACAAGAGCAAAATAAAGTGTGCAGATCGATGAAAGCACGGTAGCAAAATAAGCATGAAAAGTTAAGCTGCTAATGCAGCACCAACAAAAATACATAAATAAAGCGATCATGTTCTGATCGGGGATAGAGTGAAGAAGGCAAAGCCTTAACAAAGCAAACAGAAATATAAAAGTTGTTCAAACATCAAGTACATAGAAACTGTTCGATGGGAGACAGAATCAAAAGCTAGGCTAAGGGTGGACAACATCTTCATTTCCGGCTGGCTCTGGGGAGTTGGCAGGATCGTCTCCAAGCATAGTCTCTGGTTCCCCTTGCTCAGCAACAGTGGCATGAGAGGCTTCTCTGCCTGAAAGCGAATTTAGCAGAGAAAAGTGTTAGAAAATCATAACAGCAGCAAAATATAGATGCTGATGATGAGATACCTTGGGACTTAGCAGCACGAAGGAAGTCCTCAGGAAAGAAGTCATAGATGGGCGGAGAAGGATCGGAGAAGACTGCTTCCAGATCACAAGGAGCAGTAAGAGCCTCAAAAGCTGTTGCATTACGGGAAGCCACCATGCCTGTCCAGGAGCGGAGGAGGGATCGCCTTTGAATGAAGGAGGTGGTGGTAAACGCTTCACTATAGTATCCACATCCACGTTTTCCTTAAAGCCTAGCGCCTGAACCTTTGCTAGCACAGTCATAGCACACCTCTTAGCCAGAAAAGCAATATCATTTCTGATGCTCATCAGATATTCAGGAGAAGCTTTGTAGGCCTCTAGAAGACCTTCGTGGAGGATTTGCAATGCTCTCTGACCCAGCGTGGTCCGCAGGAGGAAACTCCGACACCAATGAACTCCTTCTGTATAGCCCGATTGGTAGGAAAGATTTGCGGCCTGAAGGAGATTTTTGGTGTGTTCAAGCTCTCGGCTGACGTGGCTGAGGTGCTGGCTTAGGTCTGCGTTGACTGAACTAAGAGAAGCATTTTCTTTCGATAGCGAGGACAGTTTCTCCTGAGAACTCAGAAGCTCTTGCTTCCTCCTTTTTAAATCATCATTAGCCAAAGAAAGCTGGCTGCTAGCGTCAAGAATGTCCTGATTCTGATGTCGCAAATCCTCGTGTGCCTTAATCAACTCTTGAAGTTGTACCCGGCAAGCCACCAGAGCATCCCTCAACCTCCCCACTTCCTTCTCGTGAGAATCATCTTGGAATTGCAGCAGTTGCCTATGTGCGCTCATCAACTGCGAAGATAAGGAAGGGAAAAGAATATAATTAAGTGAAAATAATGAAATGTTGCGAGAACCTAAGGAGCAATACCTGTATTAAGCAATGAGCACTTCTTTCTTGGAGTTGTTTCCGAGAAGGAGGGCCAACCCTTGTTTCCTCTTCAGAGAGAGGGAGGGCTTGCAGTAGGGAGAGGCATTCCGAAGGGGGTAGCTGGCCAAAAGGGCTGGAGGTTTGGCCCCTAAAAACGTACCCCGCTGAATCAACACCACGAGGGGGTGAACTCCCTAGAAAGGGAGTATGCTTGGTTTTCTTGGTAGCACCTGAGGAAGTATGAGAGAGGGGAGGCCTCTTTGTCTGAACAGATGTGCCAGCTCTAGTTTTCTCATGAGGAAGCGGAGGAAGCGGGGCATCAGAGATTGTTTTTCCTTTGCTGGAAGTCTTAGCAGAGATACCATAGTTCAGAGACTTAGTGGCAGTAGGCTTGATAACAGCGCTTGTTGGAGAGGAAGCAGTGACCTGTGATGGCCGTGAGGACAGTGAAAGGGCAGGGGAAGCAGGATTGAGAGGTTGTGAGAGATCAACGCCCTCAGCATCTTGACGGGCTTGCTCTTCTAGAAGAATGTCAAAGTCAAATTCACTGTCATCAGGCAGCTTCACATCTTGAACCCAACTCATTTCTGCAAAAGAAGGAATAAAGAAAGAAGGATCAGATCAACTCAAAAAGTAAAGATAAGTAATAAATACAAAGAGTGGAGGAAACCCACCCTCGAGGGAAAAGGAATGATCTCCGCGAGGGGCCAGCCCGAAAAAGGAAAACACGCAAGGGTTAGACAGGAGGGAATTAAGCGGGAAAGCCTCAGTTTGAGCCTTGGCTGTCAGCATGGATAGCACCTTGAGGTTAATGGGGGCAATGGTAATGAGGGCAGGGCGAGGTTGCCTTAGTGAAAGCTTTTGCCAAGGGCAGCGGTTAAAAGGCCAATCACCTTGTTTCGGAGTCACCACGAAATATTTCTTCCGCCATTCCTTGCCCAAAGTATGAGAGGGGCATAAATTTTGGGCAGGCCCCCTCGGACGGGCACTGGCATAGTAGAAAGCACCCATAGGTTTTACATCGTATACAGTTTGAAACAAGGAGGGAGAAGGGAAACCCCCACTGCCGCGGAGTAGGATAAAGAAGGCAAGAATGGTTTTGATAGTGGAGAGGTGAAATTGATTAGGCCATAGATTATAAAGGTCACACACTTTCGCCACAAAATCAGGAAGAGGAAACCGTAAACCTGATTCTATTTGATTAAACTAGAAAGCTACCGATGGATAGGTCAAAAGATGGGGACGTTCGTACTTATAAGGTAGCCGAAAATCGAAAAGATCATCACAATTTAACCATGAATTTACTACTTCTAGTTCCGAAAGGGTTAGAGTAGATTCACCTGCTATTGCGTCAGGAGAAAAGACCCGAACAAAAGAGTCCTGCGCCGGAGGAGAAACTCGAGCAGAACGAGTGGGAGAGTCAGTTTCTATCGCCTCTTGGCCGGAAAGAGAAGATCCGTCAACTAAGTTTATCACCTCCTTGGGGTTAGCGGAAGTGACCGACCCTAAAGGGACCTGGACGGCTAGGCGACGAGAGCGTCGAGTAGAAAGTTTTTTCCCCTTCTTAGGAACGCGGGAAGAAGTCTCTAACTGAGAATCTCCGTGAAGAGGGGAAGACGGATCCGCGTCGGAAACCTGAAGACGAGGGTTGTCGGAAAAGGTGTCTTCCTCAGAATGAGAAGTAGAATAGGCCATGGAAGAAGGGGAGAATGATTGGTAGCAGTGAAATATGGAAGGGAGGAAAAAATGACAAAATCCCTAATATACCGAAGGAAGGAAAACGGTTGGGAAAAAGTAGGGGAAGTTGCAGAGTCCCCTCCCGTTTCCCCATAAAGTAACTTATTTTAAAAATTCAAATAAGCCAGGTCTCTTTCTGAGAGCTTAGATGGAGATCTGATGAACCAGATCCCTCACGAGAACTCAAAAGGGAAGAATCCAGCTCAACAGGGTGAGAGAAGGACAACGCTACTCTATATTTGCTAAAAGTAATATTGCAAATTTAGAGTAGGGGGGAGTAGATGTTATGGCATAATTGGAGACCTGGGTCTCATACCTGAACCATTAAGAGAAAAGCATTCTGGGTGCCTCTTTACCTGACCTCAAGGAGATTTCAGAACAGATACATGTATTAGATACCCCTTCAGGTATCCTACCAGCACCTCAAGTTGAAACCTGCAGGAGAGACCTGAGGCAGGTCTCTTGATATTTAATGAGCCTGACATAGGCAGAGCGCTTTATCCAGTCGAACTGGGAATTGTCGTCTGGTACGCGCACTCGATAACGAATAATATGAAGGCACGTGTAAAGGTAACGATGGCGAGAATCAGAAAAAGGCGACTTCACTCTCAAATAACTCCAGGAGTAAATATATCACAGCAGGGCCATCTGCTAAGGGGGTTCACTATCCTTTTCTTCTACCTACTATTACATTCACTTCTTCTTCCTAACCATCGAAAACCCAGAAATCTAACTTGACCGTCGGAGGTGGTTCGCCGGAGAACACTCCTGGCCCTCCAGTTCTCTTGCAGGAGTCCAGTAGCAAGTGCTCCAGCCTGAGAAGAATATCCCTGGTGTGAAGAAGGAGAGTGTTGTTTAGGTAGACGTTGAGCCCATTCCAGTTATTATTCTTATTTATTATGATGTATCATTTCTGGTTACATTAAAAACCAACCTTACTCCAAGTGATAACTTAATAATGAAGTCAATTACAATAGAAGGGAGTAAGACGTACATTTACTCTTTTGTACAATAAATTCGAAATGATTAATTTTTTATAGATGGCCTCAATGATGAATTTTGTTGCCTATTTCTTTGATTGAGCAGATTTGAACTTTTTAATATGAAGGAGACCACTCAAAGCATGAGTGTAGAAGAGAACACGATACGTGATTACTCACGGAAAAAATCAGGTCTCCCGTCAGAAACCCATTGAGGTCACAAGACGGGATCACTCACATTAAAAAGCCTCTTAGCTTGCGCGAATAGCAACAAAGAGCATGTTATGTGATTATTCACATTAAAAAGCCTCTTAGCTTGCACGAATAGCTACAAAGAGCATGTTATGTGATTACTCACACTGAAAAGTCTCTCAGCTTGCATGAATCGCAACAGAGAGCATGTTAAATAATTACTTATGATGAAATATGAGCCTCTTGGCTCGCTTGAAGCACATGAAAGAGCAGAATACGCGGCTACTTCGCGATGAGACGACAAACTACATGAATTGCAGCACATTGCAAGTTACATGATCAGTCACTGAAAAACAATTCTCTCAAAGCACCTGAGAGAGTAGGAGACGTGGTTACTCCACAAAAAAAAAGAGATCATAATCATCATCATACCTCGAGTGCTGAAGAAAGCTCTCGAGCGCATACTTGACTAGGCTATCATGACCACATCATCTAGCCATAGCAAGGACAATACTTTCAATAATTCGAGATTGATGTTACTCTTTAAGCCCATAGTGGCTCATTATTTCAGCAATCAGATTCTAAGTCACCAGCTATACGACATGAGAATTGTTGACGAATACATGTGAAACTAACTTTACTCCGAATGACAAGAGAGAGCTCCCGTCACTCGGAGTAGGGGGGAGTAGGGGTGTACCTTACACCCCTAAGGGGGTGTCCAAAATACCTCATGAAAATGAAATTTTTTGAAAAAATGGCCACTACCAAATTTAGAATCCTGGTAAGAAAAATGCATAGCGCATGCATATACATGTAGATACATTGCTGCTGGAGATGAACTGCATGAGAACTTAGCCCAAAAAATGATATTCAGCGAGAGCTGAATTCTGAATATGGATTAAGGTCAGGAAGAGACCTGAATCGAAGAGCTTCAGCATTAGCTATAGTTTAAATTAACTAAAATGATATTTAGCGAGAGCTGAATTCTGAATATGGATTAAGGTCAGAAAGAGACCTGAATTGAAGAACATCAGCATTAGCTGAGGTTTAAATTAACTAAAATGATATTCAGAGAGAGCTGAATTCTGAATATAGATTAAGGTCAGAAAGAGACCTGAATTGAAGAACATCAACATTAGCTGAGGTTTAAATTAAATAAAATGATATTCAGCGAGAGCTAATTTTGAATATGGATTAAGGTCAAGAAGAGACCTGAATAGAAGAATTTCAGCATTACCTGAGGTTTAAATTAAACAAAATGATATTCAGCGAGAGCTGAATTTTGAATATTGATTAAGGTCAAGAAGAGACCTGAATCGAAGAATTTCAGCATTAGCTGAGGTTTAAATTAACTAAAATGATATTCAGCGAGAGCTGAATTCTGAATATGGATTAAGGTCAGAAAGAGACCTGAATTGAAGAACATCAGCATTAGCTGAGATTTAAATTAACTAAAATGATATTCAACGAGAGCTGAATTCTGAATATGGATTAAGGTCAGAAATAGACCTGAATTGAAGAACATCAACATTAGCTGAGGTTTAAATTAAATAAAATGATATTCAGCGAGAGCTGAATTTTGAATATGGATTAAGGTCAAGAAGAGACCTGAATCGAAGAATTTCAACATTAGCTGAGGTTTAAATTAAATAAAATGATATTCAGCGAGAGCTGAATTCTGAATATGGATTAAGGTTAGCAAGAGATCTGAATCGAAGAACTTCAGCATTAGCTGAGGTTTAAATTAAATAAAATGATATTCAGCGAGAGCTGAATTCTGAATTTGAATTAAGGTCATGAAGAGACCTAAATCTAAAATTTGTAAAATAAACCTCAGCGTGAGCTCAAGTAAAAATTGAATGAAGCAAAATCCAACGAGAACTGAATGGTGAACTTGGAATAAGGTCAAGATAAGACCTGAATTCGAAATTCAAAGACGAGCTTCAGCATGAGTGAGCTAAATATTAAATGAAATAAAATTCAATGAGAACTGAAAATATGAGGGATAAGCTTCAGTAAGAGCTAACTCGAACGTGGCTAAATGAATTTTTACAAGAGCCAATGTTCATAGTTCGAGATATAAGGCCATGGGAGTCCTGAATTGAAAAATTGGAAAGATGAATTTTATGAAGACAAGTTTAGAGAATTAATGACATATTGCTCATAGAGAGTGAAACTCAAAAGTAACTACCCTCATATTAGCCATTATACTAGCTGAAAATTGAGTTAGCTTTATCGTGGGTTAAGAATTAAATGAAATAGGATTCAATGGGAGCTGAATTGTGGATTTGAGAATAAGGTCGAGAATTGAGAGACCTATATTAAGGATTTAAAAGATGATTTTCAGCACAAGTTGAGCTTAAAGTTGAATGAAGGTTCGGCGAGAATTGAATTCTGGATTTTGGATTAGGGTCGGAAAGAGACTTGAATCCAGAATTCGAAAGAAGAGCTTTAAAAATAGCTTAGTAAAAGGTTAAGGAATTAGGGTGCAGTATAAGCTAAACTCCGAAGCTGAAAAATGGTCAAGAAGAGACCTAAATTTAGAAATTGAAATGGAATTTTAGCATGAGTTAAACTTTGAGAGGACTCAGCAAAAGCCCGAGTTCTCAGCCAATAGAAGAAGCTCCAGGGTGAGCTGAACTTTGAATAAAACAGGCATGAGCCTGAACTCTTAGCCTATGAATCTAGCTCCAGGGTGAACTGCGATCTAAGAGATCTCGGCGGCCACCTCAGCTATCAACTTATGATACGAGCTCGAACGCAAGCCAAGCTTTGAGTAATGAAGCCAAAATATTAGCATGAGCTGAACATCAAGAGATACCGACAAAAGCCCAAGCTTCTAACTATGGAAGAAGCTCCAGTGTAAGCTAAGCTTTGAATGAACTAGGTAGGAGTTGATCTCTCAGCCGAAGAAGTTAGCTCCTGCGTTAGCTATATTCTACTTGTTTAAGTCAAGCTCTAGCGTGAGTTATTTTGAATGAGCTAAGGATGAACTAAGCTCTTAGCTTTAGAAGTTAACTCCGACAAGAGTTGAACTTTGAGAAAATTCGGCAGGCGCCTGAGCTCTCAGTCAAAGAAGTGAATTTCACCACGAGCTGAACTCTAAATAGTCAAATCAGGTGTCAGCAAGAGTTGAGATTTGAGAGAACTCGGTGGGATCCTGAGCTCTCAGAGATAAGTTGTAGCATGAGCTGAACTCTAAGCATTGAGGTAAACTATCAGCAAGAGCTAAATTTTGAAGGACATCGGTGAGAGTCTAACTTCTCAGTCTGAAAAGGGAGTTGAACTCTGAATGTTAAGGATCAGTAAGTTGAGCAGGGTATGAACTTAAACTCAAGCTCCATGCCTAAGAGATAAAGCTTTAGTGAAAATTGATGATAAAACGAACCTCTACAAGATAAGGAATGGCCGTATACCGAGCCATTAGCATGAGCTGCAATATGAGTTAACACGAGCATCGACTTAGCCTAAGCCAATAGAAGTGGGCCTAATCGTGACGGAGTACCATGAAATTTAGAAACAAGCCTCATAAAAGGCTGATCCGCAAGAGTGAAGTTTAGGTATTAGCAAGAGCTGAAATTTAGAGATAGCATGAGTTAAGTTCCAATAAACTGAGGTTCAGCGAGAAGCTAAACTTTGAACCTAAGTTAAGGTCGTGAGGAGACCTAAATCCAGAATTCATGAGATGAGTGTCGGCATAAGTGGAGGTGAATTTGGATTAAAGTCAGCAAGAGAGCTGATTCCAGAATTTGTGAGATGGTTTTCAACACTAACTGAGATATAAATTTAATGAAATAATATTCAGTGAGAGTTGAACTCTAGATTTGGATTAAGATCACGAAGAGACCTAAATCCGGAATTTGAAGGATAAGATCACAAAGAGACCTAACTTTGGAATTAAGGAGTTTTCACCATGCTGTCAAACATACTGAATGAAGTAAGCTTGAGCGCGTAATTTTAGAGATGAACCTTAAGGTAAGTTGGGGGAAGTAAGCTTAAGCACGCGCTTAGTGAGATAGCTTTAAACATAAGCCGAATGATACGAATCTTAGAAATCAGGACTCATAGTTTGTAAAGTTGGTTCAAGCAAGATCTGAGCTAATGAAGCGTGATTCTACGAATTAGAAATAACTACTCCGACTTTTTTCTTGAAAAAGAATCAACCAGAGTAGGGGGGAGTAGATGTTATGGCACAAAATTATCAAGTCTCGGTTAGAGACCTGAGACTTAGACCTGAGACCTGGACCTGAGACCTGGACCTGAGACCCGATTAGGTCTTCCGTGTCCTTCCCTGCCAGCCTGATACCACTACAATCACATCCCGCCATGTGGCATTGGAGTAAGTACTAACAATTGGAAATATAGCTTATTCTCCAAGCCATTCATTTCTCCTATAAATACCCAACCTCATTTACATTTACAGGGGGTTCCTTCTACACAATATTCTCTGTACAAAAACATTTATGCACTCTACAATATTATCTTCAAGAATAAGCGAATCTGACTTAAGCTTCGGAGGGTGTTCGCCGGAAACTACCCCCGACGTTCATTCTTTTGCAGGCAAATATGCATCGACATGAAACGGGAGCGTAGCAGTTCATTTCATGGCCCCAAATTCACAACAAGCAAGCAACGATTTCCCCTTTTCCTTATGTGAAGAACGTTCTTGAAGATGTTGGGCTGATTTTGGCCGCAATAGTTAGTTTATATGGTGCGTCACTTTTTGAGATGCAACACACCTAAATTTCTGTGTTGTTCCATTTCGATTGAGTTCTCATCTCTGTGGTGTAGAGTTAATTTTTCATTCTAAATCTGTGAGATTTCGTTGATCTTTTCTTAACAAGTGGCACCGTCTGCCGGAATCGAATCTGCGGTGGAGTTGCAGTGACTAGAAATTCTTTATTTGAATTTCTGATCGGAAATAAGTTTCTCGCCAGGAAATCAGATTGGAGGAGAGAATCTAGATGGCAATGAAGATGGAGACCGGGAAGAATGATTTTGGTCTATGGAGAATCAAGATGTGGGCTCTTTTGACTCAACAAGGCTTAGCAGCTGCGCTCAAGGATGAAGGAACCTCATCGTCTTCGGCTCCGGTGAAAGGTGATGAAGGCAAGAAAACAACAGCGATGGTTGAGGCTGAACAAAAGAGATTGGAAATATGTGAAAATGCGCATAGTCTCATCATTTTGTGCTTGGGAGACAAGGTTCTTTGAGAAGTAGTGAAGGAGAAACCGGCAACAGCAGTTTGGGCAAAACTCAAGTCGATTTACATGACTAAATCACTCGCAAATAGGTTGTACCTGAAGCAAAGGTTATACTCATTCAAGATACTGGATGACAAGTCATTGGAAGATCAACTTGAAGCCTTCAATAAGATCATAGATGATCTTGAAAATGTGGATGTAACAGTAGCTGATGAAGATCAGGCTATTATTCTTTTGAATGCACTTCCCAAGTCCTATGATCATTTGAAGGAGGCCATGTTATTTGGTAGAGAAAACGATATTTCAGTGGAAGAGGTTCAATCTGCTCTAAAGGCCAAGGAGCTTCAGAAATCATCAGCTCCAATTCAAGACACTGCTGCTGAAAGTTTGAATGTGAAATCCAAGCCAGGGAAAGGAAAATTCAGGAAGAACAAGAAAGATTTCAAGAAACCTGGCCAAAAGAAGAACAACAAGGAGAATGAAGATGTCAATTGTTTCCACTGCAAGAAGCCAGGGCATTAGAAAAGAGATTGTCCTTTGTGGAAAAAGAAGAATACTCAATCTGGAAACAAGCCTGAATCAAAGAAGGAGACAGAGCAATGTGATGTTGCTGAAGCCCTAAATGTGATGGAATATCAGAGTGGGGGCCACTGGGTTATAGATTCAGGATGTTCTTTCCACATGTGTCCACATCGAAGTTGGTTTTGTGAATTAGTGGAGGATAGAAGTGGAGCAGTTCTTCTGGAAAATGATCACTCTTGTTCAGTAAGAGGGATTGGCAGTGTGAAGCTTAGAATGCATGATGGATCTATGAAGATTCTTCAAGATGTCAGATATATTCCTACTCTGAAAAGGAATCTGATATCATTAGGATGGCTTCAGAAGAAAGGTTTTAGTTTCCAGTCAGTGGAAGAAGGTCTGGGTGACAAAATGATCCAAGATTGTTCTCAGAGGAGAGGGAAGCAATAGTTTATACTATTTGCTTGGTGAAACAGTTATTGGTGAATCTAGCAGTGTAAATGACAAGCTAGATGATGCAATGTTATGGCATAAGAGACTGGGACATGTTGGTGAAAAAGGATTAAATGAATTGTAGAAACAAGGTATCATCAGTAGCAATGGAAAGTTCAAGTTGGAAGCATGTGAGCAGTGTATTCTGAGCAAAAGCAAGAAGCTTCCATTTAGTACAGGTAAACACACATCTCAGGCTCCATTAGATTATGTTTATTCTGATCTCTGGGGTCCAAATAAGACTGAAACTATAGGAAAAAGGGAGATTCTATATGTCTATTATAGATGATTTTTCCAGAAAGTTATGAGTCTTTATCTTGAAGGATAAGACTGAGGCTCTTAATAAGTTTAGTGTGTGGTGTAATGAAATTGAAAATGAGAAGGGTACAAAGCTGAAGTGCTTAAGGACTGATAATGGACTAGAGTTTCTCTCTGGTGAATTTGGAGAATTCTGTGAAAAGAGGAAAATTAAGAGACACAAGACTGTACCTAGAAATCCACAGCAAAATGGTGTAGTGGAAAGAATGAACCGCACCATTCTTGAGAGAGTCATATGTATGTTGTTTGATGCCGGGTTACCTAAAAGGTTTTGGGGAGAAGCAGTTGTTACTGCATGTTATTTAATCAGCAAATCACCATCATCTGTAGTTGAGTATAGAACTCCTGATGAGTTATGGTATGGAAGAACTTCTACTTATGATCATTTGAAGATATTCGGGTGCAGGGCTTATGCACACATCATACAAGACAAATTGGAGCCAAGGGCACTGAGATGTGTTGTGATAGGTTATCCAAAAGGGGTCAAAGGCTATAAGTTGTGGTGTACTGAACCTGGTCAGAATAAGGTGATTATAAGTAGAGATGTTGTGCTCAATGAGAATGAAATGCCATTTCTGCATGTTGCAAGCTCATCAAAGGATGTTCAAATTACTGAATCTGATGGAGAAGATTTAGTTCAGGTGGAGCAGTTTCAAGATCTGAGGATTAGAAATAATGATAGTTCTTCTGAAGATGTGATTGGTGACCAGGATATGGAAGAGGAGGATTTGAGAATTGGTGGTGATCTAAGCAATTATAGATTAGCCAGAGATAGAGAAAGGAGAGTTATTAATCCACCTCAGAGATTTGGTCATGCTGAGATGATATATTTTGCATTGTGTGTTGCAGAAGAGCTTGAGATTTTGGAACCTAATACTTATGCAGAAGCAATGAAGAGTCCAGAAATGCAGTAGTGGATTCTAGCTATGAAAGAAGAGATTGAATCATTAGAGAGAAATGGAACCTAGATTCTTGTTTCTAAGCCTGTTGGTAAGAAGTTAGTCAGCTGTAAATGGATCTTCAAGAGAAAGGTTGAAGTTGTTGGTAAAGAACAGATTAGATACAAGGCAAGGTTGGTAGCTATAGGCTTCACACAAAAGGAGGGAATTTACTATAATGAAGTTTTTTCACCAGTTGTGAAGCACACATCCATAAGAATCATGCTTGCTGTTGTGGCTCAGTTTGATTTGGAGCTTGAGCAAATGGATGTGAAAACAACATTTCTGCTTGGAGAGTTGGAGGAGGAGATATATATGTCTCAGCCAGAGGGTTTCATTCTACCAGAATCCAAGGATAAAGTGTGTCTGCTCAAGAAGTCATTGTATGGTTTAAAGCAGAGTTCTAGACAATGGTACAAGAAGTTTGATGAAAGGATAATGGAAATTGGATTCATTAAATCAAAGTATGACAACTGTGTGTATATAAAACAAGAAGAGGGTCAAACCATAGCTTACTTGTTACTTTTTGTGGTTGATATGCTTATTGCAGCTAAGCATAAAGTTGAGGTGATTAGAGTTAAGAATGATCTGAAGAATTATTTTGAAATGAAGGATTTGGGAGCTGCTAAGAGGATTTAGTAATGGATATTGTGAGAGATAGAGCTGCAAGAAAGCTTTGGCTTTGTCAACATGATTACATTCAGAAGGTATTGAAAAAATTCAATATGCATGAGGCCAAGATCTTGTCAGTTCCTTTACCTGTTCATGTTCAATTGTCTTCCAATCTAGCACCTAAAACAACAGAGGAAATGAGAGAAATGGAGTCAGTTCCTTATTCTAATTTGGTAGGGAGTCTGATGTACACAATGGTGTGTACAAGGCCTGATATTTCTCATGCTATAAGTGTAACAAGCAGGTATATGATTGATCCGGGCAAAGGTCATTGGGAAGCTTTGAAGAAGATTCTAAGATATCTGAAAGGAAGTTCAAAGAGAGGGTTTTTGTTTCAAAGAACTGATGATTCAAAGAAGACAACATTGGTTGGTTTTACTGATTCTGACTATGCATCAAATCTAGATAATAGGAGATCTCAGTCTGGCTATATCTTCAGATTATTTGGAGCAGCTGTGAGTTGGAAGTCATCATTGCAGCATGTAGTGGCTTTATCAACTACTGAAGCAGAATATATGGCTATTACTGAAGCTGTAAAGGAAGCTATTTTGCTTAAGGGAATGGTGTCTGATTTCGGAATTGTGCAAAATTCTGTGGAAGTTAGGTGTGACAGTCAAAGTGCGTTATGTTTGGCTAAGCATCAAACTTTTCATGAGAGATCAAAGCACATAGATGTCAGATTTCATTTCATTCGTGATGTAGTTGAAAAGGGAGTGGTTCATCTGGAGAAGGTTTCTATGGATGAGAATGCTGCTGATGTACTAACTAAGGCTTTGCCAAGTTCTAAATTTGGTTATTGTCTTAGGTTAGTGAATCTGTTATCTCAAGATTGAGATGGGAATAGTTGTCCTAGTTTTGGACAGTTTCGGAGGTTGGGACTTGGATGTTTTGTTCAGAACTGGTGAATTAATTGGACAAGGTGGAGATTTGTTAACATAATTTGTCTGCATTAATTCATGCATGCAAGTTAGGGTTTGAGGTGTTGAGGTCTTGTGTGCAAATTTTGGTGCTCGGAAGGAGTTGGTTGCAAATAGCTATTCCAGATGTAATGATCTCAACTGTTGGTGGAGCTAATGACTAAGATTGATCACTGCATGGAGTTGGTTATAACTACTTCTAGATTCTACAGCTTATCATCATCTTCATTCGATCCAGTTAGCTTGAGAGAGAGAGTTCTACGAGTTCAAAACATGTAGAGTAGAAATCTCATTCTTGTATTCGAAGTTTGATCGATCATGAATAAAAGCATCGAAGTTCTTGTCCCGTGGATGTAGCTCTTTACGAGTGAACTACGTAAATTTCTGTGTTGTTTCCATTTTGATTGAGTTCTAATCTCTGTAGTGTAGAGTTAATTTTTCATTCTAAATCTGTTAGATTTCGTCGATCTTTTCTTAACAAACTTGATGTCTTCCACGCTTGTTGCCAAATCCTTGATATCACAATCATATGGCTAATCAAGTAAAAAAAAAGAAAGATATGCTAATACTTATTGTAAAATAAAATTAATACTTGCATAAAACAATAACACATTTATTACCAAATATAAGATTAACAATAACACATTTTATTATTTCGATTTTTTTTATTTCGGTTTTTTTTCCCGACTGCGCTTTCGCTCTGATTACTAATATAAGGATAATCATCGGACAATAATTTGAATTTTTTTGGCTAGCTCCGAGGCCTTCGGCTCCCCTCGCTCGAATCTTGACCAAAGAAGAAGTGGAACACAAAAAAACGAAGAGGCAAACACAAAAAATAGAAGGAAAAAATCTGGAAATTGAAAAAAAATAAAATAATAATTAGGCGCGTGCACCCCACGCGCGTGGCGGTTGCATGGCAAATCCGATCTCCTCACTACAACAAAATATGGATGTGGGGACGTTTATATCAGGACCCTTGCTCCATAAGTGTCCTATTATTACTAGATAGGACGCTATTTACACTTTGTCGTATTTAATATTTCTGAAGCATCACATCAAAATTGTTTTGCTACTTCAAACAAAATGGAAAAACAAAATCGTGAAACTGGTGCCATTTTCTCAGCTACTCTCACTCACAACCACAAGTCTCTCTCTCTCCATGCTAACTCTCCGACAACCCCATTCTCCGAACAATCGCCGTCGTCGCGGCGTTGCTGCCCTGCGATACTCCATCAGCTTCTTTCCCCAAACTTCGCAGCATTCTGCTAATATGCTTGAACTCACACTATCTGTGGAGAGGAATAGTGTCGCTATTGGGGAAAGTTGGATTGGAGACGGCGACGGGATCAACTCATCTCCCTCTAATTTGTTAAGGTATTTATCGATCTAGATCCTTATTCTCTATGCTTGATTTTCGATTTCCGAAGCGACGAATGCTAAATTCCCCAAATTCTAGGGCTACGAATCCTAAATTTCCCAATTTCTAGGGCTCTCTGCACATTTATTTGTATATTACGGATCTAAAAATTTCTAATTATGGAGTCCTTGATTTATTTCCCTTGGAATGAAGTGCTACTAGTTATTTTATTTTATTTTCTTTTTTTAGTTTTTATTTGAAATAATGAAGTGGTGCCAGTTAAGTGCTCGAATCTCGATTTTATTTGGTTTTATGTGAGGTAAATTTTGATACAATTGAAATGCATTTCTCATGTTGCTTGGAAATACAATGCATATGCAAATTTGAAATCTCAATGTGCTGAGTAATGTTATGAAATTGTTTAAATGGAGTTCGATAGAGTTTAGTACCATCTTTGAAATGATTTAAGTTTTAGTTTTGTTATATTGAGTTGCATGTGTATGATACTAGCTCCTAATCTCAATGTTGCTTATTATTTATTCATCTTTTGACAATTTAATTATTTAGGAAAACAACTTAAAAGCAGTTTCCAGTTACTATATTGAGAGTGTAAAAGGCTGATTGGGTGGGTACTAAAATATGTAGGCAATAATGTAAATTCGACTATTTTTTGCCTTTTTTGTATCTGCCGTCTCAATTGAAACTGAGGTTGATCCATTATTTTTGGTAGTGCATTACACCAGAGTTATAATCTTGCGCTCGCAGTCAGCTCGTCCTTATTCGCCTTGTGCTATTAGGTGATGCTCAGATTGAGTTAGCCTATTAATGTTCATGTAATACCCCAGATATTTCTTCCGTTGCTAAAATAAAAATTTAACTATTAATTAAGGCTTTGCACGCCTAAGTTAAGGATTTTCGATTCTAAGACTGACGGTGAAATCCGTTTCTAAAAATAAATTCCAGAAGTCGGTTGAACGACTACTGTATTAGGGTTTTCGCGTCTGATAAAATTTTCGTTCGAAAACTCAGATCGAAAAACCGTCAGACTTTACATTCACTTTTTCTTCGATACGAGTTCATCGGAGAAAGTCAGTTTTTATTATTTTTCCGGGCGAATTTTGGACTGTCTTATCCCGACTTTTCATCGGAATTCGGAAATCAAAATATGCTTTCCGAGTATGTGATTTATTTCTAATCTAGCGGTCAAATTAGATTTCGTCACAAACGTAACCGTCTAGGGTTTTAATTTCTCGATTTTATTACGCAGTGTCAAACCCGTAAAACGCGATATTTTGGCCTAAAAATCTAATCCTAACCACCTATTAATAAGGTGAGTCATTACTTTGTTAGATGTTTATTACTTTACATAAATTCTATCATAACACCTCATCATCTCCCTCATTTCTCTCCCACTATTACAGCCCCCCTCTCATTTCTCTCTCTCTTTTTTGTTCTTCAAATCCTCCATTGTTAGTCATCTTCAAGCTTTCAAAGCTCCACAAGTTATTCGTCTACTGATCATTCTTAGTTCCAAATCCATAAACGACAAGGTAAGAACTTCCTCTACGAATTGAACCGAACAAACCTTCCTTCCCTCAAGTCTTGTTTTTTCGAAAATTTGGAGATAAAGTAGGATGATGATTCTATATTTAATACATGTTATAGCATGCTTAGGAATGGATTTCATGGATAGAAATCATGAGGAAATCACCCTCCTAACTATTTTCTTATTACCGAAAATTTAGAAGATTTAAGGGTTTGGTGTTTAGTTCGATTTTTAAATGATTGATTAATGGATTTAGGTTCTATATGTTGATAGATTGATGCATGAATTGTTTTAGAATTTTCTAAAAATAAAAATAAAAAGGTAAGAGATGAAGAAGTGAGGATTTGATGTAGTAATTGTTATGTTTTGTATGATATGATGATATAAATGAGATGTAGTAAGTATGTGGATGAGTATATAAAGTTAGGTCGTAACACTAAGTTTAAGAGTGTAGACGACAACTCAACCTCCCGCTACGTCGACTCAACCAAAGAAGGAAAGTAAGGAAAGAATTTCAGAAATATGATTTCCTTTAAGAAGAAATTTTTATTTAAGTATGCAAGTATGTTGTGAATAAAGTATGCCAAGTATGAATGTGATTAAAGTATAAGAGTTATACTTTGTGATATTATGTGAACTATGTGAAAGTATGAATGCTACACTTTGTGAAAGTATGTGAAATTATGTGAGATATAATTTCTTTTGATTGAAATGTCAGTTTGTCATGAGAATCTAGACTAAAATTCTAAGGCCTTCCCGATTCTTTGAGAACATAGACGTTTTAAGAAATGTTGGTTCCAAATCATGCAAGAGACAATCGGATCGGAAAGGACAGAATAAAGGGAATCAAAGTAAACAAACGAATGTCACATGCGTAAAGTGACATGAACAACAGACTCGTTGGAGTCGACTTGTTTTTATAAATGAAAGCCGTAAGAGATTCCTTTTAAGGAAATAAAATAAAGAAGAATAAGAATAAATAAATTAATAAGTTGAAAGAATGGAAAGAAATCGTGGGAAATGGTTTGTTTTCGTGTATTGTTTAAGTGCAATTCCTTGAATTGCTAGATGATTAAGATAAATTGTGATTAAGTGGTTTAAGTATTGCAATTTGAATAATGGAATATTCTAATTATAATTTAAGAATTCCTTAAGATATGTTAATTATCCTACCAGTTACTGATCCGTGTTCTCTTAAAAAAATCTTTGTAGGATGCCTGCTACACGTGTCACGGCTCGGAAGAGCCAACCCCTGAGACAGCGTACAGTAGTGGACAAGATCTTAGACGAGTACTACGATTATGAGGTGGACCCGAACCATGATATAGGGCAGT
Organism: Schizonepeta tenuifolia; assembly: GCA_029490685.1. Taxonomy (NCBI): domain Eukaryota; kingdom Viridiplantae; phylum Streptophyta; class Magnoliopsida; order Lamiales; family Lamiaceae; genus Schizonepeta; species Schizonepeta tenuifolia. Next base: position 45,621,888 of record CM055958.1, on the reverse strand, counting down.
TGGTTAGTGACTTTGCTGCACGTTTCTACGCAGTCCGTCACTTTGTTTCTGAGCGTCAGGCAATAGCCGATCTGACTGTACGGCTGCCCGACGAGTGGCACGGATGGGCACATGACATAGCTTGGTTCCACATTGCACTGATAGGTGACGACCCCGAGCCGATCGGCAACTTTTCTGGATTCGCTCTAGCCATTCATAGGCAACTCTTTGAGAGTCAGGTCATGTGGACTGTTCCGGTTCAGGAGCACCTTCCCTACCTCCACGTTCCGACAGAGTTTGTGCCAGATTTCGAGTTTGAGCCTGAGCCGTTTGCCATGGATTCGGAGATAGAGTTGCCGCCAGTGCTTGCACCTAGTCAGGAGTTAGTTCCCGGAGCCGAGTACTTAGAGAGAGACGCAGAGCTTGCTGCATTGCTAGAGTTACCATCTCCTCTTACACCACTTGAGGAGATTTGTGCTGAGTGGACGAGGGTCCGAGGACAGTTTGAGACGGAACCATCCAGGGCCCATTCTGCAGAGGTGTACGTGTCTAGTTCACCTCCTGAGCACCTTCTTCCTCTGAAGAAGCGCACAGTAGAGCCTAATTTGGATGACTCTGAGAGGACAGTTTCAGACGTGCCTTCGCCACCACCACTTGTACTTTTGGACGGCACCACCTTGAGGGTTGACGAGGCACTTCAGCTCGTCTTTGGTACAGAGTCTGAGGAGGATTCGGAGGAGGATCCAATGGAGGAGGACCCAGAGGAGGACCCCGAGGAGTTTCAAGTCATAGAGGGCAGTAGTGACTCGACCGCAGCTTGTTGAGCAGAGCGTCTTAGACGCGTAGTAGTCGTAGAAGTTCTTTTTGTCTTGTACACAGTCGGATCAGTAGACTTCTTTTGTAGTACTCTATGCGGATATGAAGTTTTTGGGATCGTTTCCGTTCTAGTACTTCCAGTAAATACGGAGATGCAACTTGTTAGAGCACACGGAACATAGATAGGCAGTTAGCCTAGTTTAGACTAGTCGTAGTCTAACTTTTTGTATAAGTCCTCGTTGGAGGTAAAACTAATATTCTTTTTGACGTGTATATATATATATATATTATAACCCCGAGAGTGGGCTTAATCTCGTGAAAGTTTCTTCTAAACGCGATTAGAAGAAAAAGTTTAGAGGAATATTCTAGTTTAACCTCGGAAGTTAAAAGTTTAAAGAGCTAGTATCGAAGTTATTATCTATTCCATGAACTTGTTTAAGTTGGAAAAAGGTTTAGTAAGTAAATAAAAGCATAAAATCAAAATGCTAATGAGAATTCTTGTTTCCTATAGTTCAAACAATGCCGCCAAGAGTAGTTAATAACAGAGGAAGACCTGGTAGGCCCAGGGGACGTGGTAGACGTCCAGCACAAAACGATAGAGAGGAGGAACAAGAAAGGCAAGATACCCCTCCACCACCATCACCATCACCACCTCCACCACCACCCCGTCGTGATATTGAGGACTTATTCCTCAAGCGAAACCCACCTGTGTTTAACGGATCTGGAAACCCAAGCGATGCTAAGCTTTGGGTACGAACCATTGAGAGAAATTTCAAACTCCTCAGATGTACTGATGAGGAGCGTCTGTTATGCATCGCATTTGAGCTTTCCGGACCAGCTGACTACTGGTGGGAAGCTAAGCAGAAGGTTATACCTGCGGAGCACCTGGCTCATTTTACATGGGAGGAATTTAAGGAAGCATTGTACGATAAGTACGTACCGAAGACCTATAGAGCTCAGAAGGAGGCTGAGTTCTATAATTTAAAATAAGGAAAGATGACAGTGACCGAGTACGACACCAAGTTCTGTGAATTGTCAAGGTATACACCTTCTCAGGTCGATACCGAAGAAAAGATAGCGAAGAAGTTCCGTGGGGGACTTAAGCATGAATTTGGAATAGCGTTAGCTAGTCATGGAGAACTGAGCTACACCGAGGTTTTAGGATGACCTCTGGAGATGGAGGCCGTAGTGCCTGATGAAAGGAAAGCAATAATACCTGCACCAGCTCTAACCCAAAATCAGAATCGAGGCTATTACAACAACAATAATAACAACTACCAAGGGAAAAGAAAATGGGAAGGAGGAAACAACAGTGGTTACAATCAGAACTACAATAACCAAGGGAACCAGAGAAGTGGAAATCAGCAAGGCTTTCAGCAGCCTAATCAAAACAACAACAATGGCAAGAAGCCAAGGCAGGGAAACAGTCAGTCGGGACTGTATTTACAAGGAAATAAAGGAAATAACCAGCAAGGTCAGCCACAAGGGCAACAAAGGATCAACCCAGGAGGAAATAACCAAGGAAGAGCTACCATTCCTGCCTGTCCCAAGTGTAATAGGGTACACTTCGGGATTTGTCAAGCAAACTCTGGAAGTTGCTTCAACTGTGGACAGAAGGGGCACTTTAGGAGGGAATGCCCGAAACCGTTGTAAGCGGCAAGACAAAATCAGTATGGACAACCCCAGCCTTTGAGGGCGATTCAAGCATAGCCGCAGCAGCAATTCCAGCAGCAATTCCAGCAGCACGCTCAACAGCAACAGAATGCAAGGGCATGTACGATCAAATAGGGTGCGCAGAATAAAGGCAAAGGAAACCTAGCAGGTATGGGTAAACTTCATAATACCCCTATTAAGATACTGTTTGATACTGGCGCATCGCATTCTTTTGTTGCTGGTTCGTGTGCGGATAACTTAGATATCAGACCTGTACGAGCTGAACACGCTATGAGAGTAGCTACACCTTCAGGAGAGATCACTACTTCCACGCATGTTTGCTCTCACCTAGAATTAGAAATTGGAACTCTTAAGGTTAAAGCGAACAACTTGAATGTTATGATAATGTGGGATGTAGATATAATACTAGGAATTGACTGGTTGTCTGAGAATTATGCTACGATTCTCTGCAATGAAAGGAAAATCTCTTTCCAACCACCGGAAAAAGAACTGACAGAATTTCATGGGATTGCGATGGGCAGGAGGATACCGATAATATCCACCCTACAAGCCAAGAAGTTAATGAAGAAGAAGGGTTGTACAACTTATCTCGTATACCTAGTTGAAGAACCAGGAGCCGAGAAGACCATTCAAGACGTGAAAATTGTTAACGAATATGAAGACGTCTTTCCAGAAATATTACCTGGTTTACCACCCGACCGTCACATAGATTTTTCCATTGACTTAGAACCAGGATCGGCCCCCAAATCAAAAGCCCCATATAGGATGACACCCAAGGAGTTAGAAGAGCTTAAGATCCAACTGCAAGAGTTGTTAGACCTTTGATTCATTAGACCGAGTGTTTCACCTTGGGGAGCACCTGCTTTGTTCGTCAGAAAGAAGGATGGTTCTATGAGGATGTGCATAGACTACCGAGAGCTAAATAAGATCACCCTTAAGAATAAGTATCCTTTGCTAAGGATAGAAGACCTCTTTGATCAGCTAAAGGGCGCAGGTGTCTTTTCTAAAATAGACTTAAGATCTGGGTATCATCAATTGAAAATCAAACCCGAGGATATACCTAAGACTACATTCTGAACCAGATATGGCCATTATGAATTCCTAGTTATGCCATTTGGTTTGACTAACACTCCCGCAGTATTCATGGATCTCATGAATAGAATTTTTCACCCAAACTTAGACAAATTCGTCTTAGTATTCATCGACGACATTCTCATTTACTCCAAGAATGAGAAGGAGCACGAGGAACACTTGAGAATAGTTTTAGAAACGCTTAGAACTGAGAAACTTTACGCTAAATTCAGTAAGTGCGAGTTTTGGCTGAAGGAAGTGATGTTCCTTGGACATATAGTATCAGCAGAAGACATCAAAGTAGATCCTGCCAAGGTAGAGGCAGTACGCGATTGGAAATCGCCAACAAGTCCGAACAAAATTAGGAGTTTTTTAGGTTTAGCCGGCTATTATAGGAGATTCATCGATGGATTCTCAACAATTGCTAGACCTACGACGCAAATGCTACGGAAGGAAAACAAGTACAAATGGACAGACGAATGCGAGAAGAGTTCTCAGACACTTAAGGAGAAGTTAAGCACATCACCAGTGTTGGCTCTGCCAGAAGCGAATAAGGAATACGTGGTCTATATAGATGCTTCGAAGAACGGATTAGGTTGTGTATTGATGCAAGATGGAAAGGTGATAGCTTACGCTTCACGACAACTTCGACCTCATGAAGTTGAGTACCCAACCCACGACTTAGAACTAGCAGCCGTTGTGCATGCATTGAAAATTTGGAGACACCATCTCTATGGTGTTAGGATTGAGATTTTTACGGACCACAAGAGTTTGAAGTACTTTTTCGAGCAAAAGGAATTGAACATGAGGTAAAGACGATGGCTCGAACTAGCAAAGGATTATGATTGCGGTATCAATTACCATCCAGGAAAAGCAAATGTTGTAGCTGACGCGCTGAGTCGTAAGACTCCAACCAAGTTAGGATGTCTCTTTGTTGAGGAAGAAGCCCTTGTACGAGAATTTGAGAAAATGGACTTAGAAGTGCTCGATATACCTGAAACGATAATAAACCATATAGCAACACTCGTAGCTACACCAGACTTACGAGAAAGAATCATAAGTGCGTAGAGAAAGGACGAGTCAATTAAGAAACTTCGACTGAGAATAAGAACGGATAAACCGGACGGTTTTTCCGAAGCACCAGATAATGCGATTTTATTCGAATGGCAGACTTTGTATTCCTGAAGACGACAAATTGAAGAACGATATCATGAGTGCGGCTCACGATACGCCGTATACAGCACACCTAGGGAGTACGAAGATGTATCAAGATTTGAGAAAGAATTTCTGGTGGAACGGTTTGAAACGAGACGTCACCTCGTTTGTAGAAAGATGTTTGGCTTGTCAACAAGTGAAAGCTCTACACCAAAGACCATACGGATTGTTACAGCCATTAAGTATTCCAGCATGGAAGTGGGAAGATATAGTCATGAATTTTGTGACAGGTTTGCCCAAGACTAAAAGAGGAAATACTGCCATCTGGGTAGTTATCGATAGGCTCATAAAATCAGCTCACTTTTTACCAATCCCAATTACCTATGGATCAGAGAAGTTAGCTCAGTTGTATGTCCATGAATTGTATGTCTGCACGGGATACCGAAGTCAATAACATCCGATAGAGATGCCAAATTCACTTCGAGATTTTGGATCACTATGCAGAAGGAGTTAGGTCCGAACTTAACTTTAGTACCGCTTTTCACCCTCAGACAGATGGACAATCCGAGAGAACGATTCAGATACTCGTTGATATGTTAAGAACGGTAGTATTGAATAGAAGTGAGATTTGGGAAAAGATCTTGCCATTAGTCGAATTCGCGTACAACAATAGTGATCAAGCAACGATAGGAATGTCGCCTTATGAGGCATTGTATGGAAGGAAATGTAGGTCACCACTTTATTGGGATGAAGTAGGTGAAAAAAGAACCTAGGACCCGATGCGGTCAGTGAAATGATCGAGATCATTCAGCAGATTCGAGTTAGAATGAAAGAGGCCCAGAGCCGACAGAAGTCTTACGCCGACGATCGTCGAACCAATCTTAGCTTTGAAATTGGGGATAAGGTTTTCCTCAAGATTTCTCCGTCTAAAGGAATCATTAGATTCGGTGTTAAGGGTAAACTCAGACCAAGGTTTATAGGACCTTACGAGATTTTGGAAAGAATAGGACCTGTTGCTTATAGATTGGCCTTACCGCCAAGTCTAGGAAGTGTCCATAACGTGTTTCACGTATCTCAATTACGAAAGTATGTCTTTGACCCTAAGCACGTAATTAACCAGCAAGACGTTGTTCTTGAGTCCGACTTAAGTTATGAAAAGAAACCATTATCGATCTTGGATCGAAAGGAACAAGAGTTAAGAAATAAGTCGATACCTTTGGTTAAAGTGCTATGGAACCACCACGGGCAGGAAGAAGCCACGTGGGAACTCGAAGAAAAGATGAAAGAAAAGTACCCTTACCTTTTTGAAGAAGGTATGCAAATTTCGGGACGAAATTTCTTGTTAGAAAGGTAGGATGTAATACCCCGAATATTTCTTCCGTCGCTAAAATAAAAATTTAATTATTAATTAAGGCTTTGCACGCCTAAGTTAAGGAATTTCGATTCTTAGACTGATAGTGAAATCCGTTTCTAAAAATAAATTCCAGAAGTCGGTTGAGCGACTACTGTATTAGGGTTTTCGCGTCCGATAAAATTTTCGTTCGAAAACTCAGATCGAAAAACCGTCAGACTTTACATTCACTTTTTCTTCGATATGAGTTCACCGGAGAAAGTCAGTTTTTATTATTTTTCCGGGTGAATTTTGGACTATCTTATCCCGATTTTTCATCGGATTTCGGAAATCGAACTATGCTTTCCGAGTATGTGATTTATTTCTAATCTAGCGGTCAAATTAGATTTCGTCAAAAATGTAACCATTTAGGGTTTTAATTTCTCGATTTTATTATGCAGTGTCGGACCCGTAAAACGCGATATTTTGGCCTAAAAATCTAATCCTAACCGCCTATTAACAAGGTGAGTCATCACCTTGTTAGATTTTTATTACTTTACACAAATTCTATCATAACAGCTCATTATCTCCCTCATTTCTCTCCCACTATTACCGCCCCCCCTCTCATTTCTCTCTCTCTCTTTTGTTCTTCAAATCCTCCATTGTTAGTCATCTTCAAGCTTTCAAAGCTCCACAAGTTATTCGTCTACCGATCATTCTTAGTTCCGAATCCATAAACGACAAGGTAAGAACTTCCTCTACGGATTGAACCGAACAAACCTTCCTTCCCTCAAGTCTTGTTTTTTCGAAAATTTGGAGATAAAGTAAGGATGGTGATTCTATCTTTAATACATGTAGCATGCTTAGGAATGGATTTCATGGATAGAAATCATGAGGAAATCACCCTCCTAACTATTTTCTTATTACCGAAAATTTAGAAGATTTAGGGGTTTGGTGTTTAGTTCTATTTTTAGATGATTGATTAATGGATTTAGGTTCTATATGTTGATAGATTGATGCATGAATTATTTTAGAATTTTCTAAAAATAAAAATAAAAAGGTAAGAGATGAAGAAGTGAGGATTTGATGTAGTAATTGTTATGTTTTGTATGATATGATGATAAAAATGAGATGTAGTAAGTATGTGGATGAGTATATAATTTAATTGGAATTTTCTAAAAATAAAATAGAAATCGTAAGAGACGAAAACCCGACGATAAGATAAGATTTGATAATAATTTGAGTATGTGGTTTACGTATTAATGAATCTTGATAGTTGATGAACGATATTGGAAAGTTTGAGCAAAATCGGAGAACGTCGAATTTTTAGTAAGAGACGAAGAATCGTCGATAAGTCGAGATTAGATAATGATTTAGGATTATGATTTGAATATATGTTAATCTTGTTAGTTAATGATCGTAATTGGAAAATTTGAACGAATTCTAAGAAAGTTGGAATTTTGATAAGAGACGAAGAAACGAGTCTAAGTGTCGATAGAAAAGTCGAATAAGGAAATTAATCGGATATTAATGATTGATGTTGATAAATGAACGAGTTTGTAGTTGACGATATTTCCATCCGAGATATGAAATGATATAAGTTATAGTTTATGAACTAGAAGTTAGAAGTTTGAAATTGAAATGAAATTGATAAGTTTAATTGGTTAGTTGAAAGACGAGGAAATATACGTCGTGTTTTTAATCGAGAAATATGAAGGAGTTCGTCATGATAGAATGTACGTATTAACTGTCATGAGACTGTAATTTCGTGAGTTTAAAGGTTGTATAGCATTGAACGAACCTAGGGAATCGTGCGTCGAGTTTTACAAGCACCTAGGGTTTCACGCGGACTGTTTTGCGATACATTACGGAAACTGTCATAACTTTTAGCTCGCTTAACGAAATCGAGATCCGTAAATTGGAAAATAAACTAGACATCCGTAGCTTTCTTTTGGTATAAATTTCATCCCCTGTTTCGAAGGAATCTGTTCTGTATGAACTCCAGAACTTCTGCTCTGTGCAGAAACTTTCTTAAGTCTAAATTCTTAAGTTGAATCCTTTTTAAACTTCGTTCCTTGTGAACTTCTAAGTCGTTATAAGTTATTGACTCCCATTATTAACTGAACTAAGTGTTAAGAGAGGAACCAAGATAGTTTCTAAACGAGAATTGATCGAGTCTCGTTTTTTTGATAATCAAAAGAAAGTAGTTAAGTGCAAAGGCCTAAAAGTCTAAAACGAATTCGATTTCCTTTTTCTTTATTGTCTCGACCACTTATTAAAGTGTTATTATTTGCGTTCAAAGGAGGAAGTCGAGTTTAGAAGACAGGATGGAAGACAGAAGACGGAAACTTTAGTTGTTTTGTAAATCGCCTAAAGGTGGGCTTTTCTATATATCAAATCAAATGAGCGATGCTCGAAAATGTTTACTTATCTCTTTATAACTATGTTTTAAAGTGATTATCAAGGCATGAAAATATTTGTTTTATGTGAGTTCATTTGTGCCATTCTGAGTTAGCGACTGCTTTCCAGAAATTATGAGTTAGATACAATGGAGCTAACTAAATCGATCGTACTCTGAGTTAGTATACAAGGGGGACTTTCCAGAGTTTGTGTACATGGTAGCCGGTGTGTGTGCTACCCTATTGAGGGGTAGCCAGCCACGGTGAGAAATGTTTGGCAAATCGAACGTAACATCTGTCAGAAAAATGCTTGCAAGCTATATTGTGAAAAGTGAAAGAAAATGTTTAGTAGGCTTGGGTATTTGATGAAAAACCCCGATCCGCTATTTATCGAGATGTCTGATTTAATCTATACTTATGATATGTTTTCGACAATGTGCCCACTAAGTATGTTTATACTTAGCCCTGCATATGTTTTATAAAACGTGCAGGTTGAGTGTCGGAGCGGCGGAGGTTGAGTAAAGAGTTGTAGTTAGGAAGAAGAACTTGTGTCAAGCTTTACGCTTTCCACTGCCAATCTTTTGAGTTAATGTAAATCTATCTTTTGTCTAAGTCCCGTACAATGAACTTTGTTCCTTTTTGAATAACTTGTCGAGCGATCCTTCAAGGTCGACTCTCTTCCTTTTAATAAAACTTGTTCATAGTTATCAGTTGTCGTTTAATCATTGTCTGTTTATTTATTTATCCCCCTTCTTTCCCGCTTCTTTAATCCAATCCCTGGTCGCACCCTGGCTTTGCCGTCCCTCGGGATTTAGGGTTGTGACAGTTCAGGTTCCTATGCTGCTTGCTATTCATTTGTTGTGACACAGCTATTAGAAGGAGACGTTGGAGCGGCGATGGGTTGAGAGGTTGTGGCCAGCGAAGGAGGAATAGATGAGGGTGTTGTAGTTGGTGAAGATGGAAGTAATTAGAAGGCAAAGAATATGTATTTGCTGAAAAGGGAAATGATCTCGATGCTACACGTGGCTGAATGGATGAAGAGTAAGAGAGAAGGAGTCGCGTTCCTTATACAAACACGCTATATCATTTAATTATTTTGTTTGTTTAGAAATTTCTATTTTTGCTGTTGCAAGTTGTATTCAGTTAGGGAGGGGACCACTTTTCCTTATATGGTCACCTATCACGCAAATGTGGAGTATGAGAAATGAAATCACAAAACTTCTTCCTCAAACTTTCTTCTATTCTCTTCCCCTTTCTAATTCTTTGATTATCCTTTACATTTTCCAGTACCATTATACAAAAAATAGAAAAATAGTTCGTGGGTTCGCTACAATTGGTATCTAGACCCAGATTTTGCTCAATTTTCGACAAAATTCTGGGCTGAATCATGGCTGAAAACACCCGTTTGAAGGAGCTCCTAGAAACGCAAAAGAAATTTGATCAGATCCTGCAAACAGAAACAATGAAGAGAACTGTAGCTGAGGAAAAATTTCATGAACACATGCAATCGATTGATCGAAAGGTGGAGGAGAAGATCTCTAGCATTGATGCTAAATGTGACCACCTAACAAAACTCATGGCTGATGTTCAACTACAACTGTTGAACATGAACAAATCTGATGGCAAGGAGACTGGATCTATTATGGGTAAACCTCCTAAATTCTCTCGTTTTGCTAGAACCCCTGTATCTGCTACTGGATCCGCTTCTGGTGCTTATAAGTCTAAATTCAAGTCTGAATCTGGTCAAGCTGGACATGGAAATTCTCATCATAGGGTAGATTTTCCTAGTTTTGATGGATCTAACCCTAGATCTTAGATTATCAAGTGTAATACTTATTTTCAACTTACTTCTGCTATTAGTGATGAACAAATGGTTCAGTTAGCCATTCATCACTTTGAGGGGAGAGCTCTACAGTGATTTCAAAACTTTGGCTATGAAAACATTTTGAATATTACTTGGGAACAATTTCTAGAAGTAATAGCTGCGAGGTTTGATGATATCAGTGATGCTAAGATTATTATGGAGTTCAAAAACCTCAAGAAGACTGGGACTTATACTCAGTATGTTGAGAAGTTTGAGGAATTAAGAGCCTGCTTGATGCTGAGTAGTGATATGGAATATTCTGAGGACTATTTTGTAGCCTGTTTTATCAGTGGGTTGGTAGAGGAGATGCAGAGTTTTCTGATGTTATTTAGACCTCAGACACTACAAGATGCTGTGGAGATTGGGCATACACAGGTTCAGACCTTGGATGCTTTGGCTAAAAGAGTGGTGAGGCCAGCAACTAAAGTTTTCACTAACTCCAACACTTATAAGAGGCAAGAAGGGACTGCTGTTCACAAACCAAATACCCCACAGAGCACCGAAGTTCCTATTAAGTTGTTGACTAGTGCAGAAATGGCAACTAGGAGGGAGAAAGGGTTATGCTACAATTGTGATGATCCCTATGTATTTAGGCATAAATGCAGGCATAAGGTGTTCTATATAGAGATGACTGAGGAGCAGGAGTTGACACACATTCAACATGATCCAGAATATGTTGAATTGTTGCTACCAGACAATGAACCTATACCAGAATTAGAGGTGTCTGTGAATGCTATTACTAGAACTTGTGGTAACAAAACCATGAGAATAGTAGGAGAAGTAAAGGGGCACAGAGTGAATATCCTGGTTGACACTGGAAGTTCTCTAAGCTTTATCAGGAAAAGTATTGTTGAAGCTTTGCAGTGCAAAGTTGAGGAAGATTCACCCCTGTTGGTGAAAGTATCTAATGGGCAGAAGTTAATCAGCAATCAAGTAGTCAAGGATTTTGTTTGGGAGGTGCAAGGCCATGAGTTTACCTACTCTCTGCGGTTACTAGAGCATGAAGACTATGGCATTATTCTTGGCAGTGATTGGTTGGAACACTGTACTCCTATATTTTTGGACTATAAAAAAGTTACATGCACAGTTCATGTGGGTGGAAAAAGGATCAGGATGCAGGCTATTACCAAAACTACAGACTGCCAAGTAATTTCCAGCCATGCTTTGCGTTCTTTGATTCACAAAAATCTATCAGAAGTTGAGGAGATGTACCTTATTGCTCCTGCACACATGAGTGCTATCCAAGCTGCAGATGAGTCTTCACGAGATTCTGAGTTGGATTCTATTTTGGAGGAGTACAAGGATGTTTTCTCAGCACCTCAAGGGTTGCCACCTGCAAGAGGAGTTGAACATCACATAACTTTAAAACCACAGAGTGTGCCTAAACAGCAACACCCTTACAGATCTTCACACCATCACAAGGGAGAAATTGAGAGAACTGTGGGTGAACTGCTTAGATATGGGGTGGGAGCTGTGTTGATGCAGAACAACAAACCTATAGCTTATATGAGCAAGATTTTGTGTCCTAAGAATCAGGCTCTGTCAATCTATGAGAGGGAATTTTTAGCTGTGGTGATGGCTGTCCAGAAGTGGAAAACCTATTTACAGGGACATAAGTTTATTATCAAGACAGATCAGCAAGCTTTGAAACACTTGTTGGACCAGAAATCAATCAATCCAGTACAACAGAAATGGCTAACTAAGTTGTTGGGCTTTACTTTTGAAATTCAGTACACTAAAGGGTGTGATAACAAGGTAGCTGATGCACTATCCAGGTGTGAGCCTGTTGTTGAAGAGTGTGCTGCTATTTCAGTGGTCACACCACTGTGGGTTCAACAGATTCTGGAAAGCTACAAGGATGATGCTCAAATTATTCAAATTCTTGATGCTAAAGCTACTGATCCTACAACTTTTGGCAAGTGTATCTTGCAGGCTGGTTTGCTTAAGTACAAAGACAGGATGGTGGTGGGTTCTGATGCTAAACTTAGGCAAACAGTCATAGCTGAAATGCACAACACTGCCTATGGGGGCCATTCTGGGATTCTTGGCACCTATATGAGATTAAGGGGATATTTTTACTGGCCAAAGATGAAGGAAGATGTGACTGCTTGGGTGAAGAGTTGTGATGTTTGCCAAAGGAATAAGTCTGATGTGGGTGCCTATCCAGGGTTGCTACAACCATTGCCTATTTCTAAAAAAGCTTGGACTGAGATTTCAATGGATTTTGTGGAAGGGTTACCCAAATCCTTTGGGAAAGACGCTATCTTGGTGATTATTGACAGGTTCACTAAGTATGGGCATTTTGTGGCTCTTTCTCACCCCTTTACAGCTCAATCTGTTGCCAAGCTATTTTTGGATTCAGTCTATAAACTACATGGACCTCTTGAGGTTATTATTTCAGACAGGGACAAGATTTTTACAAGTCAATTATGGAAGGAGCTTTTCAAACTAATGGGTACGAAGTTGGCACTCTCTACTGCTTACCACCCGCAAACTGATGGTCAGACAGAGCGCCTGAATCAGTGTGTGGAGAACTACCTACACTGTATGGTGAGTTCTAATCCCAAGCAGTGGTACAAATGGCTGTCCCTCGCAGAATATTGGTACAATACCAATTTCCATACTGGATTGAAGAGCACTCCCTTCCAGGCGTTATATGGTTTTCCTCCTAATCAGCTAGGGATGGGATCCTATACTGACACTGCAAATGCCGAGGTGATGCAATCCAAGATTGAAGATCTGAAGAATTTATTTTATTTTATTTTAATTTTCATTTTTTATTATTGTAGGCCAAAAATAAGGCTTTATTTTAGTTATTTTGATAATATTATATTTGATTAGGATAAGGATTGGTTTCCTTATTAGATTAGGATTTGTTTCCTTATTGTTCAAGGAATTGTTTCCTTACTAGATTAGGATTATGTTTCTTTTTAATCAAGGAATTGTTTTTCCTTATTATATTAGGACTCTATTGTATTCCACCCATATAAATAGGTCCAGTAGGATATGGATTAAGTAACGATTTGATGAATAATATTTTGTGAGTTTATCTCCTTCAGTTCGTTCACCGGACTAGCGGATTGGCAGCATGCCACCGTAATGTTCATATCGACGTATCGGCGAGTCAACCATTCCTCGTCCGTGTGTCATTCATCGTCCCCGAGTTGCTGTGTCGTCCTATCGTTGGGTTTTAGGAATTTATTTTCCTAATTCACTTGTGAGAAACAGATACAGAGGTTTTGGGATACTCCATCTTTATCCGGTTCGGTTCAGATTTGGTCTTGGGTGTATACTATTCACGTCGGCGTCTGCAACTCCGGCGAGAATCGTATCACGAGGCTAATGAGGTAATTGAGGAGCGCAGGAAGTTAACTCAGCAGTTGAAGGAAAATCTAGTGGAAGCTAAGAGTCGAATGAAGTTATATGTTGATCAGCATCGACAAGATCAAAACTTTGAAGTGGGAGACCAAGTCTATTTAAAACTCCAACCCTACAGGCAGAATTCAGTATCTCTACGCCGGAACCTTAAACTATCTGCTCGCTATTATGGACCTTTCACAGTGTTGCAGAAGGTGGGTACTGTAGCTTACCGGTTAGATCTACCCGAGACATACCTCATTCACCCTATTTTTCATGTATCTTTCCTAAAGAAGTGTATTGGGAAAGAAATCGTACATGTTCCAGATCTTCCTATCGTCGATGACAACGGATCTGTTCTGGTCAGTCTGCTTGCTGTGCTCAATCGCCGTACAGAGACACGTAAGGCGTCGCCTTTCCTCAATTTTTGGTGCAGTGGCAACACCAGTCGCCGGATCTGGCCACATGGGAAGATGAGGCATATATTCGCCGCTGCTTTCCAACCTTCGATCCTCGCGGTCAAGGATCTTCTCAGGCAGGGGGTATTGTTGTGACACAGCTATTAGAAGGAGACGTCGGAGCGGCGATGGGTGGAGAGGTTGTGGCCGGCGAAGGAGGAATAGATGGGGGTGTTGTAGTTGGTGAAGATGGGAGTGAGAAAGAAGGCAAAGAATATGTATTTGCTGAAAAGGGAAATGATCTCGATGCTACACGTGGCTGAATAGATAAAGAGCAAGAGAGAAGGAGTCGCGTTCCTTATACAAACACGCTGTATCATTTAATTATTTTGTTTGTTTAGCAATTTCTATTTTTGCTGTTGCAAGTTGTATTTAGTTAGGGAGGGGACCACTTTTTCTTATATGGTCACCTATCACGCAAATGTGGAGTATGAGAAATGAAATCACAAAACTTCTTCCCCAAACTTTCTTCTATTCTCTCTCCCTTTCTAATTTTTTGATTATCCTTTACATTTTCCAGTACCATTATCTAAAAAATACAAAAATAGTTCGTGGGTTCGCTACATCATTCTTACATATATATATATATATATATATTTTTATCTTTTCATGGATTTAGTTTGTGGAGTAAATGTATAGTTTTACTGTGTAGTTGATTTAAAGCTAGTATTTATGGATGACCAGGTATCTAGATTCTGGTTATAAGCTGTGAAGTGTCTATTGCATCGTCTTCATCATGTAAGAGAATATTTGAGTTAATTTTGACTTTTAATTTCTCTTTCATCGAGAGAGGTCTGTTGCTTAAGGTCTTAAAGGTTACTGGTGTCTGGTATTAGTGAATCAATTTATGATGTTTTAGCTGAGGGAACATTTCCAAAAGTTAATTTTTTTCATGAAAACAATTAAGATATGGCTTTGCCTTATATAGATTTCATTGAGATGTCATTTGCTAATATCACTACTATATGCTAGCTTTTATAGTTGTAAACAGAACATGCTTCTACTATTATCTCCTGCATGTATATGATGTAATTTCAAGGGACAATAGCTTTGGAGAAGGCTGCCATGTCGGATGAGCATTTTGCTAAGATAAAGTAATATCTTTAGATGACGAGACCACGACAAGTTATCTCTTACTTACAATAAACATGACTAGGATGAACAACCTGCAAATCTTTCTCCATAGGTTATTAATTCTTTTAACTATCCATGACTTAGTCTTAGCATACGATCATACTATATGTTGATAACACTTCCTAACATTCTCTAATGTTCTTGATTTTGTAGGTTTCTCGAAAATATACAGTTCAGGTTTATAATAATGTGATGTTCTAATCTCAAACCGCTTGGCATCTTATTTATCTTTGGATAATATTATCATGTTATTATGCTTGTTCTGTTTCAAAATTAACATTTGTTGGGTGGAAATGTTAGAGATCTATCTTAAACTAGATCCCACTATATGTTGCTATCTTAAAGCAATCCGATAATCCCAGTATAACTTCTGGGCAGATTTATTTTCTTGGAAAATAAAGAATGAGAAGTACTGAAACGTACCTCATGGATACCTCTGTGATTTTCAGGTAAGGTGATTATATTGATCGATTGTGGTAGAGCGTATGGTCATATTTATGTCTTTTTAATAGTCATTTCAATTAAAACTAAGTTCTATCTATTTTCAGGTATATATGATTATATTGATCGATTGGCTTCTTATGCATCGAAAGATGCTCGTGGCTTGCTTAAGGTTGCAGTAAGGGATCCAAATTCCGTTGTCTTCCTAGAAAATGACTTGTTGTAAGTATTATTATTTGGTGCTTATGATTTTGGTGTGATCTTGCTAATATCTATTTTTGTTGGAGAATTAATTATATATTCATGTATGTTAAATCATTTTCTATTTCAATTGAAGCCCTCATCTCCAGTTTTTCTTTTCCTATTGGGAAAGCCAAGGTACAATACGTTCCACTTGAATTCTTATTCTTACTATTGGCTGCATAATGATTACTTATTCATAGTTATTTAATCTTCTGCTACACGACTAATTTGTGCTGCAATTTGTGGCTAATTTTAGGTTGTTTTTTTATTGATCTGTTTGCATGCTCATGATAATTTAGTGTTATGCCGTTTCCAGCTGGGATTCGATTCTTATTCCAGGAGATTTAATCAGCCTTCAATTTTAATAAAAAGTTCCGATTTTGGTTAGATTTGTTTCTGATAATTTTAATGGCCATCCCTTTTAAGTTTTTTTATTTGTAAAGAAAGTTTTGAGATAGAGTTGGGTGTTGATTATGCTAAGTCGGTGTATGTTAATGAATTGCTATATATTAATTCATATCGACTGTTTCGTTCACTGATGCAGCTCGTCAGCTTGACGAAATCGTGGATGAACTGTTGGAGCTTAGCTTGGTCTCGGTTAAGAATTTATGACAAATTGACATTTTTATTATTATTAGTTTTCAATCAATTCATATAACCTATTTCCCCCTGAACTAGAAGTTCATGTAAATAAGCTCTTTTTATTCTACTGTTTGTACGAATTTACTTTTGGCAGTAACATTAATGAATTACCTATTAATTATGCATTTATGTGATGTGCAGTTCACAGAGGGCATGGGTATAGGGTGTTAATTTTTTTTTAGTTTTTTTATTTACCTAATAGGATGCTCATGAGCGTCCTTAAATGAGTTGTCAAAACCGTCCCAGAATAGGACACTCGCATGCGTCCTATTACGGATATTGTGACACACACAAATAGGACGCTCACAGGAAGCGACTTATACCACCGAGCGTCCTATTATATCACATATTAGGACGCTTACGAGCGTCCTATTAAGGCAATTTTGTTGTAGTGCCTACTCGCATTTCGTGTTTCATTCTCTACTCTATCCATTGGTTGAACGACATGTGGCATTGATTAGGGTTTATTCCACTCAAATAAGGTATATAATTATATTCAAATCGCCAAATGTCAAAAATCCGATGAATGAAATACAGGATAAAACACAATAGGGAGTAGAAGATCTGAATTGGTCGCATGGGGTGCGGCATGTCTCGTATAAGTTTTTGCGTTCATTTATTTATATAAGAGTTTGAATCACCATCTATTACCGTTGTTTAATTTTGGTCCAACTTTTGGGATCTTAGCTCCATGGACCCGTGTTTGCAAATGAAACCTGGAAGAATGGGTAAATATGATGTTCATGTTCTAATGTTGGATTGTGATGGTCCCGATACGAGTTCTGGTGTATGGGGGGGGGATACACCAGTTAAGAATTTTAAAAACAACCCCCTGAAAATTATCACTACTTAGTAATACGACTCAGCTGGAATCACAACTGAGTAAGGATACTCAGCTGGAAGTGAAGTGCAGTGCGGAATGTGGTGGAAAATAACAACTCGTATAAACTCAACTCACACTCAGATGCAAGGTCGGTCAATAACCAAGACAGTTGATATGTAAAGATGCAGTTTTGTATGTTGGTTAGTTGGTCAGTTGAATATGCAATAATAAATAACTGAACTGAAAACACAAACACACAAGGATTTACGTGGTTCAGAGATAACTCATACGTCCACGGGGAGTTGTGAGTCCACACAACTCAGTCCAAGTTCTTCTGGACAAAAACCACAAAGCTTACGCAGGCTTTGCAACCGTTAAGATAAGTTTACGGGTACTTATCAACCTTACAGATAAGTTTACAGGTACTTATCAACCTATCTACTCAATTCCGGGAAGAGTAGGGTCCTAACAACCTTTTTAGGGGTGTGTGTGAAGGGTGAGTTTTCCAACTACTAGCTCAAACAAGAAGTGAGCTAGGATCTAACAGTCTATGAACTCTCAGCTAGTGATGTTCTCAAGGTTGGATCGAAAAATACCAAGACAGAATCTTACACTCTAGGAACTCTCAACTAGTGATGTTCTTAGAGATTGATTTCAGTTATGCTCTTTTGCGATATGAACTCTCAACTAGTGATGTTCGCTCGTCTAACTCTTTGCTCTTGTCTGTCTTCTCTGTCTTGTCTTCTTGGTGAATGAATGAATGCCTCTATTTATAGGCGGAGAGAATCAACTAGCCGTTGGAAGAGCCGTTGATCTCTGTTCTTGTGAAAGCGATGGCTTGTCTCTCATCTCTGCAGACTTTCTGGATTTGGCAACTGTGAGCTTCTGCTTTCCAACTGAGACAACCTTGTGTTGGGCCAAATGAGGTAATGACAGAGAGTCAAACCTTCACGCGACTTCCTTATTTGAATTTCAAATCTCAACATTAGTTTTTCAACAATGGTTAGTCAGTTGAGAAGTTTGATTTTCATCTGAGTTATCTTCAGTTGATGTTCTATCTGACTGCTATCTTCATCTGTCTGAATAGGAACAGTTGAACTCTCAGCTGACTTGAACTTCAAGTTGTCGATCTTATCGGTTTGAGTCCTTCAACTGATGTTCTGAATCTTGAACGCTCAACTGTCGATCTTGATGTTCTGAATCTTGAACGCTCAGTTGTCTTTCTGATGTTCTGAATCTGATCAGTTGGCTCGAACGCTTAGATGACTTTCTTCCATCTAATGTTCTGTATCTTGAACGCTCAGTTGTCCTTCTTATAACTTCTCCCTTTAAACTCTCAGATGTCTTTCTTACATCTTCCCCTTTGAACGCTCATCTGATGTTCTATCTTTTGAACGCTCAGTTGATGTTCGTACATCTGATGTTCTATATCTGAGTGAAGCCTTGTTGCCGTCTTTAGCTGGAGTCCTGTAAAGATAAAATCTCAACATTGCTCAAACAGCGAGCCTAAATGCTAACAATAGGATATGGCAACATCTACTCGGTTGGGGTCAGTTGGTTTTGGAATCAATCAAAACTTTACTTAAATTTCCCAATAATTTCCCCTTTTTGATGATGCCAAAACCCTTATAAAACCCTTACAGATCAAACTGATCTAAACCCTACTGACCTATCTAAAATCTCAGCTGAAATTCTAGATAGTCTATAAAATTAAAACATCAAAGGGTTAGCACAGTTATAACATGGTATTGAAATAACTTTGCGATTCAGAGCTTGGACAACTAGAGATTGTACGTCAAGTTAAATGATAACTGATGAAAGTTTTCATTACAACTGATGGTTACAAAGTAAGCACAAAAGTCAAAAGTTACATCAGTTGCTCAAAAACTTCTAACTCGGCTAATATTTAAGCCCATACTTCCCAAAAATTCTGACAAAAATATCTCTTTTAGCATCTAACTCTTTAGAGATATCAACTCTGTGTTCCCGAAAAACTTATCTTGCTTCAGCTACTATCTTCTGTCGGTTGGGGTTTCGAGAGTCTGGGAGGAATGGAGGAAGGTAGGTAACTTTCTGAGGGACTGAGACTGTGTTCATATCCAGTTTTGCATCTATCATTGCTCGCTTGAACTGGCTGAACATGCCCGGGTCCCCAGAGTGTAGCTCGGTCAGCGTTTCCTTGAAGGCTTTCCTTCCATCCTCAGTTATGTATACCTTTCTGTAGTAAAAATTATTCACGAACTCCTGCTTGAATGATTCCCAGTCTTCATTCCACTCGGCTGGCATCCACTTGTCCACGTGCCTGAACCGACTTTGAAGTTTTATCTTTCCTGGCAGTCTCTGTTGTTGCAGCCTCGCTTCAGCCTTTACTTGATGTTTTTCTATTCGGCGTCGGCTGCGGGAGGCAACATTCCTGTCCAGGTTCTTGGTGATCTTGGTCAGCTCCTCTTCAAACTGGTTGACTCTTCTCGCTTGGCTGGTAGCAAACTTTTTGATCCAGCTAGGATTCATGTAGTCTTTCTCTGCAACATCC
The DNA here is from genome assembly GCA_029490685.1 of Schizonepeta tenuifolia. Taxonomy (NCBI): domain Eukaryota; kingdom Viridiplantae; phylum Streptophyta; class Magnoliopsida; order Lamiales; family Lamiaceae; genus Schizonepeta; species Schizonepeta tenuifolia. The sequence goes on along the minus strand of CM055958.1, from coordinate 45,601,969 downwards.
ATAGCCTTAGCAGCAGCAATACACTCTTCGATTGTAATACCGTCGAGTTCCGCATCAAGCTCGGCTGCGATCTCGGCTATGGAGTTGTAGGAAACTCCATACTGCTCGGCCTGGTCCAAGTCCTTAGCCATTTCAGCTCTGCCGACGTCGGTTGGCTTAGAAGTGGACTTCTTCTTGTGAACTGTCTGCTTATTCGGCTGAGATTTTGCAGCTGGAATCTCTTCCTCAGCCTGGGTCTCATCTTCCCCCTGCATCTCAACTTCCCCCTGCAACTCCTCTTCCCCCTTTTTGGCATCAGCAACAAGGCTTGCGACTGAGCCATCCAGAGAGGTGAGTTGTTGTTCAGCTTGTTGGATGCGGTTGAAGAGCTCATCGACCGCGCACTCTACTTCAACCTTCTTCGCCAGGTCAGTGTCAAGATGCTCTTGCTCGGCTTTCTTCAGAGTAGCGAGGTTTTCATTGACCTCGATTTGGAAAGTAACGAACTCAGCCCATCGCGACTCGAACTGAGCATCCCATTCTTCATCTTGAGTCTGTTGGGATTTGGCGAGGTTGGAATCAGTTATAGACTTGAACACGTTCAGATCGGATTTGATCCCATGAACGGTTGTCCTCAGTGGGTTGATGTCTTGGCTGGTTGATGTTGAGAATTCGTCCAGCTTTATCTTCAGTGAAACATTCTCCTCTTGTAGCTTCCTATTCTTCTCTTCCTGTGCTTCCAACATCCTCATCTGATCTTCTTTGTTGTGGTTGAAGTTGGCAAGCATCTCCTTCCTCAGTTGGTTCACCCTCTCAGCGATCAGCTCGCATAATTCTTCAGAGAAGGGCGCTGGCTGATCAGCTGGAGCTTGGTGTTCAGTTTGTGCTGGCTGGTCAACTATAACCATGGCTTGACGGTTGGCCAGGTACAGTTGAAGCTCTTCTTCTTCCTTCTTGGCTGCTGCGGCGGCTGCGTCCAGGTCATCAATGAACTCAGCCGACTTAACAAGCATGTTGTCAAGGAAGGCAACATAGACTTGTTCAGCCGTCTCCCTTGTATCTCTACCTTCTGCCTTGCTGAGGTCCAGACGACGCGTCAGCAGTGCCACCTTGTTGTTGTAGGCAACCTCCAGGTTGGTGTAGTTGAAGTAATCCCTGATGCGCGACTCATCGGCTTTGAGCTGGTCCCAACTGTGTATGCGGATGGTGTCTTCCTTGACATACCAGTGGCTGAAGATTATGCTGAACTGATACTGCAGCTCAGTTCCGAGAGTGGCAAAAATCGGCATGTCGCGCGCTTCTGGGAACATTCCAATCAGTTTTTGAAAACAGTAGGCCAGCTTGCCTTCATGTTCTTGTGCGACAGCCTGACGATCAGCTTCGTCATCGATGGGGGAGGGAGATAGATTCTCGTATGGTATCGGTTCAAGAGTTTCATCAACGTTAGCCAAAGAAGTGGTCTCAACGTTGGCATCGAGCTGGGAGCTCGGAATTTCGGACTCTGTGGGGATGTTGGTATCAATAGGTTCATCAACATTGGCTGAAAGAGTGGTCTCAATGTTGGCATCGAGCGGTGAGCTCAGAATTTCTGGTTGTGAGTCGGTTGAGAGAGTCTCTTGGGGCGGTACGGCATCAGCTCCTGCCGTGGGGGAGGAATGTCTTCGGTTTCCTCAGAGGAGGAAGAAGCATCCGAGGAGATGGTTGGCTCATCAGCTGGTTCAGTTTCCACCCCTTCCATCACGTCTCTGTGAGGAACAACCTCGAAGGCAGCCTCGTCAACTGAGTGACTCGACTCAGATGGCTCCTCAGCTGGTGTCTCCTCAGCTGGTGCGTCCTCAGCTGGCACATCCTCAGCTGGTGCGGCAACCGACTTCTTCTTGATACGCAGCCTCATCTTCTTCTTGGCTGGTTCTTCAGCTTTCTCCTTCTCTGACTCAGCTCTTTGTCGGCGTGCAGCTGTTGGTTTTTCTTTGCGGCCGGCAGCTGGGGGCAGCTCCTCAGCCGTGTCTTGTTCTTCAGTTGTTTTCACAGCTTCCCTCTTCTCCTTGGGAGTATAAACACTCCTAACCACATCTTGAGCTTTCTTGGCGGTTGGGAAGAGCATCAGTCTCTTCACCGGGGTCTCCTCGCAGTCATCCCAGACATGTTCTGATCCTTAGTGGCGAACAGGATCAAGGCAGAAATTTTACAACCGAAGTTGAGAGTTCCCTTGACACTCAACAACTTCTCTCCAGATTCGGTTGTCGTTTCGGAGATCTTCTGCCTCTCCAGTGTCAACTGGTGTTCGAAATAATTGAACCAGTTGATGTTGTATTTATGCTTGTGCTCCAAAGCAATCAGTTGCTTGAGCTTCGGTCGACTGATGTCTCCAAAGGCTCCGCTGTAACCGAACACAACCTTGGATACAACATCAAACAGGAGTCGATGTTCTGGCTTCAACTTGGTTCGCTGCATATTGCTCCTCAGTTTTTCTAGAGTGATGAGAGCACTCTCCAGAAACTCATCGACTTCTGCATCGGTGATGTTGTCGATGGTGTCTATGGCGGAATGATTTGGTGGGATGATTTGGCGTAGAATGTCGGAAACTGCAATGGGGACGGTGACTCGGCGAATCGTTCTGGCCGGAACGTCACGTTGACGACAAGAAACCTCTATAACTATGCCATCTCTGCTGTCAATGGGAGACTGCAAGTTCAGGTAGAATTCTCCGACTTGTCGCCTGAGAAGATGAGAGGGGAAGAGTGTCGCCCAGTTCAGGAGGCCGTTCTCCCTAAAAAGTTCGACGAGGGGAGACAATACTGGCATTTCCAGTTCCTCTTCCGACAGAATCTGCTCGAAATGAATCTTGGAGAGCAGCATGTCGAAAGATTCCTCATAGGATGTGGGGACTAGGGAAGGTCCGGAGGATGCCATCTTTTTTCCTTTTGGTGCCATTTAATGTTCTGTGAAGATTATATATATATAGAGAAAAACTTGCAGAAAATGGTGAGACAAAAACGAAGACGAAGATGAACAGTTACTGCAGATAATCACAAATGTAGAAGGTAAGAGATCACTTCCTGATTTTCCGCCTTTTATAGGTTAGTGGCTTGGTTGAAATCGACGGCTAGGGTTGAATGGCGCTAATCCATCAACGACTGAGATCTCGCGACTGTTGACTAGCTTTGACTGTCGTCATAATCCGAGTTTCAACCAGCGCGTGAGAAGGTGAACTGTTTTTCATGTCAGCCCAGTCGCACTATAAAGTAGGGCTATTGATGTTCAGCCGTACTTTACATTAAATGCGCTATGTTGGCTATTTTAATCTAACTGACATGCTCAGGAATGTTTGAATTTATTTCAAACATTCTCGTTTAAGACACAAACACCTTCAGCCATAAATGATACCTGCCAGCTGATGTCGGAATCAGTTGTGTAATACCTCCCAGTTGATGTCGGAATCAGCTGTGTTCCAATGTTGCGGCATACCATCAGCTGACTCGAGTTTGTCTATTCAGCTGACGTCTGATGTCTTCGGTTGGCGTTCCGCATCTGATGACTTCGGTTGGCGATCTGCATCTGATGTCTTCGGTTGGTGATCCACATCTGAGATTCTCCCTTCATCTGAGCTTCCCCCTCAGATGGATATCTATCTCTTCACCTCGACTGGTTCCTCATCTGATGGATCTAACAATCCAAGGAGATCACATAACATCTTGAACCGCACTTCGGCTAGAGGTTTGGTGAAGATATTGGCTCTCTGAATCTCAGTTGGAATCTTCTCCATGGAAACATCCTTTTTCTCAATATGATCTCGGATAAAATGATGTCGGATGTCGATGTGCTTTGTTCGAGAATGGTGAACAGGATTCAAAGAGATAGCAATGGCACTTCAGCTATCACAATGAATGGGAACCTATCTAGTTGCAACTTCATAATCTCTCAGCTGTTGCTTGAGCCACAACACTTGCATGCAACAGCTACCGACAACCATGTATTCCGACTCGGTTGTAGAAGTAGCAACACATGCTTGTTTCTTGGAGAACCATGAAACTAGCTTGCTTCCCATGAACTGACAGTGTCCAGATGTGGACTTCCTGTCCAACCGATCTCCGGCTAGATCCGCATCTGAGTATCCGGTCAGTTGAATATTGTCGTCAGTTGGATACCACAACCCAACATTAACAGTGCCCTTCAGATACTTAATGATGTTCTTTGCTGCCAACATGTGTGCTTCCTTTGGTTGAACTTGGAACCGAGCACACACTCCAACCGCGTAAGATATGTCTGGCCGATTGGCGGTTAGATATAGCAAAGAACCGATAATCCCTCTATACTTACTGGCATCCACGAGCTTTCCCTCAGCTCCGGGTTTAATCTTCCAGTTAGTATTCATTGGGATCCTTGTGGTTTTACTTGTCTGCAATCCGAACTTGGCGATGAGCTCCTCTGTATATTTGGACTGATTGATGAAAATCCCATCTGGTGACTGCTTCACTTGTAGTCCAAGAAAATAGTTCATCTCACCCATCATTGACATCTTGAATTTCTCCTTCATAAGAGTTGAGAATTTCTGGCACAGGTCCTCCGACTTGGAACCGAATATGATGTCGTCAACATAGATTTGCACAACAAGTATATCTTCTCCAACTTTTATGGTGAACAGTGTTTTGTCAACTGACCCTCATTTGAACCCCGAGGTCAGAAGAAAACCACATAAAGTGTCATACCAAGCCCTAGGTGCTTGCTTTAATCCATAGATCGCTTTCTTCAACTTATACACTCTTCCATCTCCAGTCTCAAAACCGGGAGGCTATTCAACATAAACATCTTCCTCAATATCACCGTTGAGGAAGGCACACTTCACATCCATCTGATCAACCTTGAACTTGTGAAATGCGGCATAGGCTAGAAATATTCGGATGGCTTCCAACCTTGCAACAGGCGCGAAGGAGTCCTCAAAATCAATTCCTTCTTGTTGGCAATATCCCTGAGCTACCAACCTTGCCTTATTCCTAACGATGAATCCAATGGTGTCTCTCTTGTTTTTGAAAATCCATTTTAATCCAATAACTTTGACACCATTTGGTCTTTCTACCAACTCCCATACACAGTTGCGTAGAAATTCATTCAGTTCTTCTTGCATGGCTGTTGTCCAGTGAACACAGTTGAGAGCTTCTACAACATTCTTCGGTTCTGGCACATCAGCTACAAAGCAAGAAATCATGGCAACATCTCCAGCTTGTTCGAACTCTTCCAGAACTGCCAACTCCTCAGCATATTGAGCGTAAGTGTTGGAATCTTTCTCGGTTGAATCTGGATTTGCAACTCTGCTCCTTGTACGCACACCTTCGGTTGGATCTCCGATGATGTTGTCCGTGGAATGATCTTCATACCATCTCATGTTGCGTCTTCCTTCTTCTTCCAACAGTGGCTGTTCTGAGATTTCAACTGATGGGATATCCTGAGCTGTGGGAGATGCTGGGATCTTCAGAACTAGTGATTTGTCAGTTGTTGAATCTGGATCCTCAACATTGATAATATTTTGAACTGAGCTCGGTTGGGCATCAGATGCTGATGCAGTTGGAGAAACATCAGCTGAAGTTCCCCCTTGAGATGAGCTGGGGTCCTCACATTCATCTTCAGAGGAACAGGGATCATCATCCTCAGTTGCCCATACTAATGGTTCAGCTAGATTCTTTTGCCTTAGAATCTGCGATCTGGTGAGAACTGGTGGAACATGTGGATCAGCTTGTTGTCCTTTAGCCTGTTCCCTGCACTCAAAAGTAGATTCATCAAAACTAACATGAGGTGTTATCTCCACAACACGAGAGCTATTGTTGAAAACTCTATAAGCCTTGATCCGAGCGGTATATCCGAGAAATATGCCTTTCGAAGCCTTGGCATCAAAAGTTTTCAACTGAGTCTTCCCATTGTTGTGAATATAACACTTAGAACCAAAAACGCAAAAATAAGAAATATCAGGCTTCCTGCGTCTCCATAGCTCATGTGGAGTCTTTCCCAACCGCTTGGTTAGAAGAGACCTGTTCTGGGTGTAGCAAGCTGTGTTGATTGCCTCAGCCCAAAATCTCTTTGGCAGAGCTGAGCTTGTCAACATGGATGTAGCTGCATCCTTCAGCGTTCGGTTCCTTCGCTCGGCTACTCCATTCTATTGTGGAGTACGCGCAGCCGATGTTTGATGAGTAATTCCGTGCTTCTCACAGTACTTGATGATGGTTTCATTTAGGAACTTGGTTCCACGGTCAGATCGGATAGAAATGATTTTCAGCTCTTGTTGGTTCGATATCCGACCCATCAACTTGGGTAGCTCATCTCGGATTTCACTCTTGTGTCGCATGAAAATGGTCCACGTGTACCTAGAAAAATCATCGGTAACAACAAGAGTATACTCGTTACCATTCATGCTTTTTGGTGTAATTGGCTCGAAGAGATCCATATGGATAAGCTATAATACTCGGTCGGTTGAGGGAGTTGTTTTCAACTGGAAGGAGGATCTAGCGAGCTTTCCCAACTGACATGCACTGCAGATATGTGTTGTTGAAAACACTCGGTTCGGAATGCCCTTTGCATGTTCCTGTCTAGCCAGTCGGCTCATTGTCTTGAAATTCAGATGGTTGAGCCTTTTGAACCACAGCCAGCTCACATCTGAACTGCTCTTTGATAACAGACAGGTGTCAGGAGGACTACTATTCCAGTCAGCATAGTAGACATTCCCGGTTGGAGATCGATTTCCCAACAATATGACCTACTTTGTCCCAACATTTTTAACCCTGCAGCCCTGTGCATCAGTTGAAATTTTCTTAGTTGGTTGAGCTTGCTGAGAAGTGGAGGTTGGATTAATTTGGGGAGTTTCAGACTCAACTGTGTCAGGTTTGACAACCTTGACATCCACAGCTTTGATGAAGGTTGCGGGAGGAATTCCAGTATCCTTGACCACGTCGTAACCGAGTCCTGACACATCATCCATCTGTCGTTTGTAACTGATGAGATTCTCGATGATCTTGGATGACTCATATAGCTTTATCAGGTTGTCCTTCTCAGTTTGTAGATCCTTGAGAAGAACAACTATATGCTCGGTTTGTGTGTCTGACTTTTTCATCAGCTGGTCGATCTGTGCCTCTTGCTTGCTCAATTGTTCATGCTGCTTCTTGATCTGCTCCTTCAACTCCTCAACGGTTGGAGCTTTAGTTTGGTTGGCCTCATACAGTTGACTTTTGAGATTATCAATCTTTTCGGTTTGGCTTTTAATCAGATCGTCCTTTTCGGTTAAGGATTCTTCAAGTCTGGCGAACTGTTCTTGAAGACTCTTAAACTCAACCGATTGCTATTGCACTTCCTCATTGAGTGCTAGGAAGTCATCCCAGGAGAGTTCCAACTCTTCATCTAGAGTTTCTTGCATGTTAGACGTATTGGAAGAATTTAAATTAGCAGGACTAGAATGTACCTCAGTATTATCCTGGTCGGTTCCAAATGCCATGAGGCATTGATCCTGACCGATAGCGTTGTTGGTGGAAGTCAGCTCATCTTCATCTTCAGTGTCGGTGAAGATGTCCATGTCATCAGCTGTTTCTTCTGCAACCATGGCCTTGTTCTTTCCACTTTGCTTGGCCCTCAACGCTTCTCTCTCTTTCTTCGAATGATCTGGACAATCTGCTTTGAAGTGTCCCTCTTTGCCGCATTCAAAGCAAATGTTGGTCACAGGCTTTGAGTTATCTCGAGTTCGGTTGGATTTGTAGAACCTCTTGTATTTTCCGAACCGAGCATCCATGTCAGCTAGTTTCTTTGACATGGCGGCAATGCTTTGTTGCAGCTCCTCTCTGCTTGGCTCCTTCGTAGCTGTGTCCGCAGATCTTGTTGCCCTTGATGTTCGTGGCTTGGAATAGTCAGCTCGAAGTGCTACTGTCTTTGTCGCTGAACCAGCATCCTCATGTCTACTCGTGTGAACCAAGGACTGAGATCTTCTTCGATTCACCTTGTACTCATTTCCTTTTAGAATTGAGAACAGTCTTTCAGTTTCCATCTCTTCAAGATCAGCTCGGCTCTCATGGATATTGGTGAAAGTGTCCCACTCAGCTGGTAGAGCTTGTAATACTTTGAGGTTGATCTCTCTCAAAGTATATTTTCCTCGTCGGATGGACTGAATTCTTTGGATGATATCCATAAACCGAAGCTCTAACTGATCAATGGTTTCATCAGCTCTCAGACAGAAGTTGTCAAAATCTTGACAAGCATGGGAGAACTTGTTCTCCTTGGTTTCATCACTCCCTTCGCTAAGAGATGCCAAAATATCCCACATCTCCTTAGCGGTGTCGCACTCTTCTATCCAAGGAAGATAGTCTTGTCCAACTGTTGACATGATAGTGCTCTGAGCCCAGATATCCAGCTGGCTCACTTTAGCTTCCTCTGGAGTGAAGTCTTCTGGCTTTTTCTCAACCATCACCTCAGTTGTATCCCCATCGTTGGGATTTGTAGGAGTGCGAGTGACTTTCTCCATGATGGTGATCTGTCCGGATGTGATCACATGTTGCATTCGATGATGCTTTGACAGTAGAATCTTCTTCATCCGAGTTCTCCAGGATGTATAATTTACAACCGAGAACATGACAACGATCTTGTCTTTAACATCCATCTGCACACAACGAATCAGGAGAAAAATGCAAGCAGATATGCACTAGCGTGAAAAAGATCTGTTCAGTTGACCACTGAAGAAAACACCTCGATTCACACCTCGTGAAACAGAGTCAGCAGTCTTTTGAACCACTGCTCTGATACCACTTGATGGTCCCGATACGAGTTCTGGTGTATGGGGGGGGGGAATACACCAGTTAAGAATTTTAAAAACAACCCCCTGAAAATTATCACAACCGAGTAATACGACTCAGCTGGAATCACAACTGAGTAAGGATACTCAGCTGGAAGTGAAGTGTTGTGCGGAATGTGGTGGATAATAACAACTCGTATAAACTCAACTCACGCTCAGATGCAAGGTCGGTCAATAACCAAGACAGTTGATATGTAAAGATGCAGTTTTGTATGTTGGTTAGTTGGTCAGTTGAATATGCAATAATAAATAACTGAACTGAAAACACAAACACACAAGGATTTACGTGGTTCGGAGATAACTCCTACGTCCACGGGGAGTTGTGAGTCCACACAACTCAGTCCAAGTTCTTCTGGACAAAAACCACAAAGCTTACGCAGGCTTTGCAACCGTTAAAATAAGTTTACGGGTACTTATCAACCTTACAGATAAGTTTACAGGTACTTATCAACCTATCTACTCAATTCCGGGAAGAGTAGGGTCCTAACAACCTTTTTAGGGGTGTGTGTGAAGGGTGAGTTTTCCAACTACTAGCTCAAACAAGAAGTGAGCTAGGATCTAACACTCTATGAACTCTCAGCCAGTGATGTTCTCAAGGTTGGATCGAAAAATACCAAGACAGAATCTTACACTCTAGGAACTCTCAACTAGTGATGTTCTTAGAGATTGATTTCAGTTATGCTCTTTTGCTATATGAACTCTCAACTAGTGATGTTCGCTCGTCTAACTCTTTGCTCTTGTCTGTCTTCTCTGTCTTGTCTTCTTGGTGAATGAATGAATGCCTCTATTTATAGGCGGAGAGAATCAACTAGCCATTGGAAGAGCCGTTGATCTCTGTTCTTGTGAAAGCGATGGCTTGTCTCTCATCTCTGCAGACTTTCCGGATTTGGCAACTGTGAGCTTCTGCTTTCCAACTGAGACAACCTTTTGTTAGGCCAAATGAGGTAATGACAGAGAGTCAAACCTTCACGTGACTTCCTTATTTGAATTTCAAATCACAACATTAGTTTTTCAACAATGGTTAGTTAGTTGAGAAGTTTGATTTTCATCTGAGTGATCTTCAGCTGATGTTCTATCTGACCGCTATCTTCATCTGTCTGAATAGGAACGGTTGAACTCTCAGCTGACTTGAACTTCAAGTTGTCGATCTTATCGGTTCGAGTCCTTCAACTGATGTTCTGAATCTTGAACGCTCAACTGTCGATCTTGATGTTCTGAATCTTGAACGCTCAGTTGTCTTTCTGATGTTCTGAATCTGATCAGTTGGCTCGAACGCTCAGATGACTTTCTTCCATCTGATGTTCTGTATCTTGAACGCTCAGTTGTCCTTCTTATAACTTTCCCCTTTAAACTCTCAGATGTCTTTCTTACATCTTCCCCTTTGAACGCTCATCTGATGTTCTATCTTTTGAACGCTCAGTTGATGTTCGTACATCTGATGTTCTATATCTGAGTGAAGCCTTGTTGCCGTCTTCAGCTGGAGTCCTGTAAAGATAAAATCTCAACATTGCTCAAACAGCGAGCCTAAATGCTAACAATAGGATATGGCAACATCTACTCGGTTGGGGTCAGTTGGTTTTGGAATCAATCGAAATTTTACTTAAATTTCCCAACAGATCGTTTCTTATGATAAATGTTACGATCATATTTTTATATCGTTTAACTTTAGTTGAATTATTCCATTTTGTATATTCTTCTAACACAAAATGATGTCTTATCTCAAAAAATAAAAAAAATAACACACACACACAATGATGTATGTAGTCAGGAAAAAGATTATGTAATAATTAGTGTGTAACCCGTCGAAAATCGATGGGGAATCACATTATACTTTAAATTTATAAGTATGTACCCGTAAAACTGATGAAATTATAATAAAAATATATATTACTAAAATTGTTTCTTCTATTTTGTTCTGCTTTATTTATCTTCAAGAAAAATCAATAAATAGAAAGTAAATTTTAGTAAAGTTCATTTTAAACACAACACCAATTTCAAGGAATTACTATTTTGTATATTTTTCCTATAAATCCCAAAATCTCATTGTTAGTTTATCTTCTTACAGCAACTACAACTACAATACTCTAATATCATCAACATCCACTCATGAAAAATTATGTAAAAGCATTGTCAGTATCAAATATACATTACAAGTAATATTATTTTAACAATTTACTATAAGAAGGTTTGCAACCAATAAGATCATTTCTTCGACTTTACTGTACTTCCTTGAACATTTTTTACCCTATTTTTATCATATTATTTTGCAATAAATAAGCATGAACACTAAAAATAATTGAATATTATTTTTTCAATAATTAATAAAAAAAAGTTTTTCTTTGATTTTATTCCATTTTCTTTAGCTAGCTGTAAGATTTCAAACTTTAATTGTTGTGCGCTTGATCATCTCGTCATAAATTATAATTTTGAGATCTTTTTTTGCTAGTGTACTTGTGAAATTGCTACGTATTACTAACCATATTTAGTTTTGATAATCTCGTCCCGCATTAATTGTGTAAGACTTATGGATAAATTATTTATTTGGTAAGAATTAATTCTTCTGAGAATTAATAATACACATATGGAGACTTGGAACAAAGCTACGATATGAAGACTTGATCATCACTGATATCAAGTCTTTGAAGTATTTATTTTGTCAGAATTGATACATATGAAGACTTGGAACAAAGCTACGATATGCAAGCTGCTATAGAGTATGACCAAAAAACACGACAAACTTTGGGTGAAATGTAATATCCCGGCCTTTTTTCCCGTCGCTAAAATAAAAATTTGATAATTAATTAAGGCTTTGCACGCCTAAGTTAAGGAATTTCAGTTTTAAGACTAACAGTGAAATCCATTTCTGAAAATAAAATTCAGAAGTCGTTCAACCGACTACTGTATTAGGGTTTTCGCGCCTGATAAAATTTTCGTTCGAGAACTCAGATCGAAAAAGCGTCTGACTTTACATTCACTTATTTTGCGATACGAGTCTATTGGTAAAAGTTAGTTTTATTTATTTTTCCAGGCGAAATTTGGACTGTCACGTCTCGACTTTTTGATGGATTTCGGAAATTGAATCATCCTTTCCGACTAAGTAAATTATTTCCAATCTATTGGTCGAATTAGTTTTCGCTGAAAATGTAACCGTCTAAGAAATATATAATCGATTTTAGCATGCAGTATTAGACCCGTAAAATGAGATATTTTGGAATTTTATTTCCTCTCTTAACCGCCTCTCTCTCTCTAGTCATCACTTAGAACTTTTCTTCTACTTTATCACTTAATATCTCAACAAATATCCCACAACTCTCTCTCTCTCCCCCAAAAACTGCCCCCCCCCCTCTCCATATGCTCTCTTCTCTCTCTTGTTCTTCCCATCTTCAAGTTTTCTTCAAGTTCTTCAAGCTTCTAAGTTCCATAACTTGTTCTATTCTCGATTAAAGTCAATTCCGATTGCATATTCGTAAAGGTGAGAGCTTCCTCTTTAATTCCAACCGAACAAAATCCATCTCTTTAATTTCTTGAAAATTTCGAAAATTGTAAGAGGTATAGGATTGATGTTCTAAGTTTATTACATGATTATTTATGCTTAGGATTAAGTTTCTATGGTTTGAATCAAGTATAAATCATGTTAGAATTAATTTGGTAATTTTCGAAATATACGTTCTTGTTTCTTTCGAAAATTTTGAGTTCATTTAGATAAGGTTTGAGCTTGAATTTAGATGTATGGTTTGTAGATTATGATTACATGCATTGAGATATGATTGCATGAATTGTTTGAAGATTTTCTAAAAATAAGAAAAATTTTGTAAGAGACAAAGAAGTATGATTTTGATTAAGTAAATCTTATGTTATTGATGATGTGATGTGATATATAAGATGTAGGAAGCATGTAGTTGATCATATAATTAAATTAGATTTTTCTAAAAATAAAAACGAAATTGTTGGAGGCGAAGAATCGTTGATAGTATTAGTTTTGATTATGATATAAGCTTTTGGATTGCATATTAGTTAATCTAAGTAGTTAATGATGATAATTTGAAAGTTTGAATGAAATCTAAGAACGTCGAACTTTTTGTAAGAGACGAAGAATGGAACGTAATTGTCGATAGAAAAATAGAACGAGGAAACTAATCGAATATTAGTGATTGTACATGTGTTAGGTTTGTTGTTGAATTAATTGAGAATTAACTAACAACTTTGAAAAATCGAGTTTTTGAACCGATAAAAATGACGTGAATTGATTAATTATTAGTTATAATGATGTTAGTATGTTAATATAATCTTTGTTAAGTATAAAGATGATAGAAACTAATTTGGTTTGAATTGGATTAGTAGAACTTTAAAAATGGAAGAAAGTAAGTAAGTTCGTAAAAGAAGAAATGAGAAAACGAGACTTTATATGTTATCAATTGATGTTATGGTTTATATGTTATGGATAAGCATGATGATATGTACTTAGTATGATTTTGTTAGATTTTATAATAATGTTTGGAAAAATCGACAACGATGTTCATTGCTCGATAAAAACAACGTGTTGAATAATTATGAGTATATGTTGATTGATTTGAGTTGGTTGATGATTTATAAGCATGCATGTAGTTGATGATGATTTCATATAAGTTATGAAATAGAAGTTAGAAGTTAGTTGTGATTTGAAATTGAAACGAAATTTGCTAAGTGTTTTCGTTAATTGAAAAGACGAGAATTGCTCGTCGTATATTTTAACCGAGGAACGTGAAAGTATTTACGTTAAATGATTGTGTGACTTGAATTTAAATTGATGGAAATTTCGTGCACATAAAGGTTGTATAGCATTGATCGAACCTAGGGAAACGTGCGTCGAGTTTTTAAACGTCTAGGGTTTCTCGGCCAGTTTTGCCACCCTTCACGAAAACGGCCATAACTCTTTGCTCTTTTAACGAAATTGAGATCCGTAAATTGGACAATAAAGTAGACTTCCGTGTCTTTCTTTTGACATAAAGAACATCCCCTGTTTCGAAATACTCTGTTCGGAAAAGGCTCCAAACCTACTAACTTGTGCAGGAAAAATTCTAAACTTATTTTCTTAAGTTGAATTCTTTTTCAACTTAATTCTTTAAGAACTTTTAAGTCGTTAAGAGTTATCGACTTCTGTTTTAACTAATCTAAATGTCGAGTAAGGATCTGAGTTAGTTCTAAACGAGATGTGTCCGAGTCTCGTTTCTTTTAAACCAAAAGGGGTTAGTTAAAGTGCAAACGCCTAAAAGACTTAATCGAATTCGATTTTCTTTTTCCTTAATCGTCTCGACCGATTTACTAAAGCATGTTTGTTGCGATAGAAGGAGAAAGTCGCGATTATAAGAAAGGACAGAAGACTGAAGACAGAAGTTTGTGTTTGTTTTGTAACCGGTTAAGGTGGGCTTTTCTATATAACAAAATAAAGTGAGTGTTGCTCAAAATGTTTACTTATTGCTTTATAAGTATGTTTTGAAAGTGATTATCAGTGCATAAAAGAATTTGTTTTTGTGAGTTCTTTTGTGCCATTCTGAGTTGGTTCGCCAACTAATCGATCGAATTCTGAGTTAACTGGAAGGGTTTTCCAGGGTTAGTGTACACGGTAGCCGTTGTGTGTTGTACTCTGTTGAGGGGTAACCAACCACGGTGAGGAACGTGCGCGGGAGAAGTATACTCTCCCCCGGCGTTGAAACAGAAGTTGAGCAAGTTGAATGTAACAACAGTAAAATGCTTGTACAAGCTATGTTTATGAAAAGAAAATGTTTAGTAAGCACGGGCCTTTGAAAGGAAAACCCCGTTGTGTTACTTTGAGAATGCCTGATTAATCTATAAGCTTATGATATGTTTTCGGCATTGTGCCCACTAAGTATGATTATACTTAGACCTGTATGTATTTATAAATGTGCATGTTGAGTGACGAAGGCGGTGGAGGTTGAGTAGAGGTTGTATATAGGAAAGAAGAATAGTGTAATCAATTCTACGTTTTTCCACTGCAAACTACTTCACTTTTTGTTGTATAACTTTTCAGTTTAAGTTTCGAACTTTAAACCTAGTCTACTCTGAAAATAGCTTCGTCAAGCGATCCTTCGAGATCGACTCTCTTTTGTTAATGGAATCAGTTCATAGATGTCATCTTGTTTATTATTATTGGTTAATGCATTTATTCAGTTATTCCCCCCTTCTTCCCCGCTTCTTTAATCCAACCCCTAGTCGCACCCCGGCTTTGCTGTCCCTCGAGATTTGGGGCTATGATGGAGTGGTATTAGAGCAATCGTTTTCTGCTCTGCATCCAAAATTCTTTCAAGTTGGTCCGATAGAGCATTTGTATATGCTCTGCACCCGAGTCTTCATTCAAGTAAAGTTTAGTTCATATCACTAAACTTAAGAATGTAGTCAACAACTCAACTTCCCGCTACGTCAACTCAACCGAAGAAGAAAAGAAAGAAAAGTTTCGGAAGTGATATTTCTTTTTACCGAAAGTTTATGAATAAGTATGCGAGCATGTTATGAACAATTATGCCAAGTATGAATTGATTGAAATACAAGTGTTATACTTTGTGATATTATGTGAAATTATTTGAGTTATAATTTCTTTTTGATTGAGAAGTATGTTAGCATGAGAACCTAAACTATTACTCTAAGACTTTTCCTGATTCTTTGAGAACATAGAACTAATAAGAAGCGTTGGTTCCAAAATATTCGAGAGGCGATCATGAAACAAGAAGGACATAACCTATTATAGACGAATGTCACATACGTATAAGTGACATGAACAAAGTCTCTTTGGAGTCAACTTTGTTTTAATAATTAAGAACCGTTAAGTTAAAAGTTGGAAAAATCTCGGAATTTTTTTTATTATTAAGTGTTTGAGTGCAATTTCTTAAAATTGCTAGATGCTTAAGATAAGTTGTTATTAAGTGGTTAAAGATATTGCAAATTGAATAATGGAATATTCTATTTGTAATTTAAGAATTTCTTAAGATGTGTTATTATCCTACCAGTTACTGATCCGTGTTCTCTTAAAAAACTTTGTAGGATGGTTCCGAGATGCGTCACGGCTCGGAAGAGTAGACTACTGAGACAGCGTACCATGGTAGATGAGATTTTGGATGAGTACTATGATTACGAGGTAGACCCGAACCACGACATAGGTCAGATAGTCAGCGACTTTGCTGCACGTTACCACACAGCTCGGCACTTCGTTATAGAGTGTCAGGCTATAGCGGCTTTGATCGGACGGCTGCCCGACAAGTGGCGTGGATGGGCACACTATGTCGCCTGGTACTTTCTTACACTGATCGGTGATGCCACCGAGCCGACATGTGACTTTTCAGGATTCGCTCTAGCCATACACGACCGTTTCTTTGAGAGTAGATACATGGTGTATGTTCCTATTCACGAGCACCACCCCTATATCCACATCCCAGCTACTCATGAGCCAGAGCCTTTTGTCATGGATCCAGAGTTAGTCGCGATGTTAGAGTTGCCACAGGTTCTTGCACCCGTCGAGGAGTTGTTTCCAGGAGCAGGGTACCTAGAGATGGACGCAGAGCTTGCTGCGATGTTAGAGTTACCGTCCCCACTTGCACCACTTGAGGAGGTTCCTGCAGAGGCAGCTTTACTTGTTGGGGACGAGGGTTCGACCTCTGACCTACCCCAGTCTTGGACGAGGGTCCGAGGGCAGTTTGAGCCAGGACCATCCAGGATCCGTTCTGCAGAGGCATACGTGCCTAGTCCACCCCTCGAGCACCTGCTTCCCCCGAAGAAGCGGACGGTAGTGACCAGTTTTGACGACTTAGTCCCACACTTAGAGAGGACCGTTTCGAAGGTGCCTCCGCCACTACTTCTAGTACTTATGGATGACACCACAATTAGGATTGACGAGGCGCTTCAGCTAGTCTTTGGTACAGATTCGGAGGAGGATCCGGAGGAGGATCCGATGGAGGAGGATCCGACGGAGGAGGACCCTGAGGAGGACTCCGAGGAGCTTCCAGCCGTAGAGGGCAGCAAAGACTCGACTGCAGCTTTTGAGCAGAGAGTCTTAGATGTGTAGTAGTTTTTCTTTGAAATGTCTTTTACATAGTTCGGATCAGTAGACTTCTTTTTGTAGTACTCTAAACGGATACGAAATTTTATGAATATAGTACTTCCAGTAGGTATAGAAATGCAACCTGTTAGTGCATCTTGTACATAGATAGGCAGTTAACCTAGCTCAGACTAGTTGTGGTCTAGCTTTTTGGTATAAGTCCTCATTGGAGGCAAAAATCAGTACTCTTTTTGACGCGTTTATATATATATAACCCCGTGAGTGGGCTTTGATCCAGTGAACGTTTGTTCTTACCATGTTTAGTTGGTTGCTCTTATTTAACTTGCGAAGTTAAAAGTTTTATAGAAATAGTAATTTCTTTCCGTAAACTTGTTTAAAGTTGGAAGAATCTTACTAAGTGGGTGAATTTCTTTTTTAGAGCAAAAGTGCTAATGAGAATTCCTGTCTTCTATAGTTTCAAAATGTCGCCGAGAGTAGTAAACAACAGAAGAAGACCTGGTATGCCTAGGGGACCAGGTAGTTGTCAAGCACGAGGTGAAAGGGAAGAGGAACAAGAATGCCATGAAACCCCTCCACCTACACCACGACCATCTCCACCACCATCCCGTCGTAATATTGAGGATCTATTCCTCAAACGAAACCCACCTGTTTTTAATGGATCCGGTAACCCAAGAGATGCTGAGCTTTGGGTGTGATCCATTGAGAGAATCTTTAAACTCCTTAGGTGTTCTAATAAGGAGCGTCTTTTGTGTGTCGCATTTCAACTCTCCGGACCAGCTGACTACTGGTGGGAGGCTAGACAGAAGGTCATACCAGCAGAGCACTTGGCTCATTTTACTTGGGAAGAATTTAAGGAGGCATTGTACGATAAATACGTGCCTAAGACTTATAGAGCGCAGAAAAAGGCTGAGTTCTACAATCTGAAGCAAGGAAAGATAATGGTCACGGAATAAGATGCAAAGTTCTGCGAGTTATCAAGATATGCGCTTGGGCAGGTAGATACCGAGGAAAAGATCACAAAGAAGTTCCGTGAGGGACTTAAGCACGAGCTAGGTGTAGCACTAGCCAGTCACGGAGGATTGAGCTACACGGAAATACTAGGGCGAGCCCTAGAGATGGAGGCAGTAGTGCCTGATGAAAAGAAAGTCATAACACCCACACCAGCCCCAACCCAGACTCAGAATCGAGGCCATTTCAACAACAACATAATAGTAACTATCAGGGAAAATAGAAATGGGAAGGAGGAAGCAACAATGGCTACTATCAGCACTACAACAATCAGGGGAAACATAGTGGTAATCAGTGAGGCTATCAGCAACCTAACCAGGATAACAACTATGGCAAGAAGCTATGGCAAGGGAACAATCAGTCGGGACAGAATGTACAAGGGAATAATCAAGCAGGACCATGGAAAGCAAACAACCAGCAGGGTCAGTTACAGGGGCAGCAAAGGAACAACAACCAGGGAGGGAATAACCAAGGAAGGATCACCGTTCCTGCCTGTTCTAAGTGTAATAGGGTGCACTACGGTGTCTATCAAGCGAACTCTGGTGTTTGCTTCAACTGTGGACAGAAGGGGCATTTTAAGAAGGATTGCCCGAAACCGTTGCAAGCGGTAGGGTAGAACCGGTAGGGCAGAACCAGTATGGTCAGCCCCAACCTTTAAGGGCAATTCAGGCACAGCCGCAGCAGCAGATGACGCAGCAGCAGTATCAACAGCGCGCCCAACCGCAACAGAATGCTAGGGCATTCACGATCAAGCAGAGTGCGCAGAATAAGGGCAAGGGAAACCTGGCAGGTATAGGTAAACTTCATAATACCCCTATAAAAATGTTGTTTGATACTGGCGTATCGCATTCTTTCATTGCTGGCTCATGTGCGGATAACTTAGATATTAGAATTGTCCGAGCTAATCATGCTATGAGAGTAGCTACACCCTCGGGAGAGATCACAACTTCTATGCATGTTTGCTCTAACCTAGAACTAGAAATTGGAACTCTTAAGGTTAAAGCGAACAACTTGAATGTTATGATAATGTGGGATGTAGATAT
Source organism: Schizonepeta tenuifolia (assembly GCA_029490685.1). Classification (NCBI taxonomy): domain Eukaryota; kingdom Viridiplantae; phylum Streptophyta; class Magnoliopsida; order Lamiales; family Lamiaceae; genus Schizonepeta; species Schizonepeta tenuifolia. The sequence goes on along the minus strand of CM055958.1, from coordinate 45,583,071 downwards.
AATCTTAGGAATGGACTGGTTGTCTGAGAATTATGCCATGATTCTCTGCAACGAGAGAAAAATTTCTTTCCAACCCCCGGGAAAAGAGCCGACAGAATTCCATGGGATTTCGATGGGCAAGAGAATACCGATAATATCCGCACTACAAGCCAAGAAGTTGATGAAGAAGAAGAATTGCAAAGCTTATCTTGTGTACCTGAGTGGAGAATCGGGAGCCAAAAAGACCATACAAGACGTGAAAATTGTTAACGAATATAAAGACGTCTTTCCAGAAGTGTTACCAGGTTTACCACCAGACCGTCACGTAGATTTCACAATCGACTTAGAGCCAAGATCGGCCCCTAAATCAAAAGCTCCATATAGGATGGCGCCAAAGGAGTTAGAAGAGCTTAAGATCCAACTGCAAGAGTTTTTAGATCTTGGTTTCATTAGACCTAGCGTTTCACCATAGGGAGCACCTGTTTTGTTCGTCGGGAAGAAGGATGGTTCTATGAGGATGTGCATAGACTATTGCGAGCTGAATAAGATCACCCTCAAGAACAAATATCCTTTGTTTAGGATAGAAGACCTCTTTGATCAGCTTAAGGGCGCAGGTGTATTTTCAAAAATAGACTTAAGATCTGGATATCACCAATTGAAAATCAAACCCTAAGATATACCTAAGACTGCTTTCCGAACTAGATATGGCCATTACAAATTTCTAGTTATGCCATTTGGTTTAATTAACGCCCCCGCAGTATTCATGGATCTCATGAATAGAATTTTCCACCCGTACTTAGACAAATTCGTCTTAGTATTCATCGACGATATTGTCATTTACTCCAAATATGAGAAGGAGCACGAAGAACACTTACGAATAGTGTTAGAAACGCTTAGAGCTGAGAAACTTTATGCCAAATTCAGTAAGTGCGAGTTTTGGCTGAAAGAAGTGATGTTTCTTGGACCATAGTATCAGCAGAAGGCATCAAAATAGACCCTGCCAAGGTAGAGGCAGTACGCAATTGGAAATCACCAACAAGTCCTAACGAAATTAGGAGTTTCTTAAGTTTAGCCGGCTATTATAGAAGATTCATCGAGGGATTTTCTACAATTGCTAGACCTATGACGCAACTACTACAGAAGGAAAACAAGTACAAATGGACTGACGAGTGCGAGACGAGTTTTCAGACACTCAAGGAAAAGTGAAACATAGCACCAGTGGTACCTCTTCCAGAAGCAAATGAGGAATACGTAGTTTATACAGATGCTTCAAAGAACGGATTAGGGTGCGTATTGATGCATGAAGGAAAGATGATTGCTTATGCTTCACGACAACTTCGACCCCATGAAGTTGATTATCCAACCCACGATTTAGAACTAGCAGCCATTGTGGATGCGTTGAAAATTTGGAGACATCATCTCTATGGTGTAAGGGTTGAGATTTTTACGGATCACAAGAATTTGAAGTACTTTTTCGAGCAAAAGGAATTGAATATAAGGCAAAGAAGATGGCTCGAATAAGTCAAGGATTATGATTGTGGTATCAATTATCATCCAGGAAAAGCACACGTAGTAGCTGACGCACTGAGTCGCAAGACTCCAACCAAATTAGGGTGTCTCTTTATCGAGGAAGAAACACTTGTACAAGAATTTGAGAAGATAGATTTAGAAGTGCTCGATACACCTAAGACAATAACTAGCCGAATAGCAGCACTAGTAGCTACACCGGACTTACGAGAGAGAATCATAAGTGCTCAGAGAAAGGACGAGACGATCAAGAAGCTACGACTAAGAATAAGAACGGATAAACCGGACGGTTATTCCGAAGCACCAGATAATGCGATCGTATTTGAAGATAGACTTTGTATCCTTGATGACGACGAATTGAAAAACGATATCATGAGTGAGGCTCACGATACGCCATATACAGCACACCCGGGGAGTACAAAGATGTATCAAGATTTAAGAAGGAATTTCTGGTGGAACGGATTGAAACGAGATGTTGCCTCGTTTGTAGAACGATGTATGACTTGTTAACAAGTAAAAGCTTTACACCAACGACCACAAGGGATGTTGCAGCCATTAAGTATTCCAACGTGGAAGTGGGAAGATATAGCTATGGATTTTGTGACAGCTTTGCCCAAATCTAGAAGAGGAAATACTGCCATCTGGGTAGTTATTGATAGGCTCACAAAATCAGCTCACTTTTTACCAATTCCAATTACTTATGGATCAGAGAAATTAGCACAGTGTGTTCGTGAGATTGTACGTCTGAACGGAATACCAAAGCCAATAACGTCCGATAGAGATGCCAAATTCACTTCAAGGTTTTGGATCACTATGCAGAAGGAGCTAGGTACTAGACTTAATTTTAGTACCGCTTTTCACCCCTAAACTGATGGACAATCTGAGAGAACAATTCAAATCCTCGTCGATATATTGAGAACGGTAGTATTGGATCGAAGTGCGAATTGGGAAAATATCTTACCATTGGTCGAATTTGCTTACAACAATAGTTATCAAGCAACGATAGGAATGGCGTCGTACGAGGCACTGTATGGAAGGAAATGTCGGTCACCACTTTATTGGGATGAAGTGGGTGAAGGAAAAATCTAGGACCAGATTCAGTCGGTGAAATGATCGAGATCATTCGACAGATTCGAGTCAGAATAAAAGAAGCCCAGAGCCGACAAAAGTCTTATGCCGATGTTCGCCGAACAGATCTTAACTTTGAAATTGGGGATAAGGTTTTCCTTAAAATTTCTCCATCCAAGGGAATCATTAGATTTGGTGTCAAAGGTAAACTCAGACCAAGGTTTATAGGACCTTACGAGATTCTGGAAAAATTAGGACATGTTGCTTATAGATTGGCCTTACCACCAAGTCTAGGAAGTGTCCATAATGTTTTTCACGTATCTCAATTGCGAAAGTACGTTTTCGACCCTAAACACATAATTAACCAGCAAGACGTTGTTATTGAATCCGACTTAAGTTATGAAGAAAAACCACTATCGATCTTGGATCGAAAAGTACAAGAATTAAGAAATAAGTCGATACCTTTGGTCAAAGTATTGTGGAAGCACCACGGGCAGGAAGAAGCCACGTGGGAACTCGAAGAAAAGATGAAGGAGAAATACCCTTACCTTTTCGAAGAAGGTATGCAAATTTCGGGACGAAATTTTTGTTAGAGGGGTAGGATGTAATATCCCGGCCTTTTCTCCCATCGCTAAAATAAAAATTTGATAATTAATTAAGGCTTTGCACGCCTAAGTTAAGGAATTTCAGTTTTAAGACTAACAGTAAAATCCGTTTCTGAAAATATAATCCAGAAGTCGTTCAATCGACTACTGTATTAGGGTTTTCGCGCCCGATAAAATTTTTATTTGAGAACTCAGATCGAAATAGCGTCTGACTTTACATTCATTTATTTTACGATACGAGTCTATTAGTAAAAGTCAGTTTTATTTATTTTTTCGGGCGAAATTTGGACTCTCACGTCTCGACTTTTCGATGGATTTCAAAAATTGAATCGTCCTTTCCGACTAAGTAAATTATTTCCAATTTATTGGTCGAATTAGTTTTCGCCGAAAATGTAACCGTCTAAGAAATTAATTAATCGATTTTAGTATGCAGTATTAGACCCGTAAAATGAGATATTTTCGAATTTTATTTCCTCTCTTAACCGCCTCTCTCTCTCTCTAGTCATCACTTTGAATTTCTCTTCTACTTTATCACTTAATATCTCAACAAATATCCCACAACTCTCTCTCTTTCTCTCCCAAAAACCGCCCCCCCCATATGCTCTCTTCTCTCTCTTGTGCTTCCCATCTTCAAGTTTTCTTCAAGTTTTTCTTCAAGTTCTTCAAGCTTCTAAGTTCCATAACTTGTTCGATTCTCGAATAAAGTCAATTCCGATTGCATATTCGTAAACGTGAGAGCTTCCTCTTTAATTCCAACCGAACAAAATCCATCTCTTTAATTTCTTGAAAATTTCGAAAATTGTAAGAGGTATAGGATTGATGTTCTAAGTTTATTACATGATTATTTATGCTTAGGATTAAGTTTCTATGGTTTGAATCAAGTATAAATCATGTTAGAATTAATTTGGTAATTTTCGAAATATATGTTCTTGTTTCTTTCGAAAATTTTGAGTTCATTTAGATAAGGTTTGAGCTTGAATTTAGATGTATGGTTTGTAGATTATGATTACATGCATTGAGATATGATTGCATGAATTGTTTGAGGATTTTCTAAAAATAAGAACAAGTTTGTAAGAGACAAAGAAGTATGATTTTGATTAAGTAAATCTTATGTTATTGATGATGTGATGTGATATATAAGATGTAGGAAGCATGTAGTTGATCATATAATTAAATTAGATTTTTCTAAAAATAAAAACGAAATTGTTGGAGGCGAAGAATCGTTGATAGAATTAGTTTTGATTATGATATAAGCTTTTGGATTGCATATTAGTTAATCTAAGTAGTTAATGATGATAATTTGAAAGTTTGAATGAAATCTAAGAACGTCGAACTTTTTGTAAGAGACGAAGAATCGAACGTAATTGTCGATAGAAAAATAGAACGAGAAAACTAATCGAATATTAGTGATTGTACATGTGTTAGGTTTGTTGTTGAATTAATTGAGAATTAACTAACAACTTTGAAAAATCGAGTTCTTGAACCGATAAAAATGACGTGAATTGATTAAGTATTAGTTATAATGATGTTAGTATGTTAATATGATCTTTGTTAAGTATAAAGATGATAGAAACTAATTTGGTTTGAATTGGATTAGTAGAACTTTAAAAATGGAAGAAAGTAAGTAAGTTCGTAAAAGAAGAAATGAGAAAACGAGACTTTATATGTTATCAATTGATGTTATGGTTTATATGTTATGGATAAGCATGATGAAATGTACTTAGTATGATTTTGTTAGATTTTATAAAAATATTTGGAAAAATCGACAACGATGTTCGTTGCTCGATAAAAACGACGTGTTGAATAATTATGAGTATATGTTGATTGATTTGAGTTGGTTGATGATTAATAAGCATGCATGTAGTTGATGATGATTTCATATAAGTTATGAAATAGAAGTTAGAAGTTAGTTGTGATTTGAAATTGAAACGAAATTTGCTAAGTGTTTTCGTTAATTGGAAAGACGAGAATTGCTCGTCGTATATGTTAACCGAGAAACGTGAAAGTATTCACGTTAAATGATTGTGTGACTTGACTGTAAATTGATAGAAATTTCGTGCACATAAAGGTTGTATAGCATTGATCGAACCTAGGGAAACGTGCGCCGAGTTTTTAAACGTCTAGGGTTTCTCGGCCAGTTTTGCCACCCTTCACGGAAACGGCCATAAATCTTTGCTCGTTTAACGAAATCAAGATCTGTAAATTGGACTGTAAAGTAGACTTCCGTGTCTTTCTTTTGACATAAGACATATCCCCTGTTTCGAAATACTCTGTTCTGTAAAGGCTCCAAACCTACTGACTTGTGCAGGAAAAATTCTAAACTCATTTTCTTAAGTTGAATTCTTTTTCAACTTAATTCTTTAAGAACTTTTAAGTCGTTAAGAGTTATCGACTTCTGTTTTAACTAATCTAAATGTCGAGTAAGGAACCGAGTTAGTTCAAAACGAGATGTGTCCGAGTCTCGTTTCTTTTAAATCAAAAGGGGTTAGTTAAAGTTCAAACGCCTAAAAGACTTAATCGAATTCGATTTTCTTTTTCTTTAATCGTCTCGACCGATTTACTAAAGCATGTTTGTTGCGATAGAAGGAGGAAGTCGCGATTAGAAGAAAGGATGGAAGACCGAAGACAGAAGTTTGTGTTTGTTCTGTAACCGGTTAAGGTGGGCTTTTCTATATAACAAAATAAAGTGAGCGTTGCTCAAAATGTTTACTTATTGCTTTATAAGTATGTTTTGAAAGTGATTATCAGTGCATAAAAGAATTTATTTTTGTGAGTTCTTTTGTGCCATTCAAAGTTGGTTCACCAACTAATCGATCAAATTCTGAGTTAACTGGAAGGGTTTTCTAGGGTTAGTGTACACGGTAGCCGTTGTGTGTGGTACTTTGTTGAGGGGTAGCCAACCACGGTGAGGAACGTGCGCGGAAGAAGTATACTCTCCCCCGGCATTGAAACAGAAGTTGGGCAAGTTGAATGTAACAACAGTAAAATGCTTGTACAAGCTATGTTTATGAAAAGAAAATGTTTAGTAAGCACAGGCCTTTGAAAGGAAAACCCCGTTGTGTTACTTTGAGAATGCCTGATTAATCTATAAGCTTATGATATGTTTTCGGCATTGTGCCCACTAAGTATGATTATACTTAGCCCTGTATGTATTTATAAATGTGCAGGTTGAGTGACGAAGGCGGCGAAGGTTGAGTAGAGGTTGTATATAGGAAAGAAGAATAGTGTAATCAATTATACGTTTTTCCGCTGCAAACTACTTCACTTTTTGTTGTATAACTTTTCAGTTTAAGTTTCGAACTTTAAACCTAGTCTACTCTGAGAACAACTTCGTCGAGCGATCCTTCGAGATCGACTCTCTTTTGTTAATGGAATCAGTTCATAGATATCATCTTGTTTATTATTATTGGTTAATGCATTTATTCAGTTATTCCCCCCTTCTTCCCCGCTTCTTTAATCCAACCCCTAGTCGCACCCCGGCTTTGCCGTCCCTCGGGATTTGGGGCTATGACACAGTGGTATCAGAGCAATCGTTTTCTTCTCTGCATCCAAAATTCTTTCAAGTTAGTCCGACAGAGCATTTGTTTATGCTCTGCACCCAAGTCTTCGTTCAAGTAAAGTTTAGTTCGTATCACTAAACTAAAGAATGTAGTCAACAACTCAACTTCCTGCTACGTCGACTCAACCGAAGAAGAAAAGAAAGAAAAGTTTTGGAAGTGTTATTTCTTTTTACAGAAAGTTTATGAATAAGTATGCAAGCATGTTATAAACAATTATGCCAAGTATTAATTGATTGAAATACAAGTGTTATACTTTGTGATATTATGTGATATTATTTGAGTTATAATTTCTTTTTGATTGAGAAGTATGTTAGCATGAGAACCTAAACTATTACTCTAAGACTTTTCCCGATTCTTTGAGAACATAGAACTAATAAGAAGCGTTGGTTCCAAAATATTCGAGAGGCGATCATGAAACAAGAAGGACAGAACCTATTATAGACGAATGTCACATACGTATAAGTGACATGAACTCTCTTTGGAGTCAACTTTGTTTTAATAATTAAGAACCGTTAAGTTAAAAGTTGGAAAAATCTCGAATTTTTTTTTTTTATTAAGTGTTTGAGTGCAATTTCTTAAAATTGCTAGATGCTTAAGATAAGTTGTTATTAAGTGGTTAAAGATATTGCAAATTGAATAATGGAATATTCTATTTGTAATTTAAGAATTTCTTAAGATGTGTTATTATCCTACCAGTTACTGATTCGTGTTCTCTTAAAAAAATTTGTAGGATGGTTACGAGATGCGTCACGGCTCGGAAGAGCAGACCCCTGAGACAGTGTACCATGGTAGATGAGATTTTGGATGAGTACTATGATTATGAGGTAGACCCGAACCACGACATAGGACACATAGTCAGCGACTTTGCTGCACGTTACCACGCAGCTCGGCACTTCGTTACAGAGCGTCAGGCTATAGCGGCTTTGATCGGACGGCTGCCCGAAGAGTGGCGTGGATGGGCTTACGATGTCGTCTGGTACTTTCTTACACTGATCGGTGACGCCACCGAGTCGACAGGTGACTTTTCAGGATTCGCTCTAGCCATACACGACCGTTTCTTTGAGAGTAGATACATAGTGTCTGTTCCTGTTCACAAGCACCACCCCTACATCCACATCTCAGCTACTCATGAGCCAGAGCCTTTTGTCATGCATCCAGAGTTAGCCGCGATGTTAGAGTTGCCACAGGTTCTTGCACCCGTCGAGGAGTTGTTTCCAGGAGCAGGGTACCTAGAGATGGACGCAGAGCTTGCTGCGATGTTAGAGTTACCGTCCTCACATGCACCACTTGAGGAGGTTCCTGCAGAGGCAGCTTTACTTGTTGGGGACGAGGGTTTGACCTCTGACCTACCCCAGTCTTGGACGAGGGTCCGAGGGCAGTTTGAGGCAGGACCATCCAGGGTCCGTTCTGCAGACGCATACGTGTCTAGTCCACCCCTCGAGCACCTGCTTTCCCCGAAGAAGCGGATGGTAGTGACCAGTTTTGACGACTTAGTCCCACACTTAGAGAGGACCGTTTCGGAAGTGCCTCTGCCACCACCTCTAGTACTTATGGACGGCACCACAATTAGGATTGACGAGGCGCTTCAGCTAGTCTTTGGTATAGATTCGGAGGAGGATCCGGAGGAGGATCCGATGGAGGAGGACCCTGATGAGGACTCCGAGGAGCTTCCGGCCGTAGAGGGCAACACAGACTCGACTGCAGCTTTTGAGCAGAGAGTCTTAGACGTGTAGTAGTTTTTCTCTGATATGTCTTGTACATAGTTCGGATCAGTAGACTTCTTTTTGTAGTACTCTAAACGGATACGAAATTTTATGAATCGTTTCCGTTCTAGTACTTCCAGTAGGTATAGAAATGCAACCTGTTAGTCCATCCTGTAGATAGGCAGTTAGCCTAGCTCAGTCTAGTTGTAGTCTAGCTTTTTGGTATAAGTCCTCGTTGGAGGCAAAAATCAGTACTCTTTTTGACGCGTATATATATATATATATAACCCCGTGAGTGGGCTTTGATCCAGTGAACGTTTGTTCTTACCATGTTTAGTTGGTTGCTCTTACCGTGGGTGGGGCTTAATTTATAAGCAATAATGGGCTACAAGATTTGAGAAAATATATTTTTAACTAATCAAATTTGAGAATGACGATTCATATAAGATAGTTCAAAGTGATAATAATTTTTGAAGAGATCCACTGTTTGGATATTTTATCTTGTCTAACATTCAATTAGATTTCATTGATAAATAGGTTCCGATTGTTTTGCAAAAAAAAAAAAGTTGAATTAAAACTGAGAAACCTAATATTGGATATTAAGTTTACAAATAAAATAAAGAGAGAATTTTGAGACTAGCACTTCTTAGATAGTTTTTGACTCAATCCAAAACACCTATGGAATTGACTCGTAATTGCACAAGGTCATTCTAGTGTGATAAGCTAATCCAAGTCGTCTCTCAAGGAAGGTTAAGCAGGGCGACTATTCATGCTACGCACAAAAAGCAATAAATCCTAAACACTCTAAACAATAGGTTGGGTGTGACACTCTCACTCTTCATATATAATTATCTAGACTGAAATTAAATACTAAATTACCAACACGATGAAAATAAACCAGATCATACAAATAAAGTTATTAGTATATAAACCCTAGACACTAGTAATTCTTGAACTAACAAACGTAGAGAAATTAACAAGCAGAAATACTAGACATCAAGATCAACGACAATAGCAAATCATATCAATATTGCAAAATCCAACTAAGCATAAATAATGAAAATACCAGATCGAATCAAACAGAGAAAATAAATACTGGAAAGAATTAAATGACAACTACGAAATAGAATTGAAATCCATTCGATCCTTACAAAAATCCGATAGCTAAAAGTAGCAGGAAAATGAAGAAGAGAATCCCAAAAAGATTCCAGGAAAAATAAAATCGTTGTCTCATGTCTGTCGAAAAAGATAACCTAAAAATTACAGCGTTCTAATTTTAAACAACTAAAGTGCACCCGCTCAAAGATAAGCGGGGGCGGAGTAAATGTGCGCAGAATTTGACAACTACAAAAAAAACTGAGCGACCGCTGGTTACCTAGCGGCCGCTGAATCATGTTGCGCGGCGGGAGATGAGCGATGGCGGATAAGACTGAGCGAGAAGAGCTGAGCGATGGTGGATAAAAATGAGAGACCGCTCAAAAATGAGAGACAGAAATGCGAGACCGTATAGAAATGAGAGACCTCTGGAAATTAATATTGTCATATATAATACATAAGATTTTTAAAAGGATTATAATACTTATGAACAGGTTGGTCATCTGGTTCCATGGATTTGTCTAACGTGCAATTAGTTTACTTTGATAAATAATTCATAAATAATTGTTTACAATTAAAAATTAAGCAAACTAAAATCAAGCAACTAATTATTGAACAATTCTATATATTTTTTCTAATTGTGCTAACTTAACAACTTACCAAATCAAACAGATTAATTTTGACACTTAACAGTTGGTTACGTCAATTTAAATTATAAAAATGAGACTATATATTGACCAACTAATTAATTCGTCAAATTAAATTAATTATGCAAAATAATTATATGAAGAATACACATTGGTTTTGAGTATCTGCACATCTTACATGGATAATTAGATTTATTCAATTTAAGGAGATTTGTATTATAAATTTAAGGATTTATTTGGATTCACATAAAAGTTGATCTATATAGATTGTTTAAGAATGATTATTTGACCAATTAAATTGACAAACTATTTTTTATAGCTAATTAATTAACTGACCCAATTAAATTGGTTATACAAAATAATTGTAGAATGAGAAAATACACATTGACTTTGAGTATTTATATAAGTTTTCAAAGAATGGCGTGCTATTTAAAAGCGACGTCGGATAAAAAAATTACATTGAATCTAGTAAGAAAACACAACTTAAAGAGTCTAGAAAATATAGAATATATATTAAAATTTATATAGTAAAACAAATGGATTAATACACTAATACACGTTTCACATATAAGTAATATTTATATGTGTTAATCTTAGAAGTAATCTTGGAAGATTTTTATTCTATACATACTTTTGGAAAATATTGATATATGAATAAAAATAAATATATATAAATAAAAAATGCTCAAAATAAGAATTTAAAATAAATACGAATACCGAATTGTGGTTGCGCTACGTAGGACCTAAAATTAAGGGGAGAAGTTCAACATTTGCAAAAAGCGAAGTCTCCTTGCTTTCAACAACAACTTGCATCACAAGAATTGGAACCCTTTTTCCGCCCTTTCCCTCCTAAAAAACAACAAAATACAATCGAAAAGTCAGGAAAAATAGAGCAAAAAAGTGGAAGTTTTCTCAACTTTGCAAAAGATTCGTTTCGTGTTCCGTTTATTTTTGAAAAAGAGCTTTAGAAGGAGACAGGCGTGGAGCTTAAATAACTCACTCAGAATGCTTTTCAAAAGATTACGCGGTACGATTAGGTCAAATAAGCCCTTCTAGAATAAATATTCGGCCGCTTGTGAACCTTCGGGTACTATTGTTTGTTCAATTACTCTTTTACCCTCAAATGCAATGTAGGAATTTGGTTCGGCAATAATAATATCTCCCAACATACCAAAAATAACCATTACCCCTCCAGTAGTAGGAGATGTAAGGATTGATACATAGAATAAGTTTTTATTTGATTGATAATCATATAAAGCAGACGATATTTTAGCCATTTGCATCAGGCTCAAACTCCCTTCTTGCATGCGCGCTCCCCCCGAAACGCACACTATAATAAGTGGCAGAAATTGATTGGTAGCGTACTCAATCAAACGGGTGATTTTCTCCCCGACTACGGATCCCATACTACCTCCCATACACTGAAAATCCATAACCCCAATTGCTACGGGAATACCATTTAGTTGACTTGTGCCTGTTTGAACATACTCAGTTAATCCTGTCTTTCTTTGATAAGAATCAATCCGATCTTTATAAGGCTCCTTCTCCGAATGAAATCCAATGAGATCCAAAGAGACCATGTCTTCATCCATAGGGTCCCAAGTACCGGGATCGATCGAAACTTCAATCAGTGATTGTATACTTCATGAATTTCTAACTTTGTAATGTGAGTAGAAAAATAATTAAAAGTGATAGATGTTAATCATAAAGTAAAATAATGTGTTATTTCTTTAATTTGAGATTATTATTAAATAGATAAAAGAAAATTACAGAAAACGGAAAAGGAAAAACGAAAAAAGAAAGCCTATTTAAAAGGAGCTAAAAAAAATAATCTAGCCGTTTCTGTCACTAAAACGACTAGAAATCCAACTAAACAGTAGCCTAATAAAAACTAATAAGAACCGCCACTGTAACTAATTTTTTCTTCTCAACGAAGAGATATGGGAAATGCTATCCATAACCGCATCCATGGCCTTGAAAGCATCTGAGGCCGAAGCATCCACAATCTCCATATTTTCAGAACCCCCAATCTTAATTCTAAGATTATATGTCTTGGAAGGTACCGGGGTTTTCTATTCCTTGTTTTCCTAGAGGGTGCTCCGGAGTGTCTTCCACTCCATGTTCGGGCACAACAGCTGTTTTTCCTTGCCGCTGCAACTCCTCAATTGATTTTTCACCCAAATCCTTTTCATTTGCAGCAGAAAAATCAGTAGAATCCTGAGACTCCCCCGAATCTTGTCACTCAGCTGCTGATCAATCGTCCTTCCCTCAGAATGAGAGTTTGTGTCAATAATGAAATACATTCCTTAGTTGAAATGTTTTAAATTGTGAAATAATATTCTATGTTTTCTTATATTTACGCCAATTTAATAATTTTTCAAATTAAACAAATTTTTATTGACTGCCTAATAATAAGAAAACTAAAATAATTTTTTGCTTGGCCAACTACGTAATTGGCCAAACGAAATTTATTGTGCAAAACAATTATGAGATGAGAAAATATACATTAATCTCGATTATTAATATTGATTTTCTAAGAGTGGAGTTTTAATGGTAATAGATGTGGGATAAGCCGTATTTAATCTATGAAAGAACACCAAATTAATAATATTATATTATTCTATATGCAAATTAACGCAATTTAAAAATATATATATATTTCATTCATGCCTCACTATAGAGTTATATCTTTTGATTAATTGATATTTAATTAAAATTCAAATATTGCTAATATAATGATAGCCCAATTTAAAATTTATAATAAAAATAAATTATTTATTTGATCAACTAATTAATTGACCAAATCAAATTGATTGTGCAAATAATCTTGAGATGAGAAAATAGATATCTATTTTGCGTATTTATATAGGTTCTCCAAGAGTAGAGTTTAATTAGAAAGCGATGTGAAAACTTTTATATTAAATCTAATAAATATATATATGAATAAAAATAGAGTTAACTACTAGAAGAGCCATTTTTAGCGTAAAAAGTATACTTTTAGCCACACTTTTAAATTACAATAAAAAATGCCATCTTTTAAGGTTTTGGACGAAAATACACTTACTAGTTAGTGGGTGGTTATTTTACATTGTATTTACCTTCATATATAAAGCATTTTTACCACCCACTTTCTCTCTCTAAATTCAAAAAGCACAACTTTCTCTCTTCCCTCTCCACTTTCGATTCCTCTACCGCCACTAACCGCCGCCGCTGCTGCACTCTTTCTGCCACCGCCACCGTTTCCCTTCCACCGTTCTTTTCCACTGCCTCCGCCACCAAGCGCCACCATCTCTATCTCCGCCTCCGCCACCAAGCGCCACCATCTATCTCTCTGCCTCCGCCACAAACCGCCACGACCTTTCTCTCTATCTTCCCTCTTTTTAGAACCGCCTCCACCAAGCACCGCCACCAAACGCCACCAAACTAAAGGAACCAGTCGCCAAAATCAATGGCACAAGGAGAAGGACCGTCCAAGAGGCAGAAAACGACCGGCTCCAAAAAGCACAAAACCACCACTGCCGCCGACGAAGAAAAACAGCCGGAAATCCAAGAACAAGACATGGGCGAGGATCCTTTTGGAGAGATGCTGGTAAATTCTTGTTCATTTACATGAAATTCGTGTAGATTCCTTCAAAAAATCAATTTTGGTACAAAAAATTGAATTTTTGAAATTCGCGGGCTTGATACGATTTGTTTGTGGATAAATATCATCAAAATCCTACATTAAATATCGTTTGGTGCTGGTATTGTGCTTGATCTGCAAATTTCTTGCTTGTTATCTGCATAAATTGTTACGATTTTTTTCCTTATTTAGGGTTTTTGATACGTGATTGTTACGATTTTCTTCCTTATTTAGGGTTTTTGATACGACATTCATCTATATTGAACGATATTCATATATTTTGTTGCGAGATTCATAATATTGTAGTTTCTTTGCATATAATTTTACAATTTCATGATATAGTTGGAACTATATATTCGGATTTGGTTGGGATTGAATCTATAATTCAGATTTGTTTGAGATTTGAGCATGTAATGTGTGTAAAATCAGATTTCTGTAGTTAGTATTTTGTTTATCTCGTACCTTAGCGTGAACAATTGATGGGATGATATAAGAATCCATGAGTGAAAGTGGTTCCATGTGTGTATATTTGTTATAATATTTGAAAATCTTTCCTGAAAGTTATTATATGTTGTTACGATATTCACAATATCGTACTTGTAATTTTACGATGTTATGAATCTCGTACGTGAGTGTGATCAATTTATGACATGGCATGGCATGAAATTAGAATGAATGCAAAATTTCCATTAATGTTACGACATTCCATGAAATAGGAATGCGTGTTACGAGATTTGGAAAATCGTACATGAGAGTGATTGCATGTGGCTAATGTGTTACGGTATTCTCAATATCGTACATGAAATCTGTGTCCTTTGTTATGAGATTTAAAAAATCGAATGTGAATGTGATTGCATGTGGCTAATGTGTTACGATATTACCAAATATCGTACTTGTTGTGTTACGATATTGCCCAATCTCGTACATGAACTCATCTTTGACGCCTTTCTATCTACATGTTTCACAGGTTGCCTGGGTAGATGTCAGACCATAATTGACCAAACCCCCACACCATAGAGTTCAGTGCTATGGATACGAGGGCCTAATTAAACAGATCCGCAAAGTTCTGGAGTTTTTTGGAGACGAAACAGTGGCTGCAGTCAAGAAGTTGGCTCTAGAATCTTTCATGCGATTAGACGACTTCAATGTATGATTTGGGCTGGCACTAAATTACATGTTGTCCCGACAGGTGAAGCCAATGAGAGTGCAAAGAATGTGGACACCACTGCACTGTGGTTCAAAGTTGAGGGGAAGATATTACGCTTCTTCAGAGTCGAGTTTGCATTAGTGAGTGGCCTCAAATTTGGACCAGCTTCCTTCAACCCCTACGCACGGCTTACTCTCCCCGAGGATTCAATCTATGCGAGATTATTCAACAAGAACCCCATACTCACTGCATCCGACCTCCACACTGTTTTCATTGACAAACAATATAAAGATGCCGAAGATGCCATCAAAATGGCAAAGTTGCTGATAGCTGCCTAATACGTGATTGGGTTTAAACAAGCTCGGAATAAGATCTCATTGTGGATGTGGGTGCTCGTGGAGAACAAGGAAGCGTGGGAAGAATTTCCATGGGGAAGCATATCATTTCAGGACTTGATGGACAACATTAACAAGGTGACGGAAAAAAGATCCCCCAGAGTATCATCGCCCGGATATCACATGAAAGGAAACACACTGACCTTCTTGGTAAGTTTTCTACTATTCCTAGTACGACTTATATGAAAATCATACAATCATCTGACCAACAATATGTTGGAATTACAGGCATGGATTTTTTGCGCTCTACCAGCAGTCGGCAAGAGCATTGGCATGAGGATAGATAAGAAGAAGAAGAAGATACCTTGATTCCTGAGGTACAGTTATGTCAAGAACGGCGACATGCCAGAAGGTCTTCAAGCCAAGGTAAAAATTTACTTATTTCTTGAGATTGAATGTGTACGATATTCGCAATATCGTACTTCCTTGACTTCAATTTTATTATTCATGCTACGAGTTGTTAAGTTTGCATGTGTACGATATATATTTGTTGAGCTTGTATGTGTACGATATTTGAAATATCGTACTTTGTTGACTTCAATTTTGTTATTCATGATACGAGTTGTTTGACTTTGCATGTGTACGATTTTAAATTTTGACTGAGTTATTGAGCTTGCACAATATCGTATCATGGCTTTCGTTCTGGAAATCTATATAATGTTACGATATTGGCAATATCGTACATTATATACAATTTGCCTTACTATTTATGATTCCAGTAATGTACGATATTCGTAATATCGTACATCAGTGATAACTGATTTGTGTCCGCGTAGTACGATTTGTTTGAATTCGTTGCACAACTAACTTGTCTAATGTCTCATGTAGGATCTTAAAGCCCTACTCGAACCAGGTAAGACAGAGTCCGAGACTGTCTATTGGAAATCCTTGGAGCAAGATCCTGAAGGAAAGCCATTTGCCTTCACTTATGATGCCAATGACACCAAGAAGTAGAAAAGTCCTCGTGATGAGGGTGATGATGATGAAGAGCCAACTGCTGATGCCGCTTCGCTATCCGCTGCAACAAGTGCCTTACTCACCGATGTAGACAAAGCTGCATTGATCAAGGAGATCAGTGATTACGCGGGTGAGGTTGCAGCAAAGAGCGCAAGGCTAGAAACAGAGGGATTCTTCGAGACTATCAGAGACGACTTAGTGGTTGGAATTGGAGAGTATGTGTCCAAGAAGATGGTTGAGGCATGTGGTCCTCCTCCGGAACAAGATTACTTTGGGAGGATGAGCCAGCAATTTCAGCACACCATGCCCCCACCATTCTAGCACCATGAGCAGCACTCATCCGAGCAAATATTACCGGCATCCCCATACCTTGTTGAAGACCTAAGTGCACAAGACCCACCTGCACAAGGCACATCCTAGCACATCCCGCCGTCATCTGAGCACACCCCTGCCCAAGACCCAGCTGCACACGACAAAGAGATACAACACTCGAAGTTGGAGGATGTGGATGGTGCAGCAGCAATGAATGAAGCAGCGGTGGACAAACAGGATGGAGCAGCACCGGATGAAGCAACAACAACAGCAGCAGCAAGAGCAGATGACAGAGAGGATGTCGCAGCAGCAGGAGCAACGAAGGTCGCAACAGAGAAGGATGTGGGAAATGCTGCGACTACAGATCGTGAACAGGTACAGGACGTGCATGTCCAGGAATAGAGCATGTATAAAAATTCTCAATATGTGTATCTAATGGTGGTGTGAGGTTCACAAACACATTTACATTTCGTTATTTTTTTTTTCTGTATGTGTGGTTTTTAGATTACAACAATGGATAATGATCGTTTTAAACCTGTAATTGGTATGACTCAAGTTGTTGCCAGACTAATACGAGTTAGCATTAATCGTAACAGTTTGTCAACATATTTGCTATGATTTTCATGAATGTTGTAGCACTAGATCATATTCCTGTACGAAGTACAAAAAAATTCTACGATGTTCATGAATTTCGTAACATAATATCAACATATTTGCTACGATTTTCATAAATGTTGTAGCACCGGATCATATTCGAGTACGAATTCAGTGCAATTTGCTACGATTTTCATGAATATCATAGCACCACATCATATTCCAGTACGATTTATGTATATCGTACCACGTTTGTTTAAGAGGTAATCCGCAAATAGCACAATTGGCTTGGCTTGCTACATCTTTACAGATTCTTGGCTCCAACCAAGAACATCTCGAGACAGATGATGACAAAATATTGACAATAGCAGCAGCATCGGAAGCCACAACACTTAATATTCTAGATGATGGTCCAAGTTTTGATCTACACCTGGTACGATATTTATAATATCTTAACATGCACTTTCATTCTAGTTACATATTTTAATATAACATCTTATGAACAGGTCCCTACTTAACATGGTACCCAACAAGATGTCAGTGACACACAGATGAATGTTGCATATGACTCTTTGTTGGCGACCACATCTGAGTCTTCGCTGAATATTGTGACGCCAACAACAACAAAAGCTCGAATGCTACCGTCAACGGGGTCGGCGACCACATCTGGGGCATCGGTTCAACCTCCATAAATGCATGCACCAAATTTAAATACCAGACCCATTATGCAGAAATTCCCATTAGCAACTTGTCGTAGTCCATTCCTAGTCGATGATGTACGCCCAAGGCGTGATGGGTTCGAAGCATTCTTGAAAGCAAAGACTAAAAAGTAAGTTTAAATTTACAAGTTTTATATTACAAGTTTAAATTATGCATTGCTAAATATAACCAAAAACAGGAGAAATGTCGGATTGTTATGGGCCGTCGACACTGAATTCTTCGAGACTTTAATAAATCCAGAGAAAAATGTTGTACAATGATCACATCAACTGCTACTCATCTGTTGTGGTCGCGAATCCAACCATCACCGGCTTGGGAGATATTCACGAGAATGTGGCAATTACGATAACTGATTTCATGGTATCTTATGATTTTTGTAATATCATACATGATATAAATTTTTCTGAGCGGGTACGATGTTACGAGATTTGTATAAATCATAACATCATACTATGAAATTTGAAACATCGTGTCTGATATCAATGTACGATATTACGATATTCGCACTATCGTACATCCTCTAAAGAATATCATCGTGAATAATGTTACGACTTTCGTTATATGGTATCATATTAACGTTTTATTCTTATATCGTATCATCTTGACGTTTTATTTCGTTATGTCGTGCTATGATATTCTTTCATCTGTATTCGTAGGATGCTCTAGAAGACGTATTTGATTCAATGCATAAGGAAAAAAAGGTAGGATTTGACCCATACGAACCTTCTCTATTTGATGTTCATAGAGAAGAGATTGTTCTAGAAGACCAACTGGAAAGGTTGGTCCACTTTGCAGAGGTAAGAATACTACGTTGGGGGGCGAACATGAAGGCATGGATCAACTACAAAAAGGTAACAAAAACTACTTCTACATGATGTTGTTACGATTTACCTAATCTTGTACGATCGTAACATAATTTGTGGTATGATTTGTCAAATATCGTACTATCATATTCCTAAATACTAATGTTATTTGTGTATCTCTATATCGCATCCACTTTTAGGTTATCATGGTTGCATACTTCAACAACCACTAGGCAACGATTGTCATGGATCTCGCAGCACAACAGTTGTGGCTTTACGACCCCAAGTCGTGGCAATTTGAGAAGCACCACAAGGACAATAGATTGCAACACTTCCTGCTCATGACCAGATTGCTGCCACAAGTAATGAAAAAAATTGGCTATTGTGAAAAACATAGAATAGCTAATCCGAACTACACGCAGTGGCCGTTGTGCTTTCCAAGAGCAAACGGGAAAGGTATCTACAAGCAAGAGGATGGCGTCAGTTGTGGTCTATATTCATTGAAGTATGTGGAGTGGTTTATATCAAAAAAGAAGCTACCATAGAGTCTGAAGAATCCAACCGAGCTCAAATTATATCACCACCAGATAGCAAGGAGCATCTATGCAAACAACACCGATGAAGACACACTCCCGATAGAGATGGAGTTGAAGTGAAAAGATTGAACACTTGTTGTCCTATTTTGTCTATATTGAACACTTGTTTTATTTTGTTTATTTTGCTACTATTTATCTAAGTATTCTGTATTATATATCTTTTGTTTAAAAAACCTTGTAGTAAGGAATTTGTAGTCATGGATATAATGCATTTTGTAAGTACGATTGCTACGACTTTGCTTTAAATCATATCTATTATTTTTGCTACAACTTGTACGATTTAATGATTATCTCGTATAAACTCGTACGCATTCTATGATTTTATGATTCTAAGACTCGTATGCATTTTATGATTAAATCATAGATAATCTGCTATAAACTCGTACAAAATTAGTCATTTTATGAATATCGTAACAACCTGCTTAAGCAAAACTATAACACGTTAAGTACGAGTTTATGAATATCGTAACCATATACTTACATACAAAGCGATGTTTGAATAAACTTTTGACTACGAATAAAATTCGCAGAAAAGAAAGGTGTCAAATCCCAAACTAAATAAATAACTACGAACATGACCATTCAAACCTATTTGGATCCATACATGTTGTACGATATTTGGAATATCGTAACAAAGAAATAATGTTATCATGTTTTGTTGCTACGATTTAGGAATATTGTAACAACAAACAAACATACGACTTATAATCTAGTGTACGGGATTGTAAATGTCTGATGAGACCATATTTTATATGCTCATCATGTATTTTTAGGTGTAGATCGAGTCTAGTTTTGTGTCCTTTTAGTCTGTGTTTAGTGTCTGGGAGGACACTTTAAGTAGTAGGTAGGGAAGGACAGGAACTTGGGCATTTAGAGTGGATTTACGCGTGGAAGTGAGCACGTCGATACGATGCAATGGTCAATTAGTTCTGCTCGCAGCTAGAGATACCGAGGGCGGAAGTCCAAACACATAGAAGCTGCTCCGTACCAGTCGGCATGACCAATCCAGACCGCGCAGCCATTCTAAACAGGTCAAGATGGCAGGAGAACTTTAGGCAAGGCGAAGGAGAAGCAGAAGGAAGGAAAAGTACGAAGGATCTAGACGTTGAAACTGGTATGACATCATCCGGAGGACCAACAAGGAAGAAGTTTATGCCTTGGAGGAGAAGCAATCAAGAAGACAAGTCTTACCCGAATTAGGAAACAAAGGGATAAGATTAGATTGTTTCCGATAAGGAAACAAATCTATCCTGATCCTGCTAGGCCAAGGAAGGAAGCTTCCAGCTGGCGTTTGAAGGCCCGTCTGTGGGTTTTTAGGGTTCAAAGCCCATGATCCTTGTACTCTATATATATGTTCATGCATGCAGCCTAAAATAACTTTGGCACAACTTATTTCTCGCACAATTTAGTTCTTGCAAGATACAATTTAGTTTTCTGCTGTTAAGTCCCAGTTTGGGCAGACTATCTTTTGAGTATTTATTCAAGTATGTTTTCTCTTATCTTTTTTGTCATTGTTATCTACTTTATGTCTAGTTAAACCTTTAAATCTGGGTTTAGGTAGAGGATATGTGATTTAAGTGTTTTATAACTCGTGAGGTCTAATTGGGAAAGATAGCTATATATATGTCTGTTCCTAAGGCGTTAGGCAATGATTTCAAAGCAGTCTGTTGTGCCAAGAGACCATGCTGCAGAATGGGCAATTGGAGGGCGGCAGATTCATTAAAAGGGAGGTAGCTTAGACCAACAGGGACCGGGAGAGATTTGCCTCACGCTCCTTGAGGGCGACAAATCTCAGGTTGAACTTGGGCGGAGTCGATCGAACTACGGTGACGCTGGTGAAAAGTCGGAGCAGGATCTTCGTATCTCATAGGGGCGGAACGGGTTTGTCTAGTGCCCAAAGCTGCTTGTTCCAGTCTATGCCCCTTGAGGAATGCTCAGGGGTGAGTTGGGCAAGTTAGGAAGACTGGGGTGGGAATGCCATGCAGGATTCACAAGTAAGGACGAATTGGGCAAGTCGTGGTTGTAGGCGTGACAACGTGACAGTAGGACTATGACGCGGTTTACCTATAACCGTTGACACACATACGTAGCGAATATCTTTGTACCTATGATCGAGTTACACTTATTCACATTGAATCGAACCTAAATCCATATTGCCTTTTATTACTGATAGTTTACTTGTTTTATTTCAGCTTTTACTTTTCTTTATTTTGCCCAAGGAGATCGTAGAAATAAATCAAATCAACACTGTGACAGGATACTTACAAGAGAATATTGCATCAATGCCTCGTGGGATCGACCCTTACTTACTGACTAGCTGATCCTAGGAAGTGGGCAAAGAAAATACAAATTGTATTTTGCCACGGCTAAACGACGGTTGCATCAAAATTGGCGCTGTTGCCGGGGATTGATTTTATGGTATTCTCTTTCGTGTTTATTCTTTTGAATTTTTTTTATGCTTAACCCTAACCCTGCAGAGAGTTCGCAAGCTTGGTACGACGATAATATCAACCGAACAGTAAGGCAGATTAAGGCGGAGGCAAGGAAGAAAGTAGAAGAAGAGGCACAACACTTGGCAATTTTGGAGAAAGAGCGGAACTCTCCGGAAAAGCTAGGTGATACACCAATTGAGGAGCAGTACTCCTCAAATAGCGAAGAAGAGGGAAGTCTACAGGAAGAAGCAATGGCTGTGAACGAAGAACAGACGATGAGGGAGATGGTTTTCCCTAGCACACTGAACTTGAGGCCATCGGGCATCACTTTGCCCGAGCCGACGAAGCCCTGAGAGCTGAAATCTTACTTCATCCAGATCCTGCCCAAGTTCGATTGTCCGGGGTAGGACCCACAAAGGCACTTACAAGATTTCGAGATGACCTGCGGAACCGTTCCTACTGAGGGGAACTTAGATAAGTATGTGAGGCTGATCGCTTTCCCATTCTCTCTACAAGACGGGACAAGGGGAATGGCTTTACACTTTGCTCGCAGGGAGCGTGAAAACATGGCAGGAGATGCAGCAAAAGTTCTTGGAGAAATATTTTCCAGCTGCACGTATTCAGGCAATGAGGAAGAGGATCACTAGTATCAAAATGGGCATTAATGAGACGTTCTATGACTATTGGAACAGGTTCAAACTTATGCTTGCAAAATGCCCACAACATCAGATTCCTGAGTACGACTTGGTCCAGTGCTTTGTGGGAGGACTTCGAATTAGAGAGAAAGCCTTGGTGAATGCAGCTTGCCAAGGAACAGTCATGAATAAGCCTCCAAGCAAGGTCTTTCAGATCATTGGAGAGATGGCAGAGGAGTCTAGGATGGATGAGAGTGGCGAATTGCCCAAGGCGACAGCAGGAAGCCCATCGCGAACTGATGAGAAGATCGATAAGCTAGCCGCGCACATGGAGTCTCTTATTACTCTAATGGCTAGTAACAACAAGAAAGTGGTGAGGGTATGCAGGATATGCACATCGGTCACACACCCAACGGATCAATGCCCAACACTTTATGAAGAAGAGGACGTGAATGCGATAGGTTTAAACACCAATCAATGGAGGCAATATGATCCAAATTCTCAAGTTTATAACCCCGGATGGAGGAACAATGAGAATCTAAGGTATGAGAACAACAACTATCAGCAGTTTGGGCAACAGGCACAGAAACCTCAGCAGCCACATCAGCAGTACCCACCACGAGATCCGAACAAACCATCATTGACTGAGGTGGTGAATGACCTAATTCGAGATCATACCAAGGCACAACAAGAGAATGAACAATTTAGAACGGAGACACGGGGTGCAATTCAACACATCACTGCCCAATTGGCACACCTTGCCAATGCCTTGGGCAGGATAGAGAAGAAGCAAGATGAACTTCCAGCCCAAGTGGAGGTGAACAAGGCGCAAGTTAACGCTGTTACACTTAGAGAAGAAAAGGTGTTGCCCAAGAGAGTTGAGATGCCGTAATCTGAAACTCTTTTGCCCAAGGAAAAAGAGTTAGAGGTCGAGGAGAAGGAAAAGGAGAATGAAGAGATGAATGATGGGGATGAAGATGTATCTCCCGAACCTAAATATGTCAAGCCTACACCCATTATTCGAGCACGTTTTCCAGGTAGGTTGAAGCGGACTAAGATGGACGTAGAGATGGACGATATGATCAACATCTTCAAGAAAGTTGAGATAAACATACCTCTTCTCGCTGTACTTTACAACATGCCCAAATGTGCGAAGTTACTGAAGGATCTTTGTACAAGAAATGTGCGGAACTATGATGGAGCAAAGGTTGACGTGGGGGAGAATGTGTCGGCAGTCATTAAGAGAAATTTTCCCAAGAAGTGTCGAGATCCCGGCATGTTTGCTATCCCATGCTAAATTGGAAACATGAAGATTGAGAAAGCCATGTTGGATTTGGGCGCGTCGATCAACTTCATGCCTTTGTCTTATATGATCAGGATGTAATGGGACCACTTCAAACCACTAGAGCGGTCATCCAATTGGCGGACAAGCCACAAGTATATCCTGAAGGCATTTTGGAAGATGTCCTAGTCAAAATAGAAGATTTGATCTTTCCAGCAGACTTTTATGTGCTCAGCATGAGCAAGACGAGAGGTGACACATCGGGTATGTTGTTGGGAAGACTATTTATGAAGACTGCCAAGACCAGGATCGATTGCAACACTGGGCAACTGACGTGCGAGTTCAATGGAGATAAAGTGACATTTAATATTTTTAAGCTAAAGAAGCCTTCTCAAGACACTAAGGCAGTTAAATACATTGACCAAGTCGAGCAACCAAAGGGGAACGTGTTACCTCATAATGGAATGCAAGGTCTTATGAATGAAGTCAATGAAGAGGGAACCATTAGATGTGTTGCCCAAGATACATGGAAGGAGATAGTCAAAGGCAAGAAAAATTTAAAGGATGAATCTGAAGAGCAGTTCCAACCATCTTTTCCAAGTGTGCCCTCATCTTGGTTAGGAGAAAGGCTGATTGATCAAGTACCGAAGATGGAACCTAAGCCCTTGCCCAAGCATTAGAAGTACATCTATCTTGGGAAAAATAACACTATGCCTGTGTAATACCCCGATCTTTTATAAGTCTTTAAGTTCATCCTAATTGAGTTTATGAGCTTAAATGTGTGCTCTTGTATGATAAAATTTTCAAGAAAATAAATTTTCTTGCAAAATTACCAAAATACCCTTGAAGTCGTTACGCGATTTCTCTTGTTTCAGTTATCCGAATTGAATGTGAGATGAATTGATTGAGCATGAGTATGTGAGTTTGAGTTTGAGTTTGAGTTCAAATTTCGGAAAATTCTGAGGAAATTCATTTTTCAGTGAATAGTAGCCGACGACGAGAATTTACTATTCACCGACTGTTTCCAAATTTCATTAAATTAGTGTATTTTGAATCTAAAATTTATTCTAAGATCATTGGTGCATGTTTGAGAATTTTCTGAGCTTGTTTGGGTCGAGTTTGAATTTTATTTCTTTGAAAGAACGAATATGAATAGTAACTTTTTACGTTTTCTTCGTTATTTGGAATTTTGATCCGAAACTTGGATTCCTAGTATCCTTGATTTATTTAGTGATGTTAGAGACGAAGTAGAGAGAATTCCAATGTCGAGAAAGAGTCATGGGGAGTTTTAAATCGTTTGAGAGTTTAATGAGAAATTAGGGTTAAATTGCACCAGATAACTTTTTCTTTCGGAGAAAATTATATCGCGTTTTTTACTACCGAGTGCAACTAATTCAAATAAAAACCTATCCTACACTCATTTCTCTCACTCTCTCACGCAACACCCTCTTTCTCTCTTAATCATCTCTCTAAATTATTCTCTCCAATTCTCTCTCTCTTCCACCCATCTCTCTCATCTTTCTCCCTCACGGTATTACACACACACACACACTCCATTGAAGCTCAAGCTTCAAGCTTCAAAGAGCTTCAAAAATGGCAACTTAGTCTCCGATCATCCATCGACTAATCCGTTAAGGTATTCGAGATCCTCTTGTCGTAATGATCAATCTAAGACTAGGTTTTATTCATTTCTTTCTCTTTTGAAAATCGGTAGCTTATGCCTCAAAGATGGAGCTCGACTTTTGCTTGTGTGGATCGTAGAGTTTCGAGGATTAAAAGCCCTTTGGTTGATTAAGCCTTCAAGTTTAAGTAAGTTCTCTAGATTTTAGTAATTGAAGTCAAGGAAAACCCCCTTTTTCATCTCTCTTTTAATCGATCAAAATGATCTTCCTTTCAAGGAAATCGAAGCCTCTCTTTCTACTGTGAATCTTTGATCATTTGAGTGATTTTTATACATGAAAATAGGAGATAAAAATCGATTTCCTCTTCCCCTATAAGGCTGCCGAAAATGATGTTTAAGACTGGAGTTTTGATTTTTGTTTTTCTTTTAAGCATGATCAATATGATTATTGTGTGTATATGTGTGTGAAATTTAAGGAGAAAATCAAAGATATACATATATGTGTTAATACCGAAAATTTTGAGGAAATTTAGAAATTTTCATGTTGATGATTTAAGCTTGAATTGGATGATGGATTTATGTTCAAGGTGATGATCTAAGAGTTTTTGTGTATGAGATTAAATGAGAAAAATAATGAAATATATATACATGTGGACCGAAAATTTTGAGATGAAATTTGAAGTTTTGTTGTTGATGTTCTTAGTTACATTTGAAGATGGAAATTGAGATAAGTGATAATAAGATATAAAGAAAAGGAAGAAAGAAATTAATGGTTATATTTCTCTTAAGAAAATCGAAGATAATGAGAAAGGATGAAGAAGAAGATGTTCTTGATGTTCTGGATGTTCTTGATGATATTCATAATGTTCTTGAGAATGTTCTTGAGGAAGAAGATGATATTTGAAAAATAAGTGGATAAATGATGCATGATTTGATGGAATAGAAAGTATTAAAATAAAAGAAATAGAAAAATAAAATATTAATGAATTTCTAAGAATTTTTATTAATTAAATTCTAATTAAAAGTGATGATCAAGTTTCATAGTTCTTGAATATTCATGTTAGATTTGATGAATATGATGAATTGATGATGAAGATGAAGTGAAATCAATTGGAGTTTCTTCTCGAAATTTTTGAATTCGAGTTAAGACGAAGAAGTTGTCGAGAATCGGAGTCGTTAATGGAAAATCGAGTTTAATCAATAAGAAATGGGAAATGATGTAAAAGAAATGAAAATGAGAAGAATGATCGAGTTAATTAAAAATAATTAGACGTCATTAGAATCTTTTATCGAGTTGATAAGTTTTCGAGCGATGGTGCACTTTACAAGAAAAAGACGAAAACTTTATTTAGTAAAATTAATTTCGGATATTAATTTCCGATTAAATAATGAGAGTTATAAAGTATTAAAAAGAAAATGAAATTAATTTCATAAAAGTTTAATAATTTATATTTTCTAGAAACCGAGCTGAGTTGAGTTAGTATAATTCAATAACCGAGTCTTGAATGAATAACTGAGTTTATAATTATGATTAAATAATTAATTTAAATTTCTAGAATTTTCTAGAATATATTATTATTATATTTGGAAAATTTTTCTTTTTCCAACTAATTATTGAAGTCGATCGTTTACGTGTTTGTGAATGTTCGATTTTTGATCTGAAAGTTTGTTTGTGAATGATTTGAGATGTTAGAAACCGAGAATTAATTTCATAATTTTCTGAGTTCGTTTAACTCGAGAAATCGAGAAAAACGAGACGTAAAGTGTGAATAGTAACTTTCTGTCTTATGTGAAATATTTTATAAATAAAGTACTAATAAAATATTTAGATATTTTTAAAAATCAAGTACTTGAGTTCAGAGTCTATTGGTTTAGTACTTGAATAGAATCGAGAACCCGAGAAGGATTGAGTTAGATAAGTCGAGATAAGTTGAGAAACCCGAGTCATTTAGAAGTCCTTCAGCCGAGCGTTAGAATTCGTTTATCATTTTCGAGAAATAGAACTCGTCCTTACAAGACTGTTAACCTTGAAGGAACGAGTAAAGTTCGATAGTAAGAAGCGAGTGGAGTCCAGAAGTAAGAAGCGAGACGAAACGAGGTATTCCGAGCAAAACCACCGGATGTCAGGTGGGCTTTCTGAACCAAAACTCAACGATGAATGCGCAATTTATTTTATATATGCGCTTTTATTTAAAGTTAATTGACTTGCCTGAGTTTTTATGTTTTGGTATGTAATCCTCTACTTTATGTTATGAGTTGGATGAATCCTGTGGACGCACGGGATTAGGTCCTGTTCAAAACGGGACATTGCATGCATTAGATTAGGTGACCGTGAGCCTTATTACAGTCTAGCCGGTCGTAAAGTAACTGTGAGCCTTGCTTCGGTTGGGCCGATTATGTAAAGACTGTGAACTTTGCTTTGATTGGGCCGGTCACGGTGCTCGAGGAGGAGGCCTACTTCTCGACACCACAAGAAGACGAGATGCGTAGATGGATTCTTACCCGAGGAAATGACCGGTCGATTTACAAACAAAACGAAAAAGTTTTTAGCTGCCACAAGTCGTAAATTCTTTTAAATAATTTATCTAACGCTTGTGATGCAGCAGAAGAGGCAAGTTCAATCATATAGCTCTATCGAGCGAGTTTTTAAAATATTTTGGCATGTGTTCACTGAGTACGAAGTACTCACGCCCTGCATGTTATTTCTAAAACGTGCAGGTTAGCTCGGATGAGGAAGGATGTGATGTGCTTGGGGTGACTCGTTGCGATCCACTTTCTAAATAAATGTTTAAGCTTGAGGTTATGTGTCTTCACACATATAACCTTGGGATTTCGAGTCAATGATCATAATCCGCTACAACTTCATTATTTTAAAATAACTTAGCCTTGCATGCTCGGTCCCTAAAAGATGAAAGAGCCCGTGAGCTCAATTAATTTCTTCAATCCTTTCTGAATTCCACCTAAAACTAATTGGAATCATCTAACGTTTCATCGTATTCCTTTCACCACCACTTGATGATTAAAAGCTAAAAATTGGCCCACTTACTTTTTGAATGCAAACTTTTACTGATAACCAAACCTAATTCCTTTTTGGATCGATATTCAAAAATTTGAACAAATGTTCGTTTCTTGAGAAATCATTAATTTATAATCCACTTTATTTGTGAGATTGTTTGGTTGTCGATGTTATTCTTCAATTATCGAGCATGTTTCTTTGAGTAAAAGTTCATTGTTCCACCTCACTGCCCCTTGCTTTCTAGTCGTTTTAATACATTAGAAATCGGGCTGTGACAGCCTGTGATAGTCAATTCTGAGCTGAGCGTTGAAGAAGAGCATATGGTGCGCAGTAGTCTAGGTCAAGACAAGGAAGTTCTCGGATTGATCTCGAATGATAAGAAAGGCATTACTCCTATAGTTTACATGATGCCTGAGAATGAAGCTAATGCTGTTCGAAATCCTCGAACCAAGCGGGATCTGATTACGGAAGAGGAAGCAAGAAGGGATATTTTGAGATTGCAAGAATTGGGCATTATATACTCAGAGCCCGACAGTGAATGGCGAAGACCGGTTGTGCCCAAGAGAGCAAATGTTGAAGTGATCAAGGATGAGAATGAAGAGATCGTGGGCATAAGGCTGAAAAGTGAATGGAGAGTCTGTATTGACCATCAAAAGTTGAAAATGATAGCTCGTAAAGATCTTTACAAGTTGCCTTTCATTGAAAAATTTTTGGGAAAGTTGACCAAGTCACATGACCAGCAAATAAGAGTTCAGAAGTTTGAAATTGGTCAGAAGGTACTTCTTGCTCGGGCACGACTCAAGTTATTACTGTGCAAAATGACAGCCAAGTGGGTCGGTTCATATAAAGTCCAGTCTTAGTCGCCCAATGGGATAGTGGAAATCAGGAGTTTGACGAGCGGGAAAATTCTCAAGGTGAGTGACAAGAGGTTGAAGGCCTACTTTGGGCATAATGCAAACGATCCAGGGGATCCACCTGATCCCGCTGATCAGGAGGCCAATTAGGAAAAGAAGTACTACATCATGCCCATGACGTAAACTGGGGCGCTGGCCAGGAGGCAACCTGGTAAGTTTTTTTTTTTATTTTTCTTTTAATTTTCGTAATTTCCATTTTCGTATTTTTATTTTTAACCCTAGGATAGTAGTTATTGTTTGGAAGGAGGAATTTTGTTTAAGTGTGCAGGTTAGATGCATGAACAATAAGTAAGGCAAGACGAAGAATTGCCCTGGCCAAGAGACAGATGGACCGTTTGACAACTCTTACAACCGTAATCAGCAACTGAAGAAGGGAGAATGATTATAACCGGAGGCAGGACAAGCTGGAATCCTTTATCTCTTAGTCATGTTCGAGGAGATTATTGCCCTCGTGGAGACAGTCATTTTGGTCAAACAACAACTCAATTTGAAGTCCTCATTGCCTTCATATAATTATCGAGCAAAGTCAAATCCAGGTTCTGGTCCTAAACTGACCTGCTACTCAATTGTCCTCCCTTGTTTTGTTTTAAAAATTTTAAAGGTTTAGTTTTGAGTCTGTGTGTGTGTGATTGTTTGTCTATCATTACTACTCATTTTGCCTAAAGCAAAGTGTGTGGGTATGGGGGGCTTCTTTTGTCTTTTATCTTTAAAGGTTTTTAAAAGCTATTTTTGTATGCTTCTTGCTCACACTAGGCCAAAAGCCAAGTGTGTGGGTGGGAGGAGCGTCTGTTTATGTTAAGGTTGGCATGCTAGGTTGATGTGATTAGTTTGAGCATGGTTATTGAACTTGAATATATATGCCTTAATTGATATATGCCTTGTTATACAGTTTTCATTTCTTGAGAGTATTTGATATGATCATTCGAACGTCACATAGAACTTGCCTATTTTCTGTTTTGAGACCCTATTGACATAGAATAAGAAGTGCTTAGAGGATTTAGGCGCTTTTCTTTCTTTTAGCCCAAATGAACCTTATAAGCCTACCCTATTGTAATCCCTTTGTTAGCCCTTTTGAGCCTGATAATTTCTTTGATTTGTATATTAGCCATGGAATAATTTATCCTACCCGGTGATGAGGACTAGGCTAGAAGATGAAAGGGAAAAAGAGAGCAGTAGGGCATGAAGAAAGCCTAGAATGGGCAAACGAGAGCAAAAGGGCTAGGAAGTGATATAAAAGAAAAAGAAAAAAAAAGGAAAAAAAAAGAAAAGAAAGAGAAGATGTAAAAAAAACATATTTAGAAAAGAATAAAGCCCTGAGGTGTATTGTGCTACGGCCCGAAAGAAAAAGGAAGGAAAGAAGATAAGGTTGGCCGCTTCGCTTGGCCTACCTAAGTCCGAATGACCAAAGCCCAGATCCAAATATTTCCAACCTATGCCTTAAGCCCAATTACAACCTTAAAAGACCTAATGATAGGTGTTGATTAATCTAGTCTAAGGGGTGGAGAAGTTAGAAGGCAGAGAAGCCTATGGTGTGGCCAAGATGACATGTCCTGAGCGTAAACACGAGCCTATACACAAAAGTGAGAGTGTGGTGAGGAACAAGTTTTGCTCAATTGTTTATTTTTGACCTAATTGATTATTATTTTGACTGTTTCTACTTGTTTATATGACTTGATTATGCTCATTCTGATCTGTTGATTTGGTCAAGCTAACCTTTGTCTTTGTTTTTCTTGAGTCTTTGTCTTTTGAGTCTTTTCTGTTTTGAGTCTTTATGGCAAGTCTTTATATGCTCATCATGTATAGGTGTAGATCGAGTCTAGTTTTGTGTGTGTCTTTTTAGTCTATTTTAGTGTCCGGAAGGACACTTTTGGTAGTAGGCAGGGAAGGACAGGAACTTGGGCATTTGGAGTGGATTTGCGTGTGAAAGTGAGCACGTCGATACGATGCAATGGTCAAGGAGCTCTGCTCGCAGCTAGAGATTCCGAGGGTGGAAGTCCAAACACATAGAAGCTGCTCCGTACGAGTCGGCATGACCAATCGAGACCGCGCGCAGCCATTCTAAATAGGTCAAGATGGTAGGAGGACTTTGGGCAAGGCGAAGGAGAAGCAGAAGGAAGGAAGACTACGAAGGATCTAGACGTTGAAGTTGGTATGACATCATCCGGAGGACCAACAAGGAAGGAGTTTATGCCTTTGAGGAGAAGCAATCAAAAAGACAAGTCTTACCCGGATTAGGAAACAAAGGGATAAGGATAGATTGTTTCCGATAAGGAAACAAATCTATTATGATCCTGCTCGGCCAAGGAAGGAAGCTTCTAGCTGGCGTTTGAAGGCCCGTCTGTGGGTTTTTAGGGTTCAAAGCCCATGATCCTTGTACTCTATATATATGTTCGTGCATGCAGCCTAAAACAACTTTGGCACAAATTATTTCTCGCACAATTTAGTTCTTGCAAGATACAATTTAGTTTTCTGCTGTTAAATCCCAGTTTGGGCAGACTATCTTTTGAGTATTTATTCAAGTATGTTTTCTCTTATCTTTTTTGTCATTGTTATCTACTTTATGTCTAGCTAAACCTTTAAATCTGGGTTTAGGTAGAGGATATATGATTTAAGTGTTTTATAACTCGTGAGGTCTAATTGAGCAAGATAGCTATATATATGCGTGTTCCTGAGGCGTTAGACAATAATTTCAAAGCAGTCTGTTGTGCCAAGAGACCATGTGTAATACCCCAAACTTTTCTAAGTTCCTAAGTGCATATTAACTTAATTAATATGCCTTAATGATGAGTTTTGAGTGCTAAAATTTTTTGCGAATATAAATTTTTCTGTGAAATGACGAAAATGCCCTTATGTGCTTTAATGTGATTTTTTGAATCGAGTATGTGATGAATTGTTTGAGCTTATGTATATGAGTATAAGCTTGAATATGAATTTCGGAATTTTCTGAGAACTTTGAATTTTAGATGAATAGTAACGTAAACCGAGAAATCACTATTCATCGACCGACTCCGAATTTAGTCTAATTAGTTTTATTAGAATCTAGAATTTATTCTAAGACTTTCGAGATATGTTGGAGAATTTTCCGAGATCATTTGAGTAAAGTTTAAAAATAAATTGCTTAACGACTTGTTTAGTCGAGCAGTTTTTATGAGCTTATTCGTTAAAAGGAATCTTGGCATAAAAATTAGATAAATGGATTCCTTAATTTATTTTGGAAGTTATAAGACGAATTAGAGAGAATTTGAACGTCGAGAAAGAGATGAGAAGGGTTATTGAAAGTTTGAGGGAATAGAATGAAATAACGAGGATATTTTCTACCGGAAAATTAATTTGCCCGGTATACTTAGCAGATAAAAACCTGCAATCTTATCCTTAATAGTGATTAAACTCTAATATCACTCTCACTAAGGCATGTGAATGCCACTCTCCTTCTCAATGCCTCCATGTGGTTGTCCTTCCCCTCTCTCTCACATCTCTCTCGGATTCTCCTCTCTCTCTCATATCTTTGCATATCTAACATGTAAGAGATACATTCCCCTACTCCATAATTTAGCATTCATACTTATCATCTCATCCACTCTCACTACCGCAAGCAACCAACAAAAACTTCTATCTCTCTCTTTCGGCTGCAACTATGCCGAAGAAGTAGCAGCAAAACAGTTTTCATTTTCTTCTTCATCATCATCTCATCTTCACCATAATAATCAAGAGGAGTATCTCCTCCTTCACCCCTTTCATCATCTCTGCCTTGAAGCCATGAAGAACAGTTGCAACAGCTCGTCTTTTTCAACATCGAGCAGCACTAGATTTTTCTATCTCTCTCTCGGTATTCTTCACTGCCGAGAGCAGTTGCAGCAGCAAACCAGCTGCCATCTCCTTTCTCATCTCATCATCTTCACTGTGAGGAGTAACTCTCCATCATCTCCTCCCTTTGCCGTGAAGAAGAGCAGCAGCTGCAGCCCTTATTCTTCATCGTGAGCTATACAATTTCCATCTCCTTCGACATCATATATACATACCTCTTTCGATGAAATCATGCAAGCTTGATGAGGATCTTTTGATGTAGATCATCTTCTCCATATCCAAGATCATCTAAGGAAGTAAGTGTTCATCTTTTTCATTCATTTTCAAGCTTGAAACAAGCTTAGAACCACCTCTATATCCATCGATTTATTGGATGGAAAAATAAGGGTTTGATCTTTATTTTTTTTAAAAGCTATGATCTTGATACCTTGTATATTGTTTCATGCAAGGAAAGGAGTTACAAATCCATCATCTTTCATCCTCCAAGCTATCCAAAACTCCAAGCCAAGAAGAGCTTAAGTTTATTTAATTTTAAGTATGATTTCATTCTTTAAAGATGTATATATGTATATGTAAGTGAGAAAATAAGGAAAATATGCATGATTTACTTTATGCTTAGGAAAACCTTAGGATTATAATGTTGATATAATGATCAAAATGAAGATTAAAACATGATTTAGGGTATAAAATGATGAAAGAAAATAAGTAGGTTAAGAAGCCCTAAATCGATTAAAATAGAAAAAAATAGGAAAGATGATTTCTTAATGAGTTTTGATGATTATTTGATGATAAAATGATGATATATGCTTATTATGATTTTTTATGTGATTTATATGCATATATGTGATGATGATAATTTTTGGTGAATTTATTTCATTTTAATTGATTTTAATCGATTAAAAATAGAGAAAATATGATTAAATGTTGGTTTATGAATTTTATGATGTTTATGATTTTTATGAGCATGATGATATGTGAAAATATGATCTAGATGTGTTTTTATGACAAAATATGAATTTTGTGATTTATGTAAATTTCGAAATATATGTTAAAATGAAGAAAATGAGTTGTTGGGAAATTTATTAAAGTTTTGATTGATTCCAAAATCAACTGACCCCAACCGAGTAGATGTTGCCAAATCCTATTGTTAGCAATTAGGCTCGCTGTTTGAGCAATGTTGAGATTTTATCTTTACAGGACTCCAGCTGAAGACGGCAACAAGGCTTCACTTGGATAGAACATCAGAAGTCAAGAAAGACAACTGAGCGTTCATTAGATGAGAATTAAAAAGGGGGAAGTTGTAAGAGAACATCAGTTGTAAGAAAGACAACTGAGCGTTCAAGAAGGAAGTTGTAAGAGAACATCAGTTGTAAGAAAGACAACTGAGCGTTCAAAGAAGGAAGATGTAAGAGAACATCAGATGGAAGAAAGTCATCTGAGCGTTCGAGCCAACTGATCAGATTCAGAACATCAGAAAGACAACTGAGCGTTCAAGATTCAGAACATCAGAAAGACAACTGAGCGTTCAAGATTCAGAACATCAGAAAGTCAACTGAGCGTTCAGATGGAACATCGGTTACAAGACTCAATCAGTTAGATCAACAACATGAAGTTCAAAGCAGCTGAGAGTTCAACTGTTCCGCTCCAGACAGAATGTCAGATGAAGATAGCGATCAGATAGAACATCAGCTGAAGACCAATCAGATGAAGATCAAACGACTCAACCGACTATCAAATGTTGGAGGTCAAAGGTTGAATTTTGAATTTCAAATAAGGAAGTCACGTGAAGGTTTGACGTTCTGTCATTACCTCATTTGGCCTAACACAAGGCTGTCTCAGATGGAAAGCAGAAGTTCACAGTTGCTAAATCAAGAAAGTCTGCAGAGATGAGAGACAAGCCATCGCTTTCACAGAACAGAGATCAACGGCTCTTCCAACGGCTAGTTGATTCTCTCCGCCTATAAATAGAGGCATTCATTCATTCACCAAGATAGAGAAGAGGGAAAAAGAGAAGACAGAAGAGAAAAAGAGCGAGAAAGCAGATAGACGAGCGAACATCACCAGTTGAGAGTTCATATCGCAAACGAGCTAAACTGAAATCAATCTCTAAGAACATCACTAGTTGAGAGTTCCTAGAGTGTTAGATTCTGTCTTGGTGTTTTAGATTCAACCTTGAGAACATCACTAGTTGAGAGTTCATAGAGTGTTAGATCCTAGCTCACTTTCTTGTTCGAGCTAGTAGTTGGAAAAACCCACCCTCACACACATCATCTCAAAAGGATTGTTAGGACCCTACTCTTCTCGGAATTGAGTAGATAGGTTGATAAGTACCCGTAAACGTATCTTAACGGTTGCAAAGCCCGCGTAAGCTTTGTGGTTTTTGTCCAGAAGAACTTGGACTGAGTTGTGTGGACTCACAACTCCCCGTGGACGTAGGAGTTATCTCCGAACCACGTAAATCCTTGTGTGTTTGTGTTTATTACTCAGTTATTTATTGCATATTCAACTGACCAACTAACCAGCATACAAAATTGCATCTTTGCATCTTAACTGATTTGGTTATTGACTGACCTTGCATCTGAGCGTAAGTTGAATTTATACGAGTTTTTATCCACCACATTCCGCACAGCACCACTCCTCCAACTGAGTTTGCTTACTCAGTTGTGAATCCAGCTGAGTCTTCTTACTCGGTTGTTGATTTTTCAAGAGTTATTTTAAAATTCTTATCTGGTGTATTCCCCTCCCCCCCCCATACACCAGAACTCGTATCGGGACCATCAAGTGGTATCAGAGCGGTGGTTCAAAAGACTGCTGACTCTGTTTCACGAGGTGTGAATCGAGGAATTTTTCAGTGGTCAACTGAACAAATCTTTTTCACGCTAGTGCATATCTGCTTGCATTTCTCTTTTGTTTGTTGTGTGCAGATGGATGTTAAAGACAAGATCGTGGTCATGTTCTCGGTTGTGAACTATACATCCTGGAGAACTCGGATGAAGAAGATTCTACTGTCAAAGCATCATCGAATGCAACAAGTGATCACATCCGGGCTGATCACCATCATGGAGAAAGTCACTCGCACTCCTACAAATCCCAACGATGGGGATACAACTGAGGAGTTAGTCGAGAAGAAGCCAGAAGACTTCACTCCAGAGGAAGCTAAAGTGAGCCAGCTGGATATCTGGGCTCAAAGCACTATCATGTCCACAGTTGGACAAGACTATCTTCCCTGGATAGAAGAGTGCAACACCGCCAAGGAGATGTGGGACATCTTGGCATCTCTGAGTGAAGGGAGCGACGAAACAAAGGAGAACAAGTTCTCACATGCCTGCCAAGATTTTGACAACTTCTGTCTAAGAGCTGATGAAACCATAGATCAGTTGGAACTTCGGTTCATGGATATCATTAGAAGGATCCAGTCCATCCGAAAAGGAAAATATACTTTGAGAGAAATCAACCTCAAAGTATTACAAGCTCTACCAGCTGAATGGGATACCTTCACCAACATCCATGAGAGCCGAGCTGATCTTGGTGAGATGGGAACTGACAGACTGTTCTCAATCCTGAAGGGAAATGAGTACAAGGTGAACCGACGAAAGTCAACTCAGTCCTCGGTTCAGACGAGTCGACATGAGGATGTTGGTTCAGCCACAAAGACAGTAGCACTCCGAGCTGACTACTCCAAGCCGCGAACATCAAGGCCAACACGATCTGCGGACACAGCTTCGAAGGAGCCAAGCAGAGAAGAGCTGCAACAAAGCATTGCCGCCATGTCAAAGAAGCTAGCTGACATTGATGCTCGGTTCGGAAAATACAAAAGATTCTACAAATCTAACCGAACTCGAGACAACTCAAAACCTGTGAACAACGATTGCTTTGAATACGGCAAAGAAGGACATTTCAAAGCAGATTGTCCAGATCTCTCGAAGAAAGAGAGAGAAGCGTTGAGGGCCAAGCAAAGTGGAAAGAACAAGGCCATAGTTGCAGAAGAAGCAGCTGATGACATGGACATCTTCACCGACATTGAAGATAAGGACGAGCTGACTTCCACCAACAACGCTATCGGTCAGGATCAATGTCTTATGGCATTTGGAACCGGCCAGGAAGATAATGAGGTACATTTTAGTCCTACTAATTTAAATTCTTCCAATATTTCTAACATGCAGGAACACTAGATGAAGAGTTGGAACTCTTATGGGATGACTTCCTAGCACTCAATGAGGAAGTGCAACAACAATCGGTTGAGTTTAAGAGTCTTCAAGAATAGTTCGCCAAACTTGAAGAATCCTTAACCGAAAAGGACGATCTGATCAAAAACCAAACTGAAGAGATTGATAATCTCAAAAATCAACTGAATGCTGCCAACCAAACTAAGGCTCCAACCGATGAGGAGTTGAAGGAGCAGATCAAGGAGCAGCAAGATCAATTGAACAAGCAAGAGGCACAGATCGACCAGCTGATGAAGAAGTCAGACGCACAAACCGAGCATATAGCTGTTCTTCTCAAGGATCTACAAACCGAGAAGGACAACCTGATCAAGCTATATCAGTCATCCAAAATCATCGAGAATCTCATCAGTTACAGAAGACAGATGGATGACGTGTCAGGACTCGGTTACGACGTGGTCAAGGATACTGGAATTCCTCCAGCAACCTTCATCAAAGCTGTGGATGTCAAGGTTGGCAAACCTAACACAGTTGAGTCTGACACTCCCCAAATTAATCCAACCTCCACTTCTCAGCAAGCACAACCGACTAAGGAAACTTCAACTGAGAAAGTAAAAGGAGCGGTGGATGGAGAACTGAACATTCCATCGGTTGAGACATCAATCGAGGGGGAATGTTCCAAGTCTCAGAAGAGAAATCAAAGGCGTCGGAGATACAATCAGAACCGACTTCTGAACCGATCTCTGAACCGACCTCAGAGCCAACCTCAAAAAGAATGGAACCAACCGCAGAACCGACAAGGATTCAACCATCTGAATCAACAGCGGTTCCATCATCAGTTCAACCAGAGGTTCCATCTGAGTCAACAAATGAGGAGCGGGTCCAACAGCTGCAATTATTCATGCCACAACCTGAATCAACAGCCGGGCATGAACAGCTGTCGTCAACAGTCAGAAAAGTGGAATCAGACTCAGCCACAAAGATTCCAACATGGCGTCCAACCTCATCGACAAAATCAACAGGATAAAAACCGCCAACAAAACAGGGGGAACGCCTCTCCTCCTAAAGCTCAAAATGGGAGAAATCCATCTCCTCCCAAGAAACAGAACATTACTACTAACAGCAAGCCTAAGGATAACCGAGGTGTTGTTATAGTTGATGGAGAAGGAAAAGTGATTTGGAATGATAAATCTATCCGAGTATACAGGGAAAAACGACTCACAGTTCAAGGAGGAACTGGTTCTAACCCTCCAGGACCCAACTAAAATTGGGACCTAAGCGTGTTTCTCTGTGCAGGAACAGGAGAAACAGCTGAGGAAGAATAAAGCATCACAGACCATGTGGGTGATGGATAGTAGATGCTCGAAACACATGACAAATCTGAAGAATTTGCTTGGAAGTTTCGTCGAGAAGGAAGGACCATCAGTTACCTTTGGTGACAACTCAAAAGGTCACACCAAAGGCTACGGTACCCTTGAAACCAATCACGTATCGATTTCAAATGTTTCATATGTTGATGGATTGAAGCATAACTTGCTCTCCATCAGCCAATTCTGTGATAATGGTTTCTCTGTCAAGTTTGATGCACAGAGATGCAGGGTTAAAAATGTCGGAACAAAGCAGGTCATATTGTTGGGAAATCGATCCCCAACCGGGAATGTCTACTATGCTGACTGGAATAGTAGTTCTCCTGACACCTGTCTGTTATCAAAGAGCAGTTCAGATGTGAGCTGGCTGTGGCACAAAAGGCTCAACCATCTGAATTTCAAGACAATGAACCGACTTGCAAGACAAGAACATGCAAAGGGCATTCCAAACCGAGTATTTTCAACAACACATATCTGCAGCGCATGTCAGTTGGGAAAGCTCGCTAGATCCTCCTTCCGGTTGAAAATAGCTCCCTCAACCGACTGAGTATTGCAGCTGATCCATATGGATCTCTTCGGGCAAGTTACACCAAAGAGCATGAATGGTAACGAATATACCCTTGTTGTAACTGATGACTTCTCTAGGTACACGTGGACCATTTTCATGCGTCACAAAAGTGAAACCCGAGATGAGCTACCTAAGCTAATTGATCGGATATCGGACCAACAAGAGATGAAAATCATTTCTATCTGATCAGACCGTGGAACCGAGTTTCTAAATGAAACCATCATCGAGTACTGCGAGAAGCATGGAATAACTCATCAAACATGAGCTGCGCGTACTCCACAACAAAATGGAGTAGCTAAGCGAAGTAACCGAACGCTGAAGGATCCTGCTACATCCATGTTGACAAGCTCAGCTTTGCCAAAGAGATTTTGGGCTGAGGCCATCAACACAGCCTGCTACACCCAGAACCGGTCTCTTCTGACCAAGCGGTTGGGAAAGGCTCCATATGAGCTATGGAGACGCAAGAAGCCTGATATTTCTTATTTTCGCGTTTTTGGTTCTAAGTGTTATATTCACAACAATGGGAAGACTCGGTTGAAAATTTTTTACGCCAAGGCTTCGAAAGGCATATTTCTCGGATATGCCACTCGGATCAAGGCTTATAGAGTTTTCAACAATAGCTCTCGTGTTGTGGAGATAACACCTCATGTTAGTTTTGATGAATCTACTTTTGAGTGCAGGGAACAGGCTAAAGGACAACAAGCTGATCCACATGTTCCACCAGCTCTCACTAGATCGCAGATTCTAAGGCAGAAGAATCTAGCTGAACCATTGGTATGGGCAACTGAGGATGATGATCCATATTCCTCTGAAGATGAATGTGAAGACCCCAGCTCATCTCAAGGGGGAACTTCAGCTGATGTCACTCCAACTGCATCAGCATCCGAAGCCAACCGAGTCCGGTTCAAAATATTATCAATGTTGAGGATCCAGACTCAACAGCTAATAAATCACCAGTTCTGAAGATCCCAGCATCTCCCACAGCTCAGGTTAACCCATCAGTTGAAATCTCGGAACAGCCACTGTTGGAAGAAGAAGGAAGACGCAACAGGAGATGGTATGAAGATCATTCCACTGACAACATCATCGGAGATCCAACCGAAGGTGTGCATACAAGGAGCAGAGTTGCAAATCCAGACTCAGCTGAGGAAGATTCCAACACTTATGCCCAATATGCTGAGGAGTTGGCAGTTCTTGAGGAGTTCGAACAAGCCGGAGATGTTGCCATGATTTCATGTTTCGTAGCTGATGTGCCAGAACCGAAGAATGTTGTGGAAGCTCTCAACTGTGTTCACTGAACAACAGCTATGCAAGAAGAACTGAACGAATTTCTACGCAACTGTGTATGGGAGTTGGTAGAAAGACCAAATGGTGTCAAAGTTATTGGATTAAAGTGGATTTTCAAGAACAAGAGAGACGCCATTGGATTCATCGTGAGGAACAAGGCAAGGTTAGTAGCTCAGGGATATTGCCAACAAGAAGGAATTGATTTCGAGGACTCCTTCGCGCCTGTTGCAAGGTTGGAAGCCATCCGAATATTTCTAGCCTATGCCGCATTTCATAAGTTCAAGGTTTATCAGATGGATGTGAAGTGTGCCTTTCTCAATGGTGATATTAAGGAAGATGTTTATGTTGAACAGCCTCCCGGTTTTGAGACTGGAGATGGGAGAGTGTATAAGTTGAAGAAAGCTATCTATGGCTTGAAGCAAGCTCCTAGAGCTTGGTTTGACACTCTCTGTGGTTTTCTTCTAAACTCGGGGTTCAAACGAGGGTTAGTTGATAAAACACTGTTCACCATCAAAGTTGGAGAAGATATACTTATTGTGCAAATCTACGTCGATGACATCATATTCGGTTCCAAGTCGGAGGAGCTGTGTGAGAAATTCTCAACTCTCATGAAAGAGAAGTTCGAAATGTTGATGATGGGCGAGATGAACTATTTTCTTGGACTACAAGTGAAGCAGTCACCAGATGGGATTTTCATCAATCAGTCCAAATATACAAAGGAGCTCATCGCCAAGTTCGGATTGCAGACAAGTATAACCACAAGGATCCCGATGAATACTAACTGGAAGATTGAACTCGGAGCTGAGGGAAAGCTTGTGGATGCCAGTAAGTATAGAGGGATTATTGGTTCTTTGCTATACCTAACCACCAGTCGGCCAGACATATCCTACGCGGTTGGAGTGTGTGCTCGGTTCCAAGTTCAACCTAAGGAAGCACACATGTTGGCATCAAAGAACATCATTAAGTATCTGAAGGGCACTGTTAATGTTGGGTTGTGGTATCCAACTGACGACAATATTCAATTGTCCAGATACTCAAATGCGGATTTAGCCGGAGATCGGTTGGACAGGAAGTCCACATCTAGACACTGTCAGTTCATGGGAAGCAAGCTAGTTTCATGGTTCTCCAAGAAACAAGCATGTGTTGCTACTTCTACAACCGAGTCGGAATACATGGCTGTCGGTAGCTGTTGCATGCAAGTGTTGTAGTTCAAGCAACAACTGAGAGATTATGAAGTTGCAACTGGACAGGTTCCCATTCATTGTGATAGCTCAAGTGCTATTGCTATCTCTTTGAATCCTGTTCACCATTCTCGGACAAAGCACATCGACATCCGACATCATTTTATCTGAGATCATATTGAGAAGAAGGATGTTTCCATGGAAAAGATTCCAACTGAGATTCAGAGAGCTGATATCTTCACCAAACCTCTAGCCGAAGCGTGGTTCAAGATGTTATGTGATCTCCTTGGATTGTTGAATCCATCAGATGAGGAATCAGCTGAGGTGAAGAGATAGATATCCATCTGAGGGGGAAGCTCAGATGAAGGGGGAATCTCAGATGCGGATCGCCAATCGAAGACATCAGATGCGGTTCGCCAACCGAAGTCATCAGATGCAGAATGCCAACGGAAGACATCAGACGTCAGCTGAACAGACAAACTCGAGTCAGCTGATGGTATGCCGCAACATTGGAACACAGCTGATTCCGACATCAGCTGGGAGGTATTACACAGCTGATTCCGACATCAGCTGACAGGTATCATTTATGGCTGAAGGTATTTGTGTCTTAAATGAGAATGTTTGAAATAAATTCAAACATTCCTGAGCATGACAGTTAGATTAAAATAGCCAACATAGCGCATTTAATGTAAAGTACGGCTGAACATCAATAGCCCTACTTTATAGTGCGACTGGGCAGACATGAAAAACAGTTCACCTTCTCACGCGCTGGTTGAAACTCGGATTATGACGACAGTCAAAGCTAGTCAACAGTCGCGAGATCTCAGCCGTTGATGGATTCGCGTCATTCAACCCTAGCCGTTGATTTCAACCGAGCCACTAACCTATAAAAGACGGAAAGACGGAAAATCAGGAAGTGATCTCTTACCTTCTACATTTGTGATTATCTGCAGTAACTGTTTATCGTCTTCTCAGATTCTGTCTAACCATTTTCTACAAGTTTTTCTTTCCTTCTCATATATAATCTTCACAGAACACTAAATGGCACCTAAAGGAAAGAAGATGGCATCCTCCGGACCTTCACTAGTCCCTACATCTTATGAAGAATCCTTTGACTTACTGGTCTCCAAAATACACTTCGAACAGATCCTATCAGAGGATGAACTGGAATCGCCGGTGCTGTCTCCCCTCGCCAATACTCTCAGGGAAAATGGCCTCCTGAACTGGGCGACGCTCTACCCCTCCCACCTTCTCAGGCGTCAAGTCGGAGAGTTCTACTTGAACCTGAAGTCGCTCATTGACAGCAGAGATGGGCTTGTTACAGAAGTATCTTGTCGACAATGGGATGTTCCAGCCAGAACCATTTGCCGTGTCACCGTCCCCATTCAAGTTTTTGATATTCTTTGCCAAATCATTCCACCAAATCATAC
This sequence comes from Schizonepeta tenuifolia, assembly GCA_029490685.1. Lineage (NCBI taxonomy): Eukaryota > Viridiplantae > Streptophyta > Magnoliopsida > Lamiales > Lamiaceae > Schizonepeta > Schizonepeta tenuifolia. The sequence goes on along the minus strand of CM055958.1, from coordinate 45,540,041 downwards.
TGCCATAGACACCATCGACAACATTACCGATGCGGAAGCCGATGAGTTTCTGGAGAGTGCTCTCATCACTCCAGAAAAATTGAAGAGTAACATGCAGAGGACGAAGTTGAAGCCAGAGCATCAACTTTTGTTCGATGTGGTATCCAAGGTTGTATTCGGTTACAGTGGTGCTTTCGGCGACATCAGCCGACCGAAGCTCAAGCAACTGATTGCTTTGGAGCACAAACACAAGTACAACGTCGACTGGTTCAAATATTTCGAACATCAGTTGATTCTGGAGAGGCAGAAGATCTCTGAATCCACAGCAAACTCGGGAGAAAAGTTGTTGAGTGTCAAGGGAACTCTCAACTTCGGTTGTAAAATTTCTGCCCTGATTCTGTTCGCCACTAAGGATCAGAACATGGTCTGGGAAGACTGTGAGGAGACTCCTGTGAAGAGGCAGATGCTCTTCCCAACCGCCAAGAAGGCTCAGGATGTGGTTAGGAGTGTTTATACTCCCAAGGAGAAGAAAGAAGCTGTGAAGACAGCTGAGGAGGTACCAGCTGTCAGCCGCCCCTCAAAATCGAAAGCTGCTCGCCGACACAGAGTTGAGTCGGAGAAGGAGAAAGCTGAGGAGCCAACTAAGAAGAAGATGAGGCTGCGTCTCAAGAAGAAGTCGGTTGCCGCACCAGCTGAGGATGTGCCAGCTGAGGATGTGCCAGCTGAGGACGCACCAGCTGAGGAGACACCAGCTGAGGAGCCATCTGAGTCGAGTCACTCAGTTGACGCGGCTGCCTTCGAGGTTGTTCCTCACAGAGACGTGATGGAAGGGATGGAAACTGAACCAGCTGATGAGCCAACCATCTCCTCGGATGCTTCTTCCTCCTCTGAAGAAACCGAAGACATTCCAACCTCCCCCTCGGCAGGAGCTGATGCCGTACCGCCCAAAGAGCCTCTCACTCTCACAACCGACTCTCAGCCAGAAATTCCGAGCTCTTCGCTCGATGCCAACATTGAGACCACTCTTTTGGCCAATGTTGATGAACCTATTGTTGACAACCTCCCCACAGAATCCGAAATTCCGAGCTCCCAGCTCGATGCCAACGTTGAGACCACTTCTTTAGCCAACGTTGAAGAAACCATTGAACCAATGCCATATGAAAATCTATCTCCCTCCCCCATCGATGATGAAGCTGATCGTCAGGCTGTCGCACAGGAACACGAAGGCAAACTGGCCTACTGTTTTCAAAAGTTGATTGGGATGTTCCCTGAAGCTCGCGACATGCCGACTTTTGCCACACTTGGGACCGAGCTGCTGTACCAGTTCAATATAATCTTCAGCCACTGGTATGTCAAGGAAGACACCATCCGCATACACAGTTGGGACCAGCTCAAAGCCGATGAGTCACGCATCAGAGATTACTTCAACTACACCAACCTGGAGGTTGCCTACAACAACAAGGTGGCACTGCTGACGCGTCGTCTGGACCTCAGCAAGGCAGAAGGCAGAGATACAAGGGAGAAGGTTGAACAAGTCTGTGTTGCCTTCATTGACAACATGCTTGTCAAGTCGGCTGAGTTCATTGATGACCTAGACGCAGCCGCTGCAGCAGCCAAGAAGGAAGAAGAAGAGCTTCAACTGTACCTGGCCAACCGTCAAGCCATGGTTATAGTTGACCAGCTAGCTCAAATTGAACAACAAGCTCCAGCTGATCAGCCGACACCCTCAACTAAAGAAATTTACGAGCTGATCGCTGAGAGGATCAATCAGCTAAGGACGGAGATGCTTGCCAACTTCCAGCTCCACAAAGAAGATCAGCTGAGGATGTTGGAAGCACAGGAGGAAAAGAATGAGAAGCTGCAAGAGGAGAATGTTTCACTGAAGATAAAGTTGGATGAATTCTCAACATCTACCAGCCATGACATCAACGCAATAAAGTCAACCGTTCTGGGAATCAAGTCCGAACTGAATGTCTTCAAATCCATTTCTGATTCCAACCTCGCCAAATTCCAACAAACTCAGGATGAAGAATGGGACTCACGGTTCGAGTCAAGATGGGCTGAGTTCGTTGCTTTCCAAACTGACGTAAATGAAACATTCGCTGGATTGAGGAAAGCCGAACAAGAGCGCCATGACTCTGAACTGGCAAAGAAGTTTGAGGTGGAGTGCGCAGTAGATGAGCTTTTCAACCACACTCAACAAGCTAAACAACAACTCACCTCTCTGGATAGCTCAGTCGCAAGCCTTGTTGTTGATGCCAAAAAGGGAGAAGAGGAGTTGCAGGGGGAAGATGAGACCCGAGCTGAAGATGAGACACCAGCTGAAAAATCTCAGCTGAAGAAGAGCCAACAAAAGAAGACAGCTCAGAAGAAGAAGTCCACTCCTAAGCCAACCGACGTCGGCGGAGCTGAAATGGCTAAGGACTTGGAGCAGGTCGAGCAGTATGGAGTTTCCTACAACTCCATAGCCGAGATCGCAGCCGAGCTTGATGCGGAACTCGACGGTATTACAACCGAAGAGTGTATTGCTGCTACCAAGGCTATGGATGTTGCTGAGAAAGACTACATGAATCCCGACTGGATTAAGAAGTTTGCTGCCAGCCAAGCTAGAAGAGTCAACCAGTTTGAAGAAGAGCTGACCAAGATCACCAACAACCTGGACAGGAACATTGCCTCCCGCAGCCGTCGCCGAATTGAAAAACATCAAGTTAAGGCTGAAGCTCGGTTGAAGCAACAGAGGCTGCCAGGGAAGGTTAAGCTTCAAAGTCGGTTCAGGCACGTGGACAAGTGGATGCCAGCCGAGTGGAATGAGGACTGGGAGTCATTCAAGTAGGAGTTTGTGAATGACTTCTACTACAGAAAAGTCTTCAAAACTGAGGATCCGAGGAAAGCTTTCAAAGAAGCACTGACCGAGCTACACTCTGGGATCCGGGCATGTTCAGCCAGTTCAGGCGAGCAATGATAGATGCAAAGCTGGATATGAACACAGTTCCGGTCCCTCAGAAGGTCACGTATCTCCCTCCCTTCCTCCCAGACTCTCGAAACCCCAACCGACAGAAGATAGCAGCTGAGGCAAGACAAGTTTGTTGAGAGCACGGGGTTGACATATCGAAGGAGTCAGAAGCTAAAAGAGAAATTTTTGTTAGAATGTTTAGCAAGTATGGGCTAAAGTATTAGCTCAATTAAAGTTTTTGAGCAACTGATGTATTTTTGATTTTTGTGCATATTTTGTAACCATCAGTTGTAATGAAAACTTTCATCAGTTATCCGATTCAACTTGACGTACAATCTCTAGTTGTCCAAGCTCTGAATCGCAAAGTTATTTCAATACCATGTTATAACTGTGCTAACCCTTTGATGTTTTAATCTTATAGACTGTCTAGAATTTCAGCTGAGATATTAGATAGGTCAATAGGGTTTAGATCAGTTTGATCTGTAAGAGTTTTATAAGGGTTTTGGCATCATCAAAAAGGGGGAAATTGTTGAAAATTTTATTAAAGTTTTGATTGATTCCAAAACCGACTGACCCCAACCGAGTAGATGTTGCCAAATCCTATTGTTAGCAATTAGGCTCGCTGTTTGAGCAATGTTGAGATTTTATCTTTACAGGACTCCAGCTGAAGACGAAAACAAGGCTTCACTTGGATAGAACATCAGAAGTCAAGAAAGACAACTGAGCGTTCATCAGATGAGAATTAAAAAAGGGGGAAGTTGTAAGAGAACATCAGTTGTAAGAAAGACAACTGGGCGTTCAAGAAGGAAGTTGTAAGAGAACATCAGTTGTAAGAAAGACAACTGAGCGTTCAAAGAAGGAAGATGTAAGAGAACATCAGATGGAAGAAAGTCATCTGAGCGTTCGAGCCAACTGATCAGATTCAGAACATCAGAAAGACAACTGAGCATTCAAGATTCAGAACATCAGAAAGACAACTGAGCATTCAAGATTCAGAACATCAGAAAGTCAATTGAGCGTTCAGATGGAAAATCGGTTACAAGACTCAATCAGTTAGATCAACAACATGTAGTTCAAAGCAGCTGAGAGTTCAACTGTTCCGCTCCAGATAGAATGTCAGATGAAGATAGCGATCAGATAGAACATCAGCTGAAGACCAATCAGATGAAGATCAAACGACTCAACCGACTATCAAATGTTGGAGGTCAAAGGTTGAATTTTGAATTTCAAATAAGGAAGTCACGTGAAGGTTTAACGTTCTGTCATTATCTCATTTGGCCTAACACAAGGCTGTCTCAGATGGAAAACAGAAGTTCACAGTTGCTAAATCAAGAAAGTCTGCAGAGATGAGAGACAAGCCATCGCTTTCACAGAACAGAGATCAACGGCTCTTCCAACGGCTAGTTGATTCTCTCTGCCTATAAATAGAGGCATTCATTCATTCACCAAGATAGAGAAGAGGGAAAAAGAGAAGACAGAAGAGAAAAAGAGCGAGAAAGCACATAGACGAGCGAACATCACCAGTTGAGAGTTCATATCGCAAACGAGCTAAACTGAAATCAATCTCTAAGAACATCACTAGTTGAGAGTTCCTAGAGTGTTAGATTCTGTCTTGGTATTTTAGATCCAACCTTGAGAACATCACTAGTTGAGAGTTCATAGAGTGTTAGATCCTAGCTCACTTTCTTGTTCGAGCTAGTAGTTGGAAAAACCCACCCTTACACACATCCTCTCAAAAGGATTGTTAGGACCCTACTCTTCCCGGAATTGAGTAGATAGGTTGATAAGTACCCGTAAACTTATCTGTAAGGTTGATAAGTACCCGTAAACTTATCTTAACGGTTGCAAAGCCCGCGTAAGCTTTGTGGTTTTTGTCCAGAAGAACTTGGACTGAGTTGTGTGGACTCACAACTCCCCGTAGACGTAGGAGTTATCTCCGAACCACGTAAATCCTTGTGTGTTTGTGTTTATTACTCAGTTATTTATTGCATATTCAACTGACCAACTAACCAGTATACAAAACTGCATCTTTGCATCTTAACTGATTTGGTTATTGACCGACCTTGCATCTGAGCGTGAGTTGAATTTATACGAGTTTTTATCCACCACATTCCGCACAGCACCACTCCTCCAACTGAGTTTGCTTACTCAGTTGTGAATCCAGCTGAGTCTTCTTACTCGGTTGTTGATTTTTCAAGAGTTGTTTTAAAATTCTTATCTGGTGTATTACCCCCCCCCCCCCCCTCATACACCAGAACTCGTATCGGGACCATCATGAGTTTTTGATAATTTTGATGAAATATGATGATATTGATGATGATGATTGTGTTAAGATGTGTTAGATGAATTTTGTGAATGAGTTTATAAGCATGAAAATTGAGAAAATGAGAAGATATAATTTTTAGTAATTTTTATTGAATTTTTAAAGAAGAAAAATAGAAGAAAATGAGAATAAATATAAATATGATGTTTTTGAGTTTAATATGAGTTCATGAATTCATAAGAAAAATTTGAAGATTTGAAGATGTTACAAAAAAATTGGAAAATAATTATATTTTTATTTTTTTTATTCGGAAAAAATAATATAAATATTTAAAATGAGGAATTTCATTAAGTAAAAATGAAATTTAGAAGTAAATGAGATGTTGAGCATATTTTGAGTAATTTGAGTAAGAAATAACATTTCATGAATTTTCTTGAATAAAAATCGATATATATATATATATATATATATATATATATATATAATGAGAAAAAGAAGTAAAAGAAAATATGAATTTTATTAAGCAAAGAAAAATATTTCTTTGTAGATGTTAATGTTAGAATGATGATAAGTGAGGATATATATATATATATATATATGAGATTGATGTTAGTGTTAAAAAGAGAAGTAGAATATTAATAAATATTTGAGAATAAAAAGAGAAATAAAATAAAAGAAGATGAAATTTTCATAAGATAATGTGTTAGAAGTCATATACATGAGATTAAGAGTTAAGATGTTCGTATTTGAGTTGTTTGTTTCAAATGAGAAGTTAAAAGAAATATTATTATAAGAAATAATAATATTAATATAGAATATTTAGTTTAATGGAATATTTCCATTAAAAATTAATATGTTTGTGAATTTTAAGTGATGTTTATACTCTTAAGTATGCTTTGATGCTTAATTGATGTGATGAAGTGTTAGTCGAGTAAAGAAAAATGATAGAAGTTTGAAAAACGAATAAATATATATATATGATATATGAGAAAAACGATATTATTAAGTTTAAATATTTGAATGATTGAGTTCTTGATGATATGTGATGTATTAAGTGATTTGATGATGTTATTTGAGTAGAAATAAGCAAGTTTGCTTTTTGAATCGCTTAAAAAGGAGTTAAGACGTAGAAGTTATCGAGCAGAGAAATTTTAAAATGAAAAACAAAGTTTTGGTTAAATAAAATGAAAATTTAGTTTTTAAATAAAGAAAAGATTAAATAATGATTATTTAATGTTAAGTATTAAGCTGAGATTGTATAAAGGTATGAGTACATATTTTGAGAAAAATAATGACGTATTTTAGAGTCAAGAAATACGAAGTAGAAGTTTGAATAATAAATTTAAAATAATTATTATTATATGAGTTTAATGAAATGATTTTTTATTGAAGTTATGAGTTTTAAAAGTTAAAAGTCGAGCAATGACTCATTATTGTGTGAATGTGTCTGAGACATGAATTATTAAGTGACTGTGTTTAAGACATGAGTTGTTTATGAAATTTCGATATTAACTTGTGATTATGTGATTAAATAATTGAGCATGATGATGATGTTTGAGTATCGATGTGAGTGCATGTTTATGATGTGAAAGTTGAAGTGAACGTTTGATTTTCAATGTGAATGTTTGATTATTGAAATAAGTGCTCAACCGTGTATAAATGATATATGATGACAATAGTTGAGATTTGACGTTATGATTTGCCAAGATTATCTAACTTGAGTTCATGAGAAGTTAAGATGAGTTAAATAGCAACTTATCGTTTTACGTGAAGATTGAAATATTATATTAGAAACGAGAATATGAATTTGAGAAGTTATTGGAAACCAAGTAAAGCCGATGGTTCGAGAACGAGAAATCGAAAAGTTATCGATGTAAAGAAGTTTAGTTGAATTAAGGAAAATCCGAGTCAAGTAGAAGTCCATCATCCGAGCCCTAAGTATATTATACATTTTTCGAGTAGATAAGCTCGATTTTAATCAATTTTATTATTGAAGGGCCGAGCGGGACTACAAAGTAGTTGGGAAAGCGTAAAGTAAACAACCTCGACTCCAATATACCAGAAGTCAGGTGGGCTTTCTGAACCGAAACTAAATGATGAATGTGCTTACTATTTATGTATTACATGCGCTTTTCAAATTGATTGACTTGCCTAAATGTTCTAAATGTTTTGGTATGCAATCATCTACGTGTTAATGTTATTACAAGTCATGTGGACGCACGGAATAAAGGTCATGTAAGATACGGGACAATGCATGCATTAGTTAAGATGACTGTGAGTCTTGCTTCGGTTGGGCCGGTCATGGTGTTCGAGAAAGAGGCCTACTTCTCGACACCATAGAAAGATAAGTTGTAGATTGATTCATACCTAAGATATAAGCTTAGCCTACACAGGCGATTTACAAAACAAAAATGTTTTTATGGCTGTCACAAGTGGGAAATTCTTTTAAGGAAATTATATATATCTAACCCTTGTGATGCAGCAGAAGAGGCAAGTTTCAATTATATAGCTCTAAGAGCAAGCTTTTAAAGTTGTTTTTGGCAATGTGTTCACTGAGTACGAAGTACTCAGCCCTGCATGTATTTTTAAACGTGCAGGTTAGCTGTGGATGAGGATAGTGCGGATGGTCTTGGTGGTGTGTTGTCTGTTTGAAGTTTGAGTCGACAATTACATGTCTCCATACATGTAATTGTTGTGAGCGAGTGATGTCTTCCGTTGAAATGTCTATATTTTTGAAATATGTGTTGTGTTGATGATACAATGAGCAGTTTGCTCGAAACAATGCCTTAACTTTCGTTTGCGTTACCATCTGAATGACGTGAAGTCAAGATACTTAACACTATTTTTGAGAAACCGTTGTAAATTAATTATGCCATTTCTTGTTGAGTTCAGTTGAAAGCATGTTCATTTTCGTTATCACTTTCATACCTTATTACCTTAATTGATTCATCGTCGAGTCGAGTTTTTGGTTGATGGTTTCTCATTCTTAATTCATTCAGAATAGTATTTAGTTACATCTCGAGTGAGTTGTGACATACGTGATGTGTTTATTTGATGGTTTCACCTTCATACTCCAATGGAGTCTGGTTCCTACACACCGGATTTCGGGCTGTGACACCATACTGCAGAATGGGCAATTGGAGGGCGGCAGATTCCTTAAAAGGGAGGTAGCTTAGACCAACAGGGACCGGGAGAGGTTTGCCTCACGCTCCTTGAGGGCAGCAAATCTCACGTTGAACTTGGGCGGAGCCGATCGAAGTATGCTGACGCTGGTGAAAAGTCTGAGCGGGATCATCGTATCTCATAAGGCCGGAACGGGTTCGTCTAGTGTCCAAAGCTGCTTGTTCCAGTCTATGCCCCTTGAGGAATGCTCGGGGGTGAGTTGGGAAAGTTAGGAAGACTGGGGTGGGAATGCCACGCAAGATTCACAAGTAAGGACGAATTGGGCAAGTCGTGGCTGTAGGCGTGACAACGTGACAGTAGGACTACGACGCGGTTTGCCTATAACCATTGACATACATACGTAGCGAATATCTTTATACCTATGATCGAGTTACAATTATTCACATTGAATCGAACCTAAATCCAGATTGCCTTTTATTACTAATAGTTTACTTGTTTTATTTCAGTTTTTACTTTTCTTTGATTTGCCCAAGGCGATAGTAGAAATAGATCAAACCAACACTGTGATAGGATACTTGCAAGAGAATATTGCATCAATTCCTCGTGGGATCGACCCTTACTTACTGACTAGCTGATCCTAGGAAGTGGGCAAGGAAAATATAAATTGTATTTTGCCACGGCTAAACGACGGTCGCGTCAATGTCGTAACGACATACGTACATGCATTCACAAAGACAATACTAAAATTACAGATTTTCTCAACACACAAGCTAACTTAAGCCAATAATGCTACGACTTCATAATATTCATAACAAATATGTTACGATATACATAAGTCGTATCTCACATAATCACGTGTAGTACGATATTAAGAAATCTCGTAACAAAAACAATAATGATAAATCACCTTATCGCAGCTGAGGCATGTGAGCATGTGATCAAGTTAAACTGAAACACGAGACATGAGCACTCCCTAGAAGCAACATCAACAATGTTACTCTTCATTCCAGAAATCACGTATAAACTCATATCTATTATTTTTGCTACGACTTGTACGATATTAGATAATCTCGTATAAGCTCGTATGAAATTAATAATTTTATGTATATCGTAACAACCTGCTTAAGCAAAACTATAACACGTCAAGTACGAGTTTATGAATATCGTAACCATATACGCACATCAAAGCGATTTTTGAATAAACTTTTGACTACGAATAAAACTCGTAGAAAAGAAAGCTGTCAAATCCCAAACTAAATAAATAACTACGGACATGATCATTCAAACCTATTTGGATCCATACATGCTGTACGATATTTGGAATATCGTAACAAAGAAATAATCTTATCATGTTTTGTTGCTACGATTTAGGAATATCGTAACAACAAACAAACATACGACTTATAATCGAGTGTACGAGATTATAAATGCTTTAACAACATACATACATGCATTCACAAAGACAATACTAAAATTAATCTCATATAAACTTGTACGGAATTAATGATTTTATGAATATCGTAACAACCTATTTAAACAAAATCATCACACGTTAAGTACGATGTTATGAATATCGTAACACAATACACACATACAAAGCGATATTTTGAACCTTGCATGTTGTACGATGTTTGGAATATCGTAACACAAATTAAATCGAATCACTTTTTTGTTGCTACGATGTTAGAAATATCATAGCAACATACAAACATACGACTTATAATCGAGTGTATGAGATTATAAATGTTGTAATAATTTACGTACATGCATTCACAAAGACGATGCTAAAATTAGTTGCATCTTGTTACGATATAAGTATTAATCGTAACATACTCAACAACTTAACCTTACATCAAATAAATCATACCAATTTAGTTCAATTTAAAAAACATAGCATCCAAAAAAAAAATAATGAACAATAACATTTGACATCATCATTCATTCAAACCTATTTGGATCCTTGCATGTTGGACGAGTATGGCCAACCACCTTACAAATGCCATATTTTTTCTGTTGCCGACGTTTTTTCGCACTTGATTGGCTGCTATCTACTTCTCGTTCCGGGATCCTTCCTAAAATAGTTTTGCACGTACTCAGATAGTGACCCTTCTGATGACATCTAGAACACGAGCGCTTCCCTGTTGAGCTAAATCCGGACGAGATTCTTCTTGTACGAGGTCGTCCAGCTTGTCTTGGATCCACTAGCGTTAACACTGCCCTTGCGCTGACCTCGGGCGAAAGACACCAATCATGTTTACCAGGAAACAGACATCACCTCACCAGCATAAATATCTCGCCACGTCTGAGTGCTATAGAAGTTGTCCACATATGACAAAGGTGATTGCCTTATATGACTACAAAATTATCACACAATAATCAAAACTCATGTACGAAATATATAATCGTAACAAACATTCAACCAATTTTGTACGATATCTTGTAATATTGTACCACCATAGTACGACATTACTGATTTTCGTATCAACTCACGAGCTAACTGAAGCCAATATTGCTACGACTTCATAATATTCATAAGAAATATGTTACGATATATACATAAGTCGTATCACACATGTGAGCAAAAACAGTAACGATATTTAGGAATGTCGTAGCAAAAACAATAATAAAAAATCACCTTATCGCAGCTAAGGCATGTGAGCATGGGATCAAGTCAAACTGAAACGCGAGACATGAGCACTCTCTAGCAGCAACATCAACAATTTTACTCTTCATTCTAGAAATCACTTTAAACCTCACATCAGAAATTGGTTCGACCCTCATTGATCGGCCCGCTTCAACTGCATTCCCTAATCTCGTAGTAGTCCACACTGTCAACTCCATAGTTCTAGCTGCAGCTATAGTGCGACGCTCGTAAAACTATTTCTGGAGCAATGTACGTACACTTTCCAAAAGAGGACACACGGGTAATTTTCTAGCACATTGCAACCGAGCATTCAAGATCTCACATCCAATAGAAGTTCCATATTCATATCTTCGCGCCGGACATTTCGAATGGGCCCATCTACAAGGATCCAACTTCAGCAGCTTTTGATAAGTGCCAGGAGCCATGACCTTCAAATTCTTCATATGCTCCTCAAAGTCAATAGTTATGTAGCAACTTGCAGCAACCCAGAATAAATCGATAACAGGAGTACCACAAGTCCTCATATTTTGCTGAATGTGAAATGTACAATACCCGTGATGAGCACCTGGAAACACAGAGGCCACAACATTCTTGATACTAACGTGCTGATCAGACACAACGAGTAGGTTCTCCGGACAACTAAATGATCGTCGAACTCTCTGAATGAACCAAGTCCACGCCGAATCATTTTCTATGTCCTCAATGCCAAAAGCTAGTGGAACCATCTGTTCATTACCATCCTTTGTTGCTGCAACAAACAATACATCTTTGTACTTCCCCTTCAAATGAGTCGCATCAATCACAAATACAGGACGACACGAACGAAAGGCTTTTATACATGCGGATAGAGCAAAAAAACAATATTCAAAACTGCCATCCGAACATGTCTGTAATTCAACCGCCGAGCCAGGATTTGCACGCTCTAACATATACAAGTACCTAGGCAAGTCTTGCATTGAAACATACAGAAAAAAATCAACATTTACGAGCAATACAGTAGTACGATATTCCAAATCTCGTACTTTGCATGTTACAGTATTCCGAAAAACGTACTACATGTTGTACGAAATATCATAATATCATACACGGTAATACGATATGTTCAAAGTCGTACACTAATGCAATATACTTCTTTGCAAAATTATATAAATCGTAGCATATAAACATAAAAAGTTACCTGAAACGAGTCATCTGCCTCCCCATATGTCAAACTAAGTGCCCGGTTCCTACCCGACAAAGCAGAATGATATTTGACATGAACATCATGTTCTCTCAATAGTTGTCCTTGAATTTCTCTTGGCGTAAGATCAACTACATCGTCCAACTTAGGACTAACGTACAACGCTATGACTTTAGCAGATACTCTTGGATGAGGAAAATATCTCAAGTCAATCTTACATGTATGAATGGCCCATTCATAGATTCTCCATGATCTACCAATTCCTTTAGCTCTCATAATAAAATCACATCTCTCTTCATATTTACATCGAGTATAATACCATCGCTTATTTGACTTCTTTGTAACAAACTCTAAATTATTTTTCAAATGATAAATCCCAAGAGATTCTTTCATACGCGCCTTCTTGGTAAAAAAACCACCAACAACTAGTTCTTCACAAGCCAAAGGATTTGCTATAACTAGATCTTTACATGGAATCGATGCTTGCTGTGAAGCACCTGTATTAAGAAAATCACACAATATAACATAAAAATACATAGGTAACTATAAACATCTATGATTGATATGATAGTAATATTTTACATGTGTGTTACGATATTATAAATATCGTACAACTATTGTTGACTATCGTAAGATGTACGATATTGTTAATATCATACAACTATTCATACGATAAACAACTATTTGTAATATCGTACACTCATATCATATTATGTACATAATATGAGTGTACGCTATTAACAATATCGTACATACGTTGCTACAATTTATTAATGTCGTAAATGAGAATCATATCGGGAACAACCCATTGCCGGATTGACTGTGAATTTTCTTCATTCATTTCATTCGAAACATCTAATGGCGACATCAGATCATGATCTTCAGCAATATAATCATCATGCAAATCATCCCCAAATGAGTGAGCATCATCCAAACTAGGGTTAGAATCCAAAATAACAGCATGGTCACCGAATCCTAAACCCAACACTGGCTCATCTTCATTACAATCTACATCATCAACAAACGCATTCTGCGTGACTCTAACATCATTCTGATGAGTCAGCTTCGGTAAAGCTTGTCTATCTCTAGGATAAACACTCACATGAATAGTAGGAATCTCCAACATTTTCATCAAAGTATTCAACTCAAAATCGTCTGTTACCTTCATCTGCATGACTTCGCCACCAGGAGAAGTAACAAGGGCATCAACCTCAAAAATAAAAATGCTCTTGTCCTTCTTCATCCGAATCTCAAGCTTACTCAATAAATCTTCATAACTTATCCCATCAGGTGGTATATGTATGTACTCTTTCCTTCCACCCTCATATATATTCTCATTCCATGATCTACCATGAGCAACAATTAAACAACAATGCCCAGTCTGCATGAAATATCACACGGTCAGATATCAAACGATGTTACGATATACCATATATCGTACAAACACAAGCTACGATATATAAACAACCTTCCATCATAACGTATTGATAATGAATGTCATACAATCGAATTCGCGCAAGTGTGTCCACACTCCCCAAACTGACTTGACAAGGAATCCATTATCGCGAACAAACCAAAGTAAGGATAATGAGCGCTCCGCCCGCCAAGCGGGCGACAGGGGCGGCTGGCAAGTGCTTGGTAGGCCAACAGCCTAGTGAACCGGGCGGGGTACTCGAAGAAAGGGAAGGTCCTGATTCCAGGACGGAGCCGTATAGCGCGAGAGTGTCACTTGGTCTTTTCCCATTCCTTTGGAGTTTGTCCATGTCATTCGCCATGTCTATGGAAGGAGCTAAGTTACTAGGAGCCCTTCAGGCGTCACAATGTTACCTCTTCTTGGACTAAGAATTCATCATGGTCAAAGACCGAGGATTCAATCAGGACAAGGAACTTCTGCTATAGCACCTTCTTGAACATGCAAGGGAATCAACGCTTGGAGCTTTTCTTTACCGATGGCTTAGACCAGAGTAGCTATACCTGTAGTGCCACAGAGTAACTAGAAAAAAAGACCCATAGGCATCTCTTTCTATGCTATTCTCTCTATCTATCGAAAAAAAGAAACAGACAACAAACATATCACACTACGATATTATGTATGTCGTACAATATATGATACGATATATCCAATCGTACACTAGTATTAGAGATATCTTTGTAACATCTACAACACGTCGTAGAAACTTAACCTCATGCATGGCCACAATCAAACATTAATACGATGACAAGATCACATTACCAAATAATCTAAATGATGTTACGATATAACATATATCGTACAACCATAAGCTACGATATTATGATAATGTATGTTGTATAATATATCAAAGTACGATATTATGTATGTCGTACAATATATGATACGATATATACAATCGTACCCTCATATTAGAATATGTTTGTACGATTTACAACACCTCGTACAAATATAAAAATCATTCATGGCCACAATCAAACATTGATATGAATGTACGACTTAAACATATGTCGTCTGACTGTATATCGTACAACCGCGAAAAATAGAAAATTCCACATATCAATCCTCACATTTAACAAAAATTGTTCGTCACATCAACGAAAATCAAACGACATAACATACAGTACCTCCATTGTCATAAAAACGACCGGAAATACGTCTAAAAACAGCACCGGAGAAGAGCAACGAACACCACCGGAAAAAACAATAAGAATAAACAAAAGGAATCGACCACCACCGGAAACAATGGAAAACGAAGATAAACTTTTTCTCTTACCACCACCACCGGCGAAATAGGAGAAAAACGGTATATATAAAGCAAAATTTTCGGCGAAAAAAAAAAACACACTAAGAGAGAGAAGAGAAGAAGAAAAAGAAGAAGAAGAAGGAGAGAAAAAAAACGAGCTGCTGGAAGAAAAGTAGGAGAGAGAGAAGAAGAGAGAGAATAAAAGTAGGAGAGAGAAGAAAAGTTGGTGAAAAGGAAGGGTATTTTTGTCCTACTTTTGAAGTGTGACATTTTTTATTGTAAATTAAAAGTGTGCCTACAAGTGTACTTTTTAGTCTAAAAGTGTCTAAAAAGGTCAATATTCTCATAAAATACTTAAAATGAGGATTTAAGATAAATATAAATGCCCAATAGAGGTTGAGTCACGTAACAACTTAATGTGGTTTCTTTTATTAAGTTCCAATGATAATCAGTTTTGTAATAAATCAATGTGGAACTCATTTTATTAAAGTTTTTAAAAGATGTAAAATAGTGCATACTCATAAATCAATTGTATTATCCAGTTAGCTAAGTCTTCTATGAACATATAATTTATTTTGAAGGATTGTGCATTGTAAAAGTTATTATTAATATTTACTACACATTTTTATGATTATATTGTAGATATGATTCGAGTGATTGAGGGACCAACTAATTAATTGAGTGATGCAAAATTTTACACCTTCTTGTTTAATTCTTGAGCAGGTGAGAGTTTGAGTTTTTAAGTTCTATTATGAGCTCTAAAATCTTATAACAGTTCGAGAAGAATGTTGATTTTATTGAAAGTAGAGAACTTAAAGAATTGATTACACTATGAAATTGGTAAGTTTTGTCTTTTACAAAACTTCACCCTATAAAAATATAATTATTTAAACTGTGAATTAATAAATTGATGAGAGAAAGGATGAGAAAAAAACTACATATATTTATTCGGCCAACTAATAATTTGGCAAAATTATATTAATGGTTCAAAGGATGAGAAACTACTAATGATTTGAAGTATTTATATAGCTTTCAATAGGTGAAGTTTCATCTAAAACCAATGTAGGATGAAAAAATTAATTGTTATTAATAATAATAAAATCTTATTTTATTTTAATAATTTAAAAAAGAAATAAAAAATTTATTTTAAGTTTAGATGGCTTGTATTTGAATTTTCTATATTAACTATTGAAACTTACCATTATTTATATTAATTGAAAAGATTCTATTGACAATCGTTAAGCATTAATGAAATAACATCATATCAATATATATGAATAAAAATGATTAAAATAAGAATTTAAGATAAATATGAATACCGAATGGAGGTTGCACCACGCAGGACCTAAAATTAAGGGAAGAGCTTCAATCAACATTGGTTGTAATAATATTAATATTAATATATATATATATGTATATATATATATATATATATATATATATAATATTTATACCTAAGATGAAATGTCATCTATTCCTTAAAAAAAAATGTCATCTATAAATCTGGTCGCTTGGATCTTGTGATATTATTATAAAAATATGAAAACATTGTGTAGTAATTTACATAAAACTTAGAAAGAGTGATATTATTGAAAGTGAGTTCAAACGTTATTTAGTCAATTAAGTAAATATTAGAAAGAGTGATATTATTGAAAGTGAGTTCAAACGTTATTTAGTCAATTAAGTGAATATTGACCAATTTTGTTCGATACCTGATTCATCTAAAAACTGAGAGTATATATTTCATATCAGTGTTTATATACTTGACATAAATTATATAAGGTAATTTTCGAAAAAAATATTGTATATTTTTATTATATTTATCAAGATTTACATTACAATCAAATCCAAATATTTCAACATAAATTTGTATAAATCAAAACTTTTAGATATTAAAAGTATTTTAGAATAAAATTTTTAAATTAATCTAATTCATTTTTGTTAGTAAATCAAATTATAGCCGACTATAATGTGGCCATATAGATTAATCTTTTTCTTAATATCAAAATAACATGCAAGTTGATGGGTGGCTGTAAATGTTACACTGGTTAAAATAAGGGAAAAAAGGCATAAAAATACATGAACTTTGCTAAATTTTTCATTTTAACATGACTTGACTTTTTTCCCATAAAAACACCATCTTTCAAATTTTCTTTAATTTTAAACTCGATTCAATTACATTCTTCTAAATTTTCCTCTCATGCGAATTTCGTGACTTATGACAATTTTATGGTGAAATAAAAAGCAAAATTCTTTACATTTACATTATGTCATTTTTCTCATCTTGATCTATAGAGTTCTCGCTAAACAATAAAGGGGATTTGATCGAAATTTTTTATTTAAGGTAAAAATGAAAAAAATAAAAAATTAGTAATTTTATAAAAGAAAATTCAAAAGTCACGTGCAAATAAAAAATATGTAGTTGTATACATTTTTCGCTTAATAATTACTCTCTCCGTCCCGTTGAATTTGTCCCACTTGGGATCGGCACAGAGATTAAAAACAAGAGTATTAGGCTCTCTGCAGCGGCGCGCTCGAGCGCGCGCTCGCTGCTTTTGCGAGCTCCACGTGACGCTCGTTGCCCATTGTAGAGCGTGGAGATGGCAGCGAGCTCGCGAGCTCGAGCTAGCAAGAGAGAGCGTGCGCTCGCAAAGGAAGAAATAAGATTTATGGTGGGCCCATCCACCTTTAGAGCTCACAAACGGCCGAGCTCGCCGCTGCAACTCTAGCGAGCGCGCGAGCTCGCTGTGACGTGACCTGTGAGCGAGCGCAATCGCGGAGATCGTCGCTGCTCACAACTTTAAATGATAAATGGTGTGTTTAGTGTAGTACATAAATTGATATAAAGTATTTTTTAATTGATAAAGTGATATAAAATGTTTTTAAAGTGACATAAAGTGATATAAAGTGATTTTGAAGTGATATGAACTCAATAAAGTGATTTCTTACTCCCTTAGTAGTGGGTGTATTTAGTGGAGTATTTTATTGATAAAGAATGTAAAAGTAGTATGAATAAATAATAAAGAACGTAAAAGCAGTGTGAATGTAAATGTAAAGCAGTGTGAATGCAATTAATTATTTCCCAAAATATAAACGGTTCATCTTTCGTGGGACAATTCAAAAAGGAAACTAACTCATCTTTCGTGGGACAGAAGGAGTAATTATTTCTTTAAAAGAAAATTGAATGGAACGCTCAAAATGATAAAATGTGACAAGTTGAACGGGACGGAGCAGTCGTAGTAGCACTACACTAGGCATAGCAAGGAGTAAAGAGAGTATGTAAAGCATAACGACAATATTATCAGAAGACTCATCGGGAACTAAGCTCTCACCCGTATTTCTGCTATGGCTTCGCTGCTCAACTCCGTCTATTCATTACGACTATCTTCCAACTACGATGCATTCAATTCGCGGCGAAATCGACGCCTGGCGGCTAATCCGAGCTGTATTTCAGTATATAGTAAGCTAATTTCTTCAGCAAAAAATTTGATTACTGTTTTGAGCGATGATGTGCTTGTTATCCGTGTGTTTTTTATGTACTAAATCTATGCGCATTGATTTTTCTAGGGCGGAGACTTGTAGTTAGAGCTACTGAAACTGATACAGACAAAGGTACGGTGGATTTTGCTAGTTAGTTTATGTGTTTTTTGCGGAAGTTTTGGTTAATATGGAGGTTTTGAATGTTTGAAATTGGTTGCACATGGATTTAGGTTTAAATATTCTTTTTGACATTTTGTTTGATCTGTGGTAGCTGGAGCCAAGGTACCAGATAAGGCACCGGCTGGTAAAGGTTCAAGCATGAATCAGATTCTTGGTATCAAAGGAGCCAAACAAGAAACTGTAAGATTTTCTTTTGAAATATCAATTTATAGAATTTTCGTCTGGGCGTGGGGAGGTAATGGCTGCAATTTATAGTATGGGATTTTACTCGTGACATGAAATTTATCCATATTTGCATAATTGCATTTTGCTAACTAATGTGGTGATACATCAGGACAAGTGGAAAATTAGAGTGCAACTGATGAAACCTGTTACATGGCCTCCTCTTGTCTGGGGTGTAGTCTGTGGAGCTGCTGCGTCGGGTAATTTCTCTCTATCTTTCTTGCAGTTGCACTTGGGAGCACTGGCAACTTGAGGTGGTTTAGTTAGAATTTTTTTAAAGCAAGGGTGACACTATTACCAATATATAATTACTGCCATACAGTCTTTTTGATTAATGAGTGTACTATGCTGTGAATTTTGCTGCTAGTAATTTTGTATATAAATATATCATCATTTACTGTTGCGGGCTCTTAATAATTTTATTTAAAAAAGGCAAACATATAGCATGCCTAAGCTGAATTCAAAATGAATAACTATGTTTCTTAATCCTCAAATATTGAATTGATTGTTATTTATTAGCATTTTCGCGATGACTAGAAATATTTAATTTCTCCATCGTGCTCTCCACATCTTATTCAATTATCTTGGCTTTCTCATAGGCAATTTCAACTGGACTCCAGAAGATGTAGCTAAATCAATAGTCTGTATGCTTATGTCTGGACCTTGTCTAACTGGCTATACGCAGGTACTTCACATATTAACTCTGTTTACTAATTCTGAGACTTCCATATGTGCTCTTGGATTCCAGCTATGTACTTATTGTATTTTCAACCTGTAGACAATAAATGATTGGTATGATAGAGATATTGATGCCATCAACGAGCCTTATCGCCCAATACCTTCAGGAGCTGTATCTGAGAATGAGGTACTTAGCATTTTGAGTTGTTATCTGATATGAAATGTTCTTGTTATCCAATACTAAATACACATGTCACCAGGTGATTACACAAATATGGGTGCTGCTCTTGGCAGGCCTGGGCTTGGCTGGTCTGTTAGATGTGTGGGTAGGTCTCAAAAGGATATTGCCCTTGCTAATGTTCTGTAGTAGAATTTATCTCTAATTGCTTTTTCGATATAGGCAGGACATGATTTCCCAGTGATATTTTACCTTGCACTTGGTGGATCCTTGTTATCCTACATATATTCAGCTCCACCCCTAAAGGTGTTCCCTCATCTTCGAAGTTAACTTATACAGAAAGTTTAAAACTTTGGAAAAGGACGAATTGCTAGAAGCTTAAACTTCCCTGTTTTGCAGCTCAAACAAAATGGATGGATTGGCAACTTTGCCCTAGGAGCGAGTTATATTAGTTTGCCCTGGTATTTTTTCAACTCTTGAGTTCCGTATAATGTTCTCATAGCACAAATATATCAAAAGGGAAATATAATAACTTGCGTTTGGATGATTTCCTGAGTAATCATATGCTGTTTGTTTGTGCTCCTTTGAGACCCAAATTACTGGAAAGACTAATATAATCACCAGTAAACTAATTAGTGTTTTTTGGGCGTGCATAATTGCTTACATATGAAATTAATATGTGTAGGTCAGCAATTCTGTGATCTGTGAGTACCATTTTTGTGGACTTAATTGTCATAATTTCAAGCAAGGATCTGTATCTGCTAGGCATTTAGCTACCTTTGATGACCGGTGGAATTTATTTTATTAATTAACGTTGATTGAATTATAACTTAATTTGGTTGGTTTTGTTTGAATAATTGCTTACAAGTTATTCACAAAAACTATGAGACATTCTTATCCATTGAAATCTGTGCAATGGAAGATCCATTGTTTTTTGGATTACACATAATATTTTTGAATATAAATCTCTTATTTTTTGCAATGATATTATTGCAGCGGTCAGAAGTATAACGTTTTTACTCGGAAAGTATTACTTGGATTTTCACTGTAAATTAATAAATGAATTCAATGTGTTCATGTAATTATGCATGGAATTTATGTAATAGTCATAAATTCTATGAATGGGTGCTATGAGTATGATGCCTTTGCCCCCTTTTGTAGTATATCTTATGATGTTCAAAATTCTCCGACATATGCTACTTAACACTTTGAAGATCTCAATCATAGGTGGGCTGGTCAAGCATTGTTTGGGACCCTTACACCAGACATTATTGTTCTCACACTGCTCTACAGTGTAGCTGGTGTATGTCATACCTCTTTTGTCTATCTTGCTTTCTTTATGTCCTCCTGCATTAAGATGAACTCTAATATATATTCTGTTTTTTGTGCTGTAGCTGGGCATAGCAATTGTAAATGATTTCAAGAGTGTTGAAGGAGACCGAAAAATGGGATTGCAGGTGCCTTTTAAAAATTAGTTCGATACATTTGTTGGAATCTTGGTGTATATATTTGCTTTCAGGGAGGCAAAAACTTGCAATCTTACATGGCTCCATATTTCCAGTCACTCCCGGTGGCTTTTGGCTTTGAGACTGCAAAATGGATCTGTGTTGGTGCTATTGACATAACTCAGATCTCCGTGGCTGGTAAATGCTTAGTATTAACTCAAAAGATAAACTTTTCGCAAATATATTCTAATGATGAGCTTTACTTTTTTCAGGATATCTTCTAGGTTCTGGTAAACCGTTGTATGCTTTAGCACTTCTAGGCTTAATTGCCCCCCAAGTCTTTTTCCAGGTAGTGATTGTTGATATTTGTCTTAATTGCGGATTCATTATTCGAATTATTCCTTAAAGTTAGAGTTGGCATTCATGATCGTTTTTGTAAAGATTCGAGAGAAAGTAAAGAAAATTTGCTTCACACGTATAACCTTAATAAGCTTGGAACACATTATACTTTGCCATGTTTGAAATTTAGTAATAAGTTAAAATTACAGAAGTGCTAGAAAATAACAATGTTGCATATCACTTTATTAGACCATCATATGCTGCTCTAAATCGTGATGTAACTACCATCTAATGCAGTTCAAGTACTTCCTCAAAGATCCAGTGAAATATGATGTCAAGTATCAGGTACATATAACTTGCTTTATACTAACACGGTTATCACTGGATTCATTCTCATAATTCATGAACATTACCAACCTAGCAGAAAAAAAATATTCGAACTTTTGAATTATTGTGTTTCATATACATGTATTTGAGCGACTCCATATTCTATTTCAGGCTAGTGCACAACCATTTCTTATACTCGGTCTATTAGTCACTGCATTAGCAACTAGCCATTGATTTTCATGTTGAAGATTAATGTCCAAAATGGAGGGGGTGCATAGCTCCTCTTAGAGAAACGAGTCCAGACTGCCCGTTCTATCAGCTCAGCATCTGGTGAACACCTACTGCTGTCTGTTTGTAGATTTTGGCCTAAATTCTAGACTATTTAGTCGGTCATTTTCATCCTCCTAAAAGAACAGTTGTCATTATGCAGCAGGGTCAGCTTTCTTCTTATTCTTGCTATAGTTTTAGGCTTCTTGATCTCTTGCTGGGTTTGTTGTTAATTTTTTTTTTTTTTTTTTCGAGCAGGTTTGTTGTTAAGTTAAAACAGCTTTAAGTAGTCATACAGATCATTTGTAACTTGACGCCATACTTTCATAATTGAATGCGTCAAAATAAGTTCAGTATCCAGATCTCTTTGTCCATGCACTATATATTTTTGCTTGGGAAAGTAGAAATTTAATAGGGCAACTAAGAGCATCCATAACGGCGCCCACCAATGCTGTCGAAAATAGCTCCTCCACTAGCGGTCTTCAGACTTTCCACAACAGCACCAACGGCCTTGCCGTTGGCGGTCACTTTTTTTTTTTTAATATTTAATATATTTTAAGATTTAAAATAAATGAATAAACAATATTTTACTCAATTTAAATAAACATGATAAAATTAAACGATACTAAACTAAGAACGGCGGAAAATAGGGTCTGTCCTTCAACGTTATCCACGTATCGACAATCGTGGACAGAGCCCCTTTGAAGGATGGGTAGTCGTCTAACTCCTAGTCCGTTGCCAATTGTGGTGCAACTGATTCATATTCCTCATCACGGTGACCTCAGGACGAGTAGCGTTGTACCTATGATCCCAAAATCCGTCATCACCTCCACGTGACGACCGGTTAACCTCGAGCCAAATGTTGGTGAGATCCCGAAATTCGTCATCACCTTCACACGATGACCAGCTGACCTCGTGCCAAATGTTGGCGAGGTTTTTCGTCTCGGCATGAGAGTAACCTGAGGCATTGGAGAAGAAGAAGAGAGTGGAGATTGAATGAGAAAGGGGTGAGAAATGGAGTGAAGAATGAGATGTATATATAGGACATGGAAATGAAAAAAAGAAAAAGAAAAGGAAAAAAAAATCGACGTCATAAAAAAGAAACGGCTAATCCGTTGGCTACTAGGAGGCCGTTACGTTGGCCAACGCATCAAATTGGCGAAAATGTTCCAATTCACTCTGTGAGGTCGCTGGCGGCAACAGTAATGCCCACCGATAAACTGGCGCCCACAACGAGCGCTACAGCGGCGATGCTCTAAGTGGGATGACCCGACCTCCCTTTTATCGAGAAAGTGGGTTCACAATTCAAACTGAGAGACTACGACTTGTTATAGGCTTGGGTCATTGTCAATATGAAATTTAATTGTCACCACTTAGCCAGGTTAACACGTAGAGTTTACTTATTGAGAAGTTTTTACTATACTAGTAGAGACATACGTGCGTTGCACGTATAAGCTCTTGTCTAAGATAATTAATTTATTACAAGTATATTTGCAAATAAAAAAAAGTTAGAATATATTATTAATTTTGACTATTAACTTCAACAATTATTAGCAAGTGATGGTCCCGATACGAGATACTGGTGTATGGGGGGGGGGGGGGAATATACCAGTTAGGATTTTTCAACTTTGAAAACTTAACACTCGAAAATCACTTCAACTGAGTAAAGAAAGGCTCAGCTGAAATCACAACTGAGTAAGAGAACTCAGTTGTGAGAGTGGTGCTGTGCGGAATATGGTGGAAATTATACTCGTAAAAACAACTCACGCTTTTATGCTCGGTTGGTCATGAACCAAAACAGTTGAATATGCAAATATGCAGTTTGTATGCCGGTTAGTTTGGTCAGTTGAAAATGCAATAAGTAACTGAACAGAAATAAACACAGACACACAGAAATTAACGTGGTTTGGAGATAACCCTCCTACGTCCACGGGGAGTTGTGAGTCCACACAACTCTGTCCAAGTTCTTCTGGACAAACCACTCAGCTTACGCGGGCTGAGCAACCGTTATGGATAAGTTTGCGGGTACTTATCGACCTTACAGTTTAGTTCACGGGTACTAAACGACCTAACTACTCAGTTGCAGGAAGAGTAGGATCCTAAACCTTTTCAGGTGAAAGAAAAATGTGTTTCCAACTAAAAGCTCGAACGTGATGTGAGCTATGATCTAACTCTCTATGAACTCTCACTAAGTGATGTTCTCAAGGTTCGATCTAAAGACACAAAACTATCTAACTCTAGAACTCTCAACAAGTGATGTTCTAAGAGATTCAGTTCAGTTCGGGAAGAATATTGCTATTTTCTTTTTGCTCTCAGATTTCTTCTCGTGTGTGTGTCTTGTGTTTCGAATGAATGAATGCCTCTTATTTATAGGCGGAGAGTATCAACTAGCCGTTGGAGGAGCTGTTGATCTCTGATCGTTGAAAGCGATGGCTTGTCTCTCATCTCTGCAGACTTTCCCGATATGGCATCTGTGCTCTTCTGCTTTCCATCTGAGACAGCTTTGTGTTGGGCCAAATGGGGTAATGACTGAACGGTCAAACCCTCATGTGACTTCCTTTTGAAATTCAAATTCAAACCTTTCTGACAGTCAACTTCGGTTAGTCGGTTGAAAATCTTGATCTTTATCTGAGTGGTCTTCAGCTGATGTTCTGTCTGAACCGTTGAACTCTCAGCTGACTTTTGAACTTCATGTTGAGACTTCTTTATAACTTCCTCCTTCTTGAAACATTCTCTTTCTCGGATGGCATACTACAGCTGATGTTCCAACTGAACAGTTGGCTTGAACTCTCAGCTGTCAAAAAGCATTCCCCTTTTTGGCATAGCTCTCTCATCAGGCAAAGTCTTGTAACTGATGTTCCTCATCCGATCTTTCATCCGGGGTTGTATCCGAGTGTTGCTATGTTGCCGTCTTCAGCTGGAGATCTGTAAAGATAAAATCTTAACATTGCTCAAACAGCGAGCCTAACAGCTAACATTAGGAACTGGCAACATCTACTCGGTTGGGGTTAGTTGGTTTTGGAATTCATCAAAACTCTTACTAATAAATTTCCCAACAATTTCCCCCTTTTTGATGATGCCAAAACCACTTACAACTTTAAACCACTACTGACTTAAACCTTACTAACTGACCTAAAATCTTAGCTGAAATTCTAGACAGTCTATAAGATAAAACATCAAAGGGTTAGCACAGTTATAACATGGTATTTAAAATATTGCGATTCAGGGCTTGGACAATGAGATATTGTGCGTCAAGTTGAATCGTATATATACTTTGAAGTTTTCTTTACAACTGATGATTACAGGAAAAAGTACAAACCAGATAAAGATACATCAGTTGATAAAAAACTACAACATCTTAAAAACTATATCAGCTCAAAAACTTGATCATCTCAAAAATACTGTTGACCGTACTTGCTGAAAATACGGTCAAATATCTCTTTCTTCGCAGCTGACTCAATCCCAGTGTTGACACCATGTTCATTGCAGACTTGTCTCGCCTCAGCCATGATCGCATTTCTGTTCGGAGTACTTGTGCCTTTGATCATCTGAGGGCGATATTTGAGCTTCTGCGGAACTGGAATGGTGTTGGGATCGAGCTGAGCTTTCAGCATGGCCCTTTTAAACTGACTAAACATTCCAGGATCTCCAGATTTGAGCTCCCACAAGGCTTCATTGAAGGCTTGCCTTGGGTCTTCAGTTGAGTAGACCTTCCTGTAATAAAAGTCATTTATAAACTAGTGCTTGAACTGCTCCCAGTCATCGTTCCACTCAGCATTCATCCACTTGTCAATGTGTGGGAACCGAGACGGGAGCGGGGCGTTTCTCTGCAGCTGCTGCGTCTTCTTCCTAGCCTCAGCCTTCATCTGGTGCTTGTTTATTCTTCGCATGCTCCGGCTAGCTTTATTTCTGTCTACATTCTTCTCAATCTTGGCCAGTTCCTTCTCGAACTTAGCCACCTTCTTGGTCTGATCAGCAGCGAACTTCTTAATCCAAGAGGGATTCAAATATTTCTCCTTCGACTCCCCCATAGCTTTTGCAGCTTCGATGCAATCTTCAACAGAGATCCCGTCAAGATCGTCATCGAGCTCGGCTACGAGGTCGTGGGAGACTTCCAGTTCCTGCTCTTCCGACTCCTTCGACTGAGATCCTTCAGCTTCTTCCCTTTGAGGTTCAGCTGGCACTCCTTCTTCCCCCTGCTCGTGAACTCTTTTCCCCTGTCCAGCAACAGCTGCTGGCTCATTTCCTTCCCCCTTTTTGGCATCATCCAAAAGGGTGGCAACTGAGCCATCCAGGGAGGTCAACTTGGCCTCAGCTTGTTGAACTCGGGAGAAGAGTTCGTCCACAACATCCTTCTCTTCCACCTTCTTTGCCAGCTCCAGGTCCTGGCGTTCCTGCTCGGCTCTCTTTAAGGCTGCAAAGGTCGCAGAGACATCTTTGTGAAGGGTGACGAACTCAGCTCGGAAATTTGCGAACTGAGACATCCACTCCTGGTCTTGTGTCTGCTGGGACTTTGCCAGATCAGTTTCAGCAACGGACTTGAAGACGTTGAAGTCCAAGCTGAGTCCCTGAACCGCCTTCCTTAGATCCTTGACCTCCGAGCTGGTAGAAGTGGAGAGGTCTTCGAGCTTTTGCTGTAGGGAGGAGGAGAGTTGTTCCATTTGATTCTTCAATCTCGCATTCTCTTCCATCAGCTGATTCATCCTGTCAGCGTCCTCCTCCTTGTTGAGCTTGATCTTGGACAACAGCTCCTGCCTCAACTGGTTGACCCTCTCAGAGATCAGCTCACAGATACCATCAGTTGAGTGTGCTGGCTGATCAGAGGGTCCAGGCAGTTGTTGTTGTTGTGGCTGAGATGTTGGGTCCACGACAACCAGGGCTGTTCGGCTGGCCAGGTATTGTTTCAGCTTGTCTTCTTCCCTCTTGGCCGCCTCTTCAGTTGCGTCGACATCCTCCATGTGGTTGGCATTTTTGGCCAACATATGGTCAAGAAATTGAACAGCTCCAGGATTGTCGCACAGCTCCCTGGTGTCTGTCCCTTCTTGTTGGCTCTTATCCAGACGACGACGGAGCACAGCCACCTTCTGGTTGTAGGCTACCTCCAGGTTCTGGTAGTCGAAGTACACCCTCAGGTTGGATTCTTCAACCTGTCCCAACCATGGATTCTGAGGGTTTCCTCCTTGACGTACCAGTAGCTGAATATGACGCTGAACTGATAGAGCAGTTCCGTCCCGAACATGGCGAAGATGGGCATCGAGCTGGCCTCGGGGAACATGCCTTGTCAGTTTGCGAAAGCAGTAGTCTAGCCTGCCTTCGTATTCAGCCAAGATCGCCTGGCGGTTGGCTTCTTCATCAATATGAGGGGGATCTATATCGAAGGCAATGGGTTCGAGGGTGTCATCGACGTTGGCCAAAGGAACGGTCTCAACGTCGGCATCGAGCGAGAGGCTCGGGATATCTGATTGAGGACCAGTTGAGAGAACTGGATCCTCTTTGGGTGGTGATTGGGCAGGCTCAATTGTTTCTTCAGACACAGGTGGGATTTCCTGGCTGGCATCAACTTCAGTTGGTGGACTGTCGTGGGACTCCTCAGATGAAGAAGAGTCATCTGAGGAGGAGCTGGATTCCTCCACGTTGATCTCCACCCCTTCAGCCGTCTCTTCTTGTTGGCGTGGCTGAATCACGAACGCAGCTGCATCAACCGACTGGCTAGATTCGGTTGATTTCTTAGCTGGTGTCTCTACCACGGGGCACGATGCAGCCGGTTGAGCTGCGGGCTGGATGATCTTGATTCGGGGCCTTTTCTGGAGGGGTTCCACCTCTTCTTCTTCTTCTTCTTCTTCTTCTTCTTCTTCTTCTTCTTCTTCTTCTTCTTCTTCTTCGTCTTCTTCAGCTACCTCCTCCAGCTGGCGTTTGGCAGGCTTGGTTCTTGAAGGGCGGCGAGCTGCTGGAGCCGACTCCACAGCTGGCTTGGAGGCTCCCTTGGGAGTATAGACTGCTTCCACAACATCCCTCGCCTTTTTGGCTGTAGGGAACAACATCAATTTGCTGAACGGAGGGTCCTCACTCCCTTCCCAGGTCAGCTTCTGTCCCTTGGTGGCTTGGAGGATCAGGGCAGAAATTTTTGTGCCGAAGTTGAGTGTCCCCTTGACACTCAACAGCTGTTCTCCGGACTCAGCTGCCGTCTCGGAAATTTTCAGCTTCTCCGCCCACAGCTGGCTTTCAATGTAGCCCAGCCAGTCAATCTTGTGTTGTTCCTCCAGGGCCTTCTGCTGCTTGAGCTTCGGTCTGCTAATATCACCGAAAGCTCCTCCGTATGCTAAGGCGCATTTTGAAATTACGTCAAAAAGAAGTCGGTGCTCCGGCTTCAATTTGGTTCTCTGCATACTCCCCTTCAGAGGTTCGGGGACAAGGAGGATTGTCTGCAGAAATGCATTTGCATCCTTGTCTGAGAAGTTCCCCATTACGTCTATGGCTTCCCGATTTCTGGGGATGATCTTCTCCAGTTCCTTGGACACTTTGATTTCGACGGCGGTGTCTTCCATCGAACGGGAAGTGCTATTTCGTTGCTTGTACGGGATGGTCGTGACAAGGCCCAGGTCTGCATCGCGTTGCAGATTCCTGTAGAAGTGGGCGACCTGCTTCCTGAGCAGCTTGGAAGGAGAGAGGGTTGCCCAGTTTAGCAGCCCGTGGTCAGAAAGAATGGTGGCGACGGGAGCCAGTTCTGGCGAGATCAGAGCTGCTCTGGAAAGAATCTGTTCGAAGTGATCTTCGACATCATCATGTCGAAGGATTCCTGGAATGTAGCTGGTTCTGCGGAGACCATCTTCTTCGAGGCTTTTGATTTAGGTGCCATCTCAGAGGAATATATATGCAAAGAAGGAAGAAATGTGTTACTGGAAATGGTGAGACAATTTCGGAGAAGATGATGAATAGTTAGTAAAGATATGCACGAAAAGAGAAGGAAAGGATCACTTCCTGATTTGCCGCCTTATAAAGGTATTTGACTCGGATGAGATCAACGGCTGGGGTTAAATGGCGCGAATCCATCAACGGCTGAGATTACGCGACTGTTGGGTAATTTTGACTGACGCTCCACGCGGGCGAGTGAGAAGGTGAATAGTTTAAGGTGTCAGCCCAGTCGCACTATAAAGTAAGGCTATGGGAGTTCAACCAGACTTTACATTAAATGCGATATGATGGCTTGTTTAGTTTAGCTGACATGTTCAGGAATGTTTGAATTTATTTCAAACATTCTCATTTAATATCATAACACCTTCAGTCATAAATGATACCTGCTAGCTGATATCTGAATCAGCTGTGTTCATCAGTTGAGTTCCTCAGTTGGCGCATACCATCAGCTGACTCGAGTTTGTCTGTTC
Source organism: Schizonepeta tenuifolia (assembly GCA_029490685.1). Taxonomy (NCBI): domain Eukaryota; kingdom Viridiplantae; phylum Streptophyta; class Magnoliopsida; order Lamiales; family Lamiaceae; genus Schizonepeta; species Schizonepeta tenuifolia. Next base: position 45,510,684 of record CM055958.1, on the reverse strand, counting down.
AGCTGACGTTTGATGTCTTCGGTTGGCAATCCGCATCTAAAATTCCCCCTTCATCTGAGCTTCCCCCTCAGATGGATATCTGACTCTTCAGCTCGGATGGATCCTCATCAGCTCGGATGACTCTTCAGCTCGGATGGATCCTTTTCAGCTCGGATGACTCTTCATCTGATGGATCCAATAGTCCAAGAAGATCACATAACATCTTGAACCGAGCTTCAGGTAGAGGTTTGGTGAAGATATCAGCTCTCTGAATCTCAGTTGGAATCTTCTCCATGGACACATCCTTCTTCTCAATATGATCTCGGATGAAATGATGACGAATGTCGATATGCTTTGTCCGAGAGTGGTGAACAGGATTCAGAGAGATAGCTATGGCACTCGAGCTATCATAATGAATGGGAACCTGTCCAGTTGCAACTTCATAATCTCTCAGCTGTTGCTTCAGCCACAACACTTGCATGCAACAGCTTCCAGCAGCCATATACTCTGATTCGGTTGTAGAAGTAGCAACACATGCTTGTTTCTTGGAGAACCATGAAACTAGCTTGCTTCCCATGAACTGACAGTGTCCAGAAGTAGACTTCCTGTCCAACCGATCTCCGGCTAGGTCCGCATCTGAGTATCCTGTCAGTTGGATATTGTCGTCAGTTGGATACCACAACCCAACATTGACAGTTCCTTTCAGATACTTGATGATGTTCTTTGCTGCCAACATGTGAGCTTCCCTTGGTTGGACTTGAAAACGAGCACACATTCCAACTGCGTATGATATGTCTGGTCGGCTTGCAGTTAGGTATAGCAAAGAACCGATGATCCATCTATACTTGCTGGCATCCACTAGCTTTCCCTCAGCTCCGGGTTCAATCTTCCAGTTAGTATTCATTGGAATCCTTGTTGTCTTACTTCTCTGCAATCCGAACTTGGTGATGAGCTCATTTGTATACTTAGACTGATTGATGAAGATCCCTTCTGGTGACTGCTTCACTTGTAATCCAAGGAAGTAATTCATCTCGCCCATCATTGACATCTCGAACTTCTCCTTCATGAGATCTGAAAACTTTTTGCACAGCTCCTCTGACTTGGAACCGAATATGATGTCATCCACGTAGATTTGCACTACAAGTATATCATCTCCAACTTTGATGGTGAACAGGGTTTTGTCAACTGATCCTCGTTTGAATCCCGAGTTCAGTAGAAAACCACAAAGAGTGTCATACCAGGGCCTTGGCGCTTGTTTTAGTCCATAGATAGCTTTCTTAAACTTGTATACTCTTCCATCTCCAATCTCAAAATCAGGAGGATGTTCAACATACACATCTTCCTTGATATCTCCATTGAGGAATGCACACTTCACATCCATCTGATACACTTTGAACTTGTGATGTGCAGCATAAGCTAGAAAGATTCGGATGGCTTCCAGCCTTGCAACTGGCGCGAAAGAGTCTTCAAAGTCGATTCCTTCTTGTTGGTAGTATCCTTGAGCTACCAACCTTGCTTTATTCCTCACAATGAATCCAATGGCGTCTCTCTTGTTTTTGAAAATCCACTTCAATCCAATCACCTTGACACCATTTGGTCTTTCTACCAACTCCCATACACAGTTGCGTAGAAACTCATTCAGTTCTTCTTGTATGGCTGTTGTCCAGTGGACACAGTTGAGAGCTTCCCCAACATTCTTCGGTTCTGGCACATCAGCTACAAAGCAAGAAATCATGGCAACATCTCCAGCTTGCTCGAACTCCTCTAGAACTGCCAACTCCTCAGCATATTGGGCATAAGTGTTGGAATCTTCCTCTGTTGATTCAGGATTTGCAACTCGGCTCCTTGTACGCACACCCTCGATTGGATCTCCGATGATGTCGTCAGTGGAATGAACTTCATACCATCTTCGGTTGCGTCGTCCTTATTCTTCCAACTGTGGCTGTTCTGAAATCTGAGTTGGAGTCTTCAGAGCTGGTGATTGATCAGCTGTTGAGTCTGGAACCTCAACATTGACATTAGTTTGAACTGAGCTCGGTTGGGCTTCGGATGCTGATGCAGTTGGAGGAGCATCAGCTGAAGTTCCCCCTTGGGATGAGCTGAGGTCTTCGCATTCATCTTCAGAGGAGTATGGATCCTCATCCTTAGCTGCCCAAACCAGTGGTTCAGCTAGGTTCTTTTCCCTTAGAGCTTGCAATCTGGTGAGAACAGGTGGAGCAGCTGGATCTGCTTGTTGTCCTTTAGCCTGTTCCTTGCACTCAAAGGTAGATTCATCAAAACTAACATGAGGTGTTATTTCCACAACACGAGAGCTGTTGTTGAAAACTCTGTATGCCTTGATTCGAGTAGCATATCCAAGAAATATGCCCTTCGAAGCTTTAGCATCAAAAGTTTTCAACTGAATCTTCCCATTGTTGTGAATATAACACTTAGAACCAAAAACGCGAAAATAAGAAATATCTGGCTTCCTGCGTCTCCATAGCTCATATGGTGTCTTTCCCAACCGCTTGGTTAGAAGAAACTTGTTCTGAGTATAGCATGCAGTGTTGATCGCTTCATCCCAAAATCTCTTTGGCAGAGCTGAGCTGGCTAACATGGATGTGGCTGCATCCTTCAGCGTTCTGTTCCTTCGCTCAGCTACTCCATTCTGTTGCAGAGTACGCGCGGCTGATGTCTGATGGGTAATTCCATTCTTCTCGCAATACTCGATGATGGTTTCATTTAGGAACTCGGTTCCACGATCTGATCGGATAGAAATGATCTTCATCTCTTGTTGGTTCGATATCCGATCCATCAGCTTGGGCAGCTCATCTCAGATTTCACTCTTGTGACGCATGAAAATGGTCCACGTGTACCTCGAGTAATCATCAGTTACAACCAGGGTATATTCGTTCCCGTTCATGCTTTTTGGTGTAACTGGCCCGAAGAGATCCATATGGATCAGCTGTAACACTCGGTCGGTTGAGGGAGTTGACTTCAACCGGAAGGAGGATCTAGCGAGCTTTCCCAGCTGGCATGCACTGCAGATGTGTGTTGTTGAAAACACTCGATTTGGTATGCCTCTTGCATGTTCTTGTCTGGCAAGTCGGTTCATCGTCTTGAAGTTCAGATGGTTGAGCTTTTTGTGCCATAACCAGCTCACATCCGAACTGCTCTTTGATAACAGGCAGGTGTCAGGGAGGTTGTTGTTCCAGTCAGCGTAGTAGACATTTCCTGTTGGTGATCGATTTCCCAACAATATCACCTGCTTTGATCCGACATCTTTAACCCTGCAACCCTGTGCATCAAACTTGACAGAGAAACCATTATCACAGAATTGGCTGATGGAGAGCAAGTTATGCTTCAATCCATCAACATAAGAGACATTAGAAATTGAAACATGATTGGTTTCAAGGGTACCGTAACCTCTGGTGTAACCTTTTGAGTTATCACCAAAAGTAACTGATGGACCTTCTTTCTCCACGAAACTTCCAAGCAAATCCTTTAGATTCGTCATGTGTTTCGAGCATCCACTGTCCATTACCCATTTTGTTGTAGACGCTTTCTTCTTCCTCAGTTGTTTCTCCTGTACCTGCAAAGAGAAACTCGCTTAGGTCCCCAATTTCAGTTGGGTCCTGGAGGGTTAGAACCAGTTCCCCCTGGAACTGTGCGTCGCTTTTCCTTGTAAACTCGGATGGATTTATCATTCCAGATTACTTTTCCTTCATCATCAACTATAACAACATCTCGGTTATCCTTAGGCTTGTTGTTAATAGAGATGTTCTGTTTCTTGGGAGGAGTTGGATTTCTCCCATGTTGAGCTTTAGGAGGTGATGCTTTCCCCCTGTTTTGATGGCGATTCTTATCCTGTTGAGTTTGTCTGTGAGGTCGGACGCCATGTTGGAATCTTTGTGGCTGATTCTGATTCCAACTCCCTGAGGGTTGTTTGTAGCTGTTCATGCCCTGTTGATGATTCATATTATGGCATGAATATCTTTAGTTGTTCGACCTATTCCTCATTGGTTGACTTGGTTGGAACCTTTGGTCGAACTGATGTTGGAACCGCTGTTGATTCAGATGATTGAACCCTTGTCTGTTCTGCGGTCGGTTCCATTTCTTCTGATGTTGACTTTGAGGTTGATGAAGAGGTCGGTTCTGATTCTGAGTTCGGTTGCGGTTATGCCTTCGACGCCTCTGATTCCTCTTCTGACTTTTGGAACATTCCCCCTCGGTTGATGTCCCAACCGATGGAACATTCTGTCCTACATCTACTACTCCTTTTCCCTTCTCAGTTGTAATTCTATTGGTCGGTTGAACTTGCTGAGAGGTGGAGGTTGAATTAGCTTCTGGTGACTCAGCTATGTTTGGCTCGATAGTTATGACTGCTATGGCTTTGATGAAGGTTGCTGGTGGAATTCCAGTATCCTTGACAACATCATAACCAAGTCCTGACACGTCATCCATCTGTCTGCTATAACTGATAAGATTCTCTATAATCTTGGATGACTGATACAGCTTGATTAGATTGTACTTCTCAGTTTGCAACTCCTTGACAAGGACAGTTATCTGCTCGATTTGTCCATCTGACTTCTTTATCAGCTGTTCGATCTGAGCTTCTTGATTTTTCAACTGATCTTGCTGCTCCTTAATCTGTTTCGTCAACTCTTCATCTGTTGGAGTCTTAGCCTCGTTCAGTTGACTCTTGATATTCTCAATCTCCTCGGTTTGGCTCTTGATCAGATCGTTCTTTTTGGTTAAGGAATCTTCAAGTTTGGCGAACTGAGCTTGAAGACTCTTAAACTCAACCGATTGGTGATGCAGTTCCTCACTGAGTTCTTGAAAATCACTCCAGGAGGGTTCCAACTCTTTGTCCAGAGTATCCTGCATGTTAGAAGTATTGGAAGAATTTAACTGAGCAGGATTAGATTGTACCTCAATATCATCTTGGTCGGTTCCAAGTGCCATGAGGCATTGATCCTGACTGATGACGTTGTTGGTAGAAGTCAGCTCATCTTCATCTTCGGTGTCAGTGAAGATATCCATATCATCAGCTGCTTCTTCTGCAACCATGGCCTTGTTCTTTCCAGCTTGTTTGGCCCTTAACGCATCTCTCTCTTTCTTCGATAGATCTGGACAGTCAGCTTTGAAGTGTCCTTCCTTGCCGCATTCAAAGCAACCATTGGTGACAGGCTTCGAGCTGTCTCGAGTTCGGTTTGATTTGTAGAATCGTTTGTATTTGCTGAACCGAGTGTCCATGTCGGCTAGCCTCTTTGACAGAGTTGCGATGTTCTGTTGCAGTTCCTCTCTGCTTGGCTCCTTTGCAGTCGTGTCAGCCGATATGGTTGGCCTCAATGATCTCGATTTCGAGTAGTCAGCTCGGAGAGCAACTGACTTTGAGGCTGAGCCAACATCCTCAATTCTACTTGTCTGACCTGAGGACTGCGATCTCCTCCTGTTGATCTTATACTCATTTCCTTTTAAGATTGAGAACAATCTTTCAGTTCTCATCTCACCAAGGTCAGCTCGGCTCTCGTGGATATTGGTGAAAGTATCCCACTCAGCCGGTAGAGCTTGCAACACTTTGAGATTGATTTCTCTTAGTGTGTATTTTCCTCTTCGGATGGACTGGATTCTTCTAATGATGTCCATAAACCGGAGCTCTAGCTGATCGATGGTCTCATCAGGTCGCAGACTGAAATTGTCGAAATCTTGACATGCATGTGAGAACTTGTTTTCCTTCGTCTCGTCGCTTCCTTCACTCAGCGATGTCAGGATGTCCCACATCTCTTTTGCAGTCTCACACTCCTCTATCCAAGGCAGATAATCTTGTCCAACTGTGGACATTATTGTGCTCTGAGCCCAGATGTCTAACTGGCTCACCTTGGCTTCTTTTGGAGTATAATCTTCCGGCTGCTTTTCCACAAGCTCCATAACAGTATCCCCATCGTTGGGATTTGTGGGAGTGCGAGCTATTCTTTCTTTAATGACAATTGGTCCGGAAGAGAGAACTTGTTGCATCCTGTGATGCTTTGACAGAAGGATCTTCTTCATCCGTGTTCTCCATGCTGTATAATTGACTACTGAGAACATGACTACTATCTTGTCCTTGACGTCCATCTGCACACAACAACAGAGCAAAAATGCAAGCAGATATGCACTAGCGTGAAAAGATCTGTTCAGTTGACCACTGAATAAAATTTCTCGAATTCACACCTTGTGAAACAGAGTCAGCAGTCTTTTGAACCACTGCTCTGATACCACTTGATGGTCCCGATACGAGATACTGGTGTATGGGGGGGGGGGGGGGAATACACCAGTTAGGATTTTTCAACTTTGAAAACTTAACACTCGAAAATCACTTCAACTGAGTAAAGAAAGGTTCAGCTGAAATCACAACTGAGTAAGAGAACTCAGCTGTGAGAGTGGTGTTGTGCGGAATATGGTGGAAATTATACTCGTAAAAACAACTCACGCTTTTATGCTCGGTTGATCATGAACCAAAACAGTTGAATATGCAAATATGCAGTTTGTATGCCGGTTAGTTTGGTCAGTTGAAAATGCAATAAGTAACTGAACAGAAATAAACACAGACACACAGAAATTAACGTGGTTCGGAGATAACCCTCCTACGTCCACGGGGAGTTTTGAGTCCACACAACTCTGTCCAAGTTCTTCTGGACAAACCACTCAGCTTACGCGGGCTGAGCAACCGTTATAGATAAGTTTGCGGGTACTTATCGACCTTACAGTTTAGTTTACTGGTACTAAACGACCTAACTACTCAGTTGCAGGAAGAGTAGGATCCTAAACCTTTTCAGGTGAAAGAAAAATGTGTTTCCAACTAAAAGCTCGAACGTGATGTGAGCTATGATCTAATTCTCTATGAACTCTCACTAAGTGATGTTCTCAAGGTTCGATCTAAAGACACAAAACTATCTAACTCTAGAACTCTCAACAAGTGATGTTCTAAGAGATTCAATTCAGTTCGGGAAGAATATTGCTCTTTTCTTTTTACTCTCAGATTTCTTCTCGCGTGTGTGTCTTGTGTTTCGAATGAATGAATGCCTCTTATTTATAGGCGGAGAGTATCAACTAGCCGTTGGAGGAGCTGTTGATCTCTAATCGTTGAAAGTGATGGCTTGTCTCTCATCTCTGCAGACTTTCCCGATATGGCATCTGTGCTCTTCTGCTTTCCATCTGAGACAGCCTTGTGTTGGGCCAAAAGGGGTAATGACTGAACGGTAAAACCCTCATGTGACTTCCTTTTGAAATTCAAATTCAAACCTTTCTGACAGTCAACCTCGGTTAGTCGGTTGAAAATCTTGATCTTTATCTGAGTGGTCTTCAGCTGATGTTCTGTCTGAACTGTTGAACTCTCAGCTGACTTTGAACTTCATGTTGAGACTTCTTTATAACTTTCCCCTTCTTGAAACATTCTCTTTCTCGGATGGCATACTACAGCTGATGTTCCAACTGAACAGTTGGCTTGAAATCTTAGCTGTCAAAAAGCATTCCCCATTTTGGCATAGCTCTCTCATCAGGCAAAGTCTTGTAACTGATGTTCCTCATCCGATCTTTCATCCGGGGTTGTATCCGAGTGTTGCTATGTTGTCGTCTTCAGCTGGAGATCTGTAAAGATAAAATCTTAACATTGCTCAAACAGCAAGCCTAACAGCTAACATTAGGAACTGGCAACATCTACTCGGTTGGGGTCAGTTGGTTTTGGAATTTATCAAAACTCTTACTAATAAATTTCCCAACAATGAGCAAAAAGGAATGATAATGGGTCTCGTACCTCCCATCAATCATTTTTCAAATTCAAATTTGTTTAAACTATATCTACCAATACTCGTTTCAAATCCGATTAAAAAATAATTTCATTATTCATACCAACCTCAGACCTATTTAATCCTATGATTACCTGTTAAAATGAACACTATATATAAAAATTAAAAGTAGCAATAAAGAATAGAAGTCATAGTTAATGCATAAAAATTAACCTAATTTTTGTAACAATATCTTTGTTTGAAATTTCCATTTACAATTAACCAACAAAATATTTGAATATTGAAATATTAACAATAAAGTAATATTCTAAAATATATATGTTTAATCTCTTTAATGGTTGTCATATCTATATAGTTAATTAATTTTATAATACATAATGATAAGGGGGCATAACAATTTTTAAGTGTCCCAAGTATCAAGTTTTAATTTCTCACATTTTTTTTCGTTATTTCAATTTTCTTTATCAAGTCTAGTATATATGTATATATATTTAATTTACAGTATATTTACATATATTCATAATTATTTAAAATTAAACTTTAATTAGTTTAGTGTATTACAATGATACGATGAAAAATCAATTGTCATGTACTATTTCAACTTTAATTTTGTTGAGATTATTTTTACCAATAAATATAGATATAATTACAGATTCATAGATCCAATTCAATTCAGTGAGGTTGTTCATTCACATTTTTTTTCACCAAGAACGTTTTCTAAAGAGTTATTCGAAACTTTTGATTTTGATTCTTTCTACAATTAGATCTTCGGTGGCCAAAGAAAACTTCCTTTTTAGTTACTTTAATTCCGATAAGCTAACTACTTCTTTGCTACAAATAGAAAAATGAAACTTATTTTTGGTAATAGATGAACACTACCGTATGTAAATTCGGGTGCATGATACACATCGATACTCCAATGCATTTCTCTGTCTAAGTCGGAATAAATATGTATTCAAACTTTCTCTTTAAAATTCAAAGTGGAATTTTCTTGGTCTGATTCTACGTATTGATCGTTTTGAACATTATGTAAAATCTATTTTTTGCTTAGTAAATAAAAAAATTGGAGAATTTAGATAAATATGAACGGAGGGATTTGGCTGGTGCCACATAAGATTTTTTCAAAACAATAATCATTTTCCTTCATTCAAATAAAAAAATAAAAGAATAGTGTAGCTCACGATAACTTTTGCAAAAATTCTATGTGGCACCCCCCCAAATTCTTCCATTCCTATTTATCTTAGTTCTCCAAATGATTTATGCGCAGTTTATTGAAAATTTAATTTAAATAATAAAAAGTAATTATTCAAAAATTTTATATGTGTGACAAATTTTTTTCATTTATTGTATTTTGATTGTTTCTAAATAATCGGAATTACACTATACAATGAGATAGAAGAAATTTCGAAGATCTTATCAATATAGTATATAAAATAGCGAAGTTATGTTCATCCTAACGAAGTTTATGTTTGTACTATGTGGCGCACCTACGGTTCTCTATTCTTATTTATCTTTATTTTCATGTTTTCTATATTATTAGTTCATACTCCCTCCGTCCCGTCCATCTTGGATCGTTATCATTGGCACGAAGCTTAAGGAGAAGGGTAAAAAGATAGAAAGTGAGTAGGTTGAAGTGTTAATTGTTTCCTTTTCATGAAATGAGTCAAGATGGATGAGACGTCCCAATATGAAAAACTCAGAAAGACGGCTCAAAAAGAGCGGGATCGAGTGTATCTTAATTAATAATAATCGTTTATTTTTCAATTGTACAAAACGAACATTTGTTAATTTGGCATAAATTTCAAATCAAAACTTTAAATTACCCTGTAAATTAAAACCTTCAAATCCATAATATACAAATTAACAAAAATTGCATGCTCAAACTTTATTCTTACAACACCACAATAAAAATGGGTTTAATACAATAAAATAATGTTTGTCAATATATATGTACAGTTTTTTTTCTTTCAATTACAGTTTTTTTTTAAATCTAATAATTATTATTTACATTTATTTGGGAATACAAACTCTGTGTTTGAAATAAGAATTTTTATTTAACTTATAGATGAAACATTTATATGTACTTGAATTAAATATATATTAATTAGGAAATAGATAATGAAAACATATTGACTAAGAAAAAAATGTTGCCTATCTAATTTTGCTTTTGAATATCAAAGTGTTATTGTTCGGGTTTGAGTCAGATTACATGTCTTGGCGTCTTGATGTTGTTTGTGTCAATTTGACTTAGTAATGCAAGTTTTTTACCCCAAAAACATATTGTTGTGTATCATAGCATTGAAAATCATGGGTAATTGAGCTATAAATATAAGAGTCGAGTTTCCCTTATCATCAAATATATCTTATTTGACGGGGTCGAACTTCATAGAATATATTTTTAGTTGAATATAGTATACTCAAACCTCTAAATCATTATTTTTGCTATTTTTTTTCACTTGCGTAAAGAGATAGTGGTGGAATTTAATCACTTAACCTTACTGCATACATACAGACTGCTGCACCATTGAGATGTCTACTTAGGGTTGCTGTAAATAAAATAAACAATACAAATAAAAAATTGAGCGGCCTATTTTCATTAGATACTTTTGTCTATATAAGCTTAACACTGATCTATATAGGTTTCCCTAATCTCTACGATGAAATGAAAATTTTTGTATATCATTCTCGTCTATCATTTATTTTTTCAATTCGTTATTGTAATAGACTAATTTTTATTTTCCAATTACATTCCACTCATTATTTAAGCATAATGGCTCAAATATAAACGAAGTGGATGAATCAAGATTAACTATATAAAAACATGTTTAATTTATTAAGTTGAACTATAGTAGCAAATCACAGAGGTGTGCACCACACAACAAAGATGATCCGCATCAGACACGACTTATAAGGCATTTGTGAAAGTTTTATTTCAAACATATGATTAAGGGTTTTGTGAAATTTATATCTATCTTGATAATATTATTTAACCAAATTTTTTTAAAAGAGTTTTGTATATGTTAAAATAATTCATTAATTATGAATCCCTTTTTTTTTTTTTTAATTTTTGTAGTATTAGAATTTTAAACCAATCCACTACTTAGTCACATGTGATATGTTGACTGTGCGTACTAAGTTATCTATCTTGATAATATTATTAACCATTTTATTTGAAAAAGTTCCATATTATACCGTGTTAAAATAATAATTCCTAAATTATTAACCTATTTTTAAGTTTTGTAGTAGTAGAATTTTCGGGTAGACTTGTAATATAATTAGGATTCTTCAATTAATTAATATTTCTTTTGATATGTAAAAGTTTTCTCTTTCAATATACTGATCACTAGTTTGACTAAACAATAATTTCTGCACTTTAACGGGCTATTGTAGCACTAGTAACGAGTATCGTATCCTCAAGGACTATTAGATTGAATTTATAATGGAAACGAAGTTAAACATAAGAACACTTAAACATAAGAACAAAATAAATAAGCAAGAAAATAAGCAAATTCAAGTAACAAACGATTAATAAGCGGACAAGGAACAAATTGGAAAAAGGATTTGGTTCTAGGGATTCAATCTGATTCTAGATGGCTTGATCGAGACTTTTGAATTCATGCAACCAAATTTTAATCTCCTAATTGAGAAGCAATCACTAAACCATTCACTACTCTCTCTCGATAAATAGTAAAAGTAGATAAACTAGACGACTCTCTCGGCTAAGACTCGAGACGACGAATCAACTCCAAAAAGATCAAAGGACTCAAGCTTCCATGCATGCAATCTCACCTCCTAAGCCTCAAAAGCAATACAAGATGTGCAATTTGATTTCCCATGCATGTAAAAACCTACTAAGAATTTCTACAAACATTTGGCATGCAAGAAAGGTGATCAACAATTCCCACATGAAAATAAGCTCCAAATCCACATTCAATTAGAAGAAGGCAATAAGAATTAACAAGATATGATCATTCCATCATCAAATCATCTCAAATCCCCAAAACCAACAAGGAAATTTAGCTAGACATGAATGAAATCAAAGCAAAACAAAAGAGAATTAATTGCATAATTAGAAAACTAGGAACCCAATGGAGAAATCTTGAATTAGTCTTCAAATCCAACCTTGTTTTTCTAATACAATGATTAAAATGTGAATTTAACCCTAAAAGGAAACTTTGAAAAGGGGAAACTAAGCTATGGGATGAAACCTCCACATTTTGGGCTGAGCTCCCATATATATAGGGAGGAAAAAAGGCTAGAGGGTGATAAAAATGCGAAAAAGGGCAAAACTGTCCAATTTTGGGCGAAAAATACAAAATCGGCGCTCCATCCAGTCGAATCGGCAGTTCAGGGCCCGAAATCGGCGGTCCAGACCCCTAGCGCCGATATGACCGCCGATTGGGTTTTGTGCGTGAAGGCTAATACCGAGAGTTTTGGCAGTTTAGCCGGCGGTTCACCCTGAACCATCGGTTTCTTGATGCAAACCGCCGATTCTTCACTCCGGGGCCCCGGTTCGTGATTTTAACTCATTTTCGTTGGTTTTTCACCTTTTCGTCCTGTTTCTTCGACTCCGCTCTTCTACGGCCCTTTCATTCAAGCTTAACGTCCCTTGCTTGACCTACACACATGCACAAACTCCACCAAACGTGAAACCACTCCAAAATATTGAAAACAATCCAAAACATATCACATTTAAAGGGAAGAGCAAGGCAATTAGAGGTAGAAAACACGTTTAGTTGCTACAAAAATGGATGTTTGTCACTCCCCCAAACTTAAACACTGTTCGTCCCGAACAATATATTCAAATAAAGAACATAAATATCGAATGGAGTAACAACTTTGGATCCTAAATGCCTCAGATTACACAAACCATTTTGAAAGCCAAAATCAAGCATAACTAACATAATTCCACACAAATCAAAAGCATGTCAACCTCAACACTTCAACAATTGAAACTCACAAGGAAGTGTATCTCTCAACCCTCAAATGAATGGTTATGCACTCAACGAATCCACACAATGCAATCTACTCACCATATGCTTTCAAATCGTCTAATATCTCCATTGCAAAACGAGTCATGCAAGATCAAGGATCACAAAGGGATTTCTTTTGGGTTGTAATGTAGGCACACTGGTTTAGGAGGGGAAAATTGGCTAAGTGACTAATCAAAATCATTCACCAACCTTATACCTACTTCAAAACAAGCATGAAATCAATCCATCTTCCCTTCTCACCAAGCACTACTCTTTTTTTTTTACTCAAACAACAAGTTAATTCCCTTATGCTCCTATTTTCTTCTTTTTCTCATTTCATTCTTTTAATTTCAAGTGAAAGTGTCTAACAAACAACATAGACTCATTTTTCTTCCTCTTTCACTTTCTTTCCTCTTTTTCATACATCTTTTCTTTGAGCTTATGGGAATATATATTTTTTTTCTTTTCAAATCAATGAGCCCGAAACTACTACCCAAACCATCATTATTTCTTTTCATTTTTCAAACCACCCCGAATACCCTTACACAACCAACACCCCCTTTTCTTCGGTTTAACAAAGAAAGGCAAATTAAGCTCAAAAGGGTTAATAATGGAGAAGTGAAGCACAAGGTAGTGTTTAGGATTTGAGGTGGCTAACAACGATGGCCTAAGATCATTTTCAAGTTCTTGTACAACTAAGCATTCTCAATATAGAACCAAGGCAAGTTCTAGGAGTAGAAATGCATGCATGACCAATCTCACATGAACAAAATGCACAAAATGGCAATAAAAGGCTCAAATCTCACGGGTTTATTCAAAAGTCAAAGAGTCAAGGCCAACACACAATCAATCTATGCAAAACCAATCAAGAAATGCTCAATTCCAACCAAATTTTGCAAAAACATAACATTATCCTCATCGGCATTTCACCAATGACACATTGAACCGCAAACAATCTCATCATAGCAACTAAACTAAAAAATTTTCCAAAAATTTCCAACAACCAACCAAAAACAACAAAAAACTATTTAAAGCCACAAAACACAACTACTCCACCAAACAACTCAAGCAAACCACACACACATATTTACAAGTATTTGTATCCATCTCCCCCCTCCCCCAAACTTATTCAAAACCAAAGGACATTGAATAGGTTTGGAGGGAAGAAAAGAATACAAATACAACGGTACCTCAAACTTCATTGGGGAGGTGGAGGCGGAGGCCAATTGTGGCCGTCATTGAGCTGTTGGGCTTGAAAACTTTGAATGAGCTCCATCATCTCCTGTTGATTGACTCGATCCTCTTGATGATATCAATCTTAGCGCGCCTAAAGATCCTGTTGGAATAGGTCTTGCCTATCGAACCAAGTTTGTTGGAAAGTTGCTTGGCGAGCATATACATCATGCTGAAAGCTATCTAGCTGAGCCACTTGGCGAGCATACAAATTCTGCTGAAAGCTTTCCTGCCGAGTGTACAAGTTAGAGGGTCCCGACGACCCTCCAAAGTTTTGGTAACCCTGGTGCCCCCCAAATGAAGCTTGACCGTGATCAAAGGCCTGTTGCCTTTGCCCTCTTCTTGCACGACCTCGTTCCCTTCTCTTATGGCCTTCTTCTCCTTTCTCTACATTATTGGTATCACCATCTCCGGCTTCATCATCATCGCTATTTTCCCCCTGCTATCATCACTTGCATCCACCTCAATCCAAGGGTTCCCGGCCGCTAGAATAGCCGTCTCATGGAGTGGTGTATCCAACTTCCAATTTGTGCTTCACGCAATGTAGTCACATTGGTAAGTGTGGGGTCGGGCAAAGGAAATATTTCCACTACCTCCCGTTCTCCCGGCTTTAACTTTATCTCTTTGTGTTGCCTAAAGAGGTAGGGACGAGATGCCGAGACAAGCACTCTCATATTCTTCCATGTGACCATGTCAAAATGGATATTATCCGAAAGTTTAGTCCATTGGGGATATTGAGGACAAAGGGCCATAGCAATAGGCGTGATAAGGCCACCACAACAAAGAACGCCGCATGTTATAATTGCCGGAAAAGAAATTGGCCCAAGTTAAGTCGTGTGCGGGAAAGCATGGCCCACATAACTTGAAGCTCGGCACTCCGGCACGAACTATTCTCCCCCCGATGGAAGATAGTGTGAGCAAGGATCCGTTGGATCACTCGGAACACGGGGTTACGGAGAGTAGCCTTGGAACTCCCCGAAGAATAAGGCCTTGTGGCATAAGTCGTTGCCTTCCAAAGCTCCCTTGGCTTGAACTCCCTCGACTTTTGACATTTCCCTCCATCCGGGCAATTGAAAATCTCATTAATTTGCCTCATGGTCATGGTGTGTACTTTATCTCCCAATTGAAAATGCACCATTTGAGGGAGCTTGACTTGATTAATAGGAATTGTCAACGTGGAGAGCAACTCCAATGTAGCTCTTGGGCAAGTTGGCCACATGCCCATCAAAATGGATCCCCATCCAATCTGTTCAAACATTTCTTTGACATTATCCCATAGGCCGAGATTTTTGAGAGCTTGTTCATCCGGATATTTGCACGAGCCGAGCCCCCTTTTTGCGAGGGCGACAAATAATTCCTTGTGGTCATCTTGACGGAGCACCATATCAAACACGGAGAGTTTATATGGGCCACTATTCTCCTGTCGTCGTCGAGCGGCCGGGTCCGATGGTATGTGCTTTAGATATTCGGCTTGGCACTTCGCCTGAAGGAAAGTAGATGCCTTTTGCTTTTTCTTTGGCTTTGTTTTTAGAGGTGAGTCCTCAATGCATGGGCATTTTTCTTTGCTTTTACCCATTGTACCTATGCTTAATAAGATAAATTAGTTTCCCAACATCAAAACTATGACGAAGGAAGCACCAAATATAATAACAATCCTTCCTAAATTGATCCACACTCAAAATAAGACAAGCTAAGCACTAATTAAACTCAACCACATTCACTAACATTCAACATAACAATCGCTTAACCAACTACAAGTCCAAAACTCAAACAATTAAACCCAAATTCATCATCACCAATTCTCTTAAACATATAATCATGTCATATTCAAACCATAAACTCCAAATAATCATGCTAGAAATCACTTAAGGGGACCATTATAGCAACACAATCAATAAATAACCCTAAGTAATCAACTAACATGCTCAATTCATCACCAATTCACAATGTAGCATGATTAATTAGACAATTAAGCACAAAAACCCCCAAAATTTCGAAATTTAAGCCCTAGAAAAATTACCCAAGCATAAAAAACGAAATTAAGACAAATTAACTACAAAACTAAGCATAATAAACCATACAAACGAAAGACAAAAGAAGAAAAATACCTTAAATTCGAAAAAGAAGAGAAGAAACTGGCAAAAATTCCAAAACTTAGGTTGTGGAGTTTGGATGGATGAAACCACAAAATTTCTTGGATGGAAATGTAGATTGGGTGATGGGTAGGAGATATGTGGAAGGATTTAAGGAAATATGGAGTATTGAAAGAGAAATTAGGAGAGGAAATAAGAAGATGTGCGTGCGTTTTTGGAGAGAAAAGAGAGGAATGAGAGAAAAAAGGAGAAAGAAAGGAAAAAAAACACACGAACCGGCGGTCCAAGGCACGAATCGACGCCCCAACTGCCGAAATCGGCGGTCTAGGCCTTGGGCGCTGATTAGACAGCTGAAAACGAGTTGTAACGGGCGAACCAATACCGAGAGTTTAGGTGGTCTGGTCGGAGGGCTGGACCCCAAATCGGCGGTCCAGAGCTGAACCGCCGAAACCGGTCGCCGATTTGCACTTTACACATTTTTTTTTCAAAAGAGAAAAATGAAATGCTAACAAAGACACACCAAAAATAAGAAAATAAATGAGCAAGCCAACGTATTTACAAACAAAAATGAGCACAGCCAAATGAAATACATGACGACATGAAAAACGAGATGACAAGCTCAACACAAAACAAACGACCACCTAAACCAACAACGAGATCAAAACATCCAAACCAAAGCAAAAACACATTCAAAACTACCACCAAGCACACCACCAACAAGATCAACAAAAGCTAAAAACGTAATAAAAACAAAATGAAAACAAAAGCAAGTAAATGTGTTGCGGTGCCTCCCAATAAGCGCTTTGTTTAACATTTAAAGCTAGACGATACCTCACTCTTCAAGGGTCGTTGAGAAGCGTGACCGTTACATTCCGATTCGGCTCACAATTGATGTAATGCTTGAGACGATGTCCATTCACCACAAAAGCCTCTCCATTGGACTTGAGAAGCTCATACGTCGCCTTGCCATTGCACTTATACACAACCTACGGACCCGTCCATCTAGACTTCAACTTGCCTGAAAATAGATGAATGCGAGAATTGTAAAGAAGTACCTCATCTCCGGGAGCAAATTCTTTGGAACGAATGGCTCGATCATGGAACTTCTTTGCCCTTTCCTTGTAAATTCGAGAACTTTCAAAAGTTTCGTTCCTCCACTCATCAAGCTCAAGTAACTTCTCATGCCTTGTATAACCGGCTTCCTTAAACTTAAGATTAATTTGTCTCGTGGCCCAATACGCCTTATGCTCAAGCTCAACGGGTAAATGACACAACTTCCCAAAAACAAGTTGAAACGGAGACATACCAATGGAAGTCTTGTATGCGGTGCGATAGGCCGAAAGTGCATTGTCCAAGTGATTAGCCCAATCCTTCCTATGTGCCACCGACTTCTCAAGAATTTGTTTGATTTCCCGATTTGCAAGCTCCGCTTGGCCATTCCCTTGAGGATGATAAGGTGTGGCGATCTTGTACTTCGCCCCATATCAAGAAAGTAGACTTCCCAACCACTAGTTATTGAAGTGTGATCCCCCGTCATTAATCAAAGCCTTCGGTGTCCCAAAACGAGTAAGAATGTTTTTTTTCAAGAATTTGAGGACCACTTTTGAATCATTTTTCACCGTGGGAATCACCTCCACCCATCGAGACACGTACTCGACGCAAGAAGGATGTAAGTATACCCTTGAGACTTGGAAAAGGGTCCCATGAAGTCAATTCCCCACACATCAAAGAGCTCGACTTCCACCATGATATTTTGCGGCATCTCGTCTCTCTTGGAGATGTTTCCCATTCTTTGACACCTATCACAAGACTTGACAAAAGCAATGCAATCCTTGAAGACGGTTAGCCAATAAAAATTGGAATGGAATACCTTGATAGCGGTCCGATGGCCACCGAAATGACCTCCACTTGGAGAGCTATGACATTGCTCCATGATTCTCAACCAATCGGTTTGCTTTACACATTTTCGGATGATGCGATCGGCGCATCGACGATAGAGATTAGGGTCCTCTCAATAGTAAAACTTCACATCATGCAAAAATTTCTTCTTTTGATAATGAGTAAGATTACCCGACACTTCACCAATGACTAGATAATTAACATAATCCGCAAACCAAGAAGTATAATCCACCAACTTCAAGACTTGTTCATCAGGAAAGCAATCATTAATACGTACCCGAGAATCTTCTCTTTCAACCGGGTTCTCAAGACGAGAGAGATGATCGGCAACAACATTTTCACACCCTTTTCGATCCCTTATCTCCATGTCGAACTCTTGGAGAAGGAAAATCCACCGGATGAGACAAGGCTTGGAATCCTTCTTGGCAAATGAATATCTAATGGCCGCATGATCCGTATAAACAATGAAATATGTGCCCACAAGATACGGTCTAAACTTATCAAAAGCATAGACAACCGTCAAAAGCTCCTTTTCGGTGGTTATGTAATTCATTTGCACCGAATCAAGTGTCTTGCTTGCATAATATATAACTCGGAAGAGTTTGTCTCTCTTTTGGTCCAACACGGCCCCCACGGCCCAATCACTCGCGTCACACATCAACATGAAAGGCTTATTCCAATCGGGCGAGATCAAGACGGGAGTCGACACTAAAGCTTTCTTTAATCTCTCAAAAGACTCAAGACATGCATCATTAAAGTCAAATTTAGAATCCTTTTCCAACAAAGAACAAAGAGGCTTGGATACCTTAGAGAAATCCTTTATAAATCTTCGATAAAATTCTGCATGGCCAAGAAAACTCCGAATCGACTTCACATTGGTTGGTAGAGGAAGCTTCTCGATGGCTACTATTTTAGCTCGGTCCACCTCTAGCCCATTTCTTGAAACTTTATGCCCCAAAACAATGCCCTCTCTCACCATAAAATAACATTTCTCCCAATTGAGACAGAGAAGTCTCTTCACACCTTTGCAAGACTTGAGAAAGATTCTTCAAACAATCATCAAAAGAAGACCTAAAGACCGAGAAATCAACCATAAATACCTCCATAATCTTTTCGATAAGTCCATAGAAGATTGCCATCATGCATCTTTGGAAAGTGGCGGGTGCATTGCAAAGACCAAAAGACATCCGTCGGCAAGCAAAAATTCTATAAGGGAAAGTAAATGCCGTCTTGTGTTGGTCCTCCGGAGCAATGGCGATTTGGTTGTAACCGGAATATCCATCCAAGAAGCAATAATACTCATAGCTGGCTAGCCGATCAAGCATTTGATCTATGAAAGGAAGAGAAAAGTGATCATTCCTTGTAGCCGCATTCAATGCTCTATAGTCGATGCACACTTTCCAACCTGTTTGCAACCGAGTGGCTATTTGTTCCTCCTTCTCGTCTTCTACAACAGTTATGCCCTCCTTTCTTGGCAACAACTCACTCACTATCGGAGATGACATAGATAATTCTGGCATCAAATAACTTCAATACATCTTTCCTCACAACCTCTTGCATCACCGGATTCAAACGACGTTGAGGTTGGACCTTTGGCTTTGTATCATCCTTCAATAAAATTCGGTGCATGCAAATAGAAGGGCTAATTCCATTAATATCGACAATAGACCATATAATGGAAGACTTATACCTCCTCAATACGCTCAACAACTTATCCAACTCCTCATCATTTAGACATGAAGACACAATAATCGGAAAAAGTTTTCTCTTTACCCAAAAAGGCATACTTGAGGTGGTCGGGCAAAGGCTTCAATTCCAAAGTCGGTGGAGAATTTGGCTTTGGCATTACTTCCGGCACTCCTCCTTCAATAGGCGTATAAAGATCTAAATATCCCAAATCCTCCAATGGAATGCCTTGGTTTGCATCCATGTAAGCAATAGACTCCAACAACTCATCACACACCTCATCCAATTCCGAATAAGAATGAATAGAATCCACAATGCAATGCTCCAAGGAATCTTGAGAATAAGATGAATACGAGTCAATGAAATTACACTCTTCAAGCTCTAATTCTTGTGGCTTCTTCATGGCTTCATAGATTGAGATAGTGATCTTCTCATCATTGTAATGGAAGGTCAACTCACCATCTTGAACGTCGATCAATGCCCTTCCGGTTGCCAAGAACGGACGGCAAAGAATAAGTGGAGTATTGTCGTCTTCGAGCATGTCAAGGACCACAAAATCCACAGAAAATATGAACTCCTCCACCTTAATAAGCACGTCTTCCACGATCCCTATCGGATAAGAGATAAAACGATCGGCCATTTGCAAGGCAATAGTAGTAGGCTTCAATTATCCAATCTCTAACCTCTTAAATATCGAAGAGGCATAAGATTAATACTAGCACCCAAATCACACAAAACTCTCCCAAAAGTTTGGCCCCCAATAACATAAGCGATCACAAAACTCCCGGGGTCCTTTTGCTTTAAAGGCAATTTCTGTTGTAAAACGGCACTACATTAATCCGACAAGTTGATTGTTTCAAATTTACCAAGCTTCCTCTTCCTTGACACGGCTTCTTCAAGAACTTAGCATAGCCCGGCATGTCTCTCAAAGTATCAAGCAAAGGTATATTGATTTCAACCTTCTTGAACATTTCAATGAACTTAGCAAGCTTTTCATCACCTCTTGCCTTGGCAAGCCTTTGAGGGTAAGGAGCTTTGGCAACCACATCTTTACTTGGTAAAGAAGACGAATGAATAAAAGGAGTAGCTTTAGAAGGTACCTCCTTCGGGACTTGAGGCTTCTCCACTTGAGGAATGGGCTCCTCCACATCCAACTCTTCATTCACAACCTCCTCTTGATCCTCCAACTCTGGATAGTTCTTATAAGTAGTTCCACTTCTCAAATGAATGGCATTGCATTGATTCTTCGGATTAACCTTCGTATTGCTTGGAAATTGCCCCGACTTATGTTGAGAAGCCGCTTGATTAGTCATTTGACTCACTTGTCCTTCCAACATCTTCATTTGCTTAGTCAAAGCTGTGATGGTTCCCTCCAAACTTCTAACCTTTTGCCCCGTTGCACTCATGAAAGCATTTTAGTTTTGGAGAAGTTGTTGTATCATTTCTTCCATGGTCAGCATTGGCTTCTTTGGCTCATTGATCATCCCATGAGACACCGAGAATCCGGGTGGTGGATGGATAGCATTTTTCGGGTTAGAATACGATAAATTTGGATTTCTATAATTAGAATTATAGGCTTGATTCCCCGGAGGATAACTCGAGCGATTGTAGTTTCTATACCCCCGTTGATTCACATAATTAGCATCCTCAAATTATGAATACTCTTCACCTCCTTGTTGCATCGGTTGAGACACCATCTTCACATCCAACTTTTCCTTTCTTTCGGCCTCATAATCCCTCTAGAGCATGGTGAATTGCTCAAGAAGATCATCATAATTTTCATTCGAAATGGAAGCAACTCTCTTTGAAGAACTCATCTCTTGAGGCCAATGGCAACTATTGGCCACCATTTCCTCTAAAATCCGAACCACTTCTTCATAAGGACGGTTAGTCAAGCCACCACCGGCGGTGGCATTTACGACCTCCCGTGTATCATTAGTAAGCCCTCGATAAAAATTCAAGATTTGTTGCTCCTTTGAAAACCCATGTTGAGGACATCGCCTCAACATATCCTTGTATCTCTCCCAAACTTTATAGATTGATTCATCCCCTGATTGAGAGAAATGAGAGATGTCCGAAATAAGCTTTTGAGCACGCGAGGGCGGGAAGTACTTGGCTAAGAAAAGTCGGCACAATTGCTCCCAAATGGTGATCTCCGAACGGTCGAGGGTCTTGTACCAAGCTTTGGCCTTGTCCCTTAACAAAAATCCGAAGAGCCTCAATCGAATGGCGTTATTTGAGACCCCTTGGATCTTGATAGTTTCACACACGTCCAAAAAGGCACTCAAATGAGCATTTGCATCTTCATTGAACCCTTCTCTAAGTGACTCCGCTTGAACCATATTAATCAACCCTGGCTTTAGCTCGGGGTTGCACTGATTGCCCTAACCTCCATCTTGAAACATATTAACTTGAGGCTCTTACATTTGGTTGATTGGAGGCGGTGGTGCTCTATCCCTTTGAGCTTATTGCTCATTCATTTGACGATGGAGTTCTTGCATTTGACGCTCCAAGTCGGCCATATTATTAGGCCTTTGGTTCTCCATTGCTTTCCTTCTTCGTTCTCGACTAGCTCGCTTATGGGTGACTTCAATCTCCAAATCTAAAGGAATGATTTCTCTTCCTTTTCTTCTTGTGATCATGCACCAATTCACCTACGCAAACCAATCAAGAACACACTTAGATTCAAAACACAATTTAAAACAAAGAAATTCTTGAACTAGTACTTTCAATGCAAAGATCATTAACACTATAAATTCTTAATAGTCCCCGGCAACGGCGACAAAATGTGATCACTAGTTTGACTAAGTAATAATTCCGCACTTTAACGGGCTATTGTAGCACTAGTAACGAGTATCGTATCCTCAAGGACTATTGGATCGAATTTATATTGGAAACGAAGTTTATGCACCTTCCTACTATTCAAGCTTTGCAATCATCATGAATATTGATTAATTAAAACACTTTAACATAAGAACAAAACAATAAAGCAAGCAAATAAGCAAATTCAAGTAACAAACGATTAATAAGAGGACAAGGAACAAATTGGAAAAGGAGTTGGTTCTAGGGATTCAATCCGATTCTAGATGGCTTGATCGAGACTTCTGAATTCATGCAACCAAATTTTAATCTCCTAGTTGAGAAGCAATCACTAAACCATTCACTATTCTCTCTCAACAAATAGCAAAAGTAGATCAACTCGACGACTCTCTCGGCTAAGACTCGAGATGACGAATTAACTCCAGAAAGATCAAAGGACTCAAGCTTCCATGCATGCAATCTCACCTCCTAAGCCTCAAAAGCAATACATGATGTGCAATTTGATTTTCATGCATGTAAAAACCTACTAAGAATTTCTACAAACATTTGGCATGCAAGAAAGATGATCAACAATTCCCACATGAAAATAAGCTCCAAATCCACATTCAATTAGAAGAAGGTAATAAGAATTAACAAGATATGATCATTCCATCATCAAATCATCTAAAATTCCCAAAACCAACAAGGAAATTTAACTAGACATGAATGAAATTAAAGCAAAACAAAAGAGAATTAATTGCATAATTGGAAAACTAGGAACCCAATGGAGAAATCTTCAATTAGTATTCAAATCCAACCATGTTTTTCTAATACAATGATTAAAATGTGAATTTAGCCCCAAAAGGAAACTTTGGAAAGGGGAAACTAAGCTATGGGATGAATCCTCCGCGTTTTGGGTTGTGCTCCCATATATATAGGGAGGAAAAAGTACTAGAGGGTGATAAAAAAGCGAAAAGGGCAAAACTGTCCAATTTTGGGCGAAAAATGAGAAATCGGTGCTCCATCCAGTCGAATCGGCAGTCCGGGCCCCGAGCGCCGATATGACCGCCGATTTGGGTTTTGTGCGTGAAGGCTAATACCGAGAGTTTCGGCGGTTTAACGTCCTGATTCTTCACTCCGGGGCGCCGTTTCGTAATTTTAACTCCTTTTAGTCCGATTTTTCACCTTTCTGTCCCGTTTCTTCGACTCTGCTCTTCTACGGCCCTTTCATTCCGGCTTAACATCCCTTGCTTGACCTACACACATGCACAAACTCCACCAAACGTGAAACCACTCCAAAATATTGAAAATAATCCAAAACATATCACATTTAAAGGGAAGAGCAAGACAATTAGAGGTAGAAAACACGTTTAGTTGCTACAAAAATGGATGTTTATCATATACGTCTGTAGCTATAATATTATAAAAGATAGTACATATGTATAAGTTTATAATATTACATATTTAGAAGTATATATTATCTAATTTAAATTTTTTATTAGAACTAAAAAGTTATTATTTCTTAAAAATCAAGGAAAAAAAATAGTAAATTAAGTTAAAGCATGAAGACAATCTTATTTATAAGCCAACTCCTCTCTTCTCTCATTTTTGATGTGGGGATTAAAAATAGTGAGAGGGGATTGCGAAGAAATTAAGAGAAATAAGTTGTCGCACATTGAAAATTGACAAGAAAAAGAGAGAATTGTGTTATATATAAAGAATGAGAGAAAGTAGTGTTAATGTGTCTACCTAAAGTGGTTTTTCGATTCTCATTAAATTTGAATTTTCATACTAATTAATATATTTTGTTATTTATTAATATTAGTATCATTTTAAAAAAATTTAAAACTACAAAAATTATTCAGGGCAGGTTTGAGGCGGATATCTATATTCCCGTACCCGCCCCAAATCCTATCGGGTATAGAAACTCATATCTATCCCCGCCCCGTTTCCGAATTACCGACCCCATTCCCGCCCCATTAAGAGCGGGTACCCACGGGGAATCGGGTACGCGGCTATTATTGCCATCCCTAAAAATAGTAAAACACAAAAAGAAAATATTCCTTTACAGTTTTTCAATAGGTGTTATGACTTCTATAAAAAGAATAGGTGTTATGACTTATAAATCCATTTTATATGTTTAAGATTGATCTATAAAAGCGACTACAACTTCTTTAATTAGTATTCTACATATTTTTTATTATTATTTTTGGATAGTATTCTACATATTAATTGTTGAGTCTATTTATCGAATAGTTCTTACATATACGATCAACACGACGGTTTATTAACCTTTTTTTTTTAAGTTTTGCAGTATTAGAATTTTCGGGTAGACTTCTAATAAAATTAGGATTCTTCAATTAATTATATAAATTAACTTTAATATCCTTAAAATAAATATAATAAAAAAAGTATATTAAGCTAATCAAATTTTATAAGAATCCGTTCTTTTATAATAAAAATATAGAATAAGTCGTCAATGACTTATATTCCGTTCTTACTATTTCCCAGCTACTAAAATTATAAACAATGGTTCCTCTGTTACTATATTGGATTCTTCTATATACATTGCGTTTCTTCAACATTCACGTTCACTTCCACTAATCCCAATGATGCAACATATTATTACTCCAATCACTATATTATCCTCTCAAGACATGCTCCTATATTAAAATAAATAGTGAGACACGAAAATTTTTGGGACTCTGAATCTCAACTGGATTGGCCTTGCACGTCTACCTACCTACTTAATAATAGTGAACTTTCAGTGTTTCACCAATCAAATTTCATTAATAAATTAATCAATTAATATTTATTTAAATTACAAGTCAGCCTTGGAATTATTCTTCCGAGCATAGTTAACTATCTGCCACTTGTTCTACTTGTAATTTGTAGTTGCGGTGCCGCTCCCGCTTATATTTTCTACTCTGCAAAACTACCAACTGTTCTAATCTCGTCAGGCCAGAAAACATGCTTTCGATCCTTGTGTGGATTCTTTATAGCGGCCTATCTTTAACATCCGCCGTGACGAACGCCACCGCCACCGCCTCCGACACATTAAAAAAGGTCACCATCACAAAAGCCGGCTGCCCCACCAAATGCGGCAACCTCACCATTCCCTACCCTTTCGGCATTGGCTACGGCTGCGCCCTAAACCCCGACTTCGAGCTCAACTGCAGTGACGCCTATGATCCACCGCGAGCACTGTATGGAGATATCCACTTCCTCGACATCTCCCACGACCGCTGCCGCATCTCCAGCATCGTAGCCAGAAAGTGCTACAACACGTCCGGCTCACCTACACTTGAGAACACCGCCTCATCCGACATCACCGGCACCCCATTCAGTTACTCAGATCTGAACGAATTCACAATCGTTGGCTGCGACGATTTTGCTTTGTTTTCTGGCAGTGGAAGCAGCACCGTAACAAGGGGATGCTTGGCAGTCTGCAATGATGGTGCAGATGTTTCTGATGGAGTGTGCTCGGGTAAAGGGTGCTGCCAGATTCCCGCAACAAAGGGCATGCAATCATTCCATGCTGCCATGGGGACCTTGAAATATCATACCACCGTTTCATCGTTCGACCCTTGTGGCTATGCCTTTCTTGGAGAGGAAGGTCGTTTTGAGTTTCGAGGTGCGTCCGATCTGTCGGATCCGAATTTCGTGGAGCGGGTCAAAACTACGGTGCCCGTCGTGGTTGACTGGAGGATTGGGAACATGAGCTGCTTACGAGCTCAGAATTTGGAAGGTTATGCGTGCAAGGCTAATACTTACTGTGTCGATTCTGATACGGGATTGGGAGGATATAAATGTTCTTGTAATAAAGGGTATCACGGTAACCCGTATCTCGATCCTGGTTGCACAGGTAACTTTTGTTTTTAGTTGCGGCTACCTCTACTATTATATTCAAACTTGTGAGTAGGCGTATTTTTATTAATTCTTCTTAAGAACGACTGTTGAAAGTGTGCAGTTTTAATATGTTTGAATCTGTAGAAGTTGATGTATGTGCCGGCACAAACCTCAATCATTGTACCGCAATGTGCAGTAATTCACCGGGGAGTTTCACTTGTTCTTGTCCGTACGGTCAAGCAGAAGGTAGAGAGAATGGTATTGGTATAGGTTGCATTCCTAAAAAATATCGTTTCCCCCTGACAAAGGTGGCGCTAGGTAAATTTTTTTTTTTTTTGACTAGGTAATTCTATTCTTCTTTATCGTTTTTGTTATTTTTAATTACAAAAAAAGATACTTCAAGTTATTGCACCTGACTGACTTTGCACAAGTTAGTTATCTTGAAAGTTTGCAGCCCAATGGGCTCTGCTGTCCAACCTGGACCAAGATTTAAATTGTGTAGGGTTCGATCGTGGGCTTTCATTTTATTTATTATTATTTTTAAATTGTGGAATGGGGATTGGAGTTCAATTCTCAGTTCTCACTCTTACTAAAGCGAGGTACTGAGCCACAAATGGTATAAAAAGCCTTTGGTTGAATTGTTTATATTTGAAATTGAAATAAACTGGCATACATACTCTCGATTCATTTTCTTCCCTGATATTGATCATTTTGTTACATATGTTATAACAATCGCAGGTGGATTCGGGTTTTTCGTTATAGTAAGTGTTATATCATCGCTGTATTTATCCACCAAAAAACGGAATCTTCTAAAGCTCAAAGAGAAATTCTTCAAGCGAAATGGCGGATTCTTACTACTTAAACGAATTTCTCTAAACGAAAGTTCCCTTGAATCTACGAAGGTATTCACAACTGAAGAGCTCAAAATAGCTACAAATGATTATGCAAATGATAGAATCCTCGGCAGAGGAGGATCCGGCACTGTCTACAAGGGAATCTTACCCGACAACCGCGTAGTCGCCATAAAAAAGTCAACCGTTGTGGATGAAAGTCAAATCGAACAATTCATCAACGAGGTAATCATTCTCACACAAGTCAACCACCGGAATGTGGTCAGACTTTTGGGATGTTGTCTGGAATCCGAAGTCCCTTTGTTAGTGTACGAATACGTCTCAAATGGTACATTGTTCGAGCACATCCACAACAAAGGGGCGTCTACGGAATGGCTGTCGTGGGAGAATCGTCTGAGAATCGCAGCAGAATCTGCAGGTGCACTGTCTTATCTTCACTCAGCGCCTTCAACTCCCATCATTCACAGAGACGTAAAATCATCCAACATTTTGCTAGACGAGGACAAAACTGCCAGAATATCAGATTTTGGGGCATCGAGACTGATCCCTTCGGACCAAAATAAGGTTACTACAAAGATCATAGGAACTTTGGGATACCTCGATCCGGTGTACTTCCAGACGAGCCACCTCACAGAAAAGAGCGATGTTTATAGCTTCGGGGTGGTGCTTGTAGAGCTCATGACGGGGCGGAAGCCCATTGACATGGAAAAGAGTGAAGATCAACGATGTTTGACGGTGTATTTCACCACGTGCTTGAAGGAAAATCAATTGTCTAAAGTATTGGAGGCGAGGGTTGTGAGAGAGGGGAATTTGGAGCAGCTGCCGGCAATGGCTGAACTGGTAAAGAGATGCTTGCATTTGAATAGGGAAGAGAGGCCAACAATGAAAGAAGTTGCTACGGAGCTTGAATCATTGAGGAAGTTCACAAAATATACTCCGACTCATAAAATTCATCGTGCTCAAGTACGTGACAGCATTTGGAAAATATTGAAATGTACTATACTATGAAAATTGCTATAGCGTGCATTTTCTTACATCCGGGAGTTAATTTTAAAAATAAGACTTTGGGAAGACTTCTTGGATGTAATGTACTAGTAAGAATCTGAATTCTCATCGCAAAGCCATAGTATAAATGATTTCATATTATAAATGATTTCCATACAAAAGTATAAATGATTTCATAGAAAAAAGTTGATCTTTTATAAAAGAAAAACTTTTTTTTTGTACCTTGAAACAAATTGTATATAAGGATTGACTCTTGTAGAAACTTAATTATCTAATTAGTTGACCATTTAATACGCTTATTTGAGCATTGATCTTTATTGGAAGTTGCATTTTAAACAAAGAATGCCTACACATTAATATATATTCACATGACTGTGCACATGCATACTGAAAGTCAACTTTTACCAATCCAACTCCAGTAATGAATTACAAGTCAACCTCAACTATCCGCCATTTTCTCTAGTACCGACTGCTATACTACACCTGAGCTGCATATATCACAACAGCTAGATCTGTACGTGGATCATTAATCATACAAGTAATTTTTACTAATTAATTACTAAGTTTTTAGCAACCTTTAAATGTGCATTATAGAGCAAGTCACTACTACATTTTCTCTCATACATAACGCTACATACATAACGGATATTTCAAAATACCGTTATGTATGAGCGCACTTTTATCATACATAATGGACATTTGAAAACTCCGCTATGCCTAAACCGTTACGTAAGTTCATACATAACGGTATCAAGCCGTACGTTATGTATAAGCGTTATCTATTAATCATATACATAACGGTGTTACTAAACCGTTATGAGGTACGTTATGTATGAACTCTGTTTAATAACAGTAACCATAACCGTTATCCCAAACCGTTATGCATTAAAGCCCCTTTATTTTTTTTATTTTATTTTTGGTGGGATATATCGCGCTAAAAACTTCTCCCAAAATATTTCACCTCCCGCTTTCTTCCTATTCTATCGGTCTTTCTCTTTTCCACTGCTTTCTTCTCCACCGCCCACCATCATTCTTCAGTTTCTTCTCCACCGCCGTCGTTCACCACCGCCTACTGCTATTGAAACTCAAATGCGAAGGAATTAGAACACTAAAATCCTAAAATCCCTAAAATTGAAATCCCTAAAATTGAGATTCCTGAAAATCCCCAAAATTGAAATCCCAAAATCCCCAAAATTGAAATTTCCCTAATTGCGTGCATTGCGGTGTTATACCTCGTGTCGTCTCTACTCTCCGCGCCTGGAAGCATACGAGGTATTGTGAATAAAGACCAAACTGATGCTTCGTTACTTTTTTGTCATTCCACGCCTGAAACTGATACCTTTTTGGCCAGTATAACTGATTCTGTATTTAAGATGTAACACGAGAACATTCTACGTGGGGTTATAATGATGCACGGCCTTTTCTCGAGTGGGAGATGATGTGTGGCTTTCTGTGTTTGTGTGGTAAATGCTTGCAAATAGGCATTTTTTCATATATTGACTGATCTTTAAATGTGTGTAAGATCAGTGTAAATGTTATTCAGCAAATTAATTAGGTTAAGAGAGATGAGACCTGAAGTTCAGATATTGTTTATCTGCTGTCCATGGTAGTTCAGTTGGTTGCTTTATATATTTTGTTTCTTTATTGGCTACTTCTTTTTTCTTTTCGTGCTTGGATTACCTATGACCTCCATCCACAGATTCATATGATAAGAGTGCATAGCTTGATATGCACATCATTCATTCAACTTTCTGCTTTGGTTTTTGGATGTCAAGTTTTGGTTATGAAATACAGTTGTTCAGTTTTTTAGTTTATACTTGAGGGAAGTTTTTTCTGAAGGCTTCTGATTGTAATTTTCAACAGTCGTTTTTAGTTGAGCTTCAGCTCTTGATGTTTGTTTTACATGCTTTAAAGTTGTGCTGCTCAATCTTAAGTGTTTTCCTGTTATGAAACAAAGATTTGGTTTATGACATTGAAACCAGTTTAGTGGTTGTTTGATTGTCAAACTAATTGTGAAGGAAAGGGATAGAGTATATTGAGTAAGCCCTTAATTTTGTTAACTTCTTTTATAAAATCAGATTATGACACTAATTAATATACTAAATAGGGCACACAAGACACATTTGGCGTTAGATTTTCCTAACAGAGCTCCGAAATGGCTTCAAGATAAGCACAACAAGGAGTTTCTTAGTTGGATGCGTGACCATGTAAGTGACACAATCTAGTAATTAGTGTTGTCTTAAAACTTGAGATTAAATATATACAAATTTTCTTGTAGGTTGTTGTCGATTCTAAGTATCAGTTATCTCCTAAGCTGAAAATTCTTTGTGGGTGGCCAACCAAGCGAGTAACAGAATATGCTAGTTATACTATTGTTGGTGTTCTTTTTAATACAATGAAGCATGATGAGAAGCGAGTTGGTCAAAATTCTGGTGTTAGCATGCGTGCAACTATTATGCAAGTTGCTAGTGCGAAGGATAAGAATCTAATTGTATCAGGACATGTTGTTTTATGGAAGAATTGAGGAGATATGGGAGCTTGATTACACCAAATTTCAAGTTGTAGTGTTTAAGTGTACTTGGGTAGACAACAATGGTGGTGTTAAAGTAGATGATAATGGTTTTACCTTAGTCAATCTGAACAAATTAGGATACCGGTCTGATCTATTCATTTTGGGAAGTCAAGCCAAACAGGTTTTTTTATATTCAAAACCCCGAAAATGTAGCATGGTCGGAAGTTCTTGCTACTCCCAACAAATGATACCCTGAACATATCCATGTTGATGATTTGGGAGACATTTCTATGCAACTACAAGGTTTTTCAAAGGGAGTTCCAATAGCTGACACAAGTAACACATCAGATGAAAACGAACCACCACATGTTCGTGAAGATTGCGGTCTAATTTGGGTTAACAATGCGAATTTGTAGTTTGGTGAGTTTTTAATAGACTCTATTGTGTGTTTGTATAATGAATATTGATGATTCTCTGTTTGTTGCATGCAATTATAGAACCAAAAGGATTATTAACTATTGGCTGATTTTTGTTTAAGAATGAATCTAACTGTTACTATTATGAGCAACATATATAAGTTTGTTTGAAATGAAAATTTGTCACGCCCCGACTCTCGAGGTGCGACTTACGAACAACAACAAACCTAAATAACTAACAACTAACTCAAACAAAGGGAACATGCTCGGGGAAAACAAAGATGAAATATAAGGCAATCGAATTTGGTTTTCAAAAGCATAAAGAATTAATAACCGAGCATCTTAACTTCACTTTAAACAGAAATTTAAACAAGTAAATCATGCTGATGGGAAAGGAATTCCAACAAAAAGAGGAAGCATGCGATTATATACATCAAGATAAGGGATCATGTTCAACGACAAGTCAAGTTACAAGCCCATCGCTCGGGATTACAAGTTAAAAGGTTACGAATTCAACAAGCATTCAAAGTCTTCGAGCACAACGCTCGGAATCAAAAACATGAATATTAGAATACTGGCATCAACAGACATTAGATCAAAAAGATTGCAGCGGAAATTAGCATCAACTCCCAACACTTGCACGTATGAAGACATACAAATGCCAGTCCAAAATTCTACCAAACTTAACCAACAAAACCAAACCACACCACCAAGTATCCACGCCATCGCCATCCAGTCAACCTGCATGTTTAGAAACACACGCAGGGCTGAGTACTTCGTACTCAGTGAACACAAGCCAAAATATTTGAATAAAGATTCTTCTTAAAGCTATATTAATTGAACTTGCCTTGCCAAACATCACAAGTATGTAAGCAGTTTTAAAAACGGTTTTACTTGTGCATGTCAAAACATTTTTATTTAAAACAGACTGCGCAGTCAAATAACATATAATAACAGCATGTATCATCTATCACAAATAACTTCACTGTGCCGAGAAGTAGGCCTCCTTCTCAAACACTGTGACCGGCCCAACCGAAGCAAGGCTCACAGTCACCTCAACATATACCACACGTGGGTTCCTGCTGTCACAGGATAATCACATCTTCATAGATGATAACACATACTAACTTCAATAAAATGGCAAGTCAATCACATTTGAAAAACATATCATAATATTCAATAGCATAACTAATTTTCAACGATAGTTTTGGTTCAGAAAAGCCCACCTGACTTCCGAAGAACTAGCTAGGTGGTCTAGGGCTATTTGTCCTCGCTTAACGATCCGTCCGGCTTGATCCTTCATAGGTCGACATCGATAGATAAGATATATGAAAGACGGACACAAAGGCGTTGGACTTTAACTGACGAACTTCTATTTGAGTCGTCGCTCTCTTCGTTCTAACTTTTGTCACGTTCTCGTCTTTATTTTATTAACTCTATTCGAAAAGGTTAACTTTATTACTTAACATCGTACACTTTTCTCGTTCTAATTAATAACTTCATTGTTACAATTCTATTACTTGAGCTTTCTTTCAAGGATTTTAGTTCATTCTTAATTTAACAATCAATAACTCAATCATTCAATTATTTTTCACAACATAACTATCATCATGCATTTAAACACTTATTCAAACATATAATGAATTCATATAAATCAAGCATACTTCAAGATACATTAACATTCATTCAATTTATATCTTAAAATCTAACTCGATTATGCATTTCCTTTTATGGAGGCTTAAACTATTAATTCTATCTTTCTTATTTATATAGACAACGCTTTGTTCTACATCCGCTATCTTATAAGGTATTTTATAACTTTTATTTATTTAACAAAAATTCTCTTAGCTCTTAATAAACTCTTATGAAATTATAAATTCTTGTTCAATTCTAACTTGATTCTCATTTCTTAACTTGAATATTATTCCTTTAATTATTATCTCGGTTTATCTTTTCTTCGCTTGGTTGGAATGACGTCCCTAAATTAATTATTTAATTAATCTTCTATCAACTTATTATTCGGCATCTTATTTTATTCTCATTTTCTCGATCAACTTATACGAGTATCTATCTTAACTCGTCTAGCATCTTTTCTTTATTCAATTTAACTTTCTTTTTTTTCTATTTCTTATCGATTAATTCTTCTTAAACTCGGTTTTCTCTATTTTATTTATTTCTTTAATAATTTCTTCTTTATTTGTTTTAAACCTTTAAGCTATTTCTTACTTAATAATCTCTTTATCTTTTGATAAACATTTTTATGAATTAGCTCATTTTATTAATCACATTATAAAAGATCTTTTTGTTGTATTTTTTTTGTAAAAATTTCAAGTCTTTAAATTTTAATACAAGGTATTTAATTAATAAATCTTTTCATACATCTTTTCATCTTTTATTTAATTAAAAGCTTTTCAATTTTAAGTCTTTTATCAAAACTTCTATCTTTATTCCATCTTCAAATTAACATTAATACTTACTTAAAACATCCAATCCTTTTTTTTTATTATTTCTACACTTAATTTCTTTCAAAAATTTCAACATGCAATCTCATTTTCTTCACTTAAACACATGTATGATTATACTAACATAACATACAATCATCTCATTGATCAAAACATCACTCAATACATCAACAAAATCATCAAAATAAATTCTTCATTTTTCCTCAAAAATCACGGCACACACACATATACATTTTGTGCATTTTATTTCTCAATTTTTCATGCAAATAATCTCATTACTAACATGATAAAAATACAAATCAAGCATCAAAATAACAATAACTCAAAGAATTCATATTTCTCTTATTTTTACTATATTTTTCGGCATTTATCAATTCTTTAGGGTTTTAGTTTCTTTTTCTTCTCTTAATTCATCGATTAATATCTAGTGCTCGATTCTCCTAACGAATTCTTCTCACTCGATTAGCACATGCATATCCTAAGTTTGCCTAAACATAAATTAAATAACATGCATACATAGATCTTTCCTTTAGGACTTATAGACATACATTTTTTACAACTAATCAAATGAATTCATACTTAATTAAATGGGAATTCTTCTCTTGGCTCTTGGGATTGAAATGGATGGAAATGGTAGCTTCAAAGCTTGAATCTTGAAAGAAAGAAGGATGTCTTCTTGAATCCTCAAAGAAAAAGAAATAATATGGGATTAATCATCCATTGGTTTTAGGAATCAAAATAAAGAAAAGTGTTGGATAATTCTTGAATTCAACTTCAAGAACTTGGAAGATTCTTACCTTTCTTTGAAAATATGGATGAAATGGATGGAGATTAATGACTTCTACTTCATTTTCATGGATGGAGATCTTGAATCCATGGTTGCATGTGAAGAAAAATCAAGTATGAGGGAGAGAGAGAGAATGCCGTGAGGGAGAGAGAGCTTGGGAGGGTTTGAGAGGTTGTTTTTCTTTTCTTGCAAGAGAGAGAGAGATCGAATGGAGAGAGAGAGATGGAGTTTGATAATGAATTGTGATCTTTCCTACTTTTCTTAGATGAAGAAGATTCAAATTCAACAAAGAGAAAAAGATATACTTGTTGGAAATTGTAAAAGACAAGACTTGATGGTTGATGTGAACTTAACTTGTATGCACACTTTAAGCAATCCATGCATAAGACATCATCATGGTGTTGGTCTTGGAAATTGAGGGATGATGGGAGAGGAGTTGTGAGGTGGCGAGAGAGGGAGAGAGGTGGATGACACGTGTCGTCGTCGTGTCGTTACGGGTATTAATTATCCGGTCGTAAAGGTTTTCCGGGTAAAACGATTCGTACTAATTCCGTTTTGTTCTATTAACGGGTCTAACCTCTTCTCGTTTCACTTTTGACACTAACTCATCCCAATCCTATTTCACGTCTCAAATTAAAAGATTAAAGGCTTCGATTATTTTAGTCCTTTAATTCTTAAAAGAATTTAATCGGCTTATTAATCCGTTTATTAATCGTTTTCAAGACTAATGCCTCATTTCTCTTCTCAATTCTCGGATAAGTTATTACCCTATCTCAGTGATCTTAAAAGAAATTCTAAGTTCGAAGGTTCTAATTTAACTCTATTCTAGGTTCATCGGCGTAAACATATTTCTCGGCGATTAACGTTATGTTATCTTAATTAAACAAACTTCTCGGAATTTTTCCGGAATTTAATCTCATACTCATTTTCATATAAACGACTCAACAAACATATCACATCATCATCTCAGATAATTAGAACAGATAAATTCACACAAGATTCACAAGGCAATTTAAACGTTTTATTCAAAACTCATCGATTAGAAAAGAAAAATTTTACTCCTAAATTCTCATCTTTGGACTTTACTCGGTTAATTAGACGCTCTCTAAAGGGATAAAAACTCGGGGTATCACAAAATTAATGACTTGTTGTCTGATATTGCACTATTATATTGGCTGATAGTTATCTTAAATGCATTTGTTGAGCAGTTTTCATAAAATCATGGCTTCGGAGGGCAATACTGATTCAGCAGGGGGGTCTAAAGATACTCAATCCGCCACTATAAGCAGAGCCAAAAGGGGAAAGGTTTGCTTGAATAAGGTATCTCAGTGGAGAGTTAAAGGAGTCGTCCAACATGTTGATTTTAATAAGCAAGGACAACCAGTGGGAAAGACAGCATCCGAAATGCAAAGTTACATTGGCCTTCTTACACATGATCATGTTAGAATAAGCATAAAGACTTGGAGAGAAGTCCCACAAGACGTGAAAGATCTAATATGGGAGACAGTTAAAGTAAGTTCGTAGAAAATATTTGGTGATTTCAGTTTTTACTGTTATTTGTCCTATAAATTTGATTTTAATTCATGTTTTTGCTGCTGTCTCATAAGGTTCCGGAGCAATGGAGGGCTGGATGCTTGGAATTAGCAAATACCAAATGGCAATCATGGAAAGCTAGAATGCATAAGGACTTTATTATTCCAAACGAAGATACTGCTAAGGAGTTGTATAAACCACCGAAAGACAGTGGCATTCTACCTAGTGACTGGACTCAGTTTGTACATCAACGCCTAACATCTGAATTTAAGGTAAATTATCCACAAAATCGTTGTTTAGTGTTTACATTATTATGTTGCATTTTTTTTATCATTTCTAGTTGGCTCTTATCTATATCATTTTATGCCTTTGTAGCAAATAAGTAAGCAGCAGAAGGAGAGGAGAAGTAAACACTTGTACCCCCATTGTCTATCTCGTAAAGGTTATGCAAACTATACCGAAGAAATCAAGGTTCATCTCTATAATTGATTGATTGTGTTGATAAGCTGATAAGCATGCTAGCTAGCAAATGAAACTCTGGTACATGTGAATAAGGTTGATGAGAGTTTTGAAATAGGTTACAGTAATTTTTATCATTGTTTAGTGTCATATTTATTTGAGTTGTGCTTCTTGACAAAATATATCCAACTTTATTGGTATACAAATCCTCCATTAATTCTTTTCATTGTACTAGTCTCGGTCACTAAAACTAATGGAGGAATAAACAGTAACTGTATTTACATTAGTTTAGTTGCAAAAAATTTAACAATAATAGCATCTCTATTTTAATGACTTCTTCTCAAAGTTAAGCTTGCCGTGCTCTTAATTGTAGGGGAAGAACAAGGAATTAGACGGTGACGATGAGGAGGTTGACAGATTGAAGATATGGAAGAAAGCAAGACTGAACAAGGAGGGAACAACTGATAATGAAAATTTGAAGATTGCTATTCAGAAAATAGTATTATGGTCTATTATTTATTTTTAAATTCAATTGAAGTTGTTAATTTTAATCTCATATGGTCATAATAATCAACATTTGCTTTGAAATTTTAAGGATGAATACATACGCGAAAAAGAGGAAGGGAAACTTGATTTTGTTTCAGGTTCAAGTGATTTGCTTTCACTTGCCCTCAATAAACCATAGCACAGTGGTCGTGTGTGTGGAAAAGGGGCAGGCGTAAAGCCTAAATCATACTTTCATTCTACTGGAGAAAGTAGACGAGCAACACATGACAAAACACAAACTACACTTGTTGAATTGGAGGATGCAAAGAAAAAGATAAATGAACAAGCTGACTGCATTCAGAATTTGGAGAGTAGAATGGAAAAATTTGAAGCTAAGATGGGTGAGAATGATAAGGAATCTGAAGCATTGGGTAGTTGTTCTATAATAAAGCCTTCAATTGAAGAGAAACATGATACGGAGTCTCCCATTGCTAAATGTATTGGAAAATCAGATTTCTTAGAGGTATGTAGTTTGTTTTCTCTATCTTCTTGGATTCTTTGCAGATTGTTTATGGCTCCGATAGTTTATCTATTCTTGTGTGTGTGCAAGAATTTGTGGATGAACTAAGACTTTAGATTTAGCACTGGATTCATCATTCCCATAATCTTTATTATTTTACTATTTTTTAATAATTTGGTAGATATAACATAGAATTTCAATAAGGTAGGGCCTTGTGTATTTTAGCTTTTTTCTTGTAGGAAAACAACCATATTTTGATGAAACTTTATTTAATATGTAAGGGAAGGCTGTGAAGTTACTTATAGAAATCTCGAAAAAGCTTGTAGCTTATGGAACAATGTTTATTGCTGGGGCTATCCTACACGGCCGTCAAATGCCTGCAGATTGCTTACGTGTCTCGATTGATGAAGCAGCAGATGAGGATGCACTACTACCACACCGTGTATCAGATGATATAGAAACAGTCGGTAGTGCACTAGGAACTCATGTGGCATGGCCTAGCCATTTGGTGGTTGAAAGATCTAATAAGGTAATTTTGATGAATATTATGTTGTTTATAATTTTCTTTGGGAAGTGTTAATACCTCTAACATAATGTTTATAACTATTTAGACACAAGGTAAGAAGATAATTGGAAAAAAGTTGTTTAAGGAAAACCAAGAGATGAATGTCGATTTGTCCACATTGCCTCCAACATTGCTAGCACTGTACTTTTTAATAGATAAGTCGTTCAAGGATGTAGGCTTGCGTGTTACGTTGGATGTGGAAGTCTTTGGGCATGAGATCAGACTTTTCATTCTTATGAGGCCTGATGTCATTCCATTTGTAACATGGAACCTATTACCAGAGGCTGCATCGTTGCATATATTTGGTAAAATTTTGTAGTAATTCAGGTTCTTTATTTATTATGATTTATGATAAAGTTTAAGTAACTGTTACATGCTTACGGACAGGCACCTGTATCAGGAGATGAAGGAAAAGAATACTTTGGCCAAATTTCTATTTGTGAATCCTTTTGCCGTAGCACATGGAGTGAAGGATGAAGATAGAGCCCGCGCATTATCAGAAAGATTACTTGCTGCAGCCTCAAATCAAATCATACTCGTTCCTTGCAACGTGGGGTAAGTGAATAAATATATAAATTATTAGTATATATGCTATTTAATTCCTGCTGTAATTGGTGATCTAAGAGAGTTTAGGCATGTTAACATATATAGCAGCTCTGTTTTGAGACTTAGCTATAATGAGGTGTTTCTTCTACCATCTTTTTTCCTAATAATGTGATACTCGTGTTCAATAGTGGCCATTGGATTCTAACAATTGTGCAACTTGAAAAAAATATAATCTCCTTGATGGATCCTCTTGCTCATCGTATTAAGGACACAATATGAAAGTCTGTCGTCGACACGTAAGTTTTAGACTTGTCAACTAATTAATCATTTTTTCTTTGTATTTGATGTACTATTAACTGTCTCAATTAATTACTTAATTTTCTTTGAAGTGCGATGAGTATTGTTAATGCAAACAAGGGAAAAAAAATTCAAAAAACTGACTTGGGAAATTATAAAGGTATGCATTTTTATTTCTAGCTAGTTTATCAATTAGATTGCACACTTATCATTTTATTTATACAATATTATAGGGTCCTATGCAACCTGATGACAAGCAATGTGGCTATTATGTGATGCGGTTCATGAGACAAATCATCAAAGGGTTTGAAAATGAAGCCCCAACTTCTTTGTCTTCACTGGTACTTAAATATGTACTCGATTATAGTCTAACATATCAGCAATTGTAGTTAATAAAAAAATACTTAAGACTTTGTTTGTGATTGTTGTTTAATGGTGGTAGTAAATATTCTCAAAAGGAGCTCGATCAGGTTCGTGAAGAATGGGCAACCTGTGTGATAAAACATGCTTGGTAGTGAGAGGTATTGTATCCAATTAAATTGTTTTTGTTATGTTGTTAATGTTGAGTAGTGTGGTGATGATTTGCTGCTTCTCTAACGATGGCAGGATTTAACTACGAGCGCTTGAGCTGAATTCTTGGGTCTGACGCAAATGGATGAATTAAGCTAAATGAAGTGTAGTTGTTGAGGTTTTTCCTTAGCACAACATATATTTTGGAATAGTACTTGTGTGAAATTTAGACTATATTCGTATGATTATTGTATGAATGTGTTGGATGATATATGATATAAATTTTATAGATGATTTTGATAATTTCGTTGTTTTAGAATTATTTTATTTAATGTAATATAAATAACAGAAAAATTAAAATAGCAAGAATACATAAAGGTTCTCAAGCGAAACATACATAATGGTAGTCGACCAAAAAACTGTTATCTATAAGGTCATTACATAATGGAAAAAAAGGATGATTTATAACGATAAAAAATGTTATGTATAACAAAATAGATAACGTAAATAAAGCGTTAATAATACTGAACAAACCGTTATCTATGGCATAATAGATAACGGAGAAAGATAATCTTTAATAACGGAGAAAAGCGTTATGTATAATATATACACATAACATAAACGACATCGTTATTACTAGTGGTCAAACCGTTATGTATGACACAATAGATTACGGAGAAAAATTATTTTTCATAACGGAAAAAAGCGTTATGTATAACATATATAAATAACGTATATTTCACCGTTATGCATACTTAAGCAACCGTTATGTATGAGCGCATAGATAACGGATTTTCTCCGTTATGTATGAGCGCATCATAGATATCATCACTATATATGACGGATTTTTCGCTGTATAGATAACGGATAAAATCCGTTATCTATGAGCGAAAATGTTGTAGTGTAGTACTACAAAATTTATCTTCCAATGAAAGAAACTGACATTTCACTTAAACTTACAGCAATAAAATGTATTAATACACATCATCAGTTCATTTCGCCCCAAACAAATTCAAATTAAGAAGTGTTCAAAATCACATATTCACATTTGTCCTGAAATTAAGTTTTGGTGTTTTGTGAAATTTGATACTCCTATGCATGTTTTGTTGATTTATCAGGAAAAAGGAGTAATAATTGAGTGGGATGAATATTAGAATCTTGAAGTTCATCTCGATAGGAATTCATAGGCGAAAACGGATCTAAATTCGGAGTTATAATGAAGGAGAACGAGCTAAAACGAGAAAGTTGTCAGACTGGTGCCATCCAGGGCGCGCTAGCACCAGAGAAAGCACCAGAATTTGGCTTCTTTGTTATATTTTCCTTATTTTGCAATTCTTTTTATTGTTGGTAGTATTATAACCCTACTATGATGCAAACTTGTACCCCCAACCTATATATATGTCTCCAAAACACATCTAAGATACACCTATTATTATTACTCTTAGTTTTATTTTAGTTTAGCTTTAGTTTGGAGCTTTTAGAGACTTGGAGACAAGATTCAAGAGTTCAAGACGATTTGTTTCTTCGACGGTTTTTCTTATTTTATGATTATGAATTTCTATTCTCTTGATTTTGTGTTTACTTTAATTATGAGTAGCTAAGTTTTTTTATATCCTAGGGTTAGAGAGTATATGGATAATTAGCTTTAATTCTTATCAATTGACCAATTTATGTCCCTCTCTTCTTTTCAATATTTTTGTGCTTATTCATGCTTGATTGATTGGCCACCAATTGTGCATATTAGTTGTGTTAATTCAATAGTCGAGAGATGAGGATTAACATGTGAATTGGAATATAGGACACACACTGCGAAATCACCGAGAGGGAAAAGCTTTGTGTGAGGGCTTTAATCCTAGGATCTTTTTGGAGTTACTTGCTTATGATGTTTGTCGGAGAAGAAAACCCCAGTGAGTAATCCACGGTTAGGCACTACGAGAGTAGGTTTTAACTAATTTTGTGATTGTCTTAAGAAGAGTTGAGTCCCTTGTTAATTGGTTAATTGGTAAGAGTCTAAGTTTGATTATCCATTGAAATCGAAGCCTTAGGATATCTTTATCATATTTGAGTCTTTAATTACTTTTAGTTATTTTTTGTTTGCTCTTTGTTTGCTTGTTAGTTTAATTAGAAACCCACAAATTAAAGTTCGGAGTCTAAATAGAGGATGATGATTGAAAGTAGTACTTATTAAGTTATTACAGTCTCTGTGGAATATGATCTTGCTTCTCTGTACATAATTACACCCGTGCACTTGCGGCGTGTGAATAAAATAACGAACAAGTTTTTGGCGCCGTTGCCGGGGACTGTTTTAATTTTAGCAATATTACAATTAGATTGTTTGAGACTAATTTAGATATATATTACTACTACTATACTAATTTTTAATTTGTCTTGTTGTGATTCACAAGTAGTGCATGGAAAATAGGTCACAAAGACAACCCTTAGAGCCTCTTAACCAAGAGATTGAAGCCACGTGAATAATCAAGCTCCCGACCCTACAATTAGAGCATGGCAAGAACAGATTCAACAGATTTTAGACGCACAAAGGGCTAGAGAGGAGACGTCGATCAAAAGTGAATTCCAACCAGTGGTGCAGCAAAGATGTCACGCCCCGACCCCGGGCCTATGCGGACGGCCGGGCCGCAACGCGGGATTGAACGACATACTATAACATGAGGTATTAAATAAAAACATGCAATGGATTTTCAAAGAAGATAACACAATTAATTTGCTAAGTTTTTCCAAATAGAGTTGGAGGGTTTGTTCGGAAGTTTACCAAATCAAAAGGAGAGATAGGCCCGAAGTATGAGGACTTCGGACCTCGCGTAGCGGAAGCGTCAAAAGAGTTGTCATCGACTATCCGCGATCGGATAATCGGCATGTAGAAAAT
The DNA here is from genome assembly GCA_029490685.1 of Schizonepeta tenuifolia. Lineage (NCBI taxonomy): Eukaryota > Viridiplantae > Streptophyta > Magnoliopsida > Lamiales > Lamiaceae > Schizonepeta > Schizonepeta tenuifolia. The sequence goes on along the minus strand of CM055958.1, from coordinate 45,468,571 downwards.
AAATAGTACAGTTTGGGGAATTAAGGGATTACATATTTCAAATTGGAGATTATCATAGAGAACATAACAAAATAAAGGCGACGATGATAGAGGTCGTCCCCTAAACCACACCGGAAAATTGGATACCGTCACTCCCGCCTCCAACTCGTCGCTCAACCTGCATTAGGGAAAACAATGCAGGGGGCTGAGTACAAAAACACTCAGTGAATTCCGTGCCCCTTAAAACAGTTTATTTTTAGAACGGATATTGCATGCTCATTTTTATATAAAGGGTTTTTAGTTCGAGAAAAGTTCCCTTCATATAAATTGAAAACAATTAACCTAGCCGAAGCTCACATATCAAAAGCTGCAGCAAAAAGCTCACATTCTTGTGTTACCATCCTGGAACAATTAGTGGGGAGCCACTCCCACTCAATTGAGCCGTCCTTTATTGAGACAAGGGGGCAACGTCTTTTAGTTCCTCCCATGCTCATTTCCGTGTACACTACCTTGGCTTGATCGGAGCTCAAGGCTGATCGTTATAATAATGGCAATTCCTGCCAAGTGAAAGCGGGGATGCCGTTTCTCGAGTAACCACAAGCTATGAGATAAAAACATTTAGCATGCATATCATATTTAAAGCATTTGAGTTAAACCCAAAAAGTTACCTCGTGGGAATCTAACCCACACTTGAAAACATGAAACCCACCTTTCACTTCTTGATAGCTAAATTGATTCCTTGAGCACTATTGCCGATATCTCCTACAAGACGGTCTAATAATCTTAGGCCTCTAATTAAAGAAAGACTAACGGGGTTTACAACAAATCCTAGGTCCACCTATTCCCGATTTATTCTTATATTTAAAAACCGTGTCGTGACATGTAACACATATAAGATGTTCATATATTTTACATATACATTTCATCCAATACTTATGCTCAAATAATTATTTTTGGAACATAATCTTTAATATAAATCACCAAAAATAATAAGTAAATATTAGGGTTAATGTATATACAAATATTCAGCACGTATATCAATTAATAAAGTCAATACACTTAATCAAATTAATAAAATCATGCAAAGTTGATATTTAAAATCAAGAACTTCACTGAAGCATTTGTACAGACAGTTGGCGTGCAAAACAGTCCTTTCAAGTAGCCATGTTGAACGCATCATAACAAACTAATCAAGGACAACAAAAATATACTGATTATCATTCTGGAAAGCTCTCATTCCATACTTTACTAAGAAACTGACCTCATGTATAAATTAGCTACGATTTAGGAATTACAATGAAATGAACAAGGGTAGTTACACAATAATTCCTCATCTTAATAAAACCAACTCTTAGACCAAAACTAGTAACACATGCTCAAAGATTATGCAATTCAATACCTAATTCACCCTCATTATACTCGAAACAAGTTTTAATATCAAGCCAATACGACTATATGCCGAAAACCATTTTTGTATTCATGTTTATGCTTGAATAATCTGCCTAGCATTTTATCAAACAGTTGGCATGCAGCGACTTTTGGATTCCATTCATCAACCATATTCTAGAGGTTCTTTTATGCACAGTATACTTGACATGATGATGCATTCCTTATCATTACAGAGACATTGTTAACTCTATTTGAACATGCAATTGAGTTTAATAGAAAATATTCCACGGTTTGAAAGTTATTCTCATCGGAAGGTGACTACGCGGTTTCAAAAACTGTTCGTGCAACTATTTTCTAGGAGATACTATGTTCAGTTTACTCGATATTAAACCTCCAAATTTTGCAGGCACATAGAAGGCACGGCATATAAAAATTTCAAAGCATTTGAAGCACTCTAACCTACTGAAAAATCTACCGACTTATCTCGGCAACATGTTGTAAAAACAAAATAATATTCATACTTGGATCTTTATGTTTAGTTCCTCTAAGCCGTAAATCTCAACAAAGATTCATCAAATCTCCTACATCATGCAGATTATATAACAAGAGATATACGGGGGTCGATTCCCGACATATTCGACATCCAACAAAGTCATAAATATTGTCGAAACGTAAACAAACAACCGATGGACTTCTACTCCAACATGCTCACTCACATCCTATTATTTTCAGCCATGCTCAACCTCTAATCCACCTACACATGCTCCTAAAGTCATAAACAAGATTATCAAGAGGATGAATGTGAGCCGAGATACCTAGCCTTCAAGCTCTCAACTCTCGATCGCCCTCTCGATCGCCCTCTCGTGTCCAGTTCTTGCTAGTTGCTGCTCCTAGTTGCTGCCCTCTGCTTCCTCGCCTCTCTGTGGAGCCCCGACGGCGACGGTGACACGGCGGCGGTAGGAAACGGTGGCGAACACGGTGGTGTTTGTGGAGAGAAAGAAACAAAAGACTTTGTATGTGTGTGTTTACTTGTGTTCTGCCGAGAGTGAAGAGAATAAGGGAGGAGGGTGTTTATATTTCTCTTGCCTTGCTTGGAGTGTGTGAGGGAGTATGAATGTAATGATGGGGCTACCACAATTTTGAATGGAGAAGGTGCATTGGCGGAGTGAAAAGGAGGGGGAGGTGGGTTGGTGGCGTGAATGAAGAGGGAGAGAGTGTTGTTTAATTTTTCTTCCTAAATGATTACCATGCAGCACCATTGATAGGGAGAGATGGTGGTGGCAGATATAGGCTAGGTGAATAGGGAGTTATTGCTATATTAAACCACCAAGCACAATTACCTACACAACTCACTCACACACGCATGCAAAATATACATGAATATATTTCTGCACACGCACACAGCTCACACACAGCTCACACACAGCTACACAAACCTGTACACATATATATATAAGACGCACACACACACACAATATATACACATATATTATTATATTATATAGATTTATACATACATTTCCTTCTTGAACCGTGGCTCATCGTTTCTTAGTCGAATCGTACTTTCGACCGCACGTTCTAATAGAATTTAATAATACGATTCTAACGAGTCCAATATTGGATATCAAATCTTCGACGGAATTTCTTAAAATTTAAAGGATAAGTAAAAGTGATAATTCATATTATTATGAATGTAAATATTTATCTCATAAGATTAATTATTTCTAATAATATAGTAATCCAATCACATAATCATGTATTCACATAATCACACAAGCACATAATTAAATAATCACATTTTCATGTATCAATTTAAATGAAACCATAAGAAAAATTGAAATACATATAATTATGCAATGCATGATGAAATCAAATTCTAAATTTCTTTTTCTTAAATCAAAATCCGGGAAATAGGGACCTTCTAATGGTTATCTTAAAAGTTTTCTAACGATGAAAATTCGGGCTTTTACAAAAGAGAAGCGTTTGGACCTATTATTAATACCAACACATTTGAGCTCAAGCCGACACTTATTTCCATGGTGCAAAACAATCAATTTGGAGGAAGGCTGGTTGAAGATCCTCATGCACATCTGAGCCAATTCCTGGAGATCTGTGAGACGGTCAAACAGAGTGGAGTTCCACATGATGCCATAAAACTTCGTCTCTTCTATTTCTCCCTCCGAGATGAGGCTAAGCTTTGGTTCCACTCTTTAGATCCGACTGTAGTTACAGCTTGGAATGATTTCGTGGAGATTTTTCTATACAAATACTTTCCTCTAAGCAAGACAATGAAGCTGAGGTCAGAGATTCAACAATTCCATCAATTTGACGGAGAAACTTTCTATGAGGCATGGGAGCGATTCAAGGGGATGTTGTGAAAGTGTCCTAATCATGAGGTTTCCGCCAATGAAAAGGTGTTGATTTTTTACAATGGGTGCATTGGAGAAATCAAGAATCTCTTGAATGCTGCCGGTCAAGGAGATATTTTGGAGTGTGGATATGCAACTGCAACAGACATAATAGAGAATTTAGCAGCAAACAATCATCAATGGCCGGATGCGATGAGTGCACCAAAAAAAGTGGCGATCCTAACAAACGACGATCCCATAGCCAAGCATACTGCTCAAATGTAAAATTTTAATGACCAAGATAGATGTTATGATGAATCAAAAGCATGGATTATCTCAAGGAGAAGCAGTGAATATGGAAGATGTCAATTATGTCAACCAAAAAGGCTACGAGAATTACAAGCAACCGTATGGGTACCTTCCTGGAGCAGCTTATGGGACATCGCAATGGCCTCAAAACCAATACCAAGGTAATAAGACCAATACTAACCTTTGTTATGTGAATCCCAATAATGCATTGCAACCACCACCCGGATTTGCTGTCTCTAATGGTGAAATTGTGGAGGAGAAGAAATCACAACTTAAGGACACGCTTATTAAATTCATGCAAGCAAGTGATGTGAGATGCAAAGAGTTGGAGACACGGTCAAGGGAGATGGAGACACGATCAAAGGATGACAATCATGGAAAAACAATTTGGTTATATTGCCAATACCTTGACAAGCCAACATCAACAAGGGCAGTTTCCAAGCAACACCGTGATCAACCCAAAGGAGCAATGCAAAGTAGTTACATTGAAAAGTGATACCTCATATGAAGGCCTCATGATACCTCGTGATGAGCCGGAAGTGAGTGAGGTTGACAAACATGACAAGGAGGCATCCAACTATCCGAAGGAGAAAGCCCAAGATAAGGAAAAAGTGGTTGATTCGGAAATGACAACCAAGAAAGTGCCGACTCCTCAACCCATTATGGCTCCTATTCCTTATCCTCAACGTCATCAAAAGAAGAAGATGGAGGAACAATTTGCGAGATTCTTGGATATTTTTAGGAAGGTCCATATCAACATTCCATTGGTAGAAGCCTTACAACAAATGCCAAATTATGCCAAGTTTCTCAAGGATGTGATCTCTTCTTGGAACTTGGGGGATTTTGAGACCATTAATCTTAATGAAAAGTGCAACGCCATCTTGCAAAGGAAGTTGTCGGCCAAGACCAAAGATCCGGGAAGCTTTACCATCTCATGTGTGATTGGAGGAAAAACTTTTGGGAGAGCTCTTTGTGATTTAGGGGCAAGCATAAATCTCATGCCCTTGTCTATTTTCATCAAGTTGGAGATTAGAGCACTCAAGCTGATGATCGTTGCACTTCGAATGGCGGATAGATCGGTCACTTACTCGAGAGGAGTTGTCGAAGATGTTCTTGTCAAGGTTAGTGATTTCATATTTCCTGTGGATTTTATTGTTCTTGACATGGTGGAAGACAAGGACATGCCCTTGATCCTTGGCCGACCTTTCTTGGCTATGGGGAGAACCTTCATCGATGTTGCTAGTGGAGAGCTTACCTTGAGGGTGAATGATGAGAGTCATACTTTCTCCATCTACAATGCTATGAAGTTCTACGATGAAGGGATTTCTCAAGGCATGGAGGATTGCAAGGTGATCGAGGTGATTGATTCATGCATTAGTTCGGAAGTCTGGAAGTCATTCCACGACCTATGGAGGCTTGTATTTTTAACTCTCTCTTTTCATCTAATTTTGATTTGCATCCAAACGCTTTTTATGAAATTTTGTTTGAGTGTTGCGAAATCATGGATAGCCAAAAGGAATGTTCTAGAAGAGGAGAGAGATTCATGGAGCTACAAAGAGATGGATCGAAGAAGGTAGAGAAGAAAAAGGCACCTAAGCTTGAGCTAAAGCCATTGCTCGGACACTTGAAGTATGTTTTCTTGGGAGAGGATGACACATACCCGGTAATTGTATCGGCTTCTCTTAATCCTTATGAGCTTAATTGGTTGCTTCGTGTGTTGAGAAAGTATAAGTCGGCTATAGGGTGGTCTATCTCGGATTTGAAAGGGATTAGCCCGTCGGTTTGCATGTATAGGATTTTGCTTAATGATGATGCTAGACCTAGGGCTCAAAATTAAAGAAGACTTAATCTTGTGATACAAGAAGTTGTTAAGAAAGAGTTGTTAAAGTGGCTTGATGCGAGCATATTTTTTCCTATTTCGGATAGTGAGTGGGTTAGTCCAACCCAAGTTGTGTCAAAAAGGGGGGAGTCACTGTAGTTGAAGATGAAAATAAGGAATTAATAGCTACTAGGTTAATTGTGGGTTGGAGAGTGTATATTGATTATAGGATGTTGAATGCAGCAACTCATAAAGATCACTTTCCCCTTCCCTTCATTGACCAAATGCTAGATAGGCTAGCCGGGTTTGAGTATTATTGTTTTCTAGATGGATACTCCGGTTACAATATGACGAGCTCTATTTTCGTGCTCTTTTTAGTGTTTGTATAGGTCTAGATAGAGTTTTTTCCTCTTTAGTTTTGGGTCTTTTGTGTCTGGGAGGAAACACTGGTATGTAGGGGCACGAAATTCTTGCAAATGGGCACAATGGAGAAGATACAGGGCATCAAAGAGGAAGGAGTGCAGCAGAGCGTTAGAGTTCTCAAGGAGCTTGTTGTGATCACGATGACAGACGGCAAGACCACAAAGACTCCGTGTACTGTAAATCAAACCTTTGCCGAAAATGGAAAGAACAAGCTCTGACAGGGCCACAACATCTTCAATGGTAGCCTCCAAACAACCTCCAGCAGCAGCAGCAGCAACAACCAATGGGAAGAAAGCAAAGGACAAGGGACTGAAAGTTAAGCTTGACCTACCAAAGGGATGTCGGACTCCAAATGAGATTAAAGAACGGATTTGAAAGACATGGAAGCAAATACCAACTTAGGGAAGCCGCCATATAAAAAGACATCTGCCCTACTTCACTTGGATCATCATCTCCTATCTCTCGAACAACAGCAAAGAACACAACACCCTACTCTGTGCACTTTTAGTTTGAGCACTGTAATACCCCGAATTTTTTATAAGTCTTTAAGTGCGTTCTAAACTTCATAATATGCTTAAATATTATGCCTTGAGTAATAAGATTTTCCCAAGAAAAGGAATTTGCTTGAAATGACCAAATTGTCCTTATGTGCTTTGACGTGAATTTTCTCGTTTCAATTATCCGAATCGAGGATGTGATGCATTGATTGAGTTTATTTATATGAGTTTGAGCATGAGTATGAATTTCAGAGAATTCCGAGAATTTTTACTTTTCAGTGAATAGTAACGAGAACCGAGAAAATACTATTCACAGACGAACTTAGAATTTGACCTAATTAGTATTTTTTGAATCTAGATTTAATTCTAAGACCTCTGAGATATGTTAGAAGCTTATCCGAGATCACGTGAGAGAATTCTAAGAGTTTAGTTCTTAATGGATTAATTAGCCGATTAATTTTTAGGTTTTCTTCGTTACTTGAAATTTTGATCTAAAAATTAGATATTCGGAATCCTTGAATTATTTTGTGAGATATGAGATAGAGTTGAGATGTTTTCGATGTCGGAAACAAGACGAGGAGAGTTTAGAGCCTTTTTCAGTATAAATGAAATAACACGGACATATTCCACCAGAAAACTTTATGATGATATATGAGGAGAAATCGATATATATGCATGTTTGAAGAAGAAATGATAATTTGATGATTTTTAGTGATTTTGATGTTATGAAGATTTGAGCATGTTTGTGTGAAATTTTGAGTATTTGATGTTAAAGGAGTATTATTGAAGAGAAGAAGGTGAATTTCTAAGCATGAAAACATGAAAAAAATCGAAAATTAGGAGTTGAATGCCTAGTGTGTGTTCTAGGTGTTATTGGTGAAAATATGAGTTTTTAAATGAGTGTTCTTGGTGTTTTATGAGGATTTAAAGAACAATAATATTAATTATAAAATAAATAAAATTAGAAATTTTGAGAATAAAAATAATGAGAAAATAAAAAGAAAAATAATTAAAATAATAATGAGTTTTGGAATTGAGAAAATAAAGAAAAATAATTCTTTACTAGATAATTAGAGTTAAGAGAAGAAAAATTAGTTTTAATAATAAGAGATTAAAAAGAGATAATAATAATTGAAGAAAATAAAAGAGGAGTTCGAGATTAGAAAATCAAGTTAAAAGTTAAGTATAAAAATTGAAACGAGTAGTCGAGGTTAAGACGTTCGATTGAACGAGAAATAACGAGAAATAATAAAGAGTTAATCTTAAGTTAAATAAATTTTCTTTTAAAGGGAAATTAATTAAAGAGTCGAACATAAGACGTTACGTCGAGTTTGAGATCATTTATTTGTTTAATAACAAGATTAATAAAAGAGTTTTGAGATAAAAATAGTAGAGTTAGAATTAATTAAATTGGAGAATCAAAAGAAAATTTAGGTAAGAGTTGTTTTGATTCGAGAATCGAGTTATAAATTCCTAAGTGTTTAATTGCCCGTTTATTAATAAAGTTGAATGTTGAAAAATTGACAATGCTTGAGTAGTATAAATCGAGTTTGATTTTCAAGTCTTTTAATAAGACGTTAAAGTTATCGAGTTTTGAAAATTAGTTAAAAGTCGAGATTATATAAAATAAGAGTTTAATTTAGAATAAGGAAAGGGATATACTAAATAAAATAAAATAAGAATACTTATACGAGTATGTGAGCGTAGTTGAGAAAAGATGACGTATTTAGGAAATAATGTCGTATTTTGAATCGAGGAATATTAAGTGATTATTTGAGTTTTTAAAATTCAAAATTCTTATTATTTGAATTTAAGTTTGAAAGGTATGAATTATTTTATGAGACTAAGGTGAATATTTTCTAAAAACTAAAATCGAGCAAAGTCGAGTCAATTCATAATTGAGTTTGGAATATGAATCATGTTGAAATTGTTATGCTTGATTGAATCTAAATGTTTATGTGAAATATTTGTATTTTGTTTGTGATAAAATGATTGTTCAAATTGTTGAGAATGATTATATATGCAACATGATTGATTGAAATGATGATTAGTTGAATCGAGAATTCACGGGAAAAATTTGAGTAATGTAGTAGAGATAAATAATATTTCCTTAACTAGTGAGAATTTCTAAGTAGAAGTGATTTAGAAACGAGAATGTGAGACAAAGTAATTAGTAACCAAGTAGAGTCGACTAGTCGAGAACGAAAAAATCGAGAAAGGCAATTGATTTAGAAAAGATAAAGATAGAAAGAGACGAGTCAAGTAGAAGTCCTTCAGTCGAAGCCAAAATCTACTTTACGTCTTTCGCGTCGAGTCTTATTCTTTTATCGATGTCAAATTGTGAAGGACCGAGCGGGACGGACAAGTAGCAAGGGCAATCAAAAGTAAGCCGCCTAGCTAGTCTTCGGAAGTCAGGTGGGCTTTCTAAACCGAAACTCAAATGATGAATGCGTGTACTATCTATGTATTACGTGTGCTTTTCAAATTGATTGACTTGCCTAAATGTTCTAAATGTTTTGGTATGCAATCATCTACGTGTTAAAGTTGTTAAGGTCCTGTGGACGCACAGGATAAAGGTCCTGTAAGATACGGGACAATGCATGCATTAGTTAAGGTAATTGTGACCCTTTCTTCGGTTGGGCCGGTCACGGTGTTTGAGGAGGAGGCCTACTTCTCGACACCACAGAAAGATAAGTTGTAGATTGATTCATATTTGAGTATAAATGACTGCAGTCGATTTCAGAAAAGTATGAAAATGTTTTGATGGCTGTCACAAGTGGTAATCTGTTTTTTTTATGATTATATATTTAACTCTTGTGATGCAGCAAAAGAGGCAAGTCTAATCATATAGCTCTAATGAGCAGAGTTTCAAATGTTTTTGGCATGTGTTCACTGAGTACGAAGTACTCAGCCCTGCATATATTTCTAAACGTGCGGGTTAGTGGGATGTGGATGGTGTGGGCGGCTTGGTGGTGTGTTTGTTTTGGTTGAGTAGAAAGTGGACTGGCAATTACATGTCTTCATACATGTAGTTGTTGGGATTGAATCGAGATTTCCGCTGCAATGCACTGCTTTGTTAATTGAAGTCCTTTGATATGTTTTTGAATTATACTCTGATACATGTTCTATTCACGAGCGATGTGCTCGATACAATTTACCGCTTATCCTTTATTTTCGTTTCTTGTGAACCCGATATCCTTATTCCGTTTGGGGTTGATATGTAAATTATCCATGCTCGTCTGATGTTTTAGTTGTGACTTGGAAGCATGTTTTTATTTGTTATCGCTTTCAGTCAATATTCTCTTATTCCCCCGAGCATGAACCCCTTAATTGAGTTGAGTTGATGGATGGTTAGTAGTGTTAGTGTCGTTAGTCGCACCTTGGGAGTCGGGGTGCGACAAGCACAAACAATACTCTTTACATTTTCTGTCAAGACCTCTATGAGGCAAACAATCCTTTTCAGTTTTAAATGTTCATGATGCTTTTGTTTATCTATTTCTTTGCTTGTTCTTTACTTTTAATGTCTAGCTAAGTTGTTAATGCTTGAGTTGGTTAAGATGCGGTGAGATGTGAGTGTTATGTGTGTGAAAGGGTGAGGCTGGAAGCTCGCCGGAGAGCTGTTGGACACGTTCCCAACATGCTGGGCTAGATTCCAAAGCGGTGGAGCCTCCATGACTTCGCCGGAGGCCTACAGAGGAGTTGCGGCGGTGAAATCCCTCACAATATCGGACAAAGGTGTAGGGATTTCCCTCACCTCCAGTCGTGTTGCAAGCACTAGAGTGTGGTGTATGGCGAAAGCCATGCTTATAGCCATCTTGGCCTTCTATATCCAAATGCTGCTGATACAGAGGGCTCAATTGGTGACTTTTCGAGATGCAACTGATTCTGTGGATAGTAAGATGGGCTCCTGAGGTGACTTGGAGGGCTCGACGCTGAAAGGAAGTGCTGGGGAGGAGATGTTCACGTGCGTGACATGGTGACAATATAGGGGTGTGAGTGTCGAGGCCCTATAACCAAGAGACATGCCCACGCAGTGACTATTCGAGGGCCTGGGATCCATTCACACACACACGTAAACATCGAACCAAATCACGACTAACCCAAGCATGCCCTCCATATCTGATTTCTTTAGTGTTTTATTTTAGTCTTGCTTCTAGTCTATGTTGAGAGTGACCAAACACCAAAACTTAACTCCTGTCTAGTGACATTGAGGTCATCACAACCTACCTCCCTTGGGTTCGACCCTGTATACTTACCTCTAACTATACTTAGTGGTGGGCATCAGAAAATTACAAATAGTATTTTGGCGCGTCCGAATTTCCCAACGACAGATCCGGGTGCCGTCACAATCAAATTTCCATAGCCCCTGAGGATCAAGAGAAAATCGCCTTTACTTGTCCATATGAAATTTTTACTTTTCGTTTCATGTCTTTTGGTTTGTGTAATGCTCATGCTACTTTTCAAAGATGCATGATGGCAATTTTTCATGATTTGATTGAAAAAATGATGGAGGTTTTCATGGATGATTTTTCTATGTTTGGTACTTCTTTTGATAATTTTCTTGATCATCTTTCTATGATTTTTCAATGATGTGAAGAAACTAACCTTGTTCTCAATTGGGAGAAGTGTCGTTTTATGGTTCATGAAGGTATAGTTCTTGGGCACAAAGTTTTTAGTGCAGGTTTGGAGGTTGATCGAGCCAAGATCGTTGCTATAGAGAAGTTGCCACCGCCAACTAGTGAGAGGTCGGTGAGGAGTTTCTTGGGTCATGCCGGATTTTATAGGAGGTTCATCAAGGATTTCTCCAAGATAGCCAAGTCCTTGTGCAAGTTTCTAAAGAAGGTAAACAAGTTTGACTTTGATGAAGGTTGTTTGGAGGCGTTCGAGACGCTTAAAAAGGCTTTGGTTAGTGCTCCTATTTTGGTACTGCTGGATTGGTCACAACCGTTTGAGTTGATGTGTGATGCTAGTGACATAGCCGTTGGAGCCGCTTTGGGTCAAAAGAGGGACAAAATCTTTCGAGTGATCTACTATGCTAGTAGGACTCTTGACAAGGCTCAATCAAACTACACCACGGCGAAGAAGGAGATGTTGGCTTTGTTTTATGCTTTTGATAAGTTTCGATCGTATTTAATTGGAACGAAATCAATTGTGTAAACCGACCATGCAACTATTCGTTACTTGTTTGAGAAGAAGAATGCCAAGCCAAGGTTGATTTGGTGGATTCTTTTGCTCCAAAAGTTTGATGTTGAGATTCGAGATCGGAACGGATGTGAAAATGTGGTGGCCGACCATCTCTCTAAGTTGGAGAATCCCGTTGAAGGAGAGGAGCTTGGAGTTCCAATCAATGAGAGCTTCCCTGATGAGCAAGTGTTGCGAGTTGCCCCCACAGTTCCATGGTATGCTGATTTTGTTAATTAATTATATTGCTTCTAATGTGCATCCTCCTTCGGATTTGAATAGGTATCAAAGGAAGAAGTTCTATCATGATGTGAAGATCTACATGTGGGAGGAGCTATTTTTGAATAGACAGTGTGCCGATAAGGTGATAAGAAGATGTGTGCCCGAGGAGGAATGGGAGTCGATAATCTCCCAATGCCATTCATCGCTTAGTGGAGGTCACTTTGGGGCAAATCGTACCGCTATGAAGGTGTTGCAAAGTGGATTCTATTGGCCGTCTATTTACAAGGATTGCCATGAGTTTACTAGCCGCTACGATCGTTGTCAAAGAATGGGGGAAATCACCAAATGCCATGAGATGCCCTTGACAAGCACAGTGGAGGTTGAACTTTTTGATGTGCGGGGAATTGACTGTATGGGTCCGTTTCCAAGTTCTTATGGGAATTAATACATCCTTTTGGCGGTGGAGTACGTGTTGAGATGGATGGAAATCGTTCCAACTCAAACCAACGATTTCAAAGTGGTGTTGAAATTCCTCCAAAAGATACAAGGTATGGAGCTCCTCGTGCTTTAATTAGTGATGGTGGTTCCCATTTTTGTAATAAGTGGTTGAAATGTCTACTCAAGAGATATGGAGTGAAACATCGAGTTACCACACCTTACCATCCTCAAGTCAATGGCCAAACCGAGCTTGCAAATAGGGAGGTTGTAATACCCCGATCGTTCATGAGTCTTTAAGTTCGTCTTAATTGAGTTTATGTGCTCAATTGTGTGCCCATGTGTGATAAAATTTCCAAAAAAATAAATTTTTCTTGCAAATTACCAAAATACCCTTGAAGTCGTTACGCGATTTCTCCTGTTTCGGTTATCCGAATTGAATGTGAGATAAATTGATTGAGCATGAGAATGTGAGTTTGAGTTTCAGTTCAAATTTCGAAAAATTCTGAGAAAATTCATTTTTCAGTGAATAGTAACCGACGACGAGAATTCACTATTCACCGACTGTTTCCAAATTTTATCAAATTAGTGAATTTTGGATCTAGAATTTATTCTAAGACCATTGGTGCATGTTTGAGAATTTTCTGAGCTTGTTTGAATCGAGTTTGAATTTTATTTCTTTGAGGAAATGAATATGAATAGTAACTTTTTATGTTTTCTTCGTTATTTGGAATTTTGAGCCGAAACTTGGATTCCTAGTATCCTTGATTTATTTGGTGATGTTAGAGACGAAGTAGAGAGAATTCCGAGATCGAGAAAGAGTCGTGGTGAGTTTTAAATCGTTTGAGAGTTTAATGAGAAATTAGGGTTAAATTGCACCGGATAACTTTTTCTTCCGGAGAAATTTATATCGCGTTTTTGACCACTGGGTGAAATTAAATTCCTTATCTCTCTTTCTAATAAATCTTGCCGACATCCCACTCTCTCGTATTCTCTCTCTTAATTATTTTTATCCCTTAATCATTTCTATCTTGAAAAGATAATATTCTCTACAATATTCTACACACACTCTCTCTCTCACCCATCTCTCTCATCTCTCCCTCTCAGCATTACACACACACACACACACACACTCCATTGAAGCACAAGCTTCAAGCTTCAAGATCTCCAAGAAGATCACTTCCGAGCATCCATTGATTGATTCGTTAAGGTATTTGTAATCCTTTCGTCTTGATGATCAATTTAAGACTAGGATTCATCCATTTCATTTCTTATTGAAAATCGGTAGCTTTGTGCCATTGGAGGAGCTCGATTTTTAGCTTGATTCGGAGCTTCAAATCATGAGGATTGAAGCCCTTTGATCGATCCACCTTTCAATATTTAGTAAGTTCTCTTAATTCTTGCAAGAAATCCCTTTTTTTTTCCCTCTTTTAATCGATCAAAATGATCTTCCCTTCAAGGAAATCGAAGCCTCTCTTTCTAGCTTGAATCTTTGATCATTTGAGTGACTTTTATGCAAGATAATAGGAGATAAAAATCAATTTAATCTTCCCCCATAACTCTGCCAAAATTTATAATTTAGGGTGGAGTTTTGATTTTTATTTTTGTTTTGAGCATGTCAATATGATTATTGTGTGTTTATATGTATGAGAATTTAAGGACAAAATCTAAGATATACATATATGTGTTCATACCGAAAATTTTGAGAAAAATTAGGTGTTTTTACGTTAATGATTCAAGCATGATTTGAGTGATGGATTTGTGTTTTCGATTATGATCTAAGAGTTTTGATGCATGAGATTGGATGAAGAAAATAATGAAGTTTATATATATGTGAGGACCGAAAATTTTGATGAAGAATTTAAGAATTTGTTGTTGATGTTTTTAGTTAGATTTGAATGTGGAAATTTAGATAAATGATGTGTAATACCCCGGATATTTCTTCCGTCGTCAAAATAAAAATTTAATTAATAATTAAGGCTTTGCACGCCTAAGTTAAGGATTTTTGATTCTAAGACTAACGGTGAAATCCGTCAGAAGTCGGTTGAACGACTACTGTATTAGGGTTTTTGCGTCCGATAAAATTTTCGTCCGAAAACTCAGATCGAAAAACCGTCAGACTTTACATTCACTTTTTCTTCGATAAGAGTTCACCGGAGAAAGTCAGTTTTTATTATTTTTTCGGGCGAATTTTGAACTGTCTTATACCGACTTTTCATCGGATTTCGGAAATCGAAATATGCTTTCTGAGTATGTGATTTATTTCTAATCTAACGGTCGAATTAGATTTCGTCGAAAACATAACCGTCTAGGGTTTTAATTTCTCGATTTTTTATAACGTCGTATTAAACTCGTAAAACGAGATATTTTTGCCTAAAAATCTAAAACAAACCGCCACCTACACATAGTGACTCATCTTCTATTATGTTCTTCACCTTTACACCTTGCTAACACTTAGTCATCACCTTCTCTCTCCCTCCCTCCATTACCGCCCTCCCTCTCTCCTTTCTCTCTCTCAATCCTCCATTGAAGTGTTCTTCAAGCTTTCAAAAGCTCCACAAGATACTCGTCTACCGATCAATCTTAGTTCCGATTCCATAATCGACAAGGTAAGAACTTTCTCTACCTATTGAACCGAACAAAACATCCTTCCCTCAAACCTTTTTTTTTTCGAAAATATTGGAGATGGAATAGGATGATGAATCTATGTTTAATATATGTTATAGTATGCTTATGAATGGTTTTATGGATTGAAATCATGAAGAAATCATCCCCCCTTAATTAATGATGAATACCAAAAATTATAGAAGAATTAGGGGTTTGATGTTGGTTCGATTTTTTAGATGATTGATTAGTGGATTAGTGTTCTATATGATGATAGATTGATGCATGAATTATTTTAGAATTTTCTAAAAATAAAAATAAAAGTGTAAGAGAGAAAGAAGTGATGATTTGATGTAGTATATGTTATGATTTGTATAATATTATGATAGAAATGAGATGTAGTATGTTTGAGGATGACTATATAATTTATTGGAATTTTTCTAAAAATAAAATAGAAAACGTAAGAGACGAAAATCCGACAATAAGTTGAGACTCGTTAATAATTTGAGTATGTGATTTAAGTATTAGTGAATCTTGATAGATGATGAACGATGTTGGAAAGATTGAACAAAATCGGAGAACGTCGAATTTGTAATACCCCGGATATTTCTTCCGTTGTCAAAATAAAAATTTAATTATTAATTAAGACTTTGCACGCCTAAGTTAAGGATTTTCGATTCTAAGACTGACGGTGAAATCCGTTTCTGAAAATAAATTCCAGAAGTCGGTTGAACGACTACTGTATTAGGGTTTTCGCGTCCGATAAAATATTCGTCCGAAAACTCAGATCGAAAAACCGTCAGACTTTACATTCACTTTTTCTTCGATACGAGTTCACCGGAGAAAGTCAGTTTTTATTATTTTTTCGGGCAAATTTTGGACTATCTTATCCCGATTTTTCATCGGATTTTGAAAAACGAATTATGCTTTCCGAGTATGTGATTTATTTCTAATCTAACGGTCGAATTAGATTTTATCGAAAACGTAACCATTTAAGAAATAATTTATCGACTTTTATAACGTCGTTCTAGACCCGTAAACGAGATATTTCCGACTAAAAAAAAATCACTACTAAACCGCCACTTAAGGGTGGTGACTCACCCTTGTTAGATCTTTATTAACTTTATGGAATAGTAACATAACACCTAAGCCTTTTCTCTCTTCTTCTTCCTCTTCCATTACCGCCAATCTCTCTCTCTCTCTCATTCTTCTCTCTCACTTTGTTCCATTGAAAGTCATCCTTTAAGCTTTTCAAAGCTTCACAAGTCTCTCGTCTACCGATCAATCTTAGTTCCGATTTCATATTCGACAAGGTAAGAACTTCCTCTACGTATTGAACCGAACAAAAACTCTTTCCATCAACCTTTATTTTTTTCGAAATTTGGAGGAGAAGTAGCATGATGATTCTATGGTTAAAGCATGTTTTTAGATGCTTAGAATTAGATTTCTATGGTTGAAATTTCATGAAAATCATCTCCCTTAAATAATGAAGAGTACTGAAATTTTATAGAAGAATTAGGGGTTTTTGTTAGTTCGATTTTCTTGATGATTGATTGATGGATTAGTGTTCTATATGAGGATAGATGATCACATGAATTATTATGGAATTTTTTAAAAATAAAAATAAAAGTGTAAGAGAGAAAGAATTGATGATTTGATGTAGAAGATGTTATGATTTGCATGCTATGATAATAGCAATGAGATGTAGTATGTTTGAGGATGATTATATAATTTATTGGAATTTTTCTAAACATAAAATGAAAATCGTAAGAGACGAAAACCCAACAATAAGTTGAGATTCGTTAATAATTTGAGTATGTGGTTTACGTATTAGTGATTCTAGATAGATGATGATCGATATTATAAAGTTTGAGCAAAATCGGAGAACGTTGAAATTTTGTTAAGAGACGAGCAATCGTCGATAAGTCGAGATTAGATAATGATTTAGGTTTGTGATTTTGATTATATGTTAATGATCGTAACCGAAAAATTTGAACGAATTCTAAGAAAATTGGAATTTGATAAGAGACGAAGAAACGAGTCTAAGTGTCGATAGAAAAGTCGAATAAGGAAAACCATTTTGATATTTATGATTGTTGTCATTTGACGAACAATATTGTAGTTAACGATATTTCCATATGAGATACGAGATGATATAAGTTGTAGTTATGAACTAAGAAGTCGAGATGTTGAAATAGAAGTTGAATTTGAAATTGAATTGGTTTAGTAATTGGTTAGTTGAAAGATGAGGAATTATACGTCGAGTTTGTAATCGAGAGATATAAAGAAATTTGTCACACAAGATATTACGTATTGATTGCCTTAAGATGGAAATTTCGTCGAGTTTGTACTGATGAGGAATGACTACTGTGTGTCGCGTTCTAGCTTTCCGGACCAGCTGACTACTGGTGGGAAGCTCGGCAGAAGGTTATACCCGCGGAGCACCTGGCTCGATTTACATGGGAAGAATTTAAGGAGGCACTGTATGATAAGTACGTGCCTAAGACATATAGGGCTCAGAAGGAGGCCGAGTTTTATAACTTGAAATAAGGGAAGATGACAGTAACTGAGTACGACACCAAGTTTTGTGAATTGTCAAGGTATACACCTGCTCAGGTTGATACCGAAGAAAAGATAGCGAAGAAGTTTTGTGGGGGACTGAAGCATGAGTTTGGAATTGCATTAGCCAGTCATGGAGGACTGAGCTACACTGAAGTTTTAGGGCGAGCCCTAGAGATGGAGGCCGTAGTGCCTGATGAAAGGAAAGCAATAACAACCGCACCAGCCCCAACCCAGAATCAAAATCGAGGCTATTACAACAACGACAATAGCAACTACCAAGGAAAAAGAAAATGGGAAGGGGGAAATAGCAGTGGCTATAATCAGAACTACAATAACCAAGAAAATCAGAGGAGTGGCAATCAACAAGGCTTTCAGCAGCCGAATCAAGACAACAACTATGGAAAGAGGCCGTGGCAAGGAAACAATCAGTCAGGGTTGTTTTTACAAGGAAATAGACATAGCCCTAGGGAGAGGAAATAATCAGCAGAATCAGCCACAAGGACAACAAAGGAATTTCAACCAAGGAAGTAATAACCCAGTGAGGGTTACCATTCCTGTTTGTCCTAAGTGTAATAGGACGTATCCCGGTGTTTGTCAAGCAGGCATGGGTGTTTGCTTTAACTGCGGACAAAAAGGGCATATGAAGAGAGAGTGCCCGAAGCCACTGCAAGCGGCAGGACAGAACCAGTATGGACAGCCCCAGCCTTTGAGGGCGATTCAAGCACAACCACAGTAGCAGATGACCCAGCAGTAGTTCCAGCAGCACGTTCAATAGCAACAGAATGCAAGGGCATGTGCGATCAAACAGGGTGCGCAGAATAAAGGAAAATGAAACCTAGCAGGTATAGGTAAACTTCATAATATCCCTATCAAGATACTGTTTGATACTGGCGCATCGCATTCTTTTATTGCTGGTTCGTGTGCGGATAACTTAGATACCAGACCTGTACGAGCTGAACACGCTATGAGAGTAGCTACACCTTCAGGAGAGATCACTACTTCCACGCATGTTTGCTCTAACCTAGAATTAGAAATTGGAACTCTTAAGGTTAAAACGAACAACTTGAATGTTATGATAATGTGGGATGTAGATATAATCTTAGGAACGGGCTGGTTGTCTGAGAATTATGCCACGATTCTCTGCAACGAAAGAAAAATCTCTTTCCAGCCACCGGGAAAGAAGCCGACAGAATTTCATGGGATTGCAATGGGCAAGAGGATACCGATAATATCCGCCCTACAAGCCAAAAAGTTGATGAAGAAGAAGGGTTGCATAGCTTATCTCGTGTACCTAGTTAGAGAACCAGGAGCCGAGAAGACCATTCAAGACGTGAAAGTTGTTAACGAATACGAAGATGACTTTCCAGAAATTTTACCTGGTTTACCACCCGACCGTCACATAGATTTTTCAATTGACTTAGAACCAGGATCGGCCCCCAAATCAAAAGCCCCATATAGGATAGCGCCGAAAGAATTAGAAGAGCTTAAGATCAAGCTGCAAGAATTGTTAGACCTTGGTTTCAATAGACCGAGTGTTACATCTTGGGGAGCACCTGTTTTGTTCGTCAGAAAGAAGGATGGTTCTATGAGGATGTGTATAGACTATCGAGAGCTCAATAAGATCACCCTTAAGAATAAGTATCCCATGCCAAGGATAGAAGACCTTTTTGATCAGCTTAAGGGAGCAGGAGTCTTTTCAAAAATATATTTAAGATCTGGGTATCATCAATTGAAAATCAAACCCGAGGACATACCTAAGACTGGATTCCGAACTAGATATGGCCATTACGAATTCCTAGTTATGCCATTTGGTTTGACTAACGCTCCCGCAGTATTCATGGATCTCATGAATCGAATTTTTCACCCGTACTTAGACAAATTCGTCTTAGTATTCATTGACGACATTCTCATTTACTCCAAGAATGAGGAAGAACACAAAGAACACTTGAGAATAGTTTTGGAAACGCTTAGAGCTGAGAAGCTTTACGCCAAATTCAGTAAGTGCGAGTTTTGGCTGAAGGAAGTAATGTTTCTTGGACACATAGTATCAACAGAAGGCATCAAGGTAGATTCTGTCAAGGTAGAGGCAGTACGCGATTGGAAATCGCCAACAAGTCCTAACGAAATTAGGAGTTTCTTAGGTTTAGCCGGTTATTATAGGAGATTCATCGAGGGATTTTCTACGATTGCTAGACCTATGACGTAATTACTTCGGAAGGAAAACAAGTATAAATGGACGGACGAATGCGAGAAGAGTTTTCAGACACTTAAGGAGAAGTTAACCACAGCACCAGTGTTGGCTCTGCCAGAAGCTAATAAAGAATACGTGGTCTATACAGATGCTTCGAAGAACGGATTAGGTTGTGTTTTGATGCAAGATGGAAAGGTGATAGCTTATGCTTCACGACAACTTCGACCTCATGAAGTTGAATACCCAACCCATGACTTAGAACTAGCAGTCGTTGTGCATGCGCTGAAGATTTGGAGACACCATCTCTATGGTGTTAGGGTTGAGATTTTTACGGACCATAAGAGTTTGAAGTACTTCTTCGAGCAAAAGGAATTGAATATGAGACAAAGATGATGGCTCGAATTAGTCAAGGATTATGATTGCGGAATCAACTATCATCCAGGAAAAGCAAACGTGGTAGCTGACGCGCTGAGTCGCAAGACTCCAACCAAGTTAGGATGTCTCTTTGTTGAGGAAGAAGCTCTTGTACGAGAATTTGAAGAAATGGACTTAGAAGTGCTCAATGCACCTGAAACAATAACAAACCATATAGCAGCACTTGTAGCTACACCAGACTTACGAGAAAGAATTATAAGTGCCCAGAGAAAGGACGAGTCGATTGAGAAGCTTCGACTAAGGATAAGAACGGATAAACCTGACGGTTTTTCCGAGGCACCAAATAATGCAATTTTGTTTGAAGGCAGACTTTGTATCCCTGAAGACGACAAATTGAAGAACGATATCATGAGTGAGGCTCACGATACGCCATATACAGCACACCCAGGGAGTACGAAGATGTATCAAGATTTAAGAAGGAATTTTTGGTGGAACGGTTTGAAACGAGATGTTGCCTCGTTTGTAGAAAGATGTTTGGCTTGTCAACAAGTGAAAGCTCTACACCAAAGACCATACGGATTGTTACAGCCATTAAGTATTTCGACATGGAAGTGGGAAGATATAGCCATAGATTTTGTGACAGGTTTGCCTAAGTCAAGAAGAGGAAACACTGCCATCTGGGTAGTTATTGATAGACTCAAAAAATCATCTCACTTTCTACCGATTAAGATTACCTACGGGTCAGAGAAGTTAGCACAGCTGTATGTCCGTGAGATTGTACGTCTGCACGGAATACCAAAGTCGATAACATCAGATAGAGATGCCAAATTCACTTCGAGATTTTGGATCACGGTGCAGAAAGAGTTGGGTACCGAACTTAACTTTAGTACCGCTTTTCACCCCAGACGGATGGACAATCTGAGAGAACGATTCAGATACTCGTTGATATGTTAAGAACGGTAGTATTAGATCGAAGCGCGAATTGGAAAGATATCTTACATTTAGTTGAATTCGCCTACAATAACAGTTATCAGGCGACGATAGGAATGGCGCCTTATGAGGCATTGTATGGAAGGAAATGTAGATCACCACTTTACTGGGATGAAGTAGGTGAAAGAAAGAACCTAGGACCCGATGCAGTCAGTGAAATGATCGAGATCATTCAGTAGATTCGAGTTAGAATGAAAGAGGCCCAAAGTCGACAGAAGTCTTACGCTGACGATCGTCGAACCAATCTTAGTTTTGAAATTGGGGACAAGGATTTCCTCAAGATTTCACCATCCAAAGGAATCGTTAGATTCGGTGTTAAGGGTGGGTAAACTCAGACCAAGGTTTATAGGACCTTATGAGATTCTTGAAAAAGTAGGACCTGTTGCTTATAGATTGGCCTTACCGCCAAGTCTAGGAAGCGTCCATAACGTGTTTCACGTATCTCAGTTAAGAAAATATGTTTTTGATCCTAAGCACGTAATTAACCAGCAAGACGTCGTTCTTGAATCTGACTTAAGTTATGAAGAGAAACCATTATCAATCTTAGATCGAAAAATACAAGAGTTAAGAACCAAGTCGATACCAATAGTAAAAGTGCTATGGAATCACCACGGGCAAGAAGAAGCTACGTGGGAACTCGAAGAAAAGATGAAAGAGAAGTACCCTTACCTTTTTTGAAGAAGGTATGCAAATTTTGGGACAAAATTTCTTGTTAGAGGGGTAGGATGTAATACCCCAGATATTTCTTCCGTCGTCAAAATGAAAATTTAATTATTAATTAAGGCTTTGCTCGCCTAAGTTAAGGATTTTCGATTCTAAGACTGACGGTGAAATCTGTTTCTGAAAATAAATTTCAGAAGTCGTTTGAACGACTACTGTATTAGGGTTTTCGCGTCCGATAAAATTTTCGTCCGAAAACTCAGATCGAAAAACCGTCAGACTTTACATTCACTTTTTCTTCGATACGAGTTCACCGGAGAAAGTCAGTTTTTATTATTTTCCCGGGCAAATTTTGGACTGTCTTATCCCGACTTTTCATCGGATTTTGAAAAACGAATTATGCTTTCTGAGTATGTGATTTATTTCTAATCTAACGGTCGAATTAGATTTTGTCGAAAACGTAACCATCTAAGAAATAATTTCTCGACTTTTATAACGTTGTTCTAAATCCGTGAACGAGATATTTCCAGCTAAAAAAAATCACTACTAAACCGCCACTTAAGGGTGGTGACTCACCCTTGTTAGATCTTTATTAACTTTATGGAATAGTAACATAACACCTAAGCCTTTTCTCTCTTCTTCTTCCTCTCCCATTACCGCCAATCTCTTTCTCTCTCATTCTTCTCTCTCACTTTGTTCCATTGAAAGTCATGCTTTAAGCTTTTCAAAGTTCCACAAGTCTCTCGTCTACCGATCAATCTTAGTTCCGATTTCATATTCGACAAGGTAAGAACTTCCTCTACGTATTGAACCGAACAAAAACTCTTTCCATCAACCTTTATTTTTTTCGAAATTTGGAGGAGAAGTAGCATGATGATTCTATGGTTAAAGCATGTTTTTAGATGCTTAGAATTAGATTTCTATGGTTGAAATTTCATGAAAATCATCTCCCTTAAATAATGAAGAGTACCGAAATTTTAAAGAAGAATTAGGGGTTTTTGTTAGTTTGATTTTCTTGATGATTGATTGATGGATTAGTGTTCTATATGAGGATAGATGATCACATGAATTATTATGGAATTTTTTAAAAATAAAAATAAAAGTGTAAGAGAGAAAGAATTGATGATTTGATGTAGAAGATGTTATGATTTGCATGTTATAATAATAGCAATGAGATGTAGTATGTTTGAGGATGATTATATAATTTATTGGAATTTTTCTAAAAATAAAATGAAAATCGTAAGAGACGAAAACCCGACAATAAGTTGAGACTCGTTAATAATTTGGGTATGTGGTTTACGTATTAGTGATTCTAGATAGATGATGATCGATATTGTAAAGTTTGAGCAAAATCGGAGAACGTTGAAATTTTGTTAAGAGACGAGCAATCGTCGATAAATCGAGATTAGATAATGATTTAGGTTTGTGATTTGAATATATGTTAATCTTGTTAGTTAATGACCGTAACCAGAAAATTTGAACGAATTCGAAGAAGATTGAAATTTTGATAAGAGACGAAGAAACGAGTCTAAGTGTCGATAGAAAAGTCGAATAAGGAAAACCATTATTATATTTATGATTGTTGTCGTTTGACGAACGATATTGTAGTTAACGATATTTCCATCCGAGATACGAGATGATATAAGTCGTAGTTATGAACTAAGAAGTCGAGAAGTTGAAATAGAAGTTGAATTTGAAATTGAATTGGTTTAGTAATTGGTTAGTTGAAAGATGAGGAATTATACGTCGAGTTTGTAATCGAGAGATATAAAGAAATTTGTCACACAAGATATTACGTATTGACTGCCTTAAGATGGAAATTTCGT
Source organism: Schizonepeta tenuifolia (assembly GCA_029490685.1). Classification (NCBI taxonomy): domain Eukaryota; kingdom Viridiplantae; phylum Streptophyta; class Magnoliopsida; order Lamiales; family Lamiaceae; genus Schizonepeta; species Schizonepeta tenuifolia. The sequence continues at coordinate 45,444,761 of CM055958.1, read as the reverse complement.
GAGAATAAAGGTTGAATAGCATTAATCGAACCTAGGGAATCGTGCGTCGAGTTTTATCAAGCATTAGTGTTTCGCGCGGACTGTTTTGCGACCTTTCACGGAAACTGTCATAAATTTTAGCTCGCTTAACGAAATTGAGATCCGTAAATTTGAGAGTAAACTAGACACCTGTGGCTTTCTTTTAGTACAGAGCACATCCCCGGTTTCGAAGGAACCTGTTCAGTATGAACTCCAGAACCTCTGCTTTGTGCAGAAACTAAATGTAAACCTAATTCCTTAAGTTAGATCCATTTCAACTTCGTTCCTTGTGAACTTCTAAGTCGTTATAAGTTATCGACTCCCATTTATCTACTGACCTAAGTGTCGAGTAATGAGCCGAGTCAGTTTATAAACGAGAATTGATCGAGTCTCGTTTATTCGTTAATCAAAAGAATGTAGTAAAGTGCAAAGGCCTAAAACACTAAAACCGATTTCGATTTCCTGTTTCTTTTATCGTTACGATCAAGTTTTAAAGTTTGTTTATTTACGATAAAAGGAGAAAGTCAGCGCTAAGGATAGGATGGAAGACAAAAGATGGAAGCTATAGTAGTTCTGCAATCAGTAAGGTGGACTTTTCTATATACGAAGTAAAAAGAGCGATGCTCGAAAATCTTTATTTACAGCTTTGATAATTGTGTTTTCAAGTGATAATCAGAGCATGAAATATTTGTTTTATGTGAGTTTTCTTGTACCCTTCTGAGTTAGCCTACTGCTATCCATAATTATTAGTTAGCCGACCTGCTAACTAAAACGATCGGACTTTGAGTTAGCCGACTGCTATCCAAAGTTAGTGTACACAGTAGCCGTTGCGTGTGGAACCCTATTGAGGGGTAGCCAGCCACGGTGATAATTATTGGGCAAGATTAAACGTAACATCTATCAGAAAAGTGCTTGATCAAGCCATGCTGTGAAAATGTTTAGTAGACACGGGTATTTATTGAAAAAAAAAACCCGATGTGCTACAGAAATGAGATGCCTGATTTATCTATACTTATGATATGTTTTCGGCAATGTGCCCACTAAGTGCTTTTGTATTTAGCCCTGCATATGTTTTATAAAATGTGCAGGTTGAGTGACGGAAGCGGCGGGGGTTGATGTTGAGTTAAGAGTCGTAATTAGAATAAGGACTGTATGTCAAGCTTTATGCTTTCTGCTGCCAATCTTTTTGAGATAATGTATCTATCTTTTGGGTCTAAGCCCCGTACAATGAACTTAGTTCCTTTTTGAACAACTTGTCGAGTGATCCTTCGAGATCAACTCTTTCTTTTAAATGAAGTCTTGTTCATAGAAGTTATTCTGTTATTAATGACTGTTCATTCTTATTTATTCTCCCCTTCTTCCCCGCTTCTTTAATCCAATCCCTAGTCGCACCCCGGCTTTGCCGTCCCTCGGGATTTGGGACTGTGACAGAGTGGTAACAGAGCAATCATTTCTACTCTGCATACAAGTTTCTTTCGAGTAGTAAGATAGAGTATTTATATATACTCTACACCTGAGTCTTCTTTCAAGTAAAGTTAGGTCGTAACACTAAGTATAATAGTGTAGACGACAACTCAACCTCCCGCTACGTCGACTCAACCAAAGAAGAAAAGTAAGGAAATAATTTTAGAAGTATGATTTCTTTTAAGAAGAAATTTTTGATTAAGTATGCAAGTATGATGTGAATAAAGTATGCAAGTATGAATGTGATTAAAGTATAAAAGTTATACTTTGTGATATTACGTGAACTATGTGAAAGCATGAATGCTATACTATGTGAAATTATGTGAGTTATAATTTCTTTATTCAAAATGTTTTGTTGGCATGAGAATTTAGATGAATTCTAAGGCCTTCCCGATTCTTTGAGAACATAGACGTTCTAAGAGGCATTGGTTCCAAAATATCCAAGAAACGATCGGATCGGAAATGACAGAATAAAGGGAATCAAAGAGAATAAACGAATGTCACCTGCGTAAAGTGACATGAACAACAGACTCGTTGGAGTCAACTTGTTTTTGAAAATGAAAGCCGTAAGAGTTTCCTTTTAAGGAAATAAAATAAAGAAGAATAAGAATGAATAAGTTAATAAGTTGAAAGGATGGAAAGAAATCGTTAAGAAATTTTCTTCGAGGAAGAAATAAAGTAAGAAAGTAAAAGAATAATAAGTAAAAGGATGAAAATAAAATCTTGAAATTTTTTTTATTGTATTGTTTGAGTGCAATTTCTTAAAATTGCTAGATGTTTAAGATAAGTTGTTAAGTGGTTTAAGTATTGCAATTTTGAATAATGGAATATTCTAATTGTAATTTAAGAATTTCTTAAGATATGATATATTCCTACCAGTTACTGATCCGTGTTCTCTTAAAACTTTGTAGGATACCTGCTACACGTGTTACGGCTCGGAAGAGTCGACCTTTGAGACAACATACAGTAGTGGACAAGATCTTAGACGAGTACTACGATTATGAGGTGGACCCGAACCATGATATCGGGCAATTGGTTAGTGACTTCGCTGCACGCTTCTACGCAGTCCGTCACTTTGTCTCTGAGCGTCAGGCATAGCCAATCTGACTGTACGGCTGCCCGACTAGTGGCATGGTTGGGCACATGCCATGGCCTGGTACCACATTGCACTGATCGGTGACAACCCCGAGCCGATCAATGACTTTTCTGGTTTTGCCCTAGCCATACGTAGGCAATTCTTTCATAGTCGGGTCATGTGGTCTATCCCAGTTGAGGAGCACCTTCCCTACCTTCACGTTCCGACAGAGTCTGTGCCCGATTTTGAGCCTGAGCCGTTAGCCTTAGACCCAGAGTTTGCCGCACTGTTGGAGCTGCCGCCAGTGCTTTCACCTAGTGAGGGGTTAGTTCTTGGAGACGAGTACTTAGAGAGAGACGCAGAGCTTGCTGCGATGCTTGAGTTACCATCTCCTCTTACCCCACTTGAGGAGATCTGTGCTGAGTGGACGAGAGTCCGGGGACAGTTTGAGGCAGGGCCATCCAGGGCCCGTTCTGCAGAGGTGTACGCATCTAGTTCACTTCCTGAGCACCTTCTTCCCCTGAAGAAGCGTACAGTAGTGTCCAACTCGGACTACTTGGTTTCAGACTCTGAGAGGACTACTTCAGACGTGCCTTCACCACCACCACTTACACTTTTGGACGACACTAGGGTTTCGCGCGGACTGTTTTGCAACCTTTCACAGAAACTATCATAACTTTTAGCTCGCTTAACGAAATCGAGATTCGTAAATTTGAGAGTAAACTAGACACCTGTGGCTTTCTTTTGGTAAAGAGCACATCTTCTGTTTCGAAGTAACCTGTTCTGTATGAACTCCAGAACCTCTGCTTTGTGCAGAAACTAAATGTAAACCTAATTCCTTAAGTTAAATCCGTTTCAACTTCGTTCCTTCTGAACTTCTAAGTCGTTATAAGTTATCGACTCCCATTTATCTACTGACCTAAGTGTCGAGTAATGAGCCGAGTCAGTTTATAAACGAGAATCGATCGAGTCTCGTTTATTCGTTAATCAAAAGAATGTAGTAAAGTGCAAAGGCCTAAAAGACTAAAACCGATTTCGATTTCCTGTTTCTTTTATCATTACGATCAAGTTTTAAAGTTTGTTTATTTACGATAAAAGGAGGAAGTCAACGCCAAGGATAGGACGGAAGACAAAAGACGGAAGTTATAGTAGTTCTACAATCAGTAAGGTGGGCTTTTCTATATACGAAATAAAATGAGCGATGCTCGAAAATCTTTATTTATAGCTTTGATAATTGTGTTTTCAAGTGATAATCAGAGCATGAAATATTTGTTTTATGTGAGTTCTCTTGTACCCTTCTGAGTTAGCCGACTGCTATCCAGAATTATTAGTTAGCCGACCTGCTAACTAAAACGATCGGACTTTGAGTTAGCCGACTGCTATCCAAAGTTAGTGTACACAGTAGCCGTTGTGTGTGGAACCCTGTTGAGGGGTAGCCAGCCACGGTGATAATTATTGGACAAGATTGAACGTAACATCTGAGAAAAATGCTTGCGCAAGCTATATTGTGAAAAGTGAAAGAAAATGTTTAATATGCACGGGCATTTGATGAAAAACCCCGATGCGCTATTTATAAGATGCCTGATTAATCTATACTTATGATATGTTTTCAGAAATGTGCCCACTAAGTATGTTTATACTTAGCCCTGCATATGTTTTATAAATGTGCAGGTTGAGCGACGAGAGCGGCAGAGGTTGAGTAAAGAGTCGTAGTTAGGAAGAAGAACTTGTATCAAGTTTTACGCTTTCCGCTGCCAATCTTTTTGAGTTAATGTATCTATCTTTTGGGTCTAAGCCCCGTACAATGAACTTAGTTTCTTTTTGAACAACTTGTCGAGCGACCCTTCAAGGTCGACTCTCTTTCTTTCAATAAAATCTGTTCATAGATAGCAGTTGTCATTTAATCTTTGTCTATTTATTTATTTATCCCCCTTCTTCCCCGCTTCTTTATCCAACCCCTGGTCGCACCCCGGCTTTGCCGTCCCTCGGGATTTAGGGCTATGACTGAGTGGTATGAGAGCAATCGTTTCTGCTCTGCATACAAGTTTCTTTCAAGTAGTAAGATAGAGCATTTGTTTATGCTCTACACCCAAGTGTTCTTTCAAGTAAAGTTAGGTCGTAACACTAAGTTTAAGAGTGTAGACGACAACTCAACCTCCCGCTACGTCGACTCAACCAAAGAAGAAAAGTAAGTAAAGAATTTCAGAAGTATGATTTCTTTTAGAGAAGAAACTTTTGATTAAGTATGCAAGAATTTGTGAATAAAGTATGCAAGTATGAATGTGATTAAAGTATAAAAGCTATACTTTGTGATATTACGTGAACTATGTGAAAGCATGAATGCTATACTATGTGAAAGTATGTGAAATTATGTGAGATATAATTTTTTTTGATTGAGATGACTGTTTGGCATAAGAATTTAGACGAATTCTAAGGCCTTCCCGATTCCTTGAGAACATAGACGTTTTAAGAAGCGTTGGTTCCAAATTGTTTCGAAAGACATGATCAGAACAAGAAGGACAAAGCCTTTTATAAACGAATGTTACTTACGTATAAGTGACATGAACGAAGTTGTTTTCAGTAGAAGTTCGCCTCGTTAGAACTTCAAAAAGAGATTTAATGTAATTATTAAGAATCGAGTACGAATTTTGGCTAATTTCCAATGATTGTTCAATTCCAATGACGACTAGAACTTGTGTTCGAAAGTTATTCTCCAACTTATATTCCGTTTTCTTGGAATCTATTTCACAATTAGTAAATGAACAAAGAATACGATAAGTACGAGATTCAAGTATCGAGAGGAGTTTATATCCACTTTAATGTGGCATTAAGAATATTTCTTTCTAAAGATGAGAACGATATGCGTTTATCGGTTAGGAGTTTTCTTAAGGGAAACTAAGAAGTCTAAGTTAAAGATTGAAAAGAAAATCCCGGAATTTTTTTTATTTAAGTATTTGAGTACAATTTCCTGAAATTGCTAGATGCCTAAGGTGAGTTAATTCCTTATTAAGCGAATGATTGAACGGGACAGAGGTTCCATGTGATTGAGGGACTGTTATGTGGACATGATCAACCCACATAATTAGGAACTCAGTAATATGGGTCTTATGCCCCGTGAGCAAAACCTCTTTCAGTACGGTGTATTTTGGAAATGAACTGAGATACACCCGAAGGAGAGGGATTATGAGAATATGTCGGTATGAGACGACATATTCAAGGAGAGTCTCTGAGATCGATTCTTTATGTGTTAGGTATAAGTTTAATATTTATTAGTAATACCACAGAATGGTATATTTGGGATCTTCTTGTTTTAAGAGGGCATTCCATCGTAGAGCAGATTATACATAAGTACCATATTTACGTGAACGACCTAGATCATGACATAGGACAGTTTGTCAACGACTTCGCTTCGCACTATTACCTGACTAGATATTTTGTTGATAACCGGAAGGCTATGGAGGACCTTATCAGTTGACTGCCGATGAATGGCAAGGACGGGCGAATAACAACGCCTGATACTATATCACTTTAATGGGAGATGCTGTAGAACCCACAGGAAACTCTGTAGGATTCGGGTTAGTAGTCCAGGCACGATATCTACAGAATCGACGCATTGTATATGTTCCTATATTACCCCATTACCCTTACCACTACATTCCGGTTGTTCCAGAACCTAGGTCGTTTTTTGAAATGGACCTAGTGCTTGCCAAGTTACTAGAATTACCACTTGTACTTGCTCCACTTGACGAATTTCTCCCAGAGTCAACCTCGCTTGTTGAGGAGATGGGATCGACGTCAGACTTAGCTCGGTACATTTTGGACCAGAGCTAGGGGATAGTTTGAGGCAGGACCATTAGAAGTCCCTTCCCCAGAGGCATATGTGCCTAGTACGCACAATGAGCACCCGTTTTCTCCTAAAAAGCGGACTACAGTGACTAGATTACCGATTTTGTTCTACGCTCAGAAAGAACCGTTCCCGAAATACCACCACCACCTCCAGTGCCAATGGACAACACTGCGACTAAGATTAGTAAGATACTTGCGTTAGTCTTTGGAGTAGACTTAGAGAAGGATCCTATGGAGAATCTTGAGAAGGTTGTGGTTTTAAAAAGGCAGCGAGGACTCGACTGCAGCTTCATGAGTAGTCAATCATAAAAGTGTTAGTAATTTTGGAATGTTTTTGTATATAGATTGGATCAGTGGACTTCTTTTTGTATTACTTCCGCGAATATGATATTTTACAAACCGTTTCCATTTTAAGTACCTTGTATAGGTACATGAATGCACCCGGTTAGAGCATTCTATATGTAGACAGGCAGTTGGCCTAACTCAGACTAATCGTAGTCTAATTTTTGTATAAGTCCTCGTTGGAGGCAAAACAATACTCATTCGACGAGTATATAAATTTATGACCCCGTGGGTGGGCTTAGATCTCATAAAAGTTTATTCGGATTGTGTTTAGTTGAATAATCTTGTTTAACTTGGGAAGTTAAAAAGTTTAAAGAGCTAGTATCGAAGTTATTATCTGTTTCTTTTCCGTGAACTTGTCTAAGTCGGAAAAAAGTTAAATAAATAAGTAAATGATTAAAAGCAAAAAGTGCTAATGAGAATTTCTGTTTTCGATAGTTTCGAAATGCCGCCAAGAGTAGTAAACCTAAGAGGACCTGGTAGACCCAGGGGACATGGTAGACGTCAAGCTCGAGTTGAAAGAAAAGAGGAACAAGAATATCATGAAACCCCTCCACCACCATCACCATCTCCACCACCACTCGGTCGTGATATTGAGGACTTATTTCTCAAATGAAACCCACCTGTGTTTAATGGAACCGATAACCCAAGCGATGCTGAGCTTTGGGTACGAACTATAGAGAAAATCTTTAAACTCCTCAGATGTACTGAATGAGCGTTTGTCGTGTGTCGCATTCCAGCTTTCCGGACCAACTGACTACTGGTGGGAAGCTAGGCAGAAGGTTATACCTGCGGAGCACCTGGCTCGTTTTACATGGGAAGAATTTAAGGAAGCATTGTACGATAAGTACGTACCTAAGACCTATAGAGCTCAGAAGGAGGCTGAGTTCTATAATTTAAAACAAGGAAAGATGACAGTAACCGAGTAGGACGCCAAGTTCTGTGAATTGTCAAGGTATGCACCTGCTCAGGTGGATACCGAAGAAAAGATAGCGAAGAAGTTCCGTGGGGGACTTAAGCATGAGTATGGAATAGCATTAGCTAATCATGGAGGACTGAGCTACACCGAGGTTTTAGGGCGAGCCCTAGAGATGGAGGCCGAAGTGCCTGATGAAAAGAAAGCAATAACACCCGCACCAGCCCCAACCCTGAACCGAGGCAATTACAACAACAATAATAATAACTACCAGGAAAAACGAAAATGGGAAGGAGGAAACAATAGTGGCTACTATCAGTACTCCAATAATCAAGAAAATCAGAGGAATGGAAACCAGCAAGGCTATCAGCAGCATAACCCGAATAACAATTATGGCAAGAAACCATGGCAAGAAAACAGTCAGTCGGGACTGTACTTACAAGGAAATAATCAAACGGGACCATGGAAAGGGAATAACCAACAAGGTCAGCCACAAGGGCAACAAAGGATCAACCCAGGAGGAAATAACCAAGGAAGAGCTACCGTTCCTGCCTGTTCCCAGTGTAATAGGGTACACTTCGGGATGTGTCAAGCAAACTCTGGAAGTTGCTTCAACTGTGGGCAGAAGGGGCACTTTAGGAGGGAATGCCTGAAACTGTTGCAAGCGGCAAGACAAAATCAGTATGGACGGCCCCAGCCTTTGAGGGCGATTCAGGCACAGCAGCAGTTTCAACAGTACGCCCAACAGCAACAGAACGCTAGGGCATTCGCGATCGAACAAGAGGCGCGCAATAAGGGCAAAGGAAAATTGGCAGGTATAGGACGAACTTCTTAATTACCTGGTCATTATTCTACCTCATACCAGAACTTTACATTCGTTATTTCTAGTGCCTGTTGACACTATAAGAGTACGACCAGAGTGCGCTAATCATAAAATAAGAATAACCACGCCTTAGGAGAAATTATCGTCACTTCCTTAGTTTTTCTCGAATATAGAATTTAACTTAGGGTCTTTTTAAGATCATAGCAAGCAATCGGAACGTAATAAAATGTTCGACATAGATAAAATCCATGGGATGGATTGATTATCTATTAACTGCTTCATTCTATATGGAGCATGCGCCGAAAGAGTTAGAAGAGCTTAATATCCAACTGCAAGAATTGTTAGACCTTGGTTTCATTAGACCGAGTGTTTCACCGTGGGGAGCACCTGTTTTTGTTCGTCAAAAAGAAGGATAGTTCCATGAGAATGTGCATAGACTATCGAGAGCTAAATAAGATCACTCTTAAGAATAAGCATCATTTGCCAAGGATAGAAGACCTTTTTGATCAGCTTAAAGGCGCAGGAGTCTTTTCGAAAATAGATTTAAGATCTGGGTATCATCAATTGAAAATCAAACCCGAGGATATACCTAAGACTGTATTCCAAACCAGATATGGTCATTACGAATTCCTAGTATGCCATTTGGTTTGACTAACGCTCCCGCAGTATTCATAGATCTCATGAATCAAAATTTTCACCTGTACTTAGACAAATTCGTCTTAGTTTTCATCGACGACATTCTCATTTACTCCAAGAATGAGAAGGAGCACGAGGAACACTTGCGAATAGTGATAGAAACGCTTAGAGCTGAGAAACTTTACGCCAAATTCAGTAAGTGCGAGTTTTGGCTGAAAGAAGTGATGTTTCTTGGACACATAGTATCAGCTGAAGGCATCAAGGTAGATCCTGCTAAGGTAGAGGCAGTGCACGATTGGAAATCGCCAACAAGTCCAAACGAAATTAGAAGTTTCTTAGGTTTAGCCGGCTATTATAGAAGATTCATCAAGGGATTTTCTACAATCGCTAGACCTATAACGCAACTATTAAGAAAGGAAAACAAGTATAAATGGACGGACGAATGCGAGAAGAGTTTTCAGACACTCAAAGAAAAGTTAACAACAACACCCGTGTTGGCTCTGCCAGAAGCGAATAAGGAATACGTGGTCTATACAGATGCTTCAAAGAATGGATTAGGGTGTGTATTGATGCAAGATGGAAAGGTGATAGCTTATGCTTCACGACAACTTCGACCTCATGAAGTTGAGTACCCAACTCACGACTTAGAACTAGCAGCCATTGTGCATGCGCTGAAAATTTGGAGACACCATCTCTATGGTGTTAAGATTGAGATTTTTACGGACCATAAAAGTTTAAAGTACTTATTCGAGCAAAAGGAATTGAACATGAGGCAAAGACGATGGCTCAAACCAGTAAAGGATTATGATTGCGGAATCAACTACCATCCAGGAAAAGCAAACGTTGCAGCCGACGCGCTGAGTCGCAAGACTCCAACCAAGTTAGGATGTCTCTTTGTTAAGGAAGAAACTCTTGTACGAGAATTTGAGAAAATGGACTTAGAAGTGCTCGATGCACCTGAAATGATAACAAACCATATAGCAGCACTCATAGCTACACCAGACTTATGAGAAAGAACCATAAGTGCACAGAGAAAGGACTAGTCGATCAAGAAGCTACGCCTAAGAATAAAAACGGATAACCTGGACGGTTATTCCGAAGCACCAGATAATACGATCATATTTGAAGAAAGACTTTGTATCCCCGACAACGATGAATGGAAAACGATATCATGAGTAAGGCTCATGATACACCATATACTGCGTACCTAGGGAATACGAAGATGTATTAAGATTTAAGAAAGAATTTCCGGTAGAACGGATTGAAACAGGATGTTGCCTCGTTTATAGAACAATGTTTGGCTTATCAACAAGTGAAAGCTTTACACCAACAACCACGAGGGATGTTGCGACCATTAAGTATTCCAACGTAGAAGTGGAAAGATATAGCCATGGATTTTGTGACGGGTTTGCCCAAAGCCTAAAAAAAAGGAAAATACTGCTATGTGGGTGGTTAGTGATAGGTTCACAAAATCAATTCACTTCCTACCAATTCCAATTACCTTTGGATCAGAAAGTTAGCTCAGTTGTATGTTCGTGAGATTGTACGTCTGCACGGAATACAAAAGTCGATGAGGTTTGATAGAAATGCCAAATATACTTCAAAGTTTTGGACTACTATGCAGAAGAACCTAAGTACCAACCTTAATTTTAGTACAGCTTTTCACCCCCTGAACGGATGGACAATCCGAGAGGACAATTCAAATACTCGTAGATATGTTGAGAACGATAGTATTGGATTGAAGTGCAAAATGGAAGAATGTTTTGCCGTTCGTCGATTTCGCTCATAATAATGCTTATCAGGCTACGATAAGTATTGTACCTTACGAGGCCTTGTATAGGAAGAAGTTTAGAGAACTGCCTTATTGTAAAAAGGTAGGTGAAAGAAAGAACCTAGGACCAGATACGGTCAGTAAAACGATAAATTCGAGTCTGAATGAAAGAAGTTTAGAGAAGACAAAAGTCTTATGTGATTTACGCCGATCAGAACTTAAATTCGAAAAGGGAGATAAAGATTTCTTAAGATTTCTCCGTTGAAGAGAATCATTAGATTCATGTCAAGTATAAGCTTAGACAAAGATTTTTATGATTTCTAAATATCTTTCAAAAGATAGTTTTAATGCGTATAGATTGGCCGTGTCGCCAAGTCTATGGGATGTTTATTATATTTGCGTGTCTCGTTTGAGAAAGTACGTATTCGTTTTTTTTTTAAACGCGTGATACACCAGCAAGACGTTGTTCTTGATTATGATTAAGTTATGAAGAAAGACCCCAATCGATCTTGGATCGAAAGGTGTGAGAGTTAAGAGGCAAGTCAGTGCAGTTAGTAAAAGTGTTATAGAATCACAACGGGCAAGAAGAAACCACGTGAGAACTCGAAGAAAAGATGGGGAAGAAGTACCCCGAACAGTTTGAAAAAGATATGCAAATTTCGGGACGAAATTTTTTGTTAGAGGGGTAGGATGTAATACCCCGGATATTTCTTCCGTCGTCAAAATAAAAATTTAATTAATAATTAAGGCTTTGCACGCCTAAGTTAAGGATTTTCGATTCTAAGACTAACGGTGAAATCTGTTTCTGAAAATAAATTCCAGAAGTCGGTTGAACGACTACTGTATTAGGGTTTTCACGTCCGATAAAATTTTCGTCCGAAAACTCAGATCGAAAAACCGTCATGCTTTACATTCACTTTTTCTTCGATACGAGTTCACCGGAGAAAGTCAATTTTTATTATTTTTCGGGCGAATTTTGGACTGTCTTATCCCGACTTTTCATCGGATTTCGGAAATCGAAATATGCTTTCCGAGTATGTGATTTATTTCTAATCTAACGGTCGAATTAGATTTCGTCGAAAACATAACCGTCTAGGGTTTTAATTTCTCGATTTTTTATAACGTCGTATTAGACCCGTAAAACGAGATATTTTTGCCTAAAAATCTAAAACAAACCGCCACCTACACATAGTGACTCATCTTCTATTATGTTCTTCACCTTTACACCTTGCTAACACTTAGTCATCACCTTCTCTCTCCCTCCCTCCATTACCGCCCTCCCTCTCTCCTTTCTCTCTCTCAATCCTCCATTGAAGTGTTCTTCAAGCTTTCAAAAGCTCCACAAGATACTCGTCTACTGATCAATCTTAGTTCCGATTCCATAATCGACAAGGTAAGAACTTCCTCTACCTATTGAACCGAACAAAACATCCTTCCCTCAAACTTTTTTTTTTCGAAAATATTGGAGATGGAATAAGATGATGAATCTATGTTTAATATATGTTATAGTATGCTTAGGAATGGTTTTATGCATTGAAACCATGAAGAAATCATCCCCCCTTAATTAATGATGAATACTATAGAAGAATTAGGGGTTTGATGTTGGTTCGATTTTTTAGATGATTGATTAGTGGATTAGTGTTCTATATGATGACAGATTGATGCATGAATTATTTTAGAATTTTCTAAAAATAAAAATAAAAGTGTAAGAGAGAAAGAAGTGATAATTTGATGTAGTATATGTAATGCCCCGGAAATTCCTTACGATCTCAAAAATTTAAAGTTAATTAATTAAATGGCTTTGCACGCCTAAGTTTACGATTTTTAAATTCTAAGACTAACGATCGATTCCGTCTCTAAAAATAAATTACGGAAGTCAGCTTGACGACTACCGTATTTAGGGTTAGCGCGTACGAAAAAAATTTTAGTTCGTGAACTCAGAACGGAAAACCGTCTGATTTTTACATTCACGAAATCGCGATACGAACTCGCCCGAGAAAGTTCATTTTTATGATTTTCCGGACGAAACTCGGACTGTGTCGTCCCGAGTTTTTGTTGGAATTAATTTTCTAAATTTTATTTTCCAATTAAGTTTTATACGTTAGAATTTTTGGACGAATCGAATCGTGACGATTTTGCGTCGAGCTACGTTATTCGTCATCCGATTTTTGTAACGTCGTATCGCGTCGGAAAAGCGCGTATTTTTCCTCCCTTCCCTCTCATAACCGATTTTTCTCTCCCATTTTTAGCATTATATCTTATTTCTTCCATGTAGTATTATTTTATATACCTACTACTATTCAAACACTATTCACTATTCCCTTTAACCTAAATATATATAGCTATGTTGCATCAAACAAAATCATATCTCCTCCCTCATCAAAAAAATCGGCAGCCCTTCTCTCTCCCTCTCTCCCATCTTCATCTTCCACCATTGTTGCATCTCCAAGCTTTTGAAGAAGGAAATCACACAAGCCCTCTTTCATCCATCAAAAACTTATTATTTCCTTTAGTAAAAATCAAGGTATTCACCTCTTCTATGTTTCTATCCATCCAACATCCTCTTCTCTTTATTTTCTTTTTGATCAAAAATTTAGGGGTGAAGAACTAGATGTTTTGATCTTTGATTAGTTTAATTAGTTGTGTTTGGATGTGATTTCTAGGGTTAAAATTGAAGAAAAATCAAAAGCCCTAACTCTATGTAGAAATCGAAATTTAGGGCATTTGTGTAGGTTGATGGAATTCTTCAATTGAGGTTAAATTCATGCTTAGGAAGTGTTTAATTAGTGATTAGAACCAAGAGAAATCGAAAGCCCTTTGTTTGTTTGAAATTGATTTAGGGTTTAGGGTTTGAAATTGGGGATTTTGCATGTTGATGTATAATTGGACTTGAATTGATTAATTGATGTTCTAATAGTATGATTAAGAGTTAAATGGTGTTAATTGATGAAGAAAAACACCCTCTTAACCTATGTATAAAAACCGAAAATGAGTAGGAAATTAGGGGTTCTCATGTGTTTGATTTAGATGATGTTTGGTTGATGAAATAATGTTGTAAATGGTATTAATTGATGATAGGAATTTATTTGAGAATTTTCTAAAATTATTTGGTGGGATGTAAGAGACGAAGAACTCGTCGTAAGTTGAAATATAGTGTTGATGTGAAGTGATTATATGCATGAAAGTGATTCTAGTTAGATGTTGTTTAATGACGTAAAATTTGAACGAAATCCGACAACTTTGAAAATTGTGTAAGAGACAAACCACTAGTCGTAACTAATAACCGAGAAGTCGAATGGAAATTCTAACTTGATAATATCATTTATGATGGACTTGGGAATAATTTTGTAGTTGATGTCATGAGCTTTCGAGTTAATATAATATGAGATATAGTGATAGTCGAGAACTAGAACGGGAAATTGATAACTTGTTGGTATAGTACATGTTAGTTGAAAGCCGACGTTTAGAACGTTGTGCTATTGGACGAGTTTTGAGAAGGAGTTCATCATGTACGGGAGTACGTGTTGACTGCCTTGAGGGTCAAGTTTCATAAGAAATCGAATACAAGAACTTAGAACGAACCTAAGACGTTACACGTCGTTTCTATTGAGCATCTAGGGTTATCGAGGCAGTTTTGCGACCCTCGCCGGAAACTGTAATAACTTTTAGCTCGTTTATCGGATTTGCGATCCGTAAATTGGAACGTAAACTAGACATTCCAAGCTTTCCAATGGTACAGGGCTCATCCCCTGTTTCCAGATCCCCTGTTCTGGGCAGTCTCCAGAGTTTCTGTATTGCGCAGTGAAATTTCAGTTTTCTTTCTTCTAAGTTGTTTCGTTCGCAACTTAGTTTTCTTTCGATCGTTTAAGCCGTAATAACTAACGACTATCTTCCTACTGACCCTAGAGTCAAGAAAGGAGCCTTGAGTGCTAAATGAGACGAGACCTCATCTCTTATCCGTTCAAGTAAAGAAGTTTAGTTAAGCGAGAAATTGTCTAAGTCGTAATGAACTAAAACTTATTTTCCTAAGTTGATTCTTTCCAAATTAGTTCCTTTTGATCTTTTAAGTCGTATTAAGCTATCAATTACCCTCTCTACTGACCTAAGAGTCGAGTATGAGACCTTTCGAGTTCTAAACGGGATTTGTACTAGTCTCGTTTCCGTTTAAGTAAAATGAATCTAGTAAGCGTGCAAAATACCTAAAGAATGAAACGACTAAAACCTTTTTCAATTTTCTTTGATCGATTATATTTTACGACCCAAGTTTAAGTATTATTATTTTACGATGAAGGAGGAAGCCAGCAGTAAAGAAAGGACGGAATATCCGAAGATCGGAGGCTAGTGCTTTTAGTTCTGTATTACGAGGTGGGCTTTTATATATAAAACTAAAACGAGCAATGCTCGGAAAATCTTTCTTTATCGCTTTGATATCTGTGTTTTCAAAGTGATATTATGGCATGAACTGTTTTACGTTTTATGTGAGTTCTCTTGTACCTATCTGAGTTAACATTCATGTTTTCCAGATTTAGAGTTAATCTAACTAGGTTAACTAACGATCAGCTCTGAGTTAGCTGCTAAGTGCTTTCCAGAGTTAGTGCACTTTGTAACCTGTGGTGTATGTGATATCCTGTTGAGGGGTACCAGCCACGGTGAATGAGTTTGGGTCAAGATTGAACGTAACATACTAGAAAAATGCTTGCAAGCTAATTTGAGAAAAGAGTTAGAAAATGTTTAGTAGACACGGGTTCCTTTCAATAAAACCCCCGATGTGCTACAAATTATGAAATGCCATATTATCTATACTTATGATTATGATTTCGGCATCGTGCCCACTAAGTACTCTTGTACTTAGCCCTGCATTGTTTTCTAAATGTGCAGGTTGAAGCGACGTGAGCGGCAACGGTTGAAGTTGAGTTGAAAGGATAGGATGCTTTAGTTAGGACTCTTCCGCTGCCAAACTCTAAGTCTTTTGAGAACTTGTCTATTGAACAAAACTCTGTAGTTTAAGTCTGTAAACTGGAACTTAGTTCTTCCATGTACTTTTGTCGAGTAATCACTCGTGATTAACTCTTTCTTTATTTATATTCGAGTCTTGTTCATTGAGTATTTGATGCCCTTTTGTATGCTTAGTCGGTTAGCCCCCTTCTTCCCCGCTTCTTAAATCCAACCCCAGTCGCACCCCGACTTCTGCCGTCCCTCGGGATTTGCGACCTTTCACGGAATTTGTCATAACTTTTAGCTCGCTTAACGAAATCGAGATCCGTAAATTGGAGAGTAAACTAGACATCCGTGGTTTTCTTTTGATACAGAGAAAATCTCCTGTTTCTCAGGAACCTGTTCTGCATGAACTCCAGAACCTCTGCTTTGTGCAGAAACTTATGTAAACCTAATTTCTTAAGTTGAATCCGTTTCAACTTCGTTCCTTGTGAACTTTTAAGTTGTTATGAGTTATCGACTCCCATTTATCTACTGACCTAAGTGTCGAGTAAAGGAACCAAGTTAGTTTCTAAACGAGAATTGTTCGAGTCTCGTTTCTTTGATAATCAAAAGGACGTAGTTAAGTGTAAAGGCTTAAAAATCATAAAACGAATTCGATTTCCTTTTTCCTTTATTGTCTCGACCGCTTATTAAAGTATTATTATTTACGTTCAAAAGAGGAAGTCGAGTTTAGAAGACAGGACGGAAGACCAGAGACAGAAGCTCGTATTATAGTTCTGTAATCATCTAAGGTGGGCTTTTCTATATACGAAATAAAATGAGCAATGCTCGAAAATCTTTATTTACAGCTTTGATAATTGTGTTTTCAAAGTGATAATCGGAGCATGAAATATTTGTTTTGTGTGAGTTCTCTTGTACCCTTCTGAGTTAGCCGACTGCTATCCAGAATTATTAGTTAGCCAACCTGCTAACTAAAACGATCGGACTTTGAGTTAGCCGACTGCTATCCAAAGTTAGTGTACACAGTAGCCGTTGTGTGTGGAACCCTATTGAGGGGTAGCCAGCCACGGTGATAATTATTGGGCAAGATTGAAAGTAACATCTGAGAAAAATGCTTGCGCAAGCTATATTGTGAAAAGTAAAAGAAAATGTTTAATAGGCACGAGCATTTGATGAAAAACCCCAATGCGCTATTTATAAGATGCCTGATTAATCTATACTTATGATATGTTTTCGGCAATGTGCCCACTAAGTATGTTTATATTTAGCTCTGCATATGTTTTATAAATGTGCAGGTTGAGCGACGAGAGCGGTAGAGGTTGAGTAAAGAGTCATAGTTAGGAAGAAGAACTTGTATCAAGTTTTACGCTTTCCGCTGCCGATCTTTTTGAGTTAATGTATCTATCTTTTGGGTCTAAGCCCCGTACAATGAACTTAGTTTCTTTTTGAACAACTTGTCGAGCGACCCTTCAAGGTCGACTCTCTTTCTTTCAATAAAATCTGTTCATAGATATCAGTTGTCATTTAATCTTTGTCTGTTTATTTATTTATCCCCCTTCTTCCCTGCTTCTTTAATCCAACCCCTAGTCGCACCCCGGCTTTGCCGTCCCTCGGGATATGGGGCTGTGACATGATGATAAGAATTAAAGAAAAGAAATAAAGAAATTAATTGTTATAACTTTCTTAAGAAAAACCAAAAATTTAGTAAGGATGAAGATATGGTGTTCTTGAAGAAAGTATGATGTTCTTGATGAAGTTCTTGATATTCTTCATGATATTCTTGAGGAATAAGATGATAATTTGATGATATGTGGATAGATGATGCATGATTTGATGGAATAGAAAGTATTAAAATAAAAAGAAATAGAAAAATGAAATTTTAATGAATTTTAGGAATTTTCATTAATTTATTTCTAAATTAAAAGTGATGATCAAGTTTCATAGTTCTTGATGATTCATATTAGATTTGATGAAAGTGATGAATCGATGATGAAGATGAAGTTAAATCAATTGAGGTTTCTTCTCGAAATTTTTGAATTCGAGTTAAAACGAAGAATTTGTCGAGAATCGAAGTCGTTAATGGAAAAAATCGAGTTTAAATAATAAGAAATGAGAAATAATGTAAAGAAATTAAAATGAGAAAAATAATCGAGTTAATTAAAAATAATTAGACGTCATTAGAATCTTTTTATTGAGTTAATAAGTTTCCAAGCAACGACACATTTTATGAGAAAAAGACGAAAACTTTATTTGGTAAAATTAATATTGGATTTTAATTTCCTATTAAATGATGAGAGTTATAAATTATTAAAAAAGAAATAAAATTAATTTCTTAAAAGTTTAATAATTTATATTTTCTAGAAATCGAGCAAAGTCGAGTAAGTATAATTGAATAACCGAGTCTTGAATGATTAACCGAGTTTATAATTATGATTAAATAATTAATTTAATCTTCTAGAATCTTCTAGAATATAGTATTATTATATTTGGAAAATTTTTCTTTTTCCAAATAATTATTGAAGTCGATTGTTTACGTGTTTGTGAATGTTCGATTCTTGATCTGAAAGTTTGTTTGTGAATGATTTGAGAAGTTAGAACTCGAGAATTAATTTCATAATTATCTGAGTTTGTTTAACTTGAGAAATCGAGAAAAACGAGACGTGTGATGTGAATAGTAACTTTCTGTCTTATTTGAAATATTTTATTAATAAAATATTAATAAAATATTTAGATATATATATTTTTTTAAAAGTCAAGTACTTGAGTTCAGAGTCTGTTGGTTTAGTACTTGAATAGAATCAAGAAGCAGAGAAGAATCGAGTTAGATAAGTCGAGATAAGTTGAGAAACCCGAGTCATTTAGAAGTCCTTTAGCCGAGTGTTAGAATTCGTTTATCGTTTTTGAGAAATAGAACTCGTCCTTACAAGACTGTTAACCTTGAAAGAACGAGTGAAGTTCGATAGTAAGAAGCGAGACGAACCGAGGTGGGCTTTCTGAACCAAAACTCGACAATGAATGCGCAATTTATTTTTAAATGTGCGCTTTTATTTAAAGTTAATTGACTTGCCTGTGCTTTTACGTTTTGGTATGTAATCCTCTACGTGTACAGTTATTACAAGTCCTGTGGACGCACGGGATAAAAGGTCCTGTGGACGCACGGGATAAAGGTTCTGTAAGATATGGGACAATGCATGCATTAGTTTAGATGTCCGTGAGCCTTGTTACAGTCTAGCCGGTCATAAAGTAACTGTGAACCTTGCTTCGGTTGGGCTGGTTATGTAAAGACTGTGACCTTTGCTTTGATTGGGCCGGTCACGGTGTTCGAGGAGGAGGCCTACTTCTCGACACCACAAGAATATGAGATGTTTAGAAGGATTCGTACCCGAGGAAATGGCTAGCCGAGGTCAGGAAAACAAACGAAAAATATTTTAAGCTGACACAAGTTGAAAATTCTTTTAAACAATTATACCTAACGTTTGTGGTGCAGCTCAGGAGGCGAGTTCAATTATATAGCTCTATCGAGCGAGTTTTCAAAATATTTTGGCATGTGTTCACTGAGTACGAAGTACTCACGCCCTGCATGTTATTTCTAAAACGTGCAGGTTAGATTGGATGAGGAAGGATGCGGTGTGCTTGGAGTGACTCGTTGCGATCCACCTTCTAATTAAATGTTTACGTTTGAGGTTATGTGTCTTCACACATATAACCTTGGAATTCTGAGTCGATGATTATAGTCCGCTGCAACTCATCATTTTAAAATAACTTAGCCTTGCATGCTCGGTCCCTAAAAAATGAAAGAGCCCGTGAGCTCAAGTAATTTCTTAAATCCTTTCCGAATTCCACCTAAAACTCGCTGGAATCATCTAACGTTTCATCGTATTCCTTTCACCACCACTTGATGATTAAAAGTTAAAATTTGGCCCACTTACTTTATGAATGCAACATTTATTGATAACCAAACCTAATCCTTTGAATGGTTCGATTCCAAAATCTTGACAAAAGTCCATTTCTTGAGAAATCATTAATTGATATTCTACATTATTTGTGAGCATGTTTGGTTATTGATGTTAATCCTCAATTGTCGAGCATGTATCTTTGAGGAAAAGTTCGTTGTTCCACCTCACTGCCCCTTGTATTCTAGTCGTTTCAATACCCTAGGAGTCGGGTTGTGATAGAGGTCAAGCAAATTTTGGAAAAGATCGTCAATGGAAGTCGTAAAGATTGGGCGAACTTGCTCGACGATGCGCTTTGGGCATATAGGACGGCGTACAAAACCCCTCTAGGTATGTCTCCCTATCAATTGGTTTTTGGTAAATCTTGTCACTTACCCGTTGAGTTTGCACACAAGGCGTTTTGGGTTGTGAGGAAGTTGAATTTTGATTTTCAATCGGCGGGGAAGGCAAGAATATTGCAACTTAATGAGTTGGATGAGTTTCGAGAGGAGGTGTATGAGAATTCGAGCCTGTACAAGGAGAGGACTAAGAGGTTTCATGACAAGATGATTCAAAAGAGAGAGTTTAAAGTGGGGGATTTGGTCTTGTTGTTTAACTCTCGTCTTCGACTTTTTCCCGAAAAATTGAAGTCTACGTGGTCGGGTCCATTTCACATCCATAAGGTTCCTACAAGTGGTGTCGTTGAGTTGATAAACACGGATGGTTCGTTATTTGTGGTGAATGGGCAAAGGATTAAAACATATCATCATTCTGAGCCACCCAAGGATGTACATACCGTTCTTTTGGAGATGCCATGGGTCACTTCGTCGAGCTAACGACAATAAACTAAACGCTAGTTGGGAGGCAACCGAACAAGGTTAGTTTTAATTTTTGTTTTTGTCGTTTTAGTTGTCTTATTTTTCATCTTTTTGTTTTTATTCTTGTAGTTTTCTAATTTTACTATTTCATTTTTTATTTTCTAACATTGGTTTGTTAAGTCTTGTAATAAAAAAATAAACAGAAAAAATAAAATAAAATTGGTGGGTCATGTCTAGTTGAGTGCTCTTTTCATTTTCTTGCGAGTTTTTATATTTAAGGTTTTATATATGTAAAAAAAAAAGAAGCAGAAGTCAGTTTACGATGAAAATTAAGAAATAAAGGTGTCCAGATTGATGCTCTCTTTGGTGCTAGCTTTCACATGTTGGCATCAGATTTCGGGATTTTTTCACTTCGGCGCATTTGCAGGTGTGCTTCCTGGTGCTGCAGCGCCACAATTTCATCTCTAGCCTCGCTAATTGCCGAAAAGTTTAATTTGGGTGCCATCTTTGGTGCTCTCTTCTCTACTGCAGCGCCACTTCGCAGCCTAGCCCGACCTATTCTTTATTTTTTCAGCCGCCAGGTAAGTAGCTCTTTTTCTCTCTTATTTTCGAAATTTCACTTCTGTTCACACACCACTTATAATTTTCTATCTTCTTCTGCTATTTTCTATCGCTCTGTCTCCAAGAATCAAGTTGTAGGTATATTGGTGTTGCTTCTACGATGCCTCCACGGAAAGCCAAGGCTACAAGCTCGAGAGCAACTCGGTCTCGACGCACCCGCGAGCCCGCTTGTGAGCCTACACCTCCCTCATCTCCTCCTTCACCACCTCCTCCGTTGTCACTGAATACGTATGATCCAACTTTATATGAAATTGACTTACTTACTCCTGCTTCTAAAGAGTGATGGGATCACTTATGTCGGCTGCCGTTGCTAAATATCCTTGTGATGTGGCGATGAGTGCTTTGGGCATAGATCGGGATGTGTGGCATTTGTTTGAGGGTATTGGTTGGGATACTATGATGAGAAGTCAATGGAATACCTATCGGCCCCTTACTTTGGAACTTTTTAGTACTTTGGTGATGTACAAAGAAGATGGTGTTCCTGCCCGAATCATTTTTTAGCTTGGTAATGTTTCACGTGAGCTCACCACTACCACTCTTCATGAAATTTTGGGATGTCCTCGAAGTGGTTCTTTCAAGTCTGCTTATTTTATACCATCCTCTATTTGGCTTAACATGGTTTTGCCGACTTTGGAAAAGTATAAGTTCTTTTCTAGTGGAGATTCTAAGGCTTTTGCTATCCGCAATCTAGTGTTTCGTTATATTCAATGTGTCCTTGATTCGAATTTTCTAGCACGGAAGAATGGTTGTAATGTTCGGGAGGATGAATTGTTTGCTATTGATTGCCTACTATCCAAGAACTCCATGAATGTTGGTGCATATCTTTTTGATCAATTTCGCAGTCAAGCTACTCTTCATCGAGGCACGATCTGTATTGGTGGATTTGTGATGCCTATTGCCTTTCATTTGGTATTAATCTGGATACAGCTGTGCCCGTGTCCGGTGGAAAGCTTGTTGACATGGATCTTGTCCGTATTCATAAGATGATTAAAGGTGGTCGCCGTCTACTATGGAAAATGAAGAAGAAGGATCTCATTCCTTTGCCTCGTCTAGACCTTACCACCGTGTCCGATATTGATGATACCACAAATTGGAGAATGGACACTCAAGCTCATTTGGCACTTATCGCTCTAGATCCTAATGTTAGTGATAACGAGGCTGATGGCAAAGCTCATGCAACCGATGAGGAGACCATGATTTATGCTGTTCGAGATGAGTTGCGAACTCATATTGATGCTCGATTTGATAGCTTTGCTCTTGAGGTGCGGGGATGGTTTGATGCTTTGGAACAAGTATTGAGGTCATCTCTTGCTCAAAGGCCTACAACACCATCACCACCTCGACCTTGATATCTTGGTGAGTTCGAGACAATCAAGCACTCTTTCTTTCTTTCAAACTTCTTTTTCCATTTTGTCAAATAAGTTTGGGGGGTGGGAAGAAGTGTCGTCTGATTGTCTCCATTTACTGCTTTTATTTTATTTTATTTTTATTAGAATTTTTCTTTTACTTTAGGATTTGTTTTTAAAATGCATGTGTTTGGTGATTATGATTGACGAGGCTTATGATGAAATTTTTACTTGATCTTTGTTGAAAAATTTGCATGAGGGCATTGTGTGATTTGTGAAGCATGCTTTGATAAATTTTGATGTCTAGCCTCTAAGAACTTGAACCATTTTGAGCCTTTTGTGAGGATTTGAGCCATAGACTATTGTAGTCGTAATTTTTTTTTTTGTGACTATTCAAGCATGTATGTATATCTCTAGAACTTGCATTGGTATCTCTTTCAAGGTTGCGTCGTGTGCTAAAAATTAGGAGATGATTTAAAGTTATTTTTGTTAGCCACTTTGCCCAAATAATTGTCCAAAATTCATATATTCTCCTAGTTAACTCTTTTGAGCCTTTATCCATTTTCTTTGAACCGATGATGAAAGGGTAGAACTTTTGAGAATTTATTATGGGGAGAAGTTGGTTTGAAAAGTATACCAAGTATTGATTTTTTGTTGTTAGTGCCCATATAAGCTCATAAAACAAATTTAAAGAAAAAGAAAAAGAACAAAAATGAGAGTGAAAAAACATAAATAAGGAAAAAAGGAGTTGGTAACATAAATAGAGCATAAATGGGTAGTTCTTTGAGAAAATTGGGGTGTGAGTAGCTTGGTTTGACAATAAAAAAAATTTGGAATAATTTTGTTCTTATCGTGCAGTTGAAAGTGTTGGAGATTCTTAGTTGAAAAGTCACTTATCCTAAAATTTTCTACCTTACCAAAGAGCCTACGTTACAACTAAATAAAAGTAATTTTTGATCCTTATTTAAGGCACACATTTAGCAATGGAGAGATGAGATGATTTGCAAGCTTATGGTGGATTGCATGCATTGTTTTGAATTGAGTGCAATATTTCCTATATTATACACTTGAGAGTTGAGAGAACACTTGATATATTCATGTCGTAAGGGTTTATTGTTTTAGGAGGCTTGATGTTGAAGTTTGTTGAAGTTGTGTTGATTTTTGAATATGATGCTTTCATATGTTCTTTAATTTGAAAATTCTGAAGACAAGAATCGTCATCTGTAATGCCCCGATCTTCTGAGTCTTAATCAATCAGCCTAAATATGATTAAATATGCCTAAGTGTTTACTAAATGTGTTCATATGTGATTATGTGCGAAATTATGTGATAAAATTTTTGAGAAATAATTTTTTATGTAAAATTACCAAAATGCTCTTGAAGGGCAAAAACGTAATTTTCTCATTTCGGTGAGTTAAAATGAAAATGTGATGAGTTATATGAGCATGAGAAGGTGAAGTTAAGTATGTGTGCGAATTTTGGAAAATTCTTAGAAAGTTAATTTTATTATGAATAGTAACTGCCGACGAGAACTCACTATTCATCGACTATTTTCGAATTTCGTCGAATTAGTGTCTCTTGAGTCTACATTTTATTTTAAGACCATTGGTGCATGTTTGAGAATTTTTCGAGTTCATTTAAGTCGAGTTTGAATTTTATTTCTTTGAAGAACGAATATGAATAGTAACTTTTTACGTTTTCTTCGTTATTTAGAATTTTGATCCGAAAATTGGGTATTTCGAATTTATGAATTATTTCATGAGAAATGAGGTGAATTAGAGTGAAATCGGATGTCGAGAAAGTGTTGTGGTGAGTTTTAAGCCGTTTGAGAGTTAATTGATTAAAGAGGGATATTTTGCACCGGAATTTTTTTCTTTCGGCGATTTTTATCGCACAATTTTTCACCATGTGCAGCTCATTCCCTCTTTAAATCTTCCCCCACTCTCACCTATCTCTCACTCTCCCTCACTCTCTCAATCTCTCGTGATCTCTCTCTCACTCTACGCCCTCTCTCTCTTTCTCTCCCATCTCTTTCTCTCTCACATAACCCACACAAACACACACAAAAACCAGCCATGGATGGGCAGCCCTTGAAGCTGGTTTGGAGCTTCAAATTGCATGGAAATTGAGCCAAAATCACTAATCTCTTGGATTCAAGTAAGGATTCATGATCCTTTCATCTTAGTGATCATTTTAAGCTAAGAAATTTCTTCCTTTTTCTCACTTCATGTTCGATCAAAAGGGATGTTGGAGGAGGAATTTTGATCATTTTATTTTTTAGTATGATTCCTTATTCTTGTGAGTTTCCATGCATGAAATTAAGAGAGAAAAACTTTGATCATTTTATTTTCTTCATAACCAAAATTTTAAATAAGTATGGGGGGTTTTCACACCTTGATTTTGATCATGAATTTTCTTGAGGATTTGAGTCTTATAAATTAATATAAGCATGTGTGTATGATCAATTGGAGAAAATGAACTCATATGCACGAAAATCATGAAATTTTCGATGGAACCATGAAGTAGATTTAGGAGTTTTCATGCTATATTCTTGATGGTTAAATTGATGAAGTATGTGATGAATTTGAGTAGTTTGAAGTATGATTGAATGATCAATTTTAGAATAGAAATTCTTATGCACTTTATGATGAAGATTTCGAAGGAATTAAGAGTATAAATATGAATTTTTGAGTTCTTGAGATGCTATCGAGTGATTGATGATGTTCTTGATGAATTTGAGTGATTTGATTCTTGATGAAATGAATAATTGAAGAGTATGAGTTTATTCCCCCTAACTTCCAAAAAATTTCGAAGTATATATATATATATATAAGAAATTGTGATTTTGATGATTTTGAGTATTAGATGTTAGATTGATTGATGATTAATGAAATTGAGTATATATTGAACAAGTAAATAAGAAGAATTGAAGAAATAAATTTTATAGCTCTAAAAGCCCTATAAGTCGAAGAAAATAAGAATTTGGAAGTATAAATTTTGAGTTCTTGAGTTCAAGTTGATGATTCGATGAAAGAATATTGAAATTGGATTATTTGAAGTATTATGGAATGTCGAATAGTTGAATTTGGATTCCTACGTAAAAAAAATCCAAAAATTTCGAAGGAAATGAGCTTATAATTTGGGATTTTTGATGTCTAAGCACGTATGATGAAATTGATGATGAATTTAATCAATTAGAATTATTCTAAGTATGATAGAACTAGAAAATGATGAAAAAGATCAAGTATGAAGATTTTAAGTTCGTGCAGAAAATTAAAGAGAAAAATCTGGAAAATTTTGATGATATATGATGTAAACAATGATTTCAAGATGAAATTGAGATGAAACAAGTATAATAGCCTTTTGAATTTTTGAATTCGGAGACCGTATGAAGAAGTTATGACAAAACAAAGATTTTGTGCACTTAAATCGATTTTCTAAAATTAAAAATAAAGTTCAGTGAAAATTGAGCTTAGAAAATTAAATCGAGCTTATGAGAACTTGAATCGAGTAAATACGAAAACTTATGCATGAAATGGAGTAAAAGTCGAAGATTAAGAGAAATTGAATTTAGGGGTTTTCGACTTATAAGTCGAAAGTTAAAATTTAATATGTAATTATTCAAATAGATTTATTTTAGGCTAATTATGAAAGTTTGAGAATTTTTGGAGCATATGCACATTTTTCAAGGAAACAGTGTCTTACTTTTTTCCGAGACTTTTTGCGTGAGGTCTCGGATTTCAAATCCGATTCCATATTTGAATTCCTTAAATTGTCATAAGAGAAATGAAACTGTTTTCATTCAAAACCGATAACTTTTATTTTTAAGTTGAAAAATCGAGCAGTATCGAGTCAACATGAGACAGTATTTTGAGTCTTGAATGAGTTTCTGAGTATAAAATTGAGCATGTATGAATATATGTGAATTTCTAGAATATTTTAAGAAAGTTTGGAAAATTTTTCATTTTCCGACTATTTATTGAAGTCGATCGTTTACCTATTTGTGAATTCTTGATTTGTGATGTGATGACTTGAATGTGAATGAATTGTGTTTAAAGTGATCAAGATTTAATCTCGTAATTTTCTGAAGTCATTGGATGTGTGAAATCGAGAAATTCCGAGTTTATGGAATGAATAGTGATTTCTCGATTTTGATTATTTGAATAAGTCTCAAATTGTTTTATGGACCAAGTTTGTTGAGTATGAATGTTCGAGTCTAAGGAAAGTCTGTTGGTATAGTAGTACTAGAGTAGAGTTAAGAATCGAGAAGTTTGATTACTCGAGTCGAAAAAAGTTAGAAAAACTCGAGTCAAGTAGAAATCCGAGTAATCGAGTACTTTAGATTCTGTTTTCAATCGAGAAATAGAACTCGCCCTTATAAGAATGTTTTCCTTGAAGGAACGAGTGAAGTTCGATAGTAAGAAACGAGTGGAGTCCAGAAGTAAGGAGCGAGATGGAATGAGGTATTCCGAGCAAAATCACTGGATGACAAGTGGGCTTTCTAGCCAAAATAAATCCATGAATGTGATTACTATTATCATATTATGTGAGTTTTAAATCAATTGACTTGCCAATTTTTGAGCTTTGATGTATGTTATTGTTCAACCTAAATTAATCTAAGTCGCACGCAATTAAACGTGGTTGTTATAGATTAGATAAATTATCCCGAATATCGTCTCACAAGAAAGGCTTAACAGGGTGATTGTTGTATTACGAAAAGAAAAGAAAATAAAAAGAAAGCAATAAAGATTGATTGGTTTGGGGTTTTTCTAATCTAAGAAATTAAAAGAACAAATTAATCTAGGCAAGAATATAAAACCCTAAGTCTAAGAACACAAATAAATTCGTAAACATAATTGAGAGACAAATATATAAATTAAACATATATTAACCTAAGCGTAAATAGAAATCTAATCTATGAAAGCAATAAGAACAAAATTCAAAATCAAACATGAACTCAAGAATTAATCGCCCAAAGAAATTGGAATAACAGGAATAAATTAATGCAGGAACTTAACTTAAATTGGAAGAAAACTGAAATTGAATAATCCGCGGTGGAGCTGTCACCAATCCGTACACGAATTGAAAGCAAATAATCTACCCTAGTGTTTTGATGAACATCCGAACTGGAAACAAAAAAGAAAAATATAAAAGTCTGTGCGAAAAGAAAAAAACGAAAGTTTGCGAAGAAAAACTGGAGAAAAGAAAAAAACGTAAACAAGGAAATAATTCACTTTGCTATTTATAAGGAAAATATAGCCGCCTCAAAGTGAACGATCGCCCAACATGGACGATCGTCCATCACCACGAAGTCACGCCTATATGAACGAGCGTCGAATATGGGCGAGCGCTGGAGGCCACTCTCTGAAACTCTTCTCGACCAAGTGGACGATCGTTAAGGCTGAACGATCGCTGGGGTGTCCTCTCTGAAACTCTTCTCGACCAAGCGGACGATCGTTGGGCTGAACGATCGCTGGGGTGTCCTCTCTGAAAGCTCACTCGCCAACTTGTAGATCTATTGGACGAGCACCGACCTTGGACGATCGTCCAAGGTAATTCTCTAACACTTCACGTCGCCTGCTGGACGGTCGTCGAGATGTGAACGATCGCCCAACATGCCTTCTATTCAACGATCGTCGAAAATCAGTCCAGTGTTGAACGATCGTTGAACATGCAACTTCTCAGCCATTACTCTCGTGATCCAACACCTAAAACAAAAATCCTGTACTTTCCCAACAAAAACTCGACCCAAAGCATTAGAGCATTCCG
The DNA here is from genome assembly GCA_029490685.1 of Schizonepeta tenuifolia. NCBI lineage: Eukaryota > Viridiplantae > Streptophyta > Magnoliopsida > Lamiales > Lamiaceae > Schizonepeta > Schizonepeta tenuifolia. The sequence goes on along the minus strand of CM055958.1, from coordinate 45,416,446 downwards.
AATATAAAAACAAAATAAAACACAACGGCAATCGAACAAAATGCACTAAAAAGCCCCAACTAAAAACAACCAAAAACAGGTTAAACAACCCCTCCACACACAAAACCTTGCTTGTCCTCAAGCAAATCTTATTAAAAATTAAAACGAAGAATGTGAAACTTGAACTAAATAACGCATATATCAATAAACTCTCAATCACAAGGCAATTTATCACTCACCAATCGAAAACAGTAATCGCAAAACCAATGAGTGGCCCTCCACACAAGACCTCAATCCACCCAACATCCAAGCACAAGATCACAGAAAGGAAACAATGACATCAAAGAGTATCCCAACTCAAACCACTTATTAAACTATACTAACAAAAATGCAAAATCCGGGCAATCTTCACTAGGTGAAATCACGGAAAATCCGGCCTCCTAGTGTGGTTTTCCATACCCATTCCCCACCTTTAAGAACGAATTCAAGGCAATGAGAAAGAGGGGTAGAGCCCTTCACAACACAACAAACTTAAACAAACGAAATAAACAAACATCAAGTCAAATTGGGTTATATGGCCATACTTCATGAGGTGTAGACATTTAGAGGTCATCTAAAGTATCCTCATGTGATTTCCCATGCTCATGGTTCCCAGAAGAGTAGAGACCTCCCAAAGTGACTCAACTTATTAAACAAGATCTTTTTGATCCCTTTATGACTCTTTTTTTTTTCATTTTTTTTCTTTCGATTTTTTTTTATTTCTTTTTTCTTGTTCTTTTTTTTTTAAACGAGTTTAAATTGGGATACAATTCTAAAACACCATCTCCAAACCTTTCACCCATACTCAAGAGTTAAGTATCAATAATTCAAGTGTGAATCACCCCACAAATGACATGCAACAACCGCACCAATCGATTCATAATAGAACCACCTTGATCAATAAAATCTATCAAGACATGAGTCATAAACTTCAACCCCAACTTCAACGTCTTAATTCCAAATAAGAAAAACCCGAGGACTCACAATATCATAATATCAACACACACACCCCCCCACGAAAAAAACATGACAATGTCCCCATTGTCAACCAAAACGCAATAGAATAAAGAAGGGAGTATCACAAGACAACCAAAGAAGGAATCGAAACAAAACATAAACACTAACGACCTAGCAAAAGAACCAACCAAACGCAGAAACTAACACAAAAACAAAAACAAGAAATCAAAAAGAAAAACATCACACACAAAAATAAACAAAAAACATAGGAGAAAAGAATGGCGTACACAGCAACAACGAAAATCACTGCGGATCCAGCGGTGGATCAGACGAACCACCTAGAGCGAAATGCCAATGAGCGAATTGTTGCTCCAAAGAATCCAGCTGACGACCCTGAGAAGCCATTTGCTGCTGTTGCTGGGTCCAATACTAAGGATTCGTGGCCCAATTCCGTGCTTGCTCCACCCAATGCGTGTTCTGAGTCGCCCAATACTGTTCCTGCGCCTCCCATCGCTGCTCATTAACCGCCCAACGCTGATCATTTCGCGCCCACCGTTGTTCATTCTGCTCCCACCGTTAATCTTGACGGAACAATTGGGCATTCTGTAGAATCATCTGCTGCTGCAAATGCCCAAACTGGGAACTCATCTCCCCACGGAATGAAGCAAAATCCTGCTGAAACGCCGAAAAGTCATAAGGCACAGAACCTGAGCCGTAATTACCAGAAGGATAAGAAGCATGTTCAATCTGACGAATAAACCCATCCTGAGGAGAAAACTCATCATCACTCCCCACCGGTGTGGCATCATCACTGGCTCCGTCCGACTCGGCATCGGAAGAACCAGAGGCAGGAGGTGGGGGCACACTAGGGCCGACAATCTCGGCACCACGCTGGCGCTTAACTGCTGGTCGCGACTCATAGGGAGCAAAGGACACCAAATCACGGGCAATAAATCCATATTTCAATTCAATAAAGCCCAAATATTTGCATCTCAACAGCACTTGATTAGAAGGAGTGGAATTTTCCCGAATAACGTTGAAGTGATATGCCAAAGCAGTAGCAAGATACGGCAAAGCAGCCCTATATGTCGAAGTTCGAACAATACTCTGCAAAGTGTCGAAGCTAAACAGAGCCGGACAAACCTTCCGCTTCTTCACAGCATAATCCAACAAATATAACTCAACATTGTACACCTTGTTAGCCTCAGCTCGACCTTTAATATGATAGACAAGAAATTTGTGTAAAATGCAAAAAACTGGATCACGAATTAATCCACTAGGTACACCACCATTCCCCCAATTGTCACATCCTGACAACTCACACCAAGCCGCTTTGGCATCCAATGTCGGAGGAACAGACAATTCCCCATGAGCTTTCCGAAACCCAAAAACTGTATGCAGAACAGAGTACCCCACACAATATGTATTACCCATCAACCGAAAAGTGATACCCTCGAGATCATCTTCAAAGTCCATAGAGACAAGAAATTCCAAACACAAAGGAGTAAACGAAGGCCATTCTGAGTGAGCATATTGGAATAATCCTAGGACCTTTAAATACTTATTCAATTCGTCCTTCACCCCCAGAGACTCAATAACCTCCCAATCAATAAAGCGAGGTACCGTAACAGATTTACTCTTGAGGCGAAGGAAGAGTTTACCTTCAGGGAGCGAGTAAATGGGGAAAGGAGCAGCATATGTCGCTGAGATGTTCGGTGGCGCAGCCGCGTCGGTGTCCATAGCCTCGGGGGTAGTAGCACGGGAGGAAGAACTGCCACCGACGTTCTTGGTGCGGGCCATAGAGAATTAGAAGTTGCCGGGTGTGAGTGCTCGGCCAATGTGATACAACGAAGCTGGCGGTCGCTGACTATGAGGTAGAAGAAGAACTGAGCGTTCGCCGGATATGGGGAAACCAGCGCTCGTCGATAGTGGACACTCGTTCGGCAAAGACGGCAAGGGAGCAAGAATGGACGCTCGTCGGAAGTCGACGCTCGCCGGGTACGTGGCCGGTGAGAATACTTAGACGCTCGCCGATGGGAACAAATGGGCGCTCATCGGCTGTTGAGAGATCGAGTTCACCGGCGGAGAAAACAAGACCACCGCAGGAAGTCGCCGGCCGGAATGGTATAGACGGGCGCTGGCCTGGAACGATGACGGAGGAACCAAGATGGAAGAGACTTCAACGAGCATACGTGAAGAGCGAATGAAAGGAATAGACGTTGAGGCGGCGGCCCTTAAAATTAGGGCAAACATATTTATAGTCAAAGAAGTGGGCGCTCGTTGGCGATGAGCGATCGCCCAGAATTGGGCCTCAGAACAGATGGGCCGAGGAATGAGTTATGTTAAACGCTCGCCCACTTCGAACGACCGTCGGACCAGCGCCTCTGAAATGTGGTCGGCATGGGGTGAGCGATGGTGGACGCTTGCCTAGAGTGGACGATCGTCGCACCCCCCTCTCTGAAGTCTAGACGCCAAGTGCTGGATGCTCGCCCGGGGTGAACGATCGTCGCACCCCTTTCTCTGAAGTCCAGACGCCAAGTGCTGGGCGCTCGCCCGGGTTGAACGATCGTCGCACCCCCTTCTCTGAAGTCCAGACGCCAAGTGCTGGACGCTCGCCCGGGGTGAACGATCGTCGCATCCCCTTCTCTACAATTGAAGAAACAAGCGTTGGACGCTCGCCCAGGATGCGTGATCGTCGAACCTGCGCCACATAACCGAACTTTTTTTTTTTTTAGTGGGTTGCCTCCCACGAAGCGCTTGTTTAACGTCGTTAGCTCGACATACAAAAACTAAACTTATTCTGAATCCACGAGCCAAATTGACTCGACTCCTTCCAACACAGGTTCTCCTTCATAGTACGGTTTCACTCGATGTCCGTTGGCTTGGAAGGATTCTTGAGTCTGTTCATTTAGCAACCGAACGGCTCCAAAAGGTAGAACTTCTTCAATGAGATACGGCCCACTCCATCGGGACTTCAACTTGTCTGGAAATAACTTCAACCTTGAATTGAACAAAAGAACTTTCATCCCGGGCTTCAACTCTTTGGATAGAATCCGACTATCATGCAACCGCTTCACTCGATCTTTGTAGATCTTGGCATTGTCATAAGCCTCATTCCGGAGTTCATCCAACTCGGACATTCGCAACAGTCTTTGCTTCCCTGCGGCCTCAAAATCGAAATTTGTTGCTCGGATTGCCCAATACGCCTTATGCTCGACTTCAACAGGCAAGTGGCAATTCTTTCCATATACAAGCCGATATGGACTCATCCCCAAAATGCTCTTGTACGCTGTCCGGTACGCCCAAAGTGCATCATTGAGCTTTGAAGACCAATCTTTACGAGACGGCTGCACCGTCTTCTCCAAAATTCCCTTGATTTGTCAGTTGCTCGTCTCTGCTTGGCCCGATGTTTGAGGGTGATAGGGGGTAGCCACCTTGTGTGTGATTCCATTCTTCTTCATAAGCTTCTCGAACAGCTTATTGTAAAAATGCTTCCCTCCATCACTTATTATTGCCTTAGGAAATCCGAACCGACAAAGAATATTTTCCTGTACAAACTTAAGCACAACATGAGAGTCACAAGTCCTAGTGGGAATTGCCTCGACCCACTTGGAAACATAATCAACAGCTAAAAGAATGTACTCGTAACCAAAGGATTTGGGAAACGGTCCCATGAAATCGATACCCCACACATCGAAAATCTCAACCATAAGAATATTATTAAGAGGCATCTCATTCCTACGACCGATAGACCCTACCCTTTGGCAACGATCATAGGCAAGATAAAAAGCATGTGCATCCTTAAATAATGAAGACCAGAATAAACCTAATTGGAGCACCTTGTGTGCCGTTTTATGTCCTCCAAAGTGCCCTCCACAGTGCGACTCATGGCAAAATTGGAGCACTTTAACTTGCTCATCATCCGGAACACAGGGTCTTCCCAAAAGTATTGCCTGCACACAGATAGAAAACGCTTCCTTTCTTGGGAAGTAAGGTCAGGCTTCAATTCATCACAAGCAAGAAAATTAACAATGTCAGCATACCAAGAAACCATGTCGGTACTCAAAGCTTGCTCAAAAGGGAACGACTCAAGCAAATTATCACAAATAACAGGAGAAGGAAGATTATCAAGACGAGATAAGTGGTCAGCTACAGCATTCTCACTACCTTTCCTATCCTGAATCTCTAAGTCGAATTCTTGGAGTAAGAGCACCCAACGAATAAGTCTTGGCTTAGCCTGAGACTTGGTCAACAAATAACGCAATGCAGCATGATCACTATGAATGATGACCTTAGACCCTATGATGTATGCACAAAACTTATCTAATGCAAACACAACAGCAAACATCTCTTTTTCTGTAGTGGTATAATTCACTTGAGCAGAAGTAAGAGTCAGACTCGCATAATAAATAACACGAAGCATTTTATCAATACGTTGACCCAAAACAGCACCAACTGCAGAATTAGAAGCATCACACATAATCTCAAAAGGTTCTGACCAAATAGGACCAATCACTACAGGGACAGTACTCAACTTCTCCTTAAGCAAGTTAAACGCATTAAGACAAGCATCATCGAAAATAAAGGGCACATCTTGAGAAAGCAAACGACATAGAGGTTGACTGATTTTTGAAAAGTCCTTAATGAAACGCCGATAAAAATCGGCATGACCAAGAAAGCTCCTAATTCCTTTGACATCACGAGGTGGAGGCAATATTTCGATCACATCCACCTTCGCTTTGTTGACCCCTACCCCCCTCTTAGAGACGATGTGGCCTAACACGTTCCCCCTCCGAACCATAAAATGACTCTTTTCCCAACTAAGAGTCAAACCACTCTCGACACACCTCGCTAACACCCGTTCAATTTTTCTAAGACAATCATTAAAAGATGATCCAAACATAGAAAAGTCATCCATGAAGATCTCAACAAAATCATTAAGCACCTCAGAAAATATGGACATCATGCATCTTTGAAAGGTACCTGGTGCGTTGCAGAGTCCGAACGGCATCCTCTTGCAGGCATATGTGCCAAAGGGCACGTGAAGGCTGTCTTAGCTTGATCCTCGGGCGCGATCGCGATCTGGTAGTAGCCTGACAGTCCATCCAGAAAACAATAAAACTCATGGCCCGCCAATCTGTCGAGCATCTGGTCAATGAATGGCAATGGGAAGTGATCCTTCTTGGTGGCTGCATTAAGTTTCCTGAAGTCTATGCACATCCGCCACCCTGTAACCGGTCTCATGGGAACCAACTCTTCATTATCATTCAAGACCACCGTGATTCCTCCTTTCTTCGAAAACACGTGCACGGGGCTGAGCCATTCACTGTCAGCAATGGGAAAGATGATCCCTTCGGCCAACTGCTTGTAGATCTCCTTCCTCACCACTTCCATTAGCAATGGGAAAGATGATCCCTTTGGCCATCTCTCTTTGGAGTAGCTCCATCCACCAAGTTTATCCGATGCATACATGTTGCAGGACTGATCCCCTTAATGTCGGACAAACACCATCCAAAAGCAGCCTTGAATCTTGTGAGCACCTCGACCAATTCTTCTTCTTCGGCTGCCGTGAGCTCTGCAGAGATTATGACAGGCTTCCTTTTTCCTTTTTCAAGGAACACATACTTCAAGTTAGTCGGAAGGTCCTTAAGTTCAAGCTCGATCTCCTTCTCTTCTTTAGGAGCCTCTACTATGACTGGCTCATTATCAGGCAGGTTGGTTGGCAGCAAGGCTTCCGTAGCTGCTTCCTCTCTAAGTCTCTCCTCCAAGTCGGCGGAGCCTTCAAAAACCTCCTCAAGCTGCTGCTCTTCCATAAAACAGGCCTCGGCAAGTGTGTCGATAGCATCAATGTAAGAGCAATTATCAATGCTATTGGCCGACGGAATCCCCTTGTTGGCTCTGACGTCATAAGAAACTGACTCACCCAAAACTGACATCTTAATTATGCCGTTCTTTACATCAATGAGAGTGTTGGTTGTAGCCATGAAAGGCCTCCCCAATAGTAGAGTGTGCTATCGTCCATCTTCCTTGACGTCTCCAATCTCTAGAACGACAAAATCCACCGGCACAATAAGTTTCCCTACTCGCACCAAGACATCTTCAATAACTCCTCGAGGGTGGCGAACCGATCTGTCTGCCAATTGCAAGCACATCCTTGTCGGCTTCAACTCTCCCAATTCCAACTGCTTGAAAATTGAGTAGGGCATCAGATTGATCCCTACTCCTAAATCCAGCATTCCAGACGCTTCCTTTCCATTCCCCATAGCTATTTTAATCACAAAGCTCCCAGGATCTCGTTGCTTTTAGGGTAAAGAGTGCTGCATAATGGAGTTGGCACTTTCTGATACTAGAACTTGTTCCGGTTCATCAAACTTTCTCTTCTTGGATGCTAACTCCTTGAAGAACTTCACATAGGCAGGCACGTTTCGGATCACATCGAGTAAAGGTAAATTCACATTCAACTTGGATAGCATCTTATAAAAGTCTGAAAACTGCTGGTCCTGCTTTTCATTCCGCAATCTGCTAGGAAAAGGTACTGGTGGGCGATAAGGCTTTTCAGCCTTATGAAGACGGATGTCTGCCTGCTCTTCCGCAACTCTAGGCTGCACAACCTCTGATGGTGCATCGCCCACCTTATTATCCACCGTCTTTCCACTTCTCAACACGGTGACGGCTGAAGCTTGATGTGGCTGTTGACCTTGGCTCGGAATCTTTCCGGTCTGCTGCTGCTGCTGCATCTGGTTAATAGTACCAGAAACTTGTCCTACTGCCGTCTCAAGATGCTTGATGGTTGCATCTTGAGCTTCTCTTGCCTGTCTGCTTTCTTGCATGAATGCATTTAGATTATCTTCAAATTGGTTCTTCTGAGCAGGTGGTGGCGATGCGCGTGAAGGTGTGGTGGTCCCTGCTGAAACTGACCTTGCTGAGCCGGATTCTGCCACTGAGAATTAAAGTTTTGCTGCTGCTGCGGGTACCACTGCTGCTGCTGTTGTGGGTACCACTGTTGCTGATTTGAAAACTGGTTAAATTGCTGAGGAGGATACTGGTTATACTGCTGTGGAGGACGACGGTTTTGAAAATTGCCTCCATATGCCTGGCCTTGGGTCTGATTCCGCCATCTAGTGGTAGAATGATTTTACCATCTCGAGTTCTGCTGTCGCTGATTCGGATTAGACCCTTGGCCCTGGTCAAACTGCTGTCGAGGAGGAAATCCCTGTGCCGCATACACTTCTGCGCCTCCTTCATAAGTCAACTCCCCCATTCTCTAGCACTCCTCAGGATGATGCCCCAATTCTCCACAAATACCACAGGGTTCAGGAGTAATTTCATGTCTAACAGGTGCTGACCGAGGGGAAGATGCCACAGACTTATTCATCTTCAATTCTTGCAACTCCCTCATCATCCCTGCGAGTTGTTTCTGCAGCTCATAATTTGGTGCTACCGCATTGGTATCAACTCTTGTCCCTCGGATCGACTTCTGTTGTGAACTGTCTGCCAAAGTCTGGAAGATCTGGTTGAGTTCCGTAGGGGTTTTCTTAGCGATGTTACCCCCTGCCGTGCTGTCCACCATGAACTGAGTAGTAGTAAGAAGTCCATCATAAAAGAACTGACTAATCATAATCGCGGATAATTGATGATGTTGGCATTGTCCGAGGAGCTCTTGAAATCTCTCCAAGCCTCATGGAAAGGCTCGTCAGTTCCTTGCGTGAAATTCATAATCTGAGTACGAATCTCCTGTGTCTTGTGGTTTGGGTAGAACTTCAACATAAACTTCTCACAAGCATCCTTCCAAGAATTAATAGAATTTGACGGAAGCGATAGAAGCCACGCCCGAGCCCGATCCTTCAAGGTGTAAGGCAGGCACTTGAGCCTTAATTGATCCTCTGTAAGGTCCGACAGAGGAAAAGTTTGCACTATCGAACAGAACTCTTGAATGAATTGGAGTGCATCTTCATTGGGCATCCCATGGAAAGCTGAAAGCATGCTAGAGTAGTTATGCTTCAAATTATAATTCCTAACCCCGGCAGGAAGAACAATGGCCGACGTCGTGGCCTCAATAACTGGTCGGGAATATTCTCCCATGAGCTGGTTTTCCTTGGTAGTCATATTTCTTTGAAAATTCAACTGACACTTTCCCTCAGAATCACAAAACAAATTTCCAAACAAAGCTTCGTCTTCAACCTTGTCAGGAAGCGGTTCGGTTACCTCCCTTACTTGCTCCAAAACTGCACTTCTCCTGTGTATATTGTCAATATACGGTGCTAACGGTTGTTTCTGACTTCTGCGACCTCGCATACACAACACTAGCACACAGATTAAACGCACCGGAGGGAGAAAATAACCAAACAAAATTAAAATTAGAATTGTAACACAAAAATCGCCTAAAGCCTTCCCCGGCAACGGCGCCAAATTTGTTCAACCTAAATTAATCTAAGTCGCACACAATTAATTGTGGTTGTTATAGATTAGATAAGTTATCCCGAATATCGTCTCACAAGAAAGGCTTAACAGGATGATTGTTGTATTTTGAAAAGAACAAAAAATAAAAAGAAAGCAATAAAGATTGATTGGTTTGGGGTTTTTCTAATCTAAGAAATTAAAAGAACAAATTAATCTAGGCAAGAATATAAAACCCTAAGTCTAAGAACACAAATAAATTCGTAAACATAATTGAAAGACAAATATATAAATTAAACATATATTAATCCTAAGCGTAAATAGAAATCCAGTGGAGCTTAAATTAATCGCCCAAAGAAATTGGAATAACAGGAATAAATTAATGCAGGAACTTAACTTAAATTGGAAGAAAACTGAAATTGAATAATCCGCAGTGGAGCTGTCACCAATCCGTACACGAATTGAAAGCAAATAATCTACCCTAGTGTTTTGATGAACATCCGAACTGGAAACGAAAAAGAAAAATATAAAAGTCTATGCGAAAAGAAAAAAACGAAAGTTTGCGAAGAAAAACTGGAGAAAAGAAAAAAACGTAAACAAGGAAATAATTCGCTTTGCTATTTATAAGGAAAATATCGCCGCCTCAAAGTGAACGATCGCCCAACATGGACTATCGTCCATCACCACGAAGTCACGCCTATATGAACGAGCGTCGAATATGGGCGAGCGCTGGAGGCCACTCTCTGAAACTCTTCTCGACCAAGTGGACGATCGTTGAGGCTGAACGATCGCTGGGGTGTCCTCTCTGAAACTCTTCTCGACCAAGCGGACGATCGTTGAGGCTGAACGATCGCTGGGGTGTCCTCTCTGAAAGCTCACTCGCCAACTTGTAGATCTATTGGATGAGCGCCGACCTTGGACGATCGTCCAAGGTAATTCTCTGACACTTCACGTCGCCTGCTGGACGCTCGTCGAGATGTGAACGATCGCCCAACACGCCTTCTATTCAACGATCATCGAAAATCAGTCCAGTGTTGAACGATCGTTGAACATGCAACTTCTCAGCCATTACTCTCGTGATCCAACACCTAAAACAAAAATCCTGTACTTTCCCAACAAAAACTCGACCCAAAGCATTAGAGCATTCCGAATATAAAAACAAAACAAAACACAACGACAATCGATCAAAATGCACTAAAAAGCCCCAACTAAAAACAACCAAAAATAGGTGAAACAGTTACCACCTACTTTAGGAAGACGAATTCGGTTCTGTGTGAGACAAGATTTTTGTGTACACATGGTAGTGATCATGAGCTTTCCTTTGGGTGAGCCGGTCACGGTATTTGAGAAGGAGGCCTATTGTAATACCCCGAATTTCTGAGTCTTAATAAATTGTCCTAATTATGCTTAAGTGTGCCCAAGTGTTTATTAAGTGTGTTTATATGTGATTATGCGTGAAGTTATGTGATAAAAAATTTTTAGAAATAAATTTCCTTGTGAAATTACCAAAATGCCCCTAAAGGACAAAAACATAATTTTCTCATTTCGGCGAATCGAAACGAAGATGTGAAGAGTTATATGAGCATGAGTATATGAAATGAAGTATGTGTGCAAATTTCGGAGAAATTCGAGACGGTTGTCTTTTTAGTGAATAGTAACTTTGACAAAAAAGTCAACTCTTCGTCGACGGACTCCGAATTCAGTCTAACTAGTGTCATTAGAATCTAGAATTTATTTTAAGACCAATTATATGAGTTTGGAAATTTTCTGAGTTCATTTGAGTCGAGTTTGAAAATTTTATTTCGTTGAGAGCGAATATGAATAGTAACTATTTACGTTTTCTTCGTTATTTGGAATTTTGATTCGGAAATTGGGTTTTCCAAATCTATGATTTAATTCGTGAATATTATAACGAGTTAGAGTGAATTCGGATGACAGGAAAATGCCGAGGAGAGATTTCTAGGTTCTTGAGAGTTAATGATTAAAGAGGGATGTTTTGCACCGGAAAATCTTTTCTTCCGGGGATTTTTATCTGATAAAAATTAAAATTTCCTCACCCTCAACAGCTGACATCTCTCCGTCCTCTTCTTATTATTCCTCACTCTCACTCTCATCTCACTCTCCCTCACTCTCTCAATCTCTCGTGATCTTTCTCTCCCATCTCTCTCTCTCTCATAACCCACACACAACAACTAAAATCAGCCATGGATGCAGCTGGTTTGAAGCTCCAAAGCTCATGGAAATTGAGCTTAGATCATCAATATCTTGAGTTTGAGTAAGGGTTCTTGATCCTTGCAACATAGTGACCATTTCTAGCTAAGAAAAATAATTTTTTTCCTCTTCCTTTTGATCGAAAATTTTGGGTTCTTGAGAAGGGGATTTGATCTTCTTATTTTGAGTTTGAATCCTTAATCCATGCATGAAAATAAGAAAGAAAAATCTATGGTCATTTTATTTCTTGATGGCCGAAAATTTCAAAGGAAATTAGGGGTTTTCACACCTTGATTTTGATCATGAATTTTCTTGAGGATTTGAGTCTTATAAACTAATATAAGCATGTGTGTGTGATCAATTTGAGAAAAAGAATTCTTATGCTAGTTGATCATGAAGAATTCGAAAGTTATGGAGTATAACAATTAGGAGTTTTTATGCTATGATCTTGATAACCAAATTGAGTATGGTTGTGATGAATTTGAGTAGTTTGATGCATGATTAAATGAACAATTTAAGAGCATGAGTTTGCTTCCTCATTTTTTAAAAATTTCGATGTATATATATATATATATATATAATTATGATTTTGATGATCTTGAGTGCTATTTGTTGAATTAATTGAGGAATCATGAGATTGAGTATATATTGAACATGATTTTAGAATGAATTGAGAAGATGAATCTCTATGCCTATTTGTTGAGAAATTTAGTAAAGTTTTGATTGATTTCAAAACCAACTGACCCCAACCGAGTAGATGTTGCCATATCCTAATGTTAGTATTTAGGCTCGATGTTTGAGAAATGTTCAGATTTTATCTTTACAGGACTCCAGCTGAAGACGGCATCATGGATATACTTGGATAGAACTTCAGATGGAAACTCGGATGGAACATCAGATGTAAGAAAGACAACTGAGCGTTCAAGCCAATCGTTCGGATATAGAACATCGGATGAAAGAAAACATCTGAGTAATCAATTGTTCGTCAGATGTGACAATCCACCTGATCAGATGGAACATCAGTTGCAGGACTCAATCTGATAAATCGACAACATGAAGTTCAAGGCAGCTGAGGGTTCAACTGTTCCTCTTCAGACAGAATGTCAGATAAAGGTAGCGATCAGATGGAACATCAGCTGAAGACCACTCGGATGAAGATCAAACGCCTCAACTGACTAACCAATGTTGAAAGACAAAGGTTGAAATTTGAAATTCAAATAGGAAGTCACGTGAAGGTTTGACGTTCTGTCATTACCTCATTTGACCCAACACAAGGTTGTCTCAGAAGGAAAGCAGAAGTTCACAGTTGCCAAATCGAGAAAATCTACAGAGATGAGAGACAAGCTATCACTTTCACAGAACAGAGATCAACGGCTCTTCCAATGGCTAGTTGATCCTCACCGCCTATATATAGAGGCATTCATTCATTCATCAAGAGAAGAGACAGAAAAGATAGACGAGACAGAAGAGCGAAAGAACGACGATATACTACGCACAAGCTAAACTGCAATTATTCTCTTTCTAAGAACATCACCAGCTGAGAGTTCATAGAGAGTTAGAATCTGTCTTGGTGTTTTCGATCTTAGTTTGAGTCTTCATCTGTTCATGCTTAGATCCTAGCTCACTTCTTTGTTGGAGCTAGTAGTTGGAATACCCACCCTTATACACATCCCCTAAAAAGGTTGTTAGGATTCTGCTCTTCCCGAAATTGAGTAGAAAGGTTGATAAGTACCCGCAAACTTATCTGTACGGTTGCAAAGCCCGCGTAAGATTTGTGGTAGCTGTCCTAAAGAATTTGGACTGAGTTGTGTGGACTCACAACTTCCCGTGGACGTAGGAGTTCTCTCCGAACCACGTAATTCCTTTGTGCTTCTGTGTTTTCTGTTCAATTACTTTTTGCATATCTAACTGTCCAACTAACCAGCACTCAAAACAACATCTTTACATTTCAACTGATTTGGTTGTTGACCGACCTTGCATCTGAGCGTGAGTTGTTTTATACGAGTTGCTTTTGTATCCACCACTTTTTGCACGGCACCTCTTTTCCAGCTGAGTTTTCCTACTCAGTTGTGATTCCACCTGAGTCTTCTTACTCAGTTGTGGTATTTTTCAGGGGGTTGTTTTAAAAATTCCTATCTGGTGTATTCCCCCTCCCCATACACCAGAACTCGTATCGGGACCATCAAGTGGTATCAGAGCAGTGGTTCACAAGACCGTTGTCTCTATTTCACGAGGTGTGAATCGAGGTATTTTTCTTCAGTGGTCAATTGAATAGATCTTTGTCACGCTAGTGCATTTCTGCTTGCATTTGTCGTCTGTTTGTTGTGTGCAGATGGATGTTAAAGACAAGATTGTTGTCATGTTTTCGGTTGTGAACTATACATCCTGAAAACTAGGATGAAGAAGATTCTACTGTCCAAGCATCATCGAATGCAACAAGTGATTACATCCGGACCGATCACCATCATGGAAAAAGTCATTCGCACTCTTACAAATCCCAATTATGGGGATGCAACTGAGGTGATAGTCGAGAAGAAGCCAGAAGATTTTACTCCTGAGGAAGCGAAAGTGAGCTAGCTGGATATCTGGGCTCAGAGTACTATCATGTCTACAGTTGGACAAGACTATCTTCTATGGATAGAAGAGTGCAACACAGCTAAGGAAATGTGGGACATTTTGGCATCTCTTAGTGAAGGGAGTGACGAAACCAAGTTCTCCCATGCTTGTCAAGATTTTGACAATTTCTGTCTAAAAGTCGATGAAACCATTGATCAGTTGGAGCTTCGGTTCATGGATATCATCCAAAGGATTCAGTCTATCCGACGAGGAAAATATACTTTGAGAGAGATCAATCTCAAAGTATTACAAGCCCTACCAGCTGAGTGGGACACCTTCACCAACATTCATGAAAGCCGAGTTGATCTTGGAGAGATGGGAACGGACAGACTGTTCTAAATTCTGAAAGGAAACGAGTACAAGGTGAACCGACGAAGATCAACTCAGTCCTCGGTGCAGACGAGTCGACATGAGGATGTTGGTTCCAGAACAAAGACAGTAGCACTTCGAGCCGACTATTCCAAGCCGTGAACATCAAGGGCAATAAGATCTGCGGACACAGCTTCGAAGGAACCGAGCAGAGAAGAGCTGCAACAGAGTATTACCACCATGTCAAAGAAGTTGGCTGACATGGAAACTCGGTTTGGAAAATACAAGCGGTTCTATAAATCCAACCGAACTCGAGATAACTCAAAGCCTGTGAACAACGGTTGCTTTGAATGCGGCAAAGAGGGACACTTCAAAGTTGATTGTCCAGATCTTTCGAAGAAAGATAGAGATGCATTGAGGGCCAAGCAAAATGCAAAGAACAAGGCCATGGTTGCAGAAGAAGCAGCTGATGACATGGACATCTTCACCGACACCGAAGATCAGGACGAGCTGACTTCCACCAACAACGCTATCGGAAAGGATCAATGTCTCATGGCATTTGGAACCGACCAGGATGATGCTGAGGTACATTCTAGTCCAGTTAATTCAAATTTTTCCAATGTTACTAATATGCAGGAAACATTAGATGAAGAGATGGAACTCTCTTGGGGTGACTTCCTAGAACTTAGTGAGGAATTGCATCAGCAATCGGTTGAGTTTAAGAATCTTCAAAAACAGTTTGCCAGACTTGAAGAATCCTTAACCGAAAAGGATGATCTGATCAAAAATCAAATCGAAGAGATTGATGATCTCAAAAGTCAACTGAATGTGGCCAACCAAACTAAGGCTCCAACCGATGAGGATTTGAAGGAGCAGATCAAGGAGCAGCATGAACAGTTGAACAAGCAAGAGGCACAGATTGACCACCTAATGAAGATGTCAGACGCACAGACCGAGCATATAGCTGTTCTTCTCAAGGATCTAAAAATTGAGAAGGACAACCTGATAAAGCTATATCAATCATCCAAAATCATCGAGAATCTCATTAGTTACCGATGAAAAATGGATGACGTGTCTGGACTCGGCTACGACATGGTCAAGGACACTGGAATTCCACCCGTAACCTTTATCAAGGCTGTGGATGTCACGGTTGCCAAAATAAATACTGTTGAGTCTCCAACTCCCCAACTTAATCCAACCTTCACGTCATAGCAAGTACCTATAGCACAACCTGCTGAGGGAACTGCAGCTAAGAAATGAAAAGGAGCCGTGGTTGGAGAACTGAAGAATCCATCGGTTGGGATAACAATCGAGGGGGAATGTTCCAGGACTCAGAAGAGGAACCAGAGACATCGGAGATACAATCAGAATCGACATCAGAACCGACCTCAGAACCGACCTCAGAAGGGATGGAATCAACAGAACCGACAGGGATTCAATCATCAGAATCAACATCGGTTCCATCATCAGAACAACCAGAGGTTCCATCAGAGTCAACCAATGTGGAACAGTTCCAACAGCTGCAGATATTCATGCCAGAACATGAATCAACAACCGGGCATGAACAGCTGTCGTCGACAGCCAGGAAAATGGAATCAGACTCAGTCACAAAGATTCCAAAATGGCGTCCGACCTCATCGGCAAAACCAAAAGGGTCAGAATCGTCAACAAAACAGGGGGAACGCCTCTCCTCCTAAAGCCCACAATGGGAGAAATCAATCTCCTCCCAAGAAACAGAACGTCAATAATAACAACAAGCCTAAGGATGACCGAGGTGTTGTTATTGTTGATGGAGAAGGAAAGATAATTTGGAATAACAAATCTATCCGAATCTACAGGGAAAAACAACCCACAGTTCAAGGGGGAACTGGTTCTAACCCTCCAGGACCCAACTAAAATTGGGGACCTAAGTGTGTTTCTCTGTGCAGGAGTAGGAGGAACAACTGAGGAAGAATAAAGCATCACATACCATGTGGGTGATGGACAGTGGATGCTCGAAACACATGACAAATCTGAGGGATTTGCTTGGGAGTTTCGTGGAGAAGGAAGGACCATCTGTTACCTTTAGTGACAACTCAAAAGGTCACACCAAAGGCTACGGTACCCTTGAAACCAATCACGTGTCAATTTCCAATGTTTCATATGTTGATGGATTGAAGCATAACTTGTTCTCCATCAGCCAATTCTGTGATAATGGTTTCTCTGTTAAGTTTGATGCGCAGGGCTGCAGGGTCAAAAATGTCAAAAAGTAAAGCAAGTCATATTGTTGGGAAATCGATCCCCAACCAGGAATGTCTACTATGCAGATTGGAATAGTAGTCCTCCTGAGACCTGTCTTTTATCGAAGAGCAGTTCAGATGTGAGCTGGCTGTGGCACAAAAGGCTCAACCATCTGAATTTCAAGACAATGAACCGCCTTGCGAGACAAGAACATGCAAAGGGTATTCCGAACCGTGTGTTTTCACCAACACATATCTGCAGTGCGTGTCAACTGGGAAAGCTCGCTAGATCCTCCTTTCGGTTGAAAATGATTCCATCAACCGACTGAGTATTGCAGCTGATCCATATGGATCTCTTCGGGCCTATTACTCCCAAGAGCATGAATGGTAACGAATATACACTTGTTGTTACTGATGATTTCTCTAGGTACACGTGGACCATTTTCATGCGTCATAAGAATGAAACCCGAGATGAGCTACCCAAGCTGATGGATCAGATATCTAACCAACAAGAGATGAAAATCATTTCTATCCGATCAGACCGTGGAACCGAGTTCCTCAATGAAACCATCATCGAATATTGCGAGAAGTACGGAATCACTCATCAAACATCGGCTGCTCGTACTCCACAATAGAATGGAGTAGCCGAGCGAAGAAACCGAACGCTGAAGGATGCTGCTATATCCATGTTGACAAGCTCAGCTCTGCCAAAGAGATATTGGGCCGAGGCAATCAACACAGCTTGCTACACCCAGAACCGGTCTCTTCTGACCAAGCGGTTGGGAAAGACTCCATATGAACTATGGAGACGCAGGAAGCCTGATATTTCATATTTTCGCGTTTTTGGTTCTAAGTGTTATATTCACAACAATGGGAAGACTCAGTTAAAAACTTTTGACGCCAAGGCTTCGAAGGGCATATTTCTCAGATATGCTGCTCGGATCAAGGCTTATAGAGTTTTTAACAACAGTTCTCGTGTTGTGGAGATAACACCTCATGTTAATTTTGATGAATCTACTTTTGAGTGCAGGGAACAGACTAAAGGACAACAAGTAGATCCACATGTTCCACCAGCTCTCACCAGATCGCAGGTTCTAAGGCAGAAGAATCTGGCTGAACCATTGGTATGGGCAACTGAGGATGATGATCCTTGTTCCTCTGAAGATGAATGTGAGGACCCTAGCTCATCTCAAGGGGGAACTTCAGCTGATGTTACTCCAACTGCATCAGCATCCGAAGCCCAACCTAGCCCGGTTCGAGATATTATCCATGTTGAGGATCCAGACTCAACAGCAGATAAATCACTAGTTCTGAAGATCCCAGCATCTCCCACGGCTCAGGTTATCCCATCCTTTGAAATTACGGAATCGCCACTGTTGGAAGAAGAAGGAAGACGCAACAAGAGATGGTATGAAGATCATTCCAAGGACAACATCATCGGAGATCCAGCCAAAGGTGTGCGTACTAGGAGCAGAGTTGTAAATCCAGATTCAGCCGAGAAAGATTCCAGCACTTACGCCCAATATGCTGAGGAGTTGGCAATTCTTGAGGAGTTCGAGCAGGTCGGAGATGTTGCCACGATTTCATGTTTTGTAGCTGATGTGCTAGAGCCGAAACATGTTATGGATGCTCTCAACTGTGTTCATTGGACAACAACCATGCAAAAAGAGCTGAATGAATTTCTACGCAACTGTGTATGGGAGTAGGTAGAAAGACCAAATGGTGTCAAACACGTTGGATTAAAGTGGATTTTCAAGAACAAGAGAGACGCCATTGGATTCATCGTGAGAAACAAGGCAAGGTTGGTAGCTCAGGGATATTGCCAACAAGAAGGAATTGATTTCGAGGATTCCTTCGCGCCTGTTGCAAGGTTGGAAGCCATCCGAATATTTCTAGCCTATGCCGCATTTCACAAATTCAAGGTTTATCAGATGGATGTGAAGTGTGCTTTCCTCAACGGTAATATTAAGGAAGATGTTTATGTTGAACAGCCTCCCGGTTTTGAGACTGGTGATGGAAGAGTGTATAAGTTGAAGAAAGCAATCTATGGATTGAAGCAAGCACCTAGGGCTTGGTATGACACTCTCTGTGGTTTTCTTCTGAACTCGGGGTTCAAACGAGGGTCAGTTGACAAAACACTGTTCACCATAAAAGTTGGAGAAGACATACTTGTTGTGCAAATCTATGTCGACGACATCATATTCGGTTCCAAGTCGGAGGAGCTGTGTGAGAAATTCTCAACTCTCATGAAGGAGAAATTCGAGATGTCGATGATGGGTGAGATGAATTATTTTCTTGGGCTACAAGTGAAGTAGTCATCAAAAGGGATTTTTATCAATCAGTCCAAATATATAAAAGAGCTCATCCCAAAGTTCGGTTTGCAGACAAGTAAAACCACAAGGATCCCGATGAATACTAATTGGAAGATTGAGCCCAGATCTGAGGGAAAACCCGTGGATGCCAGTAAGTATAGAGGGATTATTAGTTCTTTGCTATATCTAACCACCAGTCGGCCAGATATATCTTGCGCTGTTGGAGTGTGTGCTCGGTTCCAAGTTTAGCCGAGGGAAGCACACATGTTGGCAGCAAAGAACATCATTAAGTATCTGAAGGGTACTGTTAATGTTGGATTGTGGTACCCAACTGACGACAATATCCAACTGTCTGGATACTTAGATGCGGATCTAGCCGGAGATCGGTTGGACAGGAAGTCCACATCTGGACACTGTCAGTTCATGGGAAGCAAGCTAGTTTCATGGTTTTCCAAGAAACAAGCATGTGTTGCCACTTCTACAACCGAGTCAGAGTATATGGCTGCCGGTAGTTGTTGCATGCAAGTGTTGTGGCTCAAGCAACAGCTGAGAGATTATGAAGTAGCAACTGGACAGGTTCCCATCCATTGTGATAGCTCAAGTGCCATTGCTATCTCTTTGAATCCTGTTCACCATTCTCGGACGAAGCACATTGACATCCAACATCATTTTATCCGAGATCATATTGAGAAGAAGGATGTATCTGTGGAGAAGATTCCAACTGAGATTCAGAGAGCCGATATCTTCACCAAACCTCTAGCCGAAGCACGATTCAAGATGTTATGTGATCTCCTTGGATTGTTGGATTCATCAGATGAGGAATCAGCCGAGGCGAAGAGATAGATATCCATTTGAGGGGGAAGCTCAGATGAAGGGGGAATCTCAGATGCGGATCGCCATCCAAAGATATCAGACGTCAGCTGAACAGACGAACTCGAGTTAGCTGATGGTATGCCGCAACATTGGAACACAGCTGATTCCGACATTAGCTGGCAGGTATCATTTATGGTTGCAGGTGCTTAGGTCTTAAATGTGAATGTTTGAAATAAATTCAAACATTCCTGAGCATGTCAGATAGATTAAAATAGCCATCATATAGCATTTAATGTAAAGTACGGTTGAACATCAATAGCCTTACTTTATAGTGCGACTGGGCTGAAACAAAACAGTTCACCTTCTCACGCGCGTGTGTTGGAACTCGGAATGTGACGTCAGTCAGAGTTAGTCAACAGTCGCGAGATCTTAGCCGTTGATGGATTCGTGCCATTCAATCTTGGCCATCTATTTCAAACAACCCACTAACCTATAAAAGGTGGAAAATTAGGAAGTGATTTCTTATCTTTTATACTTGTGTTTATCTGAGTAACTGTTCATCTTCATCTCTGATTTTGTATCACCATTTTCGGCTAAGTTCTTCTTTTCTTCTCTCTATATATAAACTTCACTGGAAGACTAAATGGCACCGAAAGCTTCATCGCAAGGAAAGAAGATGGCATCATCAGGACCAGCTCTCGTCCCTTCGACGTACGAAGAATCTTATGATATGATGATATCCAGAATCCACTTTGAGCATATTCTGTCAAAAGAAGCATTGGACTCACCGGTGTTATCCCCTCTCGCCGATCTTCTCAGGGATAATGGTGGGCAACGCTCTTTCCCACCCACTTACTCAGGCGACAGGTCGGAGAATTTTACATGAACCTGCAACACGAACAGGGAGTAGGCCTCGTTTCAGAAATTTCATGTCGACAGCGCGACGTCCCTGCCAGAACTATCCGCCGTGTCACCTTCTCCATACCGGTTTCCGAGATACTAAGCTCCATCATTCCACCGAATCTGATTGCCACGGATACCGTCGAGAACATCTTAGATGTAGATGCAGATCTATTTCTTGAGAATGCTCTTATCACTGCAGAAAGATTGAGGAGCAACCTGCAGCGAACAAAGTTGAAACCCGAGCATCGACTTCTGTTCGATGTTATATCCAAGGTTATCTTTGGATACAGCGGAGCTTTGGGAGATATTAGCCGACCCAAGCTCAAGCAGCAGATAGGTTTGGAGCACAAGCACAACATCAACTGGTTCAAGTACTTCGAACACCAGGTGACGATGGAGAAGCTGAGGATTTCAGAATCTTCAAATGATTCCGGGGAAAAATTGTTGAGTGTTAAGGGAACTCTCAATTTTGGAGTCAAAATATCTGCCCTAATACTTCTTGCCACGAAGGATTAGAACATGGTGTGGGAAGACTGTGAGGAGACACCAGTTAAAAGGCAGATGTTGTTCCCAACAGCCAAGAAAGCTCTTGATGTGATTCGAAGTGTCTACACTCCGAAAGACAAAAGGGAAGCTGTGAATCAGCTGTGGAGAAAGATACAGCTGAGGAGCAGATGGAATCTCAGCTGCCTCCAGCTGTCGACCACTCTTCAAAATCGACAGCTGCACGCTGACTCAGAGATGAGTCAGATATGGATAAAACGGAAGAGCCTCTTAAGAAGAAGTTGAAGGTTCGTATCAAACCGTCAGTTGCAAAACCAGCTGAGGAGGTACCATCTGAGTCGAGTCACTCAGTTGACGAGGTTGCTTTTGAAATTGTTCCTCGAGAAAGTGGAACAAGGAAGGAGAGGTCTCCCCATCAAGATGGGATAGAAGGGCTGGAAATCGATCCGGAAGATGAGCCGAACATGTCCTCGGATGCAGCTTCTTCATCCAAGGAATCCGAAGATGTTCTATCCTCCCCCACGGCAGGAGCTGATGCCGTACAACACAGACAGGTTCTCACAACTAATCCTCAGTCAGAAATTCCGAGCTCCCCACTCGATGCCAACATTACGACCTCTTCTCTGGCCAATGTTGAGGAAACTGCTGAACCTATTCCCTATGAAAATCTCTCTCCTTCCCCCATTGACGAAGAAGCTGATCGTCGAGCTGTCGCGCTGGAACATGAAGGCAAGTTGGTATATTGTTTTCAGAAGCTGATCGGTATGTTCCCCGAGGCGCGCAACATGCCCACTTTTGCCACGCTCGGAACTGAGCTGTTGAAATTCATCATCATTTTTAGCCATTGGTATGTCAAGGAAGATACCATCCGGATACACAGCTGGAACCAGCTCAAGGCAGATGAGTCCTGTCTGAGGGAATACTTCAATTATACCAACCTCGAGGTTGCATACAACAACAAGATCGCACTACTGACTCGCCATCTGGATATCAGCAAGGCAGAAGGAAGAGACACAAGGGAGTTGACAGCAGATCGAGAATGTGTCACCTTTCTTGACAACATGCTAGCCAAGTCTGCAGAATTCATGGATGATATTGACGCAGCCGCAGCAGCAGCAAAGCAGGAGAAAGAAGAACTTCAACAGTACCTGGCCAATCGCCAAGTCATGGTTGCTGTTGAACAGCCAGCACCAGTTGAACAACCAGCACCAGCTGATCAGCCAACACCCTCCTCGGATGAAATATGCGAGCTGATCGCTGAGAGAGTCAATCAGCTGAGGAAGGAGATGATCGCCAACATCCAGCTCAACCGCGAAGAACAACAGAAGATGATAGAAGCTCAGGATGAGAAACATAAGAAGCTGCTGGAAGAACATGATGCGATCAAAATGAAGCTGGATGACTTCTCAACATCCACCAGCAAAGACATCAATGACCTGAAGACAACAGTTCTTGGAATCAGATCAGACCTGAACGTGTTCAAGTCCATCTCAGAATCCGATCTTGCAAAATCTCAACAGACGCAAGACAAAGAATGGGATTCTCAGTTCGAACAAAAATGGGCTAAGTTCGTCGCTTTTCAAACAGAAGTCACTGAAACCTTCACTGCGATGAAGAAAGCTGATCAAGAGCGTCGTGATAAGGAACTGGCGAAGAAGGTTGATGTGGAATGTGCTGTAGATGAACTCTTCAACCCAATCCAGCAGGCTGAACAAAACCTCACTTCTCTGGATGGCTCAGTCGCAAGCCTTATTGCTGATGCCAAAAAGGGGGAAGATGAGACGCAAGCTGAAGAAGATATGCCAGCCGGAAAGGAATCTCAGCTGAAGAAGACAGCTCCAAAGAAGTCCACTCCGAAGAAGCCAGCCGACAAGAAACAAGAACAGCTGAAATCTATTGTTGTCGGAGGAGAAGAAATGGCTAAGGACATGGAGCAGGCGAAGAAGTATGGAGTTTCCTACAACTCCATAGCCGAGATTGCAGCCGAGATCGATGCTGAACTCGACGGTATTACAACCGAAGAGTGTATTGCTGCTGCTAAAGCTATGGATGTCCCGGAGAAGGAGTACATGAATCCAGAATGGGTGAAGAGATTCGCGGCCAACCAAGCAACAAGAGTTAACAAGTTCGAGGAAGAGCTTGCCAAGGTTACCAGTAACTTGGATAGAAATGTTGCCTCCCGAAGCCGACAACGAATTGAGAAACATCAAGTGAAGGCTGAAGCAAAAATGAAGCAGCAAAGACTGCCGGGAAAGATCAAGCTCCAGCGACGCTTCAAGCATGTTGATAAATCGATGCCGCAAGAATGGAATGATGATTGGGAATCATTCAAACAAGAATTTGTGAATGATTTCTATTACAGGAAGGTGTACGCAACTGAGGATTCAAGAAGAGCATTTAAAGAAGCCCTAACCGAGCTTCACTCTGGGGATCCACATGCCAAGAGAGAAATTTTTGTCAGGATTTTCGGCAAGTATGGGCTGAAGTATTAGCTAAGATAGAGTTTTTGAGCCACTGATGTAATTGATTTCTATGCATATCTGTGTAAACACATCAGTTGTAATGAAAACTTTCATCATATATCCGATTCATCTTGACGAACAATTTTCCAGTTGTCCAAGCTCTGAATCGCAAAGTTATTTCAATACCATGTTATAACTGTGCTAACCCTTTGATGTTTAATCTTATAGACTGTCTAGAATTTTAGCTGAGATTATAGATAGGTCAGTAGGGTTTAGATCAGTAGGGTTTTGGCATCATCAAAAAGTGGGAAATTGTTGGGAAATTTAGTAAAGTTTTGATTGACTCCAAAACTAACTGACCCCAACCGAGTAGATGTTGCCATATCCTAATGTTAGTATTTAGGCTCGCTGTTTGAGAAATGTTCAGATTTTATCTTTACAGGACTCCAGCTGAAGACGGCATCATGGCTATACTCGGATAGAACTTCAGATGGAAACTCAGATGGAACATCAGATGTAAGAAAGACAACTGAGCGTTCAAGCCAATCGTTCGGATATAGAACATCGGATGAAAGAAAACATCTGAGTAATCAACTGTTCGTCAAATGTGACAATCCACCTGATCAGATAGAACATCAGTTGCAGGACTCAATCTGATAAATCGACAACATGAAGTTCAAGGCAGCTGAGGGTTCAACTGTTCCTCTTTAGACAGAATGTCAGATAAAGGTAGCGATCAGATGGAACATCAGCTGAAGACCACTCGGATGAAGATCAAACGTCTCAACTGACTAACCAATGTTGAAAGACAAAGGTTGAAATTTGAATTTCAAATAGGAAGTCACGTGAAGGTTTCACGTTCTGTCATTACCTCATTTGGCCCAACACAAGGTTGTCTCAGAAGGAAAGCAGAAGTTCACAGTTGCCAAATCAAGAAAATCTGCAGAGATGAGAGACAAGCCATCGCTTTCACAAAACAGAGATCAACGGCTCTTCCAACGGCTAGTTGATCCTCACCGCCTATATATAGAGGCATTCAATCATTCATCAAGAGAAGAGACAGAAGAGACAGAAGAGCGAAAGAACGACGATATACTGCGCACAAGCTAAACTGCAATTATTCTCTTTCTAAGAACATCACCAGCTGAGAGGTCATAGAGAGTTAGAATCTGTCTTGGTGTTTTCGATCTTAGTTTGCGTCTTCATCTGTTCAAGCTTAGATCCTAGCTCACTTCTTTGTTGGAGCTAGTAGTTGGAAAACCCACCCTTATACACATCCCCTAAAAAGGTTGTTAGGATTCTGCTCTTCCCGAAATTGAGTAGGAAGGTTGATAAGTACCCGCAAACTTATCTGTACGGTTCCAAAGCCCGCGTAAGCTTTGTGGTAGCTGTCCTAAAGAATTTGGACTGAGTTGTGTGGACTCACAACTTCCCGTGGACGTAGGAGTTCTCTCCGAACCACGTAATTCCTTTGTGCTTCTGTATTTTCTGTTCAGTTACTTTTTGCATATCTAACTGTCCAACTAACCAGCACTCAAAACAGCATCTTTACATTTCAACTGATTTGGTTGTTGACCGACCTTGCATTTGAGCGTGAGTTATTTTATACGAGTTGCTTTTGTATCCACCACTTTCCGCACAGCACCACTCTTCCAGCTGAGTTTTCCTACTCAGTTGTGATTCCAGCTGAGTCTTCTTACTCAGTTGTGGTATTTTTCAGGGGGTTGTTTTTAAAATTCCTATCTGATGTATTCCCCCCCCCCCCCTATACACCAGAACTCGTATCGGGACCATCACTATTTCTAAAAAAAAATCGAAGAGTATATGTGTGAGAAGATGTGATTTTTTCTGTTCAAATTGAAGAATTAATTATAGAATTGTGAAATTAAATATATGATGAGCAAGTATATTGGGAGAATTGAACGAATAGATCCTTATGCTCTAAAGATGGAGAAATTCGATTTATATATGCATAAGAATTTTGATTTTTAAATTCTTGAGCTCGAATTGATGAATCGATGATAGAAGATTGAGATTGGAATTATTTGAAGCATTATAGGATGTCGATTTGTTGAATTTGGATTCCTATGTAAAAAGCCCCAAAGATTTTGATGGAAATGAGCTTATAATTTGGGATCCTTGATGTTTGAGCTTGTAAGATGAAATTGATTATGAATTTGATCAATTAGAATTATTCTAAGTATGATAGAACTTGAAATTTATGAAAAAGATCAAGTATAAAAAAATTATTTCGTGCAGAAAAATTTTAAGAAAAATCTGGAATTTTTTTTATAAGATATGATTTAAATGATGATTCCAAGATAAAATTGAGATTAAAACAAGTATGTTAGCCTTTTGAATTTCTAAATTCGGAGATCGTATGTAGAAGTTATGCCAAAACGAAGATTTTGTGCACTAAAAGTCGATTTTCTAAAATTAAAATAAAGTTGAGTGAAAATATGAGACAATTGAGCTTAGAAAATTTAATCTAGCTTATTGAAACTTGAATTGAGTAAAAACGAACCCTTATACATGAGATGGAGTAAAAGTCGAAGCTTTTAAGAAAATTTAAATTAGGGGTATTTGATTTACAAGTTGAAAGTTGAAATTGGTTGAGTAATTATTCAATTAGATTTATTTCAAGTTAATCATGAAAGTTTGAGAATTTTTGGAAAATGTGCATGCATATCGAGACAATAGTGCCTTACTTTATTACGAGAATTTTTGCATTAGGTTTTGGATTTCAAATCGTATTCCATATTTGAATTCCTTGGATTTTTATAAGAAAAATGAAACTATTTTCATTCAAAACCGATAACTTTTATTTTTTTTAGTTAAAAAGTCGAGCAGTATTGAGTCAACATGAGACCGTATTTTGAGTCTTGAATGAGTTTCTGAGAATGGAATTGAGTATGTATGAATATATGTGAATTTCTAGAATTTTTCTAGAATATTTTGAGAAGTTTGGAAAAATTTTCATTTTCTGACTATTTATTGAAGTCGATCGTTTACCTATCAGTGAATACTTGATTTGTGATGTGACGACTTGAATGTGAATGAATTGTGTTAAAAGTGATCAAGATTTAATCTCGTAATTTTCTGAAGTCGTTTG
Organism: Schizonepeta tenuifolia; assembly: GCA_029490685.1. Lineage (NCBI taxonomy): Eukaryota > Viridiplantae > Streptophyta > Magnoliopsida > Lamiales > Lamiaceae > Schizonepeta > Schizonepeta tenuifolia. Next base: position 45,389,613 of record CM055958.1, on the reverse strand, counting down.
ATGTGTGAAATCGAGAAATTCCGAGTTTATGGAATGAATAGTGGTTTCTCAATTTTGATTATTTGAATAAGTGATAATTTGTCTGATGTGCTAAGTCTGTTGAGTACGAATGTTCGAGTCTGAAGAAAGTCTGTTGGTATAGTACTTGAGTAGAGTTAAGAGTCGAGAAAGTTCGATTAGTCGAGCCAAGAGAAGTTAGAAATCCCGAGTCAAATAGAAATCTGAGTAATCGAGTTTAGATTTCGTTTTTATTTGAGAAATAGAACTCGTCCTTATAAGAATGTTAACCTTGAAGGAACGAGTGGAGTTCAATAGTAAGAAACGAGTGGAGCTCAGAAATAAGGAACGAGACGGAAAGAGGTATTCCGAGCAAAACTACTGGATGACAGGTGGGCTATCTAACCAAAACAAATCAATGAATGCGATATCATGATTATCGTATTATGTGAGTTTTTAAATTAATTGACTTGCCAATGCTTAAGTTTTTATGTATGTTACCATCTACTTGAGGAGAACGGATCCGGTCCTGTGTGAGATAGGATTTATGTGTACACATTGAGGTGATCGTGTGCTATCCTTTGGGAAGGCCGGTCACGGTGTTGAGAGGGAGGCCTACTTCTCAACACCAATATAATTTGTTTGTGGAATGGTACATACATGAGTTATATTTTACTGTCTGCGCAGACATATTTGAAAGTGAAATGATTTTTCTTGCATGCACAAGTTAACTGTTTTATAACCCTAACACTTGTGATGCAGCAAGAAGGCCAAATTCAATTTATAGCTCTATTGAGCAAGCTTTTAATTTATTTTGGCATGTGTTCACTGAGTACGAAGTACTCAGCCCTGCATGTTATTTCAAACACGTGCAGGTTTGCTCGGATGGTGATGGTGCAGTGTGCTTGGCGGCGTTTGTTGTTTTCAAGTCGAGTTTTTGTTTAAGCTTGGGTTATATATCTTCACACATATAACTTTGGGACCTGATGTAATTCTCCGCTGCAACACCGATGTTTAATCATGTTTGAAATTCTTTCAACACTAGTAGTTAATTAATGAGTTTCGTGCTCGACACCTTTGACGAAGCGCTGTCATTACACTCTTCACACAAATAATATTTATAAACACCTCTTGCCCAACAAGGTAGTAGTTAGCGGCAAGTGGGGTCGAACTCAAGGGACTCGGCGTAATCTGCTTTTCAGGTAGAACTCAACAAAAGGAATTTTGATTACAACTCAATAACCTGTAACTCAACAAGTAAAATTATCAAATAACAAAAGATGTTTGGATTGGATTTCGAATCAATGATCCTAATTACTCTTCACTCGTTCATTGGTGCAAAGATATTCAATTAACTGATCTTATCACTTAGTTTTAGACAAAGATTAGTTTATACCCTAAGGTCACGAAGTCACGATATAAACACACTTAGCCTATGTCTAATCAATTTTACAGATCTTGACCAGAAGACAAGATCTCCTCTCTTGATCAACAAAGTCACGAAGACATTTCAGTAACGATGCTGCCCAACAGGCATTAAGAATAAACAAACCTAAGACAGCCAAGCGGTAGGTCAATATCGACTGCTCTCCAACACCCTTTACCTTCTTGGACACGAAAGACACTCTCGTGTTAATCTTAATTTCTGTTAATGACTTAATCTCAATATCTAGACGGTGATCAATCAAATATCAATATCAATTAAGCCTAGAATTAATCCTAAGTGTTTCGGGAACAAAATCAATTAACGAATTTAAACAATTAGACCTCACGAGTTTAGAACGAGTAATTAGAATCACTTCATCTACATCCAACCCAAACAATAAACTTAGCTAGACATAATAATAAATGAAAACTCGAAACGTATAAAGAAAAACATACTTAGCATAAACTGGAAACGGGTTGCTGCCCAAAAGCGTAGTCAGCAACTAAGGTCTTGGCTTCAAGCCAACAACTAAACTAAAGCAGTAAATACGAAATAAAGGTAAATTGCCCGTCGGACTTGTTTCTTCCTCACTTTCTCTCAACTAAGAATGCAGAACTAAGAATAAAATCGGCACCCAATACATAATGAAGTCGGCCATATATATAGGCGATGGAAATTAAGGTTTAGGGAAGTTTCCTTGTTGATGAAGGACTCTTCCATGCATATCACATCCGCTCTTTCTCTCTCATGCACGCACGATTCTTCCTTCCTTGCGTGGTAGATATCTCCTTTGATTAGGCTCAGCTAGGATAAGGAAAGAAAGATCCAATCCTTATCCTCTTCCTTGAAGGAAAAGAAAAACCTGCTGCTGGTCCGACTCGCATCTTGACTTCGATGTCTGCATCCTGTATCACTTCCTATGTTGACCAAGATCCTGGCTCCTCCGGGTACTCTGTCTGTTGGCTTCAAGGATATGGGGAGGTACTTCCTGACTTGAAGATTGAATATAACGATGTTCCCCAGCTACAAGCTTCCAGCCCTATGCCCATTTGCATTGTATCGCCATCTCAGCATCTCAACAACAGATTTTCACCGGTTTTGCCCAAGATCCCACCTGTTCTTCCCTGCACACATTCTCTCGACTTTGTGTCCTCCCAGACACACTTTGACTCAATAAAGACTAAAAAGAACAAGAAAAACACAAGAAAAGATGGACACAAATATGGGTTCATCACACCCACACACTTGAATTACACTTGCCCTCAAGTGTATGGTTGCAACTTGCCCAAGACTCAATCACAGAAAAGACAAAACAAAAACACAGACTCAAAAGATCAGCTCATGCACATGTTAGTCAAAACAGAATATGTAATCAGATATTGCCATCAAACAGGTCAAGATAGAGTTATTGGGCAACAAGGATATCCTCACCAACACTCATCTCTCAAGTGTATAAGGTTAAGTGTATACGCTCTTGACCAAGATCAACAATGTTTCTCCATAGGCTTGCCTGCCCTCTACATCTCTACTTCTTCGAACAAAATCAAACCACTTATCCTTAGGTCTTTAATGGGTTGTAATGTGGCTTAAGGCAAAAGGTAGGGAAATTTAGGAACTAGCTAAGTCAATAACTAGGTTCTCGAGCAACAGATTGCCCTTGATTCCTTACTCCTCCCCATCTAGCACACTTATTTTTTTTCTAAACTTTTTAAACATAATTTTTTTCTTTTTTTTCTCTTTTTTTTTCAACTTAACACCTCTAACTTAGGTGATATTGACCAGCTAGTGCTACCCAACATTTCCTTCCATCCCTTGTTCTTCTAGACCTGAGTTCTTGACCGGGAAGGTTTAAAATTCAGGCTTCTATAAGTGGATTGAAAGAATACGATCCAAGCTCAAGGGGGCTAATCAAAGGATAAATGTCAAGGCAGGGAATTTTTGGCCATAGGCTTCTTTGAACAAAAATGCCTAATTCATCTAAGTAGTTCAACTAAGTTTCATAAAGCTTTAACAAGAGATGCAGGCAAGTTCTAGATCAACAAATGTCCACTGGTCATCATCACTCAAGAAAGAAAGCAATGTTGAACATATATATAGCATTTTAAAAACTCAAATCCTCACAGTTAATGCCCAATATCTCATTCCGTCCTACCTAGTTACATACGGCATCATCTATAAACCTATTCCAACTATCATGCCAACATGTTGATCAACAACTAAGACACACTTTAAAAACACAAAGCAACTCCCCAACACCTACACACTTTGCCTTAGGCAAAGTGGGTAAACTGTTGAGCAATAAACAAACATAAAACAAACTAACTCAACATTTAATTAAAAACGAACTGAGATGGGAACTTTAAGGTCTTCACCACACCATTTGCTGGGCAAATTGTGGGTGAAGACAATAAGAACACCCTCTCGACTAACATCACAAAAATATTAAACAAGACTTAATCAACAAAAACACACAAAAAAAAACCCAAACTAACATAAAAGGGAGGAACATAAGTCAAAGAGAAGATTTAGGCGAATACCTGAATCCTTGGTGTGCAAAGAATGCCAACTGGGCATCCCTGATCTCGGTCAACAACTTCTCCATATTGGCCAGTCTGGTCTCGCTCTCGACGTTGGGCACCACCGCTGCGCTGGTGCTTACCTCTTCCTTCTTGCCCAAGGGTGGTCGCCTGGTGGATTTTGGCATGCTGTAGTCAACAAACACGTATCTGCCATTTGTTAGCTCAATATCGTTCATCTTCTTCAAGGCAGCTTCTCCCAGCTTGTTGAACACCATCATCGGCTTCCCTTTCAGCTCATCGTAGACCCTAACTCCATTTGCAAAGGCCATCTCGAAGTGTCCACAAGTGCATCCCAACGCCTGCTTTGCCAACACCGTCTTGAGCTGTTCTTCAAGGAACGCCGTGAAATTGACCTTGGTCTTGGTGTGCATACACCACAGCAAATACCGCTCCTTGTTGCTCAAGCTGTTGTCGCTATCGTTCTTACCATACAAGTTGTATGTAAGGATGCGATGGCAAAGCCTAAGGGCGTAAGTCTTCAGCTCGATTTCCTTGTTGTTGGCACCGTAGTACGGCCTTTCATTCCCGACCTCCTTCCACTGCTCCTCATAAGCCACATCTCCTAGGGGTGGCACCATGGTCTTGGCCTCCATGAACTCCTTCTTGGCCAGATCCCTCAAACTCACCATCCCCAATATCTGATTCAGTGCACTCACTTGGAAGTCATACTTCTCGCTCAAAAGCGAGAAGGAGATCATGCTCACCCCATTCTCGGGATCACTTGTTATCACCGCCGTGCTGTATACCTCCTTAACTTGCTCCTCATAGACCTCCACAGGCCATTCCGAAAACTTCTTCCAGCCTATCCCCTCAAACAGCTCCCTGACTTCCTGGGCAACACCCAGGTTCTCGTAGAGTTTGAAGTCAAGAACCCTGGGTGCTGTCACCTTCCATTCTCTGGGCTTCCTGCACATCACCACTGTGGGGCCCTTCCTCTTCTTCTTGTTCCTGCCACTTGCTGGGGTAGACTGATTAACATCCACTTCCTCACCCATATCGTCCCCTGCTTCTTCTTCCTTGCTAACCTTTGACGGAGTCTCGACAGCCGTCCCCTTTGAGATCGATGGTTGGAAGGAGCCAGCGTCTGAAGCAGCAGTCTTGTGCTTCTTCACCGGTGTTCCCTCGCCACCGTGAGGACGCTTCTTAGCCTCCTGTGCTCCCTTCTTCTTCGCCGGACTTTCCTTGGCCTTGGTCTTCGCCTGCACCAACGCCTTCGCTGCCAGTCTTGCCGCCACTGCGTCAATGGCTTCATCCAAATTGTCCTCATCGCCATTGTCGTCTTCTCTCTCATCACCTTTCTCTTTCTCTTCGTCCTCACCGTCGTCTTCTTCCTCTGCTTCTTCCTCTAATTCCTCTTCCTCGAACGCCGGCTTAGACTAAGTTTCCTCCTCCATCTACTTCGCCACCTCTTCAATCAAACTGAGGTTTTCGTCGCTCATTAGCAACGTCGCATCGATTGGAGGGTTTTTTGGCACAGTAGTTCCGATGGTGATTTCAGGGTTTTGATTAGCAGAGGGGTTGGTGGATTCCATGGGTAATTTTCTCTTGGTGGTGGTTTTGGGTTTAGTGGTGGCGGTGATAGGGTTGTTGGTGGTGAGATCGATACTAGTTCCGGTGGGGATTTTGTTCAACTTGTTTCTTGGGCGAGTGGACACCATAGTAGGGATTCGGAGGTTTTGATGGGGAGAGAGAAGAGAGAAGATGGGGAGTTGCAGAGTGAAATTCAAATCAAGTAGTGGGGGTGTAGACATGGTAGGGTAGTTTTAAAGGGCGCGTAGTTTTAGGGGTACAATAACCGCCTTGAATAGTCGTTGACCAACGACTTGGTTCTTGCCCAAAACCTCTGCTCCACTCCCACAGTTCCTTCCTTTATCATGGATTCTGATCTACAACCTGCATCTTGCTCAACATCTCCTGCACATTTAAAAACACAAATACACTCCGGAAACAAACTTTCCCCTTTGGTTATATTTGAACATAAAATGCATCAAAATAAAATAATTAAAACATAAACTAACTAATGTACACTAATTTTTTTTGGATTTTCATAATTTTACGATTTTTGTTTTTCTTTTTATTTTTATATTTGTACGAAAATAAAACGAATAAAAACACAAAATTAAATATTAAAAAGAAAATACTAACCAGGTTGCCTCCTGGACAGCGCCCCGTTTAAGGTCTTGGGCAAGACACCCCCCTCCTTAGAAGTCAGAGGTCCACCTCGATAGGAAACCTAGATGGTTCCCCCTCAACAAACTGTTCTTGCCCAAGATAGGCCTTCAGGCGCTGGCCATTGATTTTAAAAATCTTCCCATTCTTGGGATCCTTGATCTCAACAGCTCCATTTGGGAATTGAGCTTGAACTGCATAAGGTCCTGCCCACTTGGTCAAGAGCTTCCCTGAAGATAGCCTGAACCGAGTTTGATAAAGCAGCACTTGTTGCCCAAAATGGAACTCATTTTCTTTAATCAAAAGGTCGTGGGTCTTCTTCATCCTTTCCTTGTATAGACCGGCATTATCATAGGCTTGGAGCCTGATTTCGTCGAGTTCCTGGATCTCGAGCTTCCTTGATTCACCTGCCTCGTTCCAGTCGAGGTTGAGTTGGACAACAGCCCAATGTGCTCGATGTTCCAACTCTACGGGCAAGTGACATCTCTTGCCATAGACCATGCGATAAGGGGACATGCCAAAAGGTGTCTTAAAGGCAGTCCTATACGCCCACAAGGCATCATCGAGGCGCATACTCCAATTCTTCCTTGTTGTCCCCACAGTCTTCCTCAAGATCGTTTGATAATTCTATTAGACAAATTAGCTTGTCCATTGGTTTGTGGGTGGTAGGCTGTTGACACGCGATGAGTAACTCCATACTTCTTGAACAAGGCGGTCACTGTCGCGTTGCAAAAATGAGAACCTTGATCACTAATGATAGCTCGAGGTACCCCAAATCTATTGAAAATTTGAGTTCTCAAAAAATTAGAGACGACCTTTGAATCATTCTTGTATGAAGCACGAGTCTCTACCCACTTCGAGACATAGTCCACTGCCAATATGATGTACTTGTTGCCTTTGGAACTCGGCAATGGTCCCATAAAATCCATGCCCCATATATCGAACACTTCCACGGGCAAAATCGGGATCATGGGCATCTCGTTTCTTCTTGTGATGTTGCCTTCCTTTTAGCATTTTTCGCACATCTTGACCCACTCATAACAATCCTTAAACAAGGTTGGCCAATAAAAACCACACTCCAAAATCTTCCTTGCAGTACGTTGGTGCCCAAAGTGTCCTCCACACTCCTTGTTGTGACAATACTCAAGAATGCTTCTTTTCTCTTTGTCCTCGACGCACCTCCTTATTATCTTATCCGCACATTCCCTCCATAAATATGGCTCGTCCCAAATGTAGAAAAGACTCTCATGTTTAAGCTTGTTCCTCTGATAACACCCAAGATCGGAGGGAATCTCTCCAGTCACCAAGTAATTCACAATATCAGCATACCATGGTTCATCTTGGGCAAGACTCAGATGCTCATCGGGAAAGGTCTCCTTAATCGGCACACCATCGTCTGGCTGGAGGATTCGACTTAGGTGGTCGGCAACTTGATTCTGGGCACCACTCTTGTCTTTGATTTCTATGTCAAATTCTTGCAATAAAAGAATCTATCTAATCAATCTCGGCTTGGACTCCTTCTTGCTCAATAAGTACTTCAGCGCCGCGTGGTCCGTGTATACTATGGTCTTGCCTCCAAGAAAATAGGATCTGAACTTCTCAAAGGCGAAGACTATGGCCAACAACTCCTTCTCCATGGTGGCATAGTTACATTGGGTTGGGTTCAACGTCTTGGATGCATAATAGATTACATAACTCTCCTTTCCGCACTTTTGCCCAAGAACTGCTCCTACGGCATAACCACTGGCATCACACATTAACTCAAAAGGCATCCCCCAATCCGGAGGTTGGATAATGGGGGCTGTGATCAAATTCTCCTTCAAGGCATGGAACGCCTTCTTATAATCTTCATTGAACTCCCATGGTACTTCATTTTGAAGTAGTCTCGACATTGGTTGAGCGATCTTGGCAAAGTTCTTAACAAATCTTCTATAGAATCCAGGGTAGGGCAACTTAGCAATAATGTCGATCTTGGCCTTGTCCACCTCAATTCTTTTTCCTGAAATGACATGCCCCAAAACGATTCCCTCTCTTACCATGAAATGGCATTTTTCATAATTCAATACAAGGCTCTTCTTAACACATCTCTTTAAGACTCGATCCAGGTTGTTGAGGCATGATTCGAAGGTCTTGTCGTAGATAGTAATGTCTTCTATGAAAACTTCGATACACTCTTCAAGAAGGTCTGAAAAATGTGCATCATACACCTTTGGAATGTCCCTGGTACATTGCATAACCCGAACGGCATCCTCCTATAGGCAAATGTGCCAAACGGGCATGTGAATGTGATCTTGCCTTAATCTTCGTTAGCAACCCAGATCTGCATGTAACCAGAATAGCCGTCAAGAAAACAATAATAGTCATTACCAGCTAACCTATCAATCATCACGTCGATGAAGGGCAAAGGAAAATGATCCTTCTTCGTCTTTTGGTTGAGCTTCCGGTAATCTATAAACACTCGCCATCCGGTTTGTAATCTCATGGCCACCATCTCGTTCTTGTCGTTCTCAACAACTTGGATTCCTAACTTCTTGGGCACCACGTGCACAGGGCTCACCCACCGGTTGTCAGACACGGGGTAGATGATCCCCAAGTTAAGAAGCTTAAGTATCTCCTTCATTACCACTTCTTTCATGGCTGGATTCAATCTCTGTTGTGGATCTCTTACTGGGGCAGTCATCCTCAAGCAAAATGTGATGAACACAGTCCAAAGGGTTAATGCCCTTGATATCGGTCAATGTCCACCCTATTGCCTTCTTATACTTGCTCAGCACCTCTCCAACTCTGACCTCCTCCATGCTCGATAACTCAGATGATATAATCATGGGTAAGGTCTCGTTCTTGCCAAGATATATGTATTTCAGGTGCTTGGGCAGCGGTTTCAATTCCAAAGTAGGAGCCTTTTGCAGTGATGGCACCAACCTGTCCTCCGGCTTCAATTCAGGGATATTGAGTGGTTCAAATCCTTGAGGCTGCATGTTGCCCGAAATCCTTGCATAACTGCATTCCTCCACATCTGCTGGTTCCTCGTTCTGGGCAAGATCCCCTTCTGTCGGCAAGCTGGCATCCTCCTCAAGAACTGTTTGTTGCCAAAATTCCTCTACTAACTCTTCAGTCTCATCATGGGGTAACTCCTCAAGTTCCTCATCGAACTCGTCTTTTTCTTTATGGAAGTTTGTAGGAGTGTTGTCCTCGAACTCCTCATCCGTCCCATAGTCTTCATCAGTGGAGTCGAAACTATGTCCATGGACTGACTCCTCCCAGAAGTCTTTATCACTTTCGTACTCATCACCTTCATAAAACTCCAACAAGGCACCATCATCCTCAATATCCCCTTCTTGGTCGAGATCCTGGTCAAGCCCCTGTATTAAATTGAGCTCCTCCTGACCTGCGTCCTCGTCGTCTTCTAAGAAATAACTTAAGCTATTCAAAGTCTCCATTCGTCGACCACATGTATTGAGGGTAGAGGTGTTTTAGGGCATCATCTTAATTTTTTCGATAAGCGTCAAACTCGACGACTTCTCCAACTACTTGAACTGTCAAGCTCCCAGTGTCACAATCGATTTTGGTGCAGGCCGTCCTCAAGAACGGCCTTCCGAGCAAGATCACTGGATTCTTGATTGCCTTCTTTCCCATGTCAAGAACATAGAAGTCGTCAGAAGATCCCCCACCTTGACCAACACGTCCTCCAACACTCCATCGGGGTAGACAGTAGATAAATCCGCTAATTGGATGGCCACACGTGTAGGAGAAAGGGGTCCAAAACTCATTTCGTCGAACATGGCTCTTGGCATCACATTTATCGAAGCTCCTAAGTCAAGCATTGCCTTGGGTATTGATGTAGTACCAATTGTGCATGGGATGGCAAACATGCCAGGATCCCTCTTCTTGATCGGAATGTGGAAATTCATTAGTGCTGACACGTTCTCCACATGGAAACGGGCATTATCTGGGTACTTTGTCTTCTTCAAGCACATCTCTCGTAAAAATTTTGTACACTTTGACATGGATTGTAATGCCATCAACAGGGGCGGTTGATTTCTACTTTCTTGAACACCTTCATCATGTCCTCCAACTCCTTCTGATCACGTTCGCGGGCAAAACGTCTAGGATAGGAAATCTTGGCCTTAGTAGTGCAAGAAACGGTCCTCTTGGCCAAAGCCTCTGCTTCTCTCTCAACTTTCAAGGATTCCAACATCACGTCATCTTTTTCAAATCGCAGCTTTGATCTCTCCATCTTCACGTAATCAAACAAGGCTTCATCATCCTCATTATCGAAGCCGGGGTTCTTGTTGGCCTTTATCCCTTCTTCATGCTTTATCTTCAACTCCTCGTAGATGTCATTCATATCTCCTGAGCTCATCTTAGTTTCCTCTACTCGAGCTGGTTCCTTAGGTTGTGTCTTGGGCAACATCTCTGACAAGTCCTTACCACTTCGCAAAGTCACAGCATTGACTTGCTCCTTGTTGACCTCTACTTAGGCAAGAAGCCTTCCACTCTTATCATCTACAAGCTTTGACAAGGTTTGATTTATATATGAGTCAATTGAGCTTGAAGGTTGTTCGATTGACCTCGACTTTCTAATTGGAAGTTTTCGAAGTCTCTCCTAAGCCTTTGGTTCTCTTTGGTAAACCTATCAATAGTCTCATTCATGAACTCTGTCTTTGCTAGTTCTCGATGTGGAGGCACATAGTTGTTTTGCTGTTGAGGCTGTTGTTGAGGTAGAGGCACATATTACTGCTGAATAGCCTGCTGAGGTTGTTGGTGGGTATGAGGCATTTGGTAATGGTTGTTGCCATACCTCAGGTTCTCGTGCTGATTCTGCCTATAGCCGAAGTTGTTGCCATAGTTGTTGTTATTGCCATATTGGAACCTTTGTTGCCCACCGCCTTGCTGGTTCTGACCTATTGCCTTTACCTCTTCTCCTTTTTCTACGAACTAACTGGGACATTCTGAGGTGACATGTGATGTTTCCTGGCATACTTCACATCTCTTTACAGCTCTTTGAACTTCCCTGCCATCTACCTTCTTCCTCAAATCCTCCATTTGGCTAGACATCTTGGTCATGAAGTCTTTCATGATACTGACCAAATTGTCTTGGTTTCCTTTGTTGCCTTCATACCCCCCTCTTGGGATATCATCTTCATCTCTGGATTGTTCAGCCATGGCGGCTATTTTCTTGAACACTTCAGATGGTAGTTGATCAACTATGGCTCCTCCACATGCTGCAATTATGTATTTCCTCTCTGATGCCCTTAATCCCTTCAAGAAATGCTCGATCAAATCAATATCCTCAATCTAATGTTGAGGACATCTCGCCAACAACTTCTTGAACATTTCATAATAGTCATATAATGACTCATTTCCCCTCATCTTGATCGATGAAATAACATTCCTCCCACTTTGTATCCGGCCAACGGGTATATATTTGTCAAAAAAAGCTTGCTGCATCTTGTTCCATGTGTCAATGCTTCCCTCTGGCAAGGTGTAAAGCCACTCACGTGCTCCGTCAAGAAGTGAGAATGGGAACGTGAGTAACCTTACGTAGTCAGGAAAGGTATCTTAGGCAGCATCTTGGTTTCTCACAACTTCAGCATCGTTGTTATTTCGAACAACTTGTCTATCCCCATTGTTCCTGATAGTAGTGGCATTGTTCCTTACTGTACTGATCGCCATCTCGAAGTTTTGAAGATGGGTTTGGGGGTCTTCTCCAGGATGATCACTGAATTTGGGCAGTATGTGTATCAGCGAGTGCTTGAGCTCCCAGTTGCCATTGATGGTGGGCAACTGGATACTTGATGGTCTGATTCCCTTATTGTCAGGGAACATGATCTGACAGATGGTTCTCTCTGGCTATCCTGCCATGGTTGTTGATGTCTCTGCTTTTGCTTCTGAACTGGATGTTGACTCTTTACTGTTTGTACTTGCTGTTGAACAAGATTCGTCTTCTTGCTCAATATCCCGATCATCAGGAAGTACCTCCCCATATCTTTGAAGCCAACAGATAGAGTACCCGAGGAGCTAGGATCTTGGTCAACACAGAAAGCAATACAGGCTGCAGACATTGAAGCAAGAAGTGAGTCGGACCAGCAGCAGATTTCTTTTCCTTCAAGGAAGAGGATAAGGATCAAAACTTTCTTTCCTTATCCAAGCCGAACCTAATCAAAGAAGATATCTACCGAGCAAGGAAAGTAAAATCGTGGCTGCATAGATGAGAGAGAAGGGAGAATATGCATGGAGGAGACCTTTTCCAACAAGGGAACTTTCTAAACCCTAATTCCCATCGCCTATATATATGGCCGACTTAACAATGTATTGTGTGCCATTTTTATTCGAGTTTCATAGTTTAGTTCTGCATTCTAATTTGAGAGAAAGTGAGGAAGAAACAAGTCCTACGGGCAATTTACTTTTGTTTTTATATTTTCTGCATTAGTTTAGTTGTTGGCCTGAAGCCAAGACCTTCGTTGTTGACTTACGTTTTGAGCAGCAACCCATTTTCTAGTTTATGTTAAGTATGATTTCCCTTATGAGTTTGGTGTTCTTATTTAATATTATGTCTAGCTAAATTTATTGTTTGGGTTGGATGTAGATGATGTGATCGTCAATTACTCGTTCTAAACTCGTGAGGTCGAATTGTATGAGTTCGTTATTTAGTTTTATTCTCGAAGCTCTTAGGATTAATTCTAGACTTAATTGATATTGACATATGCTTGATCACAATCTAAATATTGATATTAAGTCATTAACAGAAATTGGGATTTAACTCGAAAGTGTCTTTCGTGCCCAAAAAGATAAAGAGTGTTGGAGAACAGTCGATATTAACCTACCCCTTGGCTGTCTTGGGTCTGTTTATTCTTAATGCCTCTTGGGAAGCATCGTTACTGAAGTGTTTTCGTGACTTTATTGATCAAGAGAGGAGATCTTGCCTTCTAGCCAAGATCTGTAAAATTGGATAGACATAGGCTTGGTGTGTTTATATCGTGACTTCGTGACCTTTAGGGTATAAACTAATCTTTGTCTTAAACCAAGTAATGAGATTGAGTAATTGAATATCTTTGCACCAATGAACGAGTAATGAGTAAGCAAGATCACTGATTCGAAATCCAAACCAAACTTCTTTGTTAATTGATATTTCACTTGTTAAGTTACAGGATATTGAGATTCGTTTCAGTCAGAACCCCTTTCGTTGAGCACTACCTGAAGAGCAGATCTATGCCAAGTCCGTTGGGTTCGACCCCACTTGCCATTAACTACTACCATGTTGGGCAAGAGGTGTTTATAAATTTATTTGTGCAAAGAGTGTAACGACAGCGCTTCGTCAAATTGGCGCCGTTGCCGGGGACTTTGTTTTATGCTAGGTTGCTCTTCTAGCTTGAGTTGAGCACGGTTTATGCCCAAGCCACATCTACGGAGTGACGGAGATCCACAAGATCATGGTGTTTGCCCGGAGGTGATAGCTAGGAGAAATCGAGCAGAACAACGCAAGAAGAAGAAAGATCTGGAGGAAGGCGTCAACGAACCTTCAGAGTGGCCGAGCTTAACAGAAGATCAGGATATTGAGCAAGAAGACGATTCTTGCCCAACAGCGAGTACAGATAGTGAGAAATCAACATCCAGTTCAGAAGCAGATTCATCAACAACCATGGCAGGACAGTAAGAGAAAACCATCCGTCAGATTATGTTCCCTGACGATAAGGGGATCAGACCTTCAAGTATCCAGTTGCCCACCATCAATGGAAACTGAGAGCTTAAACATTCGCTGATACAGATACTACCCAAGTTCAGCGATCATCCGGAGAAGATCCTTAGACCCATCTTCAAGACTTTGAGATGGCGATCAGCACTGTAAGGAACAATACCCCTCCTGCCCGAGATGCTGCCAGAGAACAAGTTGCTGCCCAAGATACGTTTCCAGACTACGTAAGGTTACTCACATTCCCATTCTCACTACTTGACGGAGCACGTGAGTGGCTTTACACCTTGCCAAAGGGAAACATAGACACCTTGAAAAAGTTGCAACAGGCTTTTCTTGACAAGTACATACCCGTTGGCCGGATACAAAGTGGAAGGAATGCCATATCCTCGATCAAAATGGGTGGAAGTGAGTCGTTGTATGAATATTATGAAAGGTTCAAGAAGTTGATAGCAAGATGTCCTCAACATCGAATCGAGGACATTGATTTGATCGAGCATTTCTTAAAAGGATTAAGGGCATCTGAGAGAAAGTGGATCATTGCAGCTTGTGGGGGAGCAATAGTCGATCAATCGCGAGCTGAAGTGTTCAAGAAAATAGCTGCTATAGCCGATCAATCACGAGATGAAGATGATATCCCAACAGGGGGGTATGAAGGCAGCATGGGAAATTCTGATAACTTGGTTAACACCATGAAAGTCTTCAAGGCCAAGATGAGGGGTCAAATGGAGGACTTGAAAAAGAAGGTTGATGACAAGGAAGTTCACAGAGCTGTGAAGAAATGCGAGGTGTGTCAGGAAACATGCCATATTACCTCGGAATGTCCCAGTTGGTTCGTGGAAGAAGGAGAGGAGGTGAAGGCAATAGGCCAGAACCAGCAAGGTGGTGGGCAACAAAGGTTCCAGTATGGCAATAACAGCAACTATGACAACAACTACGGCTATAGGTAGAATCAGCACGAGAACCTGAGGTATGGCAACAACCACTATCTGCCTCCTGCCCACCAACAACCACATCAGCCTGTTCAACAGCAATATGTACCTCCACCTCAACTGCAGCCTCAATAGCAACATAACTATGTTCCTCCACATCGAGAACCAGCAAAGACAGAGTTCATGAAGGAGACCATTGATAGGTTTACCAATGAAAACCAAAGGTTTAGGAGGGATTTTGAGAACTTTCAATTAGAAAGTCGAGGTCAATCGAACAACCTTCAAGCTCAATTAACTCACATAAACCAGACACTGTCAAAGCTGGTAGATGACAAGAGTGGAAGGCTTCCTGCCCAAGTGGATGTTAACAAGGAGCAAGTCAATGCTGTGACTTTGCGAAGTGGTAAGGATTTGTTAGAGGTGCTGCCCAAGACCAAACCCAAGGAACCTGCTCGAGTAGAAGAAACTAAGATGAGCTCAGGAGATATCAATGACCTCTATGTAGAGTTGAAGGCAAAGTGTGAAGAAGGGATAAAGGCCAATAAGAACCCCATCTTTGATAACGAGGATGATGAAGCCTTGTTTGATTACGTGAAGATGGAGAGATCAAAGCTGGGGTTTGATAAAGATGACGTGTTGTTGGACTCTTTGAAGGCTGAAAAGGAAGCAGAGGCTTTGGCCAAGAGAATCGTTCCTCGCACTGCTAAGGCAAAGATCCCGTATCTAAGACGTTTTGCCCGCGATCGTGATAAAAAAGAGTTGGAGGTCATGATGGAGGTGTTCAAGAAAGTGGAGATAAACCTGCCACTGCTGATGCCATTACAATCCATGCCAAAATGTGCAAAATTTTTGCAAGAGATGTGCTTGAAGAAGACCAAGTACCCTGATAATGCCCGTTTCCATGTGGAGAACGTTTCAACAGTAATGAATTCCCACATCCCGATCAAGAAGAAGGATCCTGGTATGTTTGTTATCCCATGCACAATAGGTACTACGTCAATACCCAAGGCGATGCTCGATTTAGGAGCTTCGATAAATGTAATGCCAAGGGCCATGTTCAACGAAATAAGGTTTGGACCACTTTCTCCTACCCGTGTAGCCATCCAATTAGCGGACTTATCCGCAATCTACCCCGATGGAGTTTTGGAGGACATGTTGGTCAAGGTGGGGGATCTTCTATTTCCAGCCGACTTCTATGTTCTTGACATGGAAAAGAAAGCAATCAAGAATCCAGTAATCTTGCTCGGGAGGCCGTTCTTGAGGATGGCATGCACCAAAATTGATTGTGGTACCGGGAGGTTGACAGTTTAAGTAGCTGGAGAAGTCATCGAGTTTGACGCTTATCGGCAAAATCAAGATGATGCCCTGGAACACCTCAACACCATCAATGCATGTGGTCGGCAAGTGGAGACATTGAACAGCTTAAGTTGCTTCTTAGAAGACAACGAGGATGCAGTCCAGGCGGAACTCAATCTAATTTAGGATCTTAACTTCGATCTCGACCAGCATGAGGATAATGAGGAAGATGGCGCCTTGATGGAGTTTTACGAAGGCGATGAGTACGAAAGTGATAAAGATTTCTGGGAGGAGTCAGTCTATGGACATAGTTTCGACTCCACCGATGAAGACTACAGCACGGATGAGGAGTTAAAGGATAACAACACTCTTAAAAACTTCCATGAAGATGAAGACGAGTTTGATGAGGAACTCGAGGAACTATCCTATGATGAGACTGAGGAGTTGGTAGAGAAATTCTGGCAATACAGTTTTTGAGCAGGATGCCGGCTTGCAGAAAGAAGAGGATCTTGCCTAGAATGATGAACCAGCGGATATGGAAGAATGCAGTTATGCAAGGATTCCGGGCAACATGCAACCTCAGGGGTTTGAACCACTCAACATCCCTGAATTGAAGCCGGAGGACGGTTTGGTACCCTCACTGCAAAAGGCCCCTACGTTGGAGGTGAAACCTTTGCCCAAGCACCTGAAATACATATATCTCGGCAAGAACGAGACATTGCCCGTGATCATATCATCAGAGCTATCGAGCATGGAGGAGGTCCGAGTTGGTGAGGTGCTGAGCAAATACAAGGAGGCAATAGGATGGACCTTGGCCGACATCAAAGACATTAACCCTTTGGACTGTGTTCATCACATTTTGCTTGAGGAGGATGCTGCCCCAGTAAGGGATCCACAAAGGAGATTGAATCCCGCCATGAAAGAAGTGGTAATGAAAGAGATACTCAGGCTTCTTGACTTGAGGATCATATACCCCGTGTCTGACAGCCGGTGGGTAAGTCCTGTGCACGTGGTGCCCAAGAAGTCAGAAATCCAAGTTATTGAGAACGAGAAAAATGAGATAGTGGCCATGAGATTGTAAACCGGATGGCGAGTGTGCATAAATTACCGAAAGCTCAACCAAAAGACGAAGAAGGATCACTTTCCTTTGCCCTTTATCGACGAGATGCTTAAGAGGTTAGCTGGTAATGACTATTATTGCTTTCTTGACGATTATTCTGGTTATATGCAGATCTGGGTTGCTGACGAGGATCAAGGCAAGACCACCTTCACGTGCCCGTTTGGCACATTTGCATATAGGAGGATGCCATTTGGGTTGTGTAATGCACTAGGGACATTCCAAAGGTGTATGATGCACATTTTTTTAGACCTTCTTGAAGAATGCATCGAAGTCTTCATGGACGACTTTATTGTCTACGGCAAGACCTTCGAATCATGCCTCAATAACCTGGATCGAGTATTGAAGAGATGTGTTGAGAAGAGCCTTGTGTTGAATTATGAGAAATGCCATTTCATGATAAAAGAAGGAATAGTTTTAGGGCATGTCATCTCGGGGAAAGGTATTGAGGTGGATAAGGCCAAGATCGATATTATTGCCAAGTTACCCTACCCAAGATCTGTGAAAGAATTGAGAGGATTCCTAGGGCATGCTGGATTCTATAGAAGATTTGTCAAGAATTTTGCCAAGATTGCCCAACCAATGACGAGACTACTTCAAAATGATGTACCATGGGAGTTCAATGAAGATTGCAAGAAGGCGTTCCATGCCTTGAAGGAGAACTTGATCACAGCCCCCATTATCCAACCTCCTGATTGGGGGATGCCTTTTGAATTAATGTGTGATGCCAGTGGTTATGCCGTGGGAGCAGTTCTTGGGCAAAAATGAGGAAATGAGAGCTAGGTTATCTATTATGCGTCCAAGACATTGAACCCGGCCCAATGCAATTATGCCACTACGGAGAAGGAGTTGTTGGCTATTGTCTTCGCCTTTGAGAAGTTTAGATCCTATTTACTTAGAGGCAAGCCCATCGTGTACACAGACCATGCGGCATTGAAATACTTGTTGAGCAAGAAGGAGTCCCAGTCAAGATTGATTAGATGGATCCTTTTGTTGCAGGAATTTGACATATAGATCAAAGACAAAAGTGGTGCCCAGAACCAAGTTGCCGACCACCTAAGTCCAATCCTCCAACCAGACGATGGGGTGCCGATCAAGGAGACCTTTCCTGACGAGCACCTGAGTCTAGCCCAAGATGAACCATGGTATGCTGATATCGTAAATTACTTGGTGACTGGAGAAATACCCTCCGACCTTGGGCGTTATTAAAGGAACAAGCTTAAACACGAAAGCCGTTTCTATATTTGGGACAAGCCTTATTTATGGAGGGAATGTGCGGACAAGATAATAAGAAGGTGTTTCGAGGATAAATAGTAAAAGAGCATTCTTGAGCATTGTCACAACAAGGAACGCGGAGGACATTTTGGGCATCAACGGACTGCAAGGAAGATTTTGAAGTGTGGCTTTTATTGGCCAACATTGTTCAGAGATTGTTATGAATGGGTCAAGATGTGCGAGAAGTGCCAAAGGAAAAGCAACATCACAAGAAGAAACGAAATGCCCATGATACCGATCTTGCCCGTTGAGGTGTTCGACGTAAGGGGCATGGATTTTATGGGACCCTTACTGAGTTCCAAAGGCAACAAGTACATCATATTGGAAGTGGACTATATCTCGAAGTGGGTAGAGGCTCGTGCTTCCAACAAGGATGATTCTAAGGTGGTTTCCAACTTTTTGAGAACTCAAATTTTCAATAGGTTTGGTGTACCTCGAGCTATAATTAGTGATCAAGGTTCTTATTTTTGCAACGCAATAGTGATCGCCTTGTTCAAGAAGTACGGAGTTACTCATCGTGTGTCAACAACCTACCATCCACAAACCAATAGACAAGCGGAATTGTCCATTCGAATAATCAAGACGATCTTGAGGAAGATCGTGGGCACAACAAGGAAGGATTGGAGTATGCGCCTCGATGATGCTTTATGGGTGTATAGGACTGCCTTTAAAACACCTTTTGGCATGTCCCCTTATCGCATGGTCTATGGCAAGAGATGCCACTTGCCCGTGGAGCTGGAACACCAAGCACATTGGGTTGTTGCCCAACTCAACCTCGACTGGAATGAGGCAGGTGAATCAAGGAAGCTCGAGATCCAAGAACTCGATGAGATAAGACTCCAAGCCTATGACAATGCTGGGTTATACAAGGAAAGGATGAAGAAGACCCACGATCTTTTGATTAAAGAAAAAGAGTTCCATTTTGGGCAACAAGTGTTGCTGTACCAAACTCGATTTAGGCTTTATTCGAGGAAGCTCTCGACCAAGTGGGCAGGACCTTATGAAGTACAAGCTCAATTCCCAAATGGAGCTGTTTAAGTCAAGGATCCCAAGAAAGGGAAGGTTTTTAAAGTCAATGGCCAGCGCTTGAAGGCCTATCTTGGGTAAGAACAGTTTGTTGAGGGGAAACCATTTGGGTTCCCTGTCGAGGAGAACCTCTGACTTCTAAGGAGGGGGGTGTCGTGCCCAAGACCTTAAACGGGGCGCTGTCCAGGAGGCAACCTGGTTAGTTTTTTTTTCGTTATTTCTTTATTTTTATTCTTTATTTTCGTAAAAACTATTGAAAATCCAAAAAAATTAGTTAGTCTTTATTTACAGTATTTTATTTCACCGTACTTTATTTTGAAGCATTTTGTATTCAAGTCTAACCATAGGAAAGAGTTTGTTTTTGGAGTATATTTGTGTGTTGAAGTGTGCAGAAGATATTGAGCAAGATACAGGTTGTAGATCAGGAACCACGCTGGAGAAGTAAGTGGGAGTCAACCAGAGGTTTTGGGCATGAACCGAGTCGTTGGTCAACGACTGTTCAAGGCGGTTACTGTACCCCTAAAACTACGCGCCCTTTAAAACCACCCTGGCACGTCTCCACCCCACTACCCCATTCAAATCTACAACTCCCCATCTTCTCTCTGCTCTCTCTCCATCAAAATTCCACAAACCCTGTTACCATGGTATCTACACGGCCAAAAAACAAGAAGCTTAACAAAATTCCCACTGGAACTAGCATAGACCTCACCACTAGCAACCCTACCACTGCCGCCACAAAGCCCAAAACCACCACTAAAAGGAAACTACCCATGGAATCCGCCAAACCCTCTGCCGACCGAAATCCTTCTGTCACCATCAGGTCGAACGTGCCCCAGAGCCTACCGGTTGACGCCACATTGTTGATGAGCAACGACAACCTAAGTCTGATGGACGAGGCAGTAAAGCAACCGGAGAAGGAGACTCAATCGATGCTCGTAGGAAGAACTAGAAGAAGAAGCAGAGGAGGAAGGAGACAGCGGGGAGGAAGAAGAGAATAAAGATGGTGAAGGGGAAGGCGATAATGGTGGGGAAGATATTGATAACGTGATAGACACAGAGACGGCAAGGTTAGCAGTGGAGGTGCTGGTGGAGGCAAAGACCAAGGCTAAGGAAAGCCCGACGAAGACAAAAAGTCTCCGGCTAGCCAGCAAATGCCCTCACGGTGGCGAAGACGCACCGGTAAAGAAGCACAAATCTATTGCTTCGGACGCCAGGTCTTACCAGCAGTCAATTTCGAAGGGAACAGCTGCCGGAACGCCTTCAATAGCCAGTGAAGAAGAAGAAGGGGATGATGTTGAGGAAGAAGAAGATGACAATCAATCGACACCAGTGAGCGGCAAGAACAAGAAGAAGAAGAAGGGCACCACGGTGGTGACGTGTATGAAGCCCAGGGATTGGAAGGTGACAACACCCAGGGTTCTCGACTTCAAACTATACGAGAACCTGGGTGTTGCCAAAGAAGTAAGGAAGCTGTTTGAGGGGATAGGTTGGAGTCAGTTCTTGGAGTGGCCGGTGAAAGTGTACGAGGAGCAAGTCAAGGAGGTATATAGCATGATAGCAGTGACGAGTGATCCCGAGTCTGGGGTAAGCACTATCTCCTTCTCACTTTTGGGCGAGAAGTATGATTTCCAAGTTAGTGCTCTAAACCAGATCTTGGGGATGGTGAGCTTGAGGGACCTGGCCAAGAAAGAGTTCATGGAGGCCAAGAAGGTAATGCCACCTTCTGGAGATGTAGCCTATCAGGAGCAGTGGAAGGAGATTGGAAATGGAGCACCGTACAATGGAGGCAATAACAAAGGAACGGAGTTGAGGACCCATGCCTTGAGGCTTTGCCACCGCATCCTTACTTACAACTTGTACGGCAAGAATGATAGCGGCAACACTTGAGCAACAAGTAGAGGTACCTTCTGTGGTGTATGCATACCCAGACCAAGGTCAACTTCGTAGCCTTCCTTGGGAGCAGCTCAAGACGGTGTTGGCAAAGCAGACTCTAGGATGCACGTGTGGACACTTCGTGACAGCTTTCGCGAAGGGAGTTGGTGTCTATGATGAGATTAAGGAGAAGCTGGTGATGGTGGTCAACAAGTTGGGAGAAGCTGCCCTGAAGAAAATGAACGATATTGAGTTGAGGAATGAGAAGTACATGTTCATCGACTACAGAAGGTCAAAATCCACCAGGCGTCCACCTGTGGGCAAGAAGGAAGAGGCTGGCACCAGCATGGTGGTGCTGCCCAATAACAAGGTCGAAACCAGACTAGCCAACATGGAAAAGTTGTTGACCGAGATCAGGGATGCCTAGCTGGCATTCTTTGCACACCAAGGATTCAGGTACCCGTGTGAATCTTCTCTTTGATTTTATGTTCCTCCCACTTTTATGTTAGTGTAGGTTTTTGTTTTTGTTTTTATGTTTTTTGTGTCTTATTTTGTGTTGTGTCTTGTTGGTCGAGAAGGTGTACTTATTGCCTTCACCCACAATTTTCCCAGCAAATTGTCTAGTGAAGGCCTTAGAATTCCCTTTTCGGCTTAGTCGGTAAATAATTGTTGGGTCAGTTTTTGTTTTGTGTTTGTGGTTGCCCAACATTGTACCCACTTTGCCTAAGGCAAAGTGTGTGGGTGTTGGGAAGTTGGTCTGTTTTGTGAGTTTTTAAAGCTTGTTTTAGTGTTGATCAGCATGTTGGCATGATAGGTCAGAATAGGTATGTTGATGTATATAATGCCGTAAGTAGATAGGTAGGACGGAATGAGATATTGGGCATAAACTGTGAGGTGTTGAGCTTTTGAATGCCATATACTTATGCAGCATTTATTTCCTTCTTGTGTGATAATGACCAATTGACATCTGTTAATCTAGAACTTGCCTGCATCTCTTAATTATCAAGCTAAGACCGCCTTCACGTGCCCCCTTTGGCACATATGCCTGCAAGAGGATGCCGTTCGGACTTTGCAACGCACCATGTACCTTCCAAAGATGTATGATGTCTATATTTTCTGAGATGATTAATGATTTTGTTGAGATTTTCATGGATGATTTCTCTGTGTTTGGGTCATCTTTTGATGATTGTCTTAGAAAAATTGAACAGGTCCTAGAGAGGTGTGTTGAAAGTGGTCTGACTCTTAGTTGGAAAAGAGTCATTTTATGGTGCGTCGGGGAAATGTGCTAGGTCATATCGTTTCAAAAAGGGGTGTAGAGGTCGACAAAGCTAAGGTGGATGTGATTGAAAGATTGCCTCCACCTCGTGATGTCAAGGGAATTAGGAGTTTTCTTGGTCATGCCGGTTTTTATCGGCATTTCATTAAGGATTTTTCTAAGATCAGTCAACTTCTATGTCATTTGCTTTCTCAAGATGTGACATTTGTTTTTGATGATGCTTGCCTTCATGCTTTTAATTTGCTTTAGGAGAAGTTGAGTACTGCACCTGTGGTTATTGGTCCTATTTGGTCAGAACCTTTTGAGATAATGTGTGATGCCTCTAATTCTGCTGTTGGTGCTGTTTTGGGTCAACGTATCAATAAAATGCTTCGTGTCATTTATTATGCGAGTCCGGCCCTTACTTCTGCTCAAGTAAATTATACCACTACTGAAAAAGAGATGTTTGCTGTTGTGTTTGCATTAGATAAATTTCGTGCATACATCATAGGGTCTAAGGTCATCATTCATAGTGATCATGCTGCATTGCGCTATTTGTTGACCAAATCTTAGGCTAAGCTAAGACTCATTCGTTGGGTGCTTTTATTACAAGAGTTCGATTTAAAGATTCGTGATAAGAAAGGTAGTGAGAATGCTGTAGCTGACCATTTGTCTTGTCTTGATAATCTACCTTCTCCTGTGATTTGTGATAATTTTCTTGAGTCGTTTCCTTTTGAACAAGCTTTGAGTGCAGGGATTGTCCCTTGGTATGCTGACATTGTTAATTTTCTTGCTTGTGATGAATTGAGATCTGACCTTACTTCCCAAGAAAGGAAGTGTTTTTTAGCTGTGTGGAGGCAATACTTTTGGGAAGATCCTTACCTATTCAAGATTGGTAAGGATGATGTGGTCCGACGGTGTGTACCGGATGACGAGCAAACCAAGGTCTTGCAATTTTGCCATGAAACGCACTATGGAGGCCATTTTGGAGGTCAGAAAACAGCACACAAAGTGCTCCAGTCCGGTTTATTCTGGCCTACATTGTTTAAGGATGCTCAATGTTTTTATAGTTCTTGTGATCGTTGCCAGAGGGTGGGTTCAATTGGTCGTAGGAATAAGATGCCCCTCAATACTATTCTTGTTGTTGAGATTTTTGATGTGTGGGGCATCGATTTCATGGGACCGTTTCCCAAGTCTTTCGGCTACGAATATATTCTCTTAGCTGTTGATTATGTGTCCAAGTGGGTCGAGGCAATCCCCACTAGGACTTGTGATTCTCATGTCGTGCTAAGGTTTGTGCAGAAAAACATTCTTTGTAGGTTCGGATTTCCCAAAGCAATAATTAGTGATGGTGGGAAGCATTTCTGCAATAAGCTTTTCGAGAACCTTATGAAAAAAAATGGGATTACACACAAGGTTGCCACTCCGTACCATCCACAAACATCCGGGCAGGCCGAGACTAGTAATAAGCAGATTAAGGGGATCTTGGAGAAGACTGTACAACCATCTCGTAAGGATTGGTCTTCAAAGCTGAATGACGCGCTATGAGCATACTGTACGGCTTACAAGAGTATTTTGGGGATGAGCCCGTACCGGCTTGTGTTTGGGAAGAACTGTCATTTGCCTGTGGAGATTGAGCACAAGGCTTACTGGGCAATCAAAGCTGCTAACTTTGATCTCGATGATGCTGGAAAACATCGGATGCTACAGATGTCAGAGTTGGATGAGCTCCGTAATGAGGCATATGACAATGCCAAGATTTACAAAGATTGTGTGAAGAGGTTGCATGATAGTAGGATTTTATTCAAGGAGTTGAAGCCCGGGATGAAAGTTCTTTTGTTCAACTCAAGGCTGAAATTGTTTCCGGGCAAGTTGAAGTCCCGTTGGACCGGTCCATATCTCATTGAAGAAGTTCTACCCTTTGGTGTTGTCCAGCTACTTAATGAACAGACTCAAGAGTCCTTCCAAGCTAACGGACATCGAGTGAAGCCATACCATGAAGAAGAACATATCACTAAAGCTGTAGAGTCAATCTGGCTTGTGGATTCGGAGTGAAGGCATTATTTTGTATGTCAAGCTAATGACGTTAAACAAACGCTTTGTGGGAGGCAACCCACAGAGAAAAAAGAAATTAAAAAAAATTGAGTATCAGACTCTCGTGCACTACTGAGGCTCGAGGGGGCGGTCTCCCGAGTTCGACAAGCGCCGGGGACGACTTTTCTTCACTTCCGCGCATTACAGAGGCTAGCTGTGACGATCGCCCGTGCCGAGCGAGCGCCCGACACAACTCGTTCCCGACTTCGTTCTGTTTTTAGGCTCAAGGCGACGCTCGTCCGTGCCCGATGAGCGTCGGGCCTGCCTTGGCTTCCTCATGCGGCGATCGTTCCATGTGGGCGAGCGTCCGGTCCTTTCCCTTTAAATACCCATGTGCCCTAATTTCCCCACTCCGCCGTCACACTCCCATAACCCATCTTAATCCGCCGTCAGGGCCCCCATCTTTCGCTCCACTCTCTCAAACACCATCTTCCTTCTTGCTCGTTCCATCACCCGAGCTCGCTCGCCCCACTCCGGCGAGCGCCTGGCGAGCGTCTTTCGCCGATTCTCATTCCACTCGGGCGACCGCCAGCTTCGTCGAGTGTCTGCTGCTCTTCCACCTCCTTCGTCGCTCGTCCAACCCGACCGAGTATCGCCCTTAACTTACATCAGGCGAGCGTCGACCTTGGCTTGCTATTATTCGACGGGCGCCCTCCCGCTAGTCCAAGTCTAACGCGTGTCGCCCTTCTTACTCCAATTCCGACAAGCGCCCGCCATTCGCGCTCATTCATTCTCCATGGCTCGTACCACATAATGACGATCTAGAGACCATGGCCACCGATGCGGTTGCACCACGGGACATCTCAATGACATATGATGCTCTCTTTCCCATCTACACAGTTACTGAAGGTAACATTTATCTTCGTTTCAAAAGCCGAGCTATTACATTGCCACATTGTATTGATTGAGAAGTTATTACCTCTTTGGGATTACGGATCAGTTGGATAAGTATCTTAAGGTGCTAGGATTGTTTAAGTATGCTCATTCCGAATGGCCTTCTTCTACTCCATTGTGTGTGGAATTTCTTGTTACTATGCAATTTGAAGATGATCTTGTGGGTATTACTTTCCGTCTGCTGGGTACTAAGGTGCATACGCTTGAGCTTTACTTACTTGATTGTGCTGTGAAGAAGCGGAAAGTTTGTCCGGCCCCTTTTATTTTCGCCACTTTGCAGAATATTGTTCGGACTTCAACCTTTAGAGCTGCTTTGTCTCACCTAGCTACTGCTCTGGCTTATCATTTTAAAGCCATTCCGGCGGATTTCCCTCCTTTAAATCAGGTTCTTTTGGAATGCAAATATTTGGGATTCACGGAATTGAAGCATGGGTATATTGCCCGGGATCTGGTGACTTTTCTTCCCTATGAGACGCGTCCTGCGGTCAAGCGCCGTCGTGATGCCGAGCTCGCCGGTACTCGTGTGCCTCCACCTACTGCCCCTGTTTCTTCCGATGTCGAGTCTGACAGAGATAATGATGCTGATACCACGGTTGGGAGTGAGGATGAGTCTCCCCGTCGGGTTGAGCCTGCTTCTACACCTTCTGGCTCTGTTCCTTATGATTTTCATGCTTTTCAGCAGGATTTTACTTCTTTTCGCGGTGAGTTGGGAATGCAGTTGGAGCAACTGCAGCAGCAGTTAGTTTTACAGAATGCGCAATTGCAGCGTCAAGATCAACGGTGGGAACAGAATGATCACCACTGGGCTGTTAATGATCAACAATGGACTGTTCAGACTCAGTATTGGGAAACTCAAAATCAGCGTTGGGCGGAACAAGTGCAGCATTGGGCTATTAATGCTCAGTATTGGGCCCAACAACAGAAATATATGGCTTCCCAGACCCGTCAATTGGATTTTTTGGAGCAGCAATGGCTCATTGGAATTTCACTCCAGGTGGCCCGCCCAATCCGCCTTCTGATCAACAGTGATTCTCACTATTGCGATGTACGTTTTTCTTTCCCTTTCTTTTTCGTTTTAGTGGTTGTTACTGTTTATTTTGCTTTTCTGTTATTTTGTTTGTCTTACGTTGCTTTGGTTCTTTTGCTAGGGTTATGGTGTTTCATTTATGCCTCGGTTTCCTCTCTGGTTTGCTCTTTGCTCATTACTCCCTTCTTTTCATGTTTGTAGATTGACAATGGAGACATTGTCGCGTATTTTTCGTGGGGGGGGGGGGGGGTATGTCTTTTTGAATGATCATCTTGTGCATCCTCGGTTATCTCTTATTTGGAATTATGATTTAGAAATTGAGATTGAAGTTTATAATTCATGCTTTGATAGATTTTATTGATCAGGATCGTTTTTGCATATGAATTGATTGGTGTGGTCATTGCATGTCGATTGTGGGGCGATTCACGCTCGAATAATTGAAGCTTGATTTTTGAGTATGGGTGAAGAGTGAGGAAATAGTGTTTAAGAAGTGTATCCCAATTTCTTCGTTTTAAGAAAAAAAAAAGGAAAAAAAATTGATTAAAAAAAAAGAAAAAAAAAGGGAGTATTTTTATTGTTAAATAAGTTGAGTTACTTTGGGAGGCCTCTGCTCTTCTGGGAACCATGAGCATGGGAAACCACATGGCGACACTTTAGATGACCTCTAAATGTTCACACCTCATGAATTATGGCCATATAACCCAATTTGACTTGAGAATTTGTTAATTTTGCTGTTTAATTTTGTTGTGTTGTGAAGAGCTCTACCCCTCTTTCTCATTGGCTTGATTTTGTCTTTAATGTATGAGGAATGGGTATGGGAAACCACACTAGGATGCCGAAATTTCCGTGAGTAAACTTAGTGAAGATTGCCCGGAATTCACATTTTCTTTAGTATAGTTTAAGAAATGGTTCAAATTTGGGACACTTTTCGTTGCTGCTTTTTCCTCTCTTTGATCTTGTACTCAGTTGTTGAGTTGATTGAGTTCTTGTGTGGAGGGTAACTCATTTGTTGTGTGATGACTTTTGTCGATCGATGAGTAATTAAGTGTCTTGTGATTGAGAGTTTATTGAGGTATGATATGTTTAGTTCAAGCTTTCACTTTCTTCATTTTAATTTTTTATAAGATTTGCTTGAGGACAAGCAAGGTTTTGTGTGTGGAATGGGTTGTTTCACCTGTTTTTTGTTGTGTTCTGGATAGCTTATTTGGTGCATTTTGATTGATTTCTAATATGGTTTGCTTTCTTTTTAAACTTAGAATGCACTAATATTTTGGGTCGAGTTTTGTGTGATAAATGCAGGATTTTTGCTCGCAAGTACAGATTTTAAGAGAAGCAGTCGAGCAATTGTAGGGCCAAGGACCCGTCGCTCGTCCGCTTCCAACGCTCGTCCGTAATCTGGAGAATGAGGACGAGCAGTCGACTGAGAGCTCTATCGGACGATCGTCCACCTCAGGCGATCATCCGATACCTGGTGTTGAAGGTCCAACGCTCGTCGGCATTGGATTTAAATATTGGACGCTCGCCGGTCAGCATGGTTGATGAAGGATGAAGAATAGAGGGCACTATCGGGCGCTCATCCATCCCCGACACTTGCCCGACGTGAGTCAAGGCCACCGTCGATCGTTGGCTTTCCAGCGCTCGTCCGTGTGAAGCATGTGAAGACCTGGCCGTCGATCGCCGGGCTTCAGCGCTCATCCGATAAGTGTGGTTGCGAGGAGGTAGCCAACGATCGTCCGTGTCCGACGATCGTCCGACTGAGGCGACGCTAAACCTTATATATATATGGAATTGGAATTATTGTGGGTTACGTTTTTATTTTATTTTCGCCGCTCCCAGAACACGAACGACTTTTTCTTTCCCAGTACTTTTCTTCTTCTTGTTCTTCCAGTTCTAGATAGATTTATTGCATTCAACTCATACAGATTTTGTGACAGACTTCCACTACAGATTCAGTTTAATTATTGTGAGCTCTTTCCGTTTATCTTAATTTATGTCTATGGTTTATTTTGTTCTTAGAACTAGGGTTTATACTTTTGTCTAGGATAATTTGTCTTTCAATTTCTTTATACTAGAATAACCAATTCAATCAATCTTTACTGCTTTCATTTTATTTTCTTTTTCTTTTCGCAATACAAACATTGCCCTGTTAAGTCTTCCTCGAGAGATACGACTTGGGTTGATTAATTTATGCTGCTTTGATCTCGTTTAATTGCGGGTGACTTTAGGAAAAATTTAGTTGAACAACTATATTTTTATCTCAAGATTTGTGGGATGTTGTGGAAGATGGTTTTCTAGAACCACTACAACAACAAAATAACGATGAAACCTTGAGCAAAGTACAACAAAATGACTACAAGAAAAATGTGAAGAGAGATGTAAGTGCCCTCAGATTCATTCAGTAATGATTGAGCAAATCCATATATCCAAGGATTCATGGCATCGAACGAACCAAAGAAGCCTGGAATATATTGAAGGAAGGATTTCACGGCAACGACAAGGTAACTTCCATCAAGCTACAATCTCTTTGGAGAGAGTTTGATAATTTATCAAAGAAAGATAGTGAAGTTATGCAAATCTATCTTACTCGAGTTGCCGAAATCGTAAATCAAATTAGAAGTCTTGGAGAAGTAATTGAGGAAAAAAAAGTCGTTCAAAAAGTCCTTCGAAGTCCTCCATCAAAATATGATTACATTGTTGCCGCCGTTGAGGAATCTAAGGATTTGTCAACATATACGCTGCATGATCTCACATGTTCTCTTCAAGTGCATGAAGAAAGAATTGGCAGGTCTTCAAATCAGCCCCTGGAGCAAGCATTTGGGTTGATGAATTTCTCGAACTCAAAACAAGGCAAAGGGCATTTTTCTAAAGGCAAAGGAGAAACATCTCAAAGTAAGGGCAAATCATTAAGGAAAAGACGGAGGCCAAGGAAATTAATCAACGAATTCTGGTCCTTATTGCAAAATTTGTAAGAAGACTAATCATAACACAAATGATTGTTATTTAAAATGCAAAAACTGCAGGAATCTAAATCATTCGTAGAGGGACTGTTTTCATCAGAAGAAAGATGATAAGAATAAAGCACATCTTTCCAAAGATATCAAAGATGAAGGCGAATAATTTTTCTCTTGTATGATTGCCCAAAATCAATCGCAAGAGAAATGGTACATGGACAGCGGCTGCAGCAGTCACATGACTGGAAATATAAAAATCTTTGTCGAACTTGATCGAGATTTCAATTCTATAGTGAAGCTTTATGGGAAGATTCATCAATGCGAAGGAAAGGGAACCATCGTTGTTCACAGCAAGGCAGGTAACAAAAAATTCATAACTGATGTGCTTTATATGCCAAACCTAAAGAGCAACCTCTTAACTGTCGGACAACTTAACGAAAGAGGTTATTCTATTTCGTTTGATGATGGGAAATGCGACATATTTGATAAGAAAAATAATTGTTTTGTTGATTCAATACCAATGAGTTCAAACACAGTGTTTCCCATGTTCATGCCTATAGAAGAAAAGGTGGCCCTTGCTGGTGAAAGCATTGATCAATCTCAAATATGGCATTTGAGATACGGACACCTGAATTGGAATGGGCTGCAACTTCTCAAGAAAAAGAATATGGTGGTTGGCCTTCCTAAGCTTGAATCAAACACTCAAGTTTGTGAAGGATGTATGTAATACCCCAGATATTTTCTTCCGACGAGAAATAAAACTTTTCTAATTAATTAAGGCTTTGCACGCCTAAGTTAAGGATTTTCAATTTTAAGACTAACGGTGAAATCTGTTTCTGAAAATAAATTCCAGAAGTCGGTTGAACGACTACTGTATTAGGGTTTTCGTGTCCGATAAAATTTTCACCCGAAAACTCAAATCGAGAAACCGTCTGATTTTACATTCACTCTTTTTGCGAGACGAATAAGTTAGTAAAAATCCGTTTTTATTATTTTTTTTCGGATAAAATTTGGACTGTGATGTCCCGACTTTTTATCGGATTTTGAAAAACGAATTAGTTTTTCCGAGTATGTAATTTATTTCTAATCTAACGGACGAATTAGATTTCGTCGGAAATGTAACCGACTAAGAAATTATTTCTCGATTTTTAATACGTCGTTCTAAACCCGAAAACGCGATATTTCGACTAAAATATCTACCCAAAACCGCCACCTTACCCTCCCATGACTCACACCTTGTGAGTCATCCTACTTTAAGAGATATTATCTAACTTAGTCATCTCTCTCTTTTCTCACACCAAAACCGCCACTTTCCTTCTCATCTCTTCTCTCTCACTTTTTCTTCCATTGTTAAGAGTTCTTCAAGCTTTCAAAGCTCCACAAGTTCATCATCTACCGATCAATCTTAGTTCCGAGTCCATAAACGTCAAGGTAAGAGCTTCCTCTATAGATTGAACCGAACAAAATTTCAATCCTTCAAGTTTAATTAATTTCAAAATTCTCAAGGGATGTAGGAGGATGAATCTATGGTTAAAGCATGTTATAGTATGCTTGGAATTAGATTTCTACGGTTGAAATTTCATGAAAATCATTCCCCCTTAATATTTGATAATACCGAAATTTTTCTAGAAATTGGGGGTTTGATGTAGTTCGATTTTCTTGATGTTTGATTGATGGATTAGTGTTCTATATGATGTTAGATGATTACATGAATTAAATTAGAATTTTCTAAAAATAAGAATAGAAATGTAAGAGAAGAACAAGTAAGGAATTGATGAGGAAGATGATATGATATGCATGAATGGATAATAGAAATGGTATGTAGAATGTTGAGGATGAAATATAATTTATTGAGATTTTTCTAAAAATAAAACAAAAAACGTAAGAGACGAAAATCCAACAATAAGTTGAGACTCGATAATGTTTTGAGAATATGGTTTACATATTAGTGATGCTAGATAGATGATGATCGATGTTGTAAAATTTGAACGAAATCGGAGAACGTCGGAATTTTGTTAAGAGACGAAGAATCGTCAATAAGTCGAGAATAGATAATGATTAGGGTTTGCTATTCGAACCTATGATAATCTTGATAGTTAATGATCGTAACCGTAAAATTTGAGCGAATTCTAAGAAGGTTTGATTTTTAGTAAGAGACGAAGAAACGAGTTTAAAAGCCGATAGAAAAGTCGAATAAGGAAAACCAATTTAATAATAATGATTGTTGTCGTTTGACGAACGATATTGTAGTTGACGACATTTCCATTCGAGATATGAGATGTTTTGAGTTATAGTTTATAAACGAGAAGTTGTAGAATGAAAGTGAAATTTGAATTGATTTTGGTTTAGTAATTGGTTAGTTGAAAAAGGACGAGGAAATGCTCGTCGTTTGTTTTAATCAAAAGACGTGAATGTGAAAACCCGAGTAAGGGACATGCATGTAGACTGCATTGAGATGGAAATTTCGTGAAAATAAAAGTGGAATAGTATTGATCGAACCTAGGGAATCGCGCGTCGAGTTTTGTCGAGCACTAGGGTTTCTTCACGGACTGTTTTGCGATGCGTTACGGAAACTGTTATAACTTTTAGCTCGCTTAACGAAATCGAGATCCGTAAATTGGAGAGTAAATCAGACATCCGTGGCTTTCTTTTGGTATAAATTTGATCCCCTGTTTCGAAGGGACCTGTTCTGTGTGAACTCCAGATTCACTGTATTGTGCAGAAAGTTTCCAAGACTTAAATTCTTAAGTTGAATTCTTTTCAACTTCGTTCCTTGTGAACTTCAAAGTCGTTATAAGTTATCGACATCCAATTATCTACTGACCTAAGTGCCAAGTAATGAGCCGAGTCAGTTTGTAGAGGAGAATTGATCGAGTCTCGTTTATTCGTTAATCAAAAGAATATAGTTAAAGTGCAAAGGCCTAAAAGACTTAACCGATTCCGAATTTCTGTTTTCTTTTTAATGTCTCGACCAAATACTAAAAGTGTGATTATTTTCGTTCAAAGAAGGAGGACGTCGAGATTAGAAGATAGGACGGAAGACAGAAGGTTAAAGTTTGTTCAGTAAACAATTGAGGTGGGCTTTTCTATCAAAATAAAATGAGCGTTGCTCGAAAGTGTTTACTTGTTGCTTTAATAAATATGTTTAAAGTAACTATCAGTGCATGATGAATTGTTATATGTGAATTCTCTTGTGCCTCTCTGAGTTAGCCCACAGAGTGCTATCCAGAGTTTTGGATTCTGAGTTAGCCCACAGAGTGCTATCCAGAGATTCCAACTAAACGATCAGATTCTGAGATAGCCCACAGAGTGCTATCTAGAAGGACAGATTCTGAGTTAGCCCACAGAGTGCTAACCAGACGATCGGATTCTGAGTTAACCTTCAGTGTGTTATCAAGAATTAAGTGTACAGCAGTATAAGTCTTACGAGTGTTTATGAAAAGATGTATGATTAATCTATACTAAGTATGAAATGTTTTCGGCAATGTGCCCACTAAGTGCTTTATGTACTTAGTCCTGCATGTTTGTTTTTAAATGTGCAGGTTGAGTGACGAAGGCGGAGGAGGTTGAGTAAAGGTCGTACTAAAGGAAGTAAAGTTTAGTTGAGCCTCGATTTCACATTTGATATGTGATATCATTCTACTTTTTTTCGTTGCAAATAACTCTCTTATTGTTGTTAATCATTTCGGTTTAAGTTGTTCATACTTTAAACCTAGTCTTCTCTGATCACAACTTTGTCGAGCAATCTTTCGAGATTGACTCTCTTTTGTCTAATAAAAATCAGTTCATAGTATTTTTATCTCGGTTATAGATGTTAATTTATTCATTTATTCATTCATTCCCCCTTCTTCCCCACCTCTTTAATCCAACCCCTAGTCGCACCCCGGCTTGGCCGTCCATCGGGATTTGGGGCTGTGACAATGTATCTATGGAAAAATGCATCGATTTCCATTCCCAAAGACTTCTTGGAAACTAAGCAACAACTAGAGCTCATTCATAAGGATATTTGGAGTCCAGTGAGAACTCTTTCTCTTGGTGGAAAAATGTCACAGCCCGACTCCTAGGGTATTGAAACTACTAGAATACAAGGGGCAGTGAGGTGGAACAACTGAACTTTAACTTTTAAAACATGCTCAATAACTTAGGAATAATCTCAATTCTCGAATCAAGCTCACAACAAGGTGAGTTATCAATCAAGTTCTTTTCCAAGAAATGAATATTCGATAAGATTATGGATATTGAACTCATTAAGGAATTAGGTTTGGTTGTTTAAATGAAGTTGCATCCAAAGTGTGGGCCAACTTTTTAAAGCAGAATTGAAACGTTAGGTAATCCAAACTTATTTTGGATGGAATTCAGAAAGGATTTAAAGGCTTTGATCGAGCATGCGGGCTCTTAGGGTTTTGGGACCGAACATGCAAGGCACAATTATAGCAAATAAATAACGTTGCAGCGGAATATAAACATCGACTTAAAATCCCAAGGTTATATGTGTGAAGACACGTAACCTCAAGCTTAAACTTCAATTTTGGATTTTATTTGACAACAAGTCGCCCAAGCACACAGCAACCTTCCTCATCCGAGCTAACCTGCACGCTTTAGAAATAACATGCAAGGGGTGAGTACTTCGTATTCAGTGGACACATGACAAAATAATTTGAAACTTTGCTCATTAGAGCTATATGATTTTGCTTGCCTCTTTAGTTGCACCACAAGTGTTAGATAAATAATTATTTAAAATATTTTAAAACATTTTCGTTGTTTTTCTGAAATCGGTTGCAACCATTTTTCTCGGGTATGAATCCATCTACGTGTCTTGTCTGTTTGTGGTGTCGAGAAGTAGGCCTCCTCATCAAGCACCATGACCGGCCCAATCAAAGCAAAGCTCACAGTCTTTACATAACCGGCCCAACCGAAGCAAGGCTCACAGTTACTTTACGACCGGCTAGACTGTGACAAGGATCACGGTCACCTAATCTAATGCATGCATTGTCCCGCTTTGAACAGGACTTAATCCCGTGCGTCCACAGGACTCATTCAACCTAATATAAAGTAGAGGATTACATACCAAAACATAAAACTCAGGCCAGTCAATCACTTTTAAATAAAGCGCATATATAAAAATAAATTGTGCATTCATCGTTGAATTTCGGTTCAGAAAGCCCACCTGGAATGTGGCTTAACTCGACTACTCTTTTCTGCTCGTTGTCCTACTTTTTCACCCCACTCGCGCCTTTCAAAAATAATATTATATAAGGGCGAGTTCTATATTTTTGGAAAACAGCGAAGCTTAAATCCTTTAACGGATTTCTACTCGTTTAAATTCTCAATTCAACTCGAGTTTTTAACTTCTCAATTTTAACTCCTCAAACACTCGATTCTTAATTTCTATCCAAGTACTAAACCAACAGACTTCTCAGTATAATTTCTCATCATAAATAAATGTAATCAAACACTCAATTATCAAGAATTCAGCATTTCTTTAAACTCAAATTTCTCGTTTTTCTCAAATCAATTATTTTCAAACAAATACGAGATTTATTCTCGTTCACACATTTCACATCTCATTCACAACTGTATTATTTCACAGTCACATAAAATATTCTCAAACAAATATCGCAGATATATCATACTGCTCGTTTTCAACTTAAAATAATATTTATCGGTTTTTTATCAAACTTAATTTTGTCTTTCATAGAAAAATTCAAGGAATTAACATATTACTTTTTGACACGTTTCTCGAAAAAACATATTAACTTAGCCGGAAAATTATTATTTTCTCATATTTTACTCAAAATAATTTCCATTGAACGATTTTTCGTTCAATTTAATTTTTTACTTTATAAATGAGAAAAAAAAATATTATTTTTCTCTTTTAATCCTCGACATCCATTATATCTTATTTATTAAAACTCGTTGCTCGATTTGAAACTCCACTACTTCTCTTTTATTATTTCTAGCTCAAACACCTCTTTATTTGCTCGTTTATACATCAACTTCTCGTAATTAAATTTTTAATAAGAAATATTATCGATTCTTCATAACTTTCTTATACGATTCCAAAATGAGCGATTCAAGTGGCTAATATACTTGTTTTTCTCTCAACTTTACGTTTATAACATCAATTACATCTTTTACTCAATGAAATCTCATCCTTTTTCCTTGAAAATTTACTGCACTCCTTAATTTTCTTTATTCTTACTTTTTCTCAATAATTTTAAGTTCTAATATACTCAAAATTACTTTAATTGATATCTTATAACATCATTTGATCCATATGAACTCAAATTCATAAATTCTCATTTTTATCTTCTTATATACTTCGATTCATTGTGAATCATCTAAATTCTTACTCGATTTTATTAATTCAAAGTTCTATTGAACTTATAAAAATTCCAATTACTCAATTTCTCCATTAATTTCATCTTTTAATCTTAAATACTCAAAACTTATATTTTGTACCTCATTTCCTTCAATTATTTTGAGGATTTCTTTATAGTACTTCATTTCTTGCATTTTAATACTTCTCTATACTCAAATAAATTCTAATTTTTTTTTCTTAACTCATTTTTCCTTCTTTAAGCTCAAAAATACTATAAGTCTTCTTTCAAAACATAAAACCTTCGAATAAAATGGGAATTTCTCCCTTGATATTTCAACTCTTGATTTTATTGGATATTTCTACTCCAAAATATTTTTAATTTTATTATTTCTCAATTAACTCATCATTTTGTGCTTAAAACTCCAAAAGCACAATTTCTTATATTTATTTTTGGTTTGAATTTTTCATAATTTGTTCATAAGATTTTATTTCTTCAATCCTTCTTAAATTTAAGCTTTTTTCATCTCAATTTTTATTTTATATCAACAATTCCTCCAAAAATTCATAGGAATTAAAATTCTAATTTTTCTTCTTATATATATATCACGAAATATATATAAATATTATAAAAACTCATTTCTTTCTTTTGGTGGTATTTTCTTCCATAATTATTGTTAAATTTTATTTTTAATCCACCAATTCATCAAATATACTCATAAAAATACAAAAATCATATTTATATAGATTTTCATACACACACGATTTCATCGTATATTCCTCAAATAAAATCATACTTCCATTTAAATCATATATTCATGCTTCTCATCTCTTGATTTAATGAAATTCATCCTCAAATTCATCATAGAACATATATATTCAAAAATAGATATTTACTATTCATCATCTTCTCCAAGTCATCTTTTCTTAATAACATGCTTGTTTCTTCATTTTAATCACTTCATCATACTCATATATCATCATAGAACTCATATAAAGCATCAAATTTAAGAAATCAATCAAAACTCACAAAAATCATATTAATGCATAAACTTTCGATTTTTATATGTTTTCTTGCACATATATTTATCTTCTTCATTTAATCATCTCAACATGCTTAGAAATATTCTTAGAACTCATCCATATCATCAAAATCAATAAATCAATCAAGACATCAAAAATCCTATTTTTTTTTATCAAGAACTGTAGGTTATATATATATGTATAGCATGGATTTTTCTTCTTGTTTCTCTAGCATGGAAGGCATGCATACTCATGGATTTAAACTCAAGGATTTAAGTAACAAATTCACTCTTCAAACTTATGGAAATAATCGATCAAGAGAGTAGGAAAAAACAAGGATTTCTTGATCTTACTTTGAGTTTTTGAAAGAACAAGGATTGGAACTCAACTCCTTGCAAATCCTTGGTTGTTCTTGAGCTCAAAACAAAGAAAAATATGGAGGTTATGGTGATGAAGAGCAGCTGCTGTTATGGAAGAAAAAGGAAGAGAATCATGGTTCTTACTTGAATTTTCAAAGTAAAAATGATCAAAGCTTGAACTCTTGAACTATAGCTCCCTTTTCATCAATTTTCTTGAGGTTTAATGGAAGAAAAATGATAGCTCATGGTGGAGAAGAGCTTGTGGCAGCCATGGATGATGGAGGAAAGAAGTTTTCGTTTTTTCTTGAATTTTTCAAGTAGTAGAGATCATATCTTGATCTCTTGAATTTTCTAGCTCTTTTTCTTGATTATGATCGAAAAATTGAAGTTATAATGAAGCTTTAGGCTGCTGCATCAATGGAGGTTGAAGGAGAGAGAAAGAAGGTTGAGGATGGTGAAGAAGATGATGGAACCGTAGGGGAGAGAGAGAAATGGGTAAGTGCATGAATGAGGAATGAAACTTGCACACAAAGTCTTAAATATAAGACAAGAGAGTGTGCTCACTCTCCAAGTGAGAGTGGTGAACGAAATTGCTGAGGAAAACTGGATAAGAACGGCTAATTATAGGAGATAATCTCAGATTTTTATCTGCTAAAAATCCCCGGTAGAAAAGATTTTATCCGATTAATATTTCCCTCTATAACGTCAAACTTTATTCTCTCATTCCGATACTTTCTAGGCATCGGATTTTACTCTAATTCATTTTATTACTCATAAAATAATTTATGGATTCTAACGAGACCAAATTTCATTTAAAATTCTCAAAAACGAAGAAAGTCGGAAAATCGCTATCGTGCGCGCTCGTTACCGACTTTAAAAATAATTCAAAACTCAATTTCTAGATCTCGGATTTTTCTCTAACTTGCATCATTAATCGAAAAAAAAATTTTATATTATCAAGTTTCAGAAAAAATTCCCGTTTAATCAAAAAGTCGTAAAACGACGCGACGGGTTACTATTCACTTTAGTCGCGTTTTCAAAATAAATTTATTCTCGACTCAAATGACCTCAGAAAATTCTCAAACTCGTATCATTGGTCTCAAAATAAATTCTAGATTCTAATGACACTGATTAAACTGAAATCGGAGCACTTTGATCGAGGGTTGACTTTTTGGTCAAAGTTACTATTCATCAGACGGTTGACCGTCACGAAATTTTCCGAATTTCGAACTCTTACTAATTCTCACATTCTTAAACTCATATAACTCATCACATCTTCGTCTCGAGTTTCTGGAACGAGAAAATTACTATTTTACCCTTCAGGGGCATTTTGGTAATTTCACGAGAAAATTTCTTCTCGGAAATTTTTATCTCACATAATCACATATAATAACTTTTCAAAAGCACTTAAGCACACATAATCATATTTAGGACGATTAATTAGGGTTATAAATATACGGGGTATTACTAAAAAGGTACTTCATTTTATTTGTTGATGATTGCATAAGGATGATGTGGATTTATTTTCTAAATGAAAAGTCGGAGGCTTTCTCTGCATTTCTCAAGTTCCAAATTCTTGTGGAGAAGCAAATGAATCATCAAATTAGGACACTCCGAACCCATCGTGGAGGTGAGTTTATATACACACCATTTATGGATTATTGCAAGAATAATGGTATTCATAGGCAGCTCATTGTTTGGAGAAGTCCCCAACAAAATAGAGTAGCCAAGCGGAAGAACCACACTATCGTCGAAATGGCCAGGAGCATGATGATTGGTAAAAGTTTGCCAAAAATCTTTTGGGCTGAAGTTGTCCATACAGCTATCTACATTCTGAACCGATGTTCTACAAAGGCGGTTTTGAATCGGACACCATTTGAGGCTTGGCACAAGAAAAGCCCATTGTGGATCTCTTGAAGATTTTTGGCAGCATTGCATATTCTCATATCTTTACACCAAATAGAGATAAATTTGATGAGAAAAGTGAGAAATTGATCTTTATTGGCTACAGTGACGAGTCAAAGGGCTATCGTCTCTACAATCATGTAACTCGCAAGCTTGTGGTTGCAAGAGATGTGATTTTTGATGAAACCACATCATGGAGTTGGGAAGGAAAATCAGTTGTGCATTTTTCTCAAGATGATTTTTATGAATCGTCGAATGGAGGTGACAAAACTGATCATGAAGTTGATCATGTTGTACCCCCTCAAAGTCCGAATCCTACTCCCCAAAGATCTTCTGATCATGTTCCACATTCAAGTCCAGATTCTCCTATAAGAAAGACTCGTTCACTACGAGAAATCTATGAGGTATCTAAATTTGCTCTTTATACTAGTGAACTCGAAAGTTTTGAAGTTGCAGATAACGAAGAAATTTGGCGAAAAGCCATGGAGGAAGAGATTACTATGAAAGAAAAGAACAAAACATAGGAGTTGGTGGATAGGCCAAAACATAAGGATGTGATCGGATTGAAATGGATTTACAAAACAAAATATCATGATCAGCATTCAAAAGTACAAGGCGAGACTTATTGCGAAGGGATATTCGCAACAGCCGGGAATTGATTTCACTGAAACTTTTGCCCCAGTTGTGAGGATGGAGACTATTCGTGTTGTTCTTGCTCTTGTGGCACAACTGGAGCTTCAAGTGTTTCAACTCGCGTTAAGTCAGCTTTTCTAAAGGGAGAGCTAGAAGAAGAGGTATTTGTTGAGCAGCCTCAAAGTTTTTTTGTTGAAGGAGAAGAAGACAAGGTGTGAAGGCTCAAGAAAGCCCTTTACGGGCTTAAACAAGCTCCAAGAGCCTGGAATAGCAAAATTGACGGATATTTTCTCAAAGATGGTTTTCGTCGAAGTCCTAATGAGCCCTCTCTATATGTGAAAACAGAAAATCATGATATTCTCATTGTTTCCATCTATGTTGATGATCTTATCTACATGGGTACTAACATGCAGATGGTGGAAAAATTCAAATAAAGAATGATGGAGGAATTTGAAATGACAGATTTGGGAAACATGAAGTATTTTCTTGGAATCCAAGTGAAGCAATCTGGAGCAGAAATACAGATATCCCAAGAAAAGTATATTGAAGATCTCTTGAAGAAATTTTGCATGGAGGACTGCAATCCAGTTTTCTCGCCGATGACAACGAGTGATAAGCTGAAGACGATGATGGTGCTGAAAAAGCTGATGCACAACTTTTTAAAAGTCTTGTTGGTTCGCTCATCTATCTCACTAACACAAGACCAGATATTGTTCGAGCTGTGAGTATGCTCTCAAGGTTCTTAAGTGAGCCAAGTAAACTTCATTTTGTAGCAGCTAAGAGGATCATGAGATATTTGCAAGGAATGAAGAAAATGAGCATCAAATATATGAAAGAAGTTGAGTGGAAGCTAATTGAATATACGGACATTGATTGGGGGTGCTCTTTGGATGATCGAAATAGCACTTCAGGCTACTTATTTTCTCTTGGAACTAATGTAGTTTCATGGAGCTCGAAGAAGCATAAGTCAGTGGCATTATCACCAGCCAAAGCCGAGTACATAGCTGCTTCGGATGCTACCAGTGAGGGAGTTCGGTTGAGAAGGTTACTGGAAGCTTTGCAGCAAGATCAAAAGAAGCCCACAACAATCTACTGCGACAATATGTCGGCGATAGCAATGACGAAAAATTCAGTTTTCCATTCAAGATCGAAGCATATTGAGTTGCGTCATCATTTCATCCGAGATATGGTGAGCAAAGGAGAAATCAGTTTGGAGTTTGTTGGAACAAAGGAACAGCTTGCAGATTTCCTTACCAAGGCAGTTCCTGTGGAGAAATTTGAGAAGTCCCGTGATGCGCTTAAGATTGCAAATTAAGAGTGGATGTTGAAAAGTAATATGCAATTAATTATAGTCAAGGTTTTTTATCATTCATGCATCTATGTATCAAGTCTATCAAGAGTCATGTTATTTACTTTAATGAAGTCTATCAAAAGTCATACATTGATTAGATCAATGTTTAGAAGTATCTAGAAATACCTATGTAATTGAAGTCATTCATATCCAGCAAAATATATTCAATCTATATAATTCTCTTCTTTCAAATATCAAGTGCCGCAGCACTATCTTCTCCCTCACATCCAACAGTATTCACATGGTTGTGCACATGCATACTTATAGTCAACCTCACACCTATCCGCCAATGGATCGGCTATACTGTAACTGATCAGCTGCAAATATAAATTACTTCTATCCACTCTTCAAATAAACTAAGAAGCTTAATTAAAACTAATCTACGCCGGAAGCATGCTTCCACTCTTCGCCTACATTCTCTTCACCGCCCTAACCCTAACGCTTACCCTCGTAGCCGTCGTCGACACATACTACATCTTAAAACCCTCCACCATCACAAAACCCGACTGTCCCAGCAAATGCGGCAACCTCACCTTTCCCTACCCTTTCGGCATCAGCGTCGGCTCCGACTGCGCCCTCAACGAAGACTTCGAGCTCAACTGCACCAATGCCTATGATCCGCCGCGAGCCCTGTATGGAAATATCCAGTTCTTCGACATCTCCGACGATCGTTGCCGCATCTCCAACATCGTAGCCAGAAAGTGCTATGACCAGTTCGGCACACCTACGATAGAGAGCACCGCCTCATCTGGCATCAGAGGCAGATCCTTAAGCTTCTCGCCGCTCAACAAGTTCAGTGTCGTTGGCTGCGAAGACTTCGCCCTCGTCAGCGGCTATGGTCCCCTCAACTTCACCAGCGGCTGCATCACGCTCTGTTCCAGAGCCGATGACGTCATCAGCAGCTCCTGCTCCGGCATTGGCTGCTGCCAAACTTCTCTGCCCAAGGGATTACAATACTTCTTCATACTTATGTCCAGCTTCAACAATCACACCTACGTCTTGTCGTTCGACCGGTGTAGCTACGCCTTCTTCGGAGAGGAGAACCGATTCGAGTTTCGTGGAGCGTCGGATTTTTTAGACCCGAATTTCAGGGAGCGGGTGAGGGCTATGGTCCCCATCGTGGTGGATTAGGCCATTGAGAATAAGAGTTGTGCAGAGGCTGAGAGTTGGGATGATTATGCTTGCAAGGCAAATAGTGATTGCGTTGAATCCGACACCAGGTTGGGAGGGTACCGCTGCAGGTGTTATACCGGGTATGAAGGCAACCCGTATTTGGATCCCGGATGCATAGGTAAGTAATGCTCTTTATCGCCATCTTTTGATAGCAAATTATGAGAATTAGTCAAATATAACCAATTGGCAAAAGAAAAGTGCAAATATAGCCACTTTTTTAAAAATGATCAAATATGGTCATGCATACACGATCAACATCCACGACCTTGCATGATGGTAGTGTATGCAGGTCGTGTATGCTAGTCATGTATGCAGGTCGTGTATGTTAGTCGTGTGTGCATTATTGTGTATATTGCTATGGTCGTGTATGCATGATCAGCATATACACGGCCAACATTGGTCATGTATACTGATCGTGTATGAATAACATATTTAATCGTTTTTAAAAAGTGCCTATATTTGCATTTTTCTTTTACCAAGTGACTATATTTGCACTTCTCCCGCAAATTATTGAGTTTTTCCAGAACACGGACTTGATCTCAAGTCAAAATAAATTAATTATTTTTTGAAGAAGACGAATTGGGTCATTACTCGAGACCTTATATCATATTTTGTGGTAACATTTCAAATATATATTTGTATTTTAATTAACTGAATCTAGTAATTATCTAACTAGGGTTCACTAATAGATCCAAGTACGACATGTAATTATTTTTAAATTTAATTTTCAAATTTCAGTAAATAATTGATTATATATTAAGAATGATTAATATCTAAATAAATAATTTATTTTTCAAGTAAACGAATTGGATCACCACTTGAGATCCTCCTACATCCTATTATTTGGCAATATATGTTTACTTTTGTTTTTATCTTTTTCTATTGAGTTTTTTGCAATTTAATTGAATTTTGTAATAATTTCTAACAGAGGTGCATTAGATCCATGTAGTATATATAATAATTTTTAACATTTAAATTTCAATTATTAGTAAACAATTAATTATTTATATAAATAATTTATTTATGCTTCAGTTTTTGAGAATAAATGTTAGGGAAAAAGGATGTGACCGTTGACACACATGTTTATCTTATATGTTTGAATTTTTAGATATTGATGAATGCGCGGACCGAAGTCTCAACGAGTGTGTTGAAAATCGTTGCTTTAACACTTTGGGGGGTTACAATTGTTTATGTCCTAAAGGGCAGTTTGGGGATGGCCGAAAGGAGGGTAGAGGTTGCAATGCCGATACATCTCAGTGTCCTGTGATTAAGATTGCCTTAGGTAAGTAAGTCTCTTGTTTTTTTACGCTTCGTATTTTACTATAATCGATGTTTTGTTTTAAAATCTACTAGTATTTGATATTGATCATACTCTTTTTAGATTTCTTTTTTCCATCATATACTGTGATCATCTTGTTCGGGATAACTAAATGTAGATTAATGCATGTAGGTACCGGATTCAGTTTCCTTGCCATAGTAGTTGCCGCAACTTGGATGTATTTCGTCCTTAAGAAAAGAAAACTTATCAAACTCAGAGAGAAATTCTTCGAAGCAAAACGGTGGTATGCTATTCAAACAACAAGTCTCTTCCGATGAAGAGTCAACAAAAATATTCACAGCGGAAGAGCTAAAGAGAGCAACCAACAACTACGCCCACGACAGAATCCTTGGCAAAGGAGGCTACGGCGTTGTCTATAAAGGCATTCTGCCTAATAGCAACATAGTTGCAATCAAGAAATCAAAAGTAATGGTCCAGAGCCAAATCGGGCAGTTCATCAATGAAGTCGTGATTTTGACACAGATCAATCATATCATAGGAATGTGGTTAAGCTGTTGGGATGTTGTCTGGAGTCGGAGGTGCCCCTCTTGGTATACGAGTACGTCTCCCACGGCACGCTCTATGAACACATCAACAACGTAGGAGTCGATTGGCTAGCTTGGGAGGATCGTCTGAGAATCGCGTCAGAGGCCACGGGCGCCCTATCCACCTCCACTCTGCCGCCAATCTCCCCATCATCCACAGGGACGTCAAATCAGCCAATATTTTGCTTGACGAATACTTCACTGCTAAGATATCAGATTTCGGGGCCTCTAGGCTTATCTCCTTGGACCAAAGAGAAGTGACGACGTTGGTTCAGGGGACACAGGGTTATCTGGACCCTGAGTATTTCCAC
Source organism: Schizonepeta tenuifolia (assembly GCA_029490685.1). Classification (NCBI taxonomy): domain Eukaryota; kingdom Viridiplantae; phylum Streptophyta; class Magnoliopsida; order Lamiales; family Lamiaceae; genus Schizonepeta; species Schizonepeta tenuifolia. The sequence goes on along the minus strand of CM055958.1, from coordinate 45,345,073 downwards.
TCAAGCCAGTTAACAGAAAAGAGCGATATTTTTAGTTTAAGAGTACTTCTTGCCGAACTCATGACAGGGTTAAGGCCCATCGACATGGGAAGGAGCCTTGAAATTCGCAATCTTAGCACATATTTTTGCATGTGCATGGAGGAAAACAAACTGTTTCAAATATTGGAGCCGAGAGTAGTGAGAGAAGGTTCAACGGAGCAGCTCCAGACCATGGTCGAGGTCGTGAAGAGATGTGTATGCCTGAATGGTGAAGATAGGCCGACGATGAAAGAAGTGGCGATGGAGATCGAAGGTTTAAGGAAGTTGTACAAACATCCTTGGGCGAATCAAAATGTGGACGAGGAATCTGTCGGATTGATGAATCAGAACGACGATGGTGTTGATCTTAATCCGATTACAGCTGGAGGAGATCTTTATGTTGCGCCGATCAGCTCTGAGGATTTCTCCGGACAATACAGTTTGAACAGTGATCACGGTCACGACTTTTTCGCTCACACAAATAGCCCACGTTGATTAAGATGCAGGTCGGCCCGGACCGGCCGGAACGTAACCGATTGTTGGTGGGTATTGATCTGGTTTGGACTTTGGAATACAATTTATTTACTCTTGAATTGATTTTTGTTGCTTAAATTTTCAATCATGTTTAATGGATCAAATTTGATGTAGCAGTCCATTAATTTGACTATTATATCAAGCCAGTTGGATATTTATATGTAGTGTAGTGGCAATATTCACGATTAATATGGAGCTAACATTTGTTTTATCGAACAATTTAGTATTGGGACCCCCTTTGATTTTCGGAATAATTTTGGGACCCTTAAACTGTTACTGTTGACATCTTCTTGATCAATTAAATTCCTAATTTCGATTGTATATGACCGACTTTAAATATTAGTTAAGGGATATTCAACATGAAAGTAACGGGAAAATATGATGTCAGATATTTTAAGTTTAAATTTCGCGAACATTTTATAAATCGATCGAGTAGATTGTACTCGATATTTTTCGAGTGCAATTTATGTATTCTGATAATTTTAATGTTTTGCATGTTCAAACTCCATTGCTTTCTTTTTTTTCTAGATTATGAAAAAAGTCTTTGTACATTATATATAGGGTGTGTTTATTTTGATGAAAATTTTTTTATTGAAAAATGATGGATAAGAAAAAAAATGAGAAAATATTAACATTTTAATCCTTTTTTATCTCATATTTACTAGGTTGGAAAAGAAAATTATCACATGTTCCCCCCACTACTCCCTATTTTCATGTCTTTTATTTATTAAAAAATATTTTCACACTACTAATCAAAGATAATAGTATTATCCAACATTAGAGAGAAAATAATAAAAAATAGAATGTCCGAAAAAATTATCCATCTTATCTAAAGAAAATTTACTATAAAAGTAAATATATGAAAAGAAAATAAAAAATGAAAAAAAATATTCTTTTCTCATCTTTTTCCATCAAATCAAACGCACCATATAAATCATTTTGAAGGAAGTTTATCCAGCACGAAAACACAGGAAAAGATGAAGTTATTATTTAACTTTATTTTAGGAATATGTGAAGTCATTATTTAGCTTTTTTTTGTAAGTAAACTCTATATAAATAATCACATGTGGAATCGGAGACCGGTTCAACGCAGCTTAATTAGTCATCTCTTAAGGTCTTCTACTACATGACAAATTGACAGCTAGCATATTCCAATTCTAACATAGCTGCTAGCCTGCTAGTTGACTTTATCTGTGGATTATGAATTTCGAATTTAATCGTGAAATTACTTTTCCTTTGCGATCATAATTTGCGATAACTGTTGCAATACATTTCATGCATTTTTATAATAGGATCTAGTTACGCTTCATATCATGATTTTATGTCTAGTCATCAAATATATCCCTAATTTTGCTCACTATTCATTTTCATTATATTTTTAGGGTAATGATATCTTGTCATACTGTGATTAGCCACATGCGTAAAAAAACGAAATTTAACTGTAAATGGAAATAATTACATTTCTTCCTTAGGATTTATGCTTCCCAATTAGCGTATATTTCCATTTTCAAAACTTATATTACTATTTTTAGCTTATGTAGTCGGCCACAGTGTGACCGAATATCATTACCCATATTTTTAATATATAAAAAAGAATAAAGATATTTGGACAACAGTTGTCCGGACAACAATGTAATATTCGTAATTAAATAGTTTTTTTAATTTTTTTAATAATTAATATAATTAGTATTTTGTCTATACTAACCTTTCCCACCTAATTATATATTAATTTTTAAATTTAATTAATATTTTAATTTTTCAAAAATTTGTGCATGATATTAATTTATTTTAATTAATATTAGAAATTAACATACAATTAAGTGGAAAAGGATGTTAAACAAAACACTAATTATATTAATTATTGGAACAAATTTAAAAAATATTTAATTATGAATATGCCATTGTTGTCCGGACAACTGTTGTCCAAATATCAATACTCTATAAAAGATTTAGCGTAATTAAAAAGGTAGATTAACTTTGTCGTTCAGTATTGGATGATTGAATTACTAAAATATCAAAATAAATATAGCATGATTTGCAAAGAAAAGAAACTATTTCTTACACAATGAGTGATTAAAGTACTTAATAATTCACCAAACACATCCTTAGATTGATTTAATACAACGAGGTATGTTCTTCCAACACATTATTTTTATGCAAAATAATAAACTAGCTTGTTCGTTTAGATAGTAGTAATATCTTTTTTCTCTTAAAAAAAAAAAGTAGTAATATCTTTTGGTAAAACTGATTCTCTTATCTTTTAAATCAACCAATAAAAGATACTGTAAAATATAACATCTTATAAACTATTATGGCTTGACTTGCTGCACGTCTACCTACTCAAAGTCAACTTAGACGGTTACACCTTTAGAATTTCGTTACTGACTTACCCAAAATTAATTACGAGTCAACCTCTCAAACAACCATCTACTATTTCAAATGAGATGATTGGGCTATTAGTTTTGGCTATCTCCTCTCTCTACCACCCTCTCAAATTTTCCACATAATAAGCTGTGCATATATTTATACTCCACAAACCAAAACCACCCACTTATTTCAAATTTTCAACCATGCCGGAAAACATGCTCCCATGGCCACTCCTCGCCTGGCTTCTCTTCACCGGTCTAACCCTAACCCACGCCGCCACCGCCACAACCACAGTTGACACATACAACATCTCAAAAGCCGCCACCATCACCAAACCCGACTGCCCCAGCAAATGCGGCAACCTCACCGTCCCCTACCCTTTTGGCATCGGCATCGGCTCCGGCTGCGCCCTCAACGAAGGCTTTGAGCTCAACTGCACCTCCGCCTTTGGAGCGCCGCAAGCACTGGTTGGAAACATCCGATTCTTCGACATCTCCGACGACCGCTGCCGCATCTCCAACGTCGTCGCCAGAAAGTGCTACGACAGGTTCGGCTCACCCACACTAGACAACACCGCCTCATCCGACATCACCGGCACCATCTTCAGCTACTCGCCGCTGAACAAGTTCACCGTCATCGGCTGCGACGACGTCGCACTGGTCAACGGCGGCGGCAGCCGCAACTTCACGAGCGGCTGCGTCACGCTCTGCTCGAGAGCGGAGGACGTGATCAACGGCTCCTGCTCCGGCATCGGCTGCTGCCAGACTTCTCTGCCCAAGGGATTGCAGTACTACCTCACCTCCCTATCGAGCTTAGGCAACCACACTAATGTCTCGTCATTCGACCCGTGTAGCTACGCGTTTTTCGGAGAGGCTAACCGGTTCGAGTTTCGTGGGGCGGCGGATCTTTCCGACCCGACTTTCACGGACCGGGTCAAGGAGACCGTGCCCGTCGTGGTGGATTGGGCCATTGGGAATATGACTTGCGATCAGGCCAAGAGTTCGGCTGGTTATGTTTGCAAGGAGAATAGTGACTGCGTCGATTCTGATACCGGCTTGGGAGGGTACCGGTGCAGATGTAAAAGCGGGTACGAAGGCAGCCCGTATTTGGATCCGGGATGCATAGGTAATGAACTGCTCTTTATCCAGAAACAAACCTTCTCCTACTCATAATTTGATAAAATAACCTTCAATCTCTTTTTCTTTTTTCACTTTGTTATAAACGTTTCTGGAACAAAATTTTTGGGACGAGAGTAAAATTTTATTTTAGTGATGTTTGAGAAGTGGAATTGACGTACAAATGTTTGCTTAATTATGTTTGAATTTGTAGATATTGATGAATGCAATGACAAAAGCCTCAATGATTGTGTTGAAAATGGTTGCTTTAACATTCTTGGGGGTTACAATTGCTCATGTCCTAAAGGGCATACTGGGGATGGCCGAAAGGATGGTAAAGGATGCAATGCTAAGAGCTCCGAGTTTCCTGTGATTAGCGTTGCCTTAGGTAATTCTCTTGTTTTAATTATACCATTTATATTTCACTACTACTCATTGATGTTCTGTGTGTTGATTGTGTCTACTGGTTCAATTAGTCTGTACGACGCTTATATAAAATTTTGGATCGGTCAAATCTGATTACCTATATTAATTGGTCTGATAATTTTTTTTTTTCGATCTAAGCCCGAAAAGCACTTGCATCCAAAAAATAAAAAATAAAAAATAAAAAAAAATTGACATTAATGTTTTGTCCGACCAGCCTGGTGAGCAAAAAAACCGAAATCCGAAAATTCAAACTGAAATATGAAATTTGGTTCAGATTTCGAATCGGATCGAATTCAAGTTTTGGAAAAATTCGGATTTTGGATTCGGATCGGATCGGTGCTTTAAAAAACCGAACAAATCCAAAATCCGAATTACATATAAAATATTATTATTTTTATTATTAATAATTAATATTTTAATATTTCTATTGAATTTATTATTAATATTTTTGATTTGAATTATGAATTATTTAATATATTTATTCAATTTATTGTTTATTATTTTAAATTTAATATATTTTAAATTTTTGAATTGTTTATTTATTTTTCATTAGAATTTCGGATAGGATCGGATTTAGCGTTCGGATTTCGGATTCGGATCGAATTGAGCAAAAATTCGATCCGTAATCCGAATGCTCACCCCTAGCCTGTAGCCCGATGTCCCCTCTAACCTGGCCCATAAATTTGACATCTCTAGTTTTGAATACTTCAAATTCAGATATTCTCCTTTTTTTTAAGTCATTGTATACTTGGGTGCATACGTATGTATGGTGCATAATCCGACCCGACCCACCACGACCCGCCCACGCGCTAGCCCAGACCCGTGCGTGAGATCCACGCGCCGCGAGTGGGTCTCACGAGCCCCAGTTTTTTTTTCCAGATTTTTTTTTCCGGCGGAGCCTTTGGCTCCGATTTTACAGTTCCGCTTTCGTTCCAATTACTAAAATAAGGATAATCGGCGGGCAACAATTTAAATTTTTTCGGCTCACTCCGAGGCCTTCGGCTCTCTTCATTCGAATCTTAATCAAAGAAGAACCGGCAAAGAAAAAAAAATGGTCAAAGGGGGTTGACCCGGGTCAAACCAGGGTCAAACGGATCAGGGCGGGTGGGCGGGTGTTGCACCCAAGTTTTTGTCTTTAATCAATATGTTGTGATCCTGTTTGATATAATTGAATGCAGGTATTGGATTCGGTTTCCTGGCCATAATTATTGCCGCTACATTGATATATTTCAGCCTCAAGAAAAGAAAATTGATACAACTAAGAGAGAAATTCTTCCAACAAAACGGAGGTATGCTACTAAAACAGCAAGTCTCTTCCAACGAAGGCTCGATGGAGTCGACAAAAATATTCACAGCAGAAGAGCTAGAGAGAGCAACCAACAACTACGCCACTGACAGAATCCTCGGCAAGGGAGGCTACGGCATCGTCTACAGAGGCATCCTGCCTAATAACAGCATAGTCGCAATCAAAAAGTCGAAAGTAATGGACCAGAGCCAAATCGAACAGTTCATCAACGAAGTCGTGATTCTGACACAGATCAACCACAGAAATGTGGTTAAGCTGTTGGGATGTTGTCTGGAGTCGGAGGTACCCCTCTTGGTGTACGAGTACGTCTCCCACGGCACACTCTATGAGCACATCAACAACACGAGAGCCAATTGGCTGACGTGGGAGAATCGTCTGAGAATCGCATCAGAGGCTGCCGGTGCCCTGTCGTACCTCCATTCGGCCGCCAACATCCCTGTCATCCACAGGGATGTAAAATCGGCCAACATTTTACTTGACGAGAACTTCGTTGCTAAGATATCAGATTTCGGGGCCTCCAGGCTCATCTCCCTGGACCAAACCGAAGTAACGACTTTGGTCCAGGGGACATTGGGTTACCTGGACCCCGAGTACTTCCACTCGAGTCAGTTAACAGAAAAGAGCGACGTTTATAGTTTTGGAGTAGTGCTCACGGAACTCATGACGGGGAAAAAGCCAATCGACATGGAAAGGAGCCTCGAGACTCGCAATCTTACTACATATTTTGTCATGTCAATGAAGGAAAACAAACTGTTTCAAATACTGGAACCAAGAGTAGTGAGAGAAGGATCGCTGGAGCAGCTGCAGGCTATGGCGCAGCTTGTGAAGAGATGCCTCAACTTGAACGGTGAAGATCGGCCGACGATGAAGGAAGTGGCGATGGAGCTCGAAGGTTTAAGGAAGTTCAACAAACATCCTTGGGCGAATCAGACTGTGGACGAGGAATCTGTGGGATTGATGAATGCGAACGAAGGTGCAGCTGATCTTTATTCTGCTCCGATGGCATCTGGAGGAGATCTCTACACTGCGCCGATCAGCTCAGCGGATTACTCCGGTCAATACAGTTTGAACAGTGATCCGAGTCAGAACTTCTTCCCTCACATGAATAGCCCGCGTTGATCAAGATGATGGCCATCCCCTTTTTGGGTTATTAATCTGTTTTGGTGTTGGTGGAACTTAGGAATACAAATTATTTAGACAGGAGTTGAAATTTATTTGCTTGAACTTTCAAACGTGTTTTAATGGATTAAGTTGGCCCTTTGATTTGAATAGTAAATCAAGTTAAGTTAATTCCAAAAAATAAATTATTCACGATTAATATAGTACTATCCTCACTAACCCAAATCTAATGCTAAACACGCACCATTTCAATTGACCCACCAAATTTTTTTCTTTATTTTCGGTTTTTTTTCCAGTTCCTTTTCCTGTTTTTTTTTTTTTCGGATTTCTTTTTCTTTTTTTCTATTTTCTTTTTTATTTTTCAGATTTCTTTTCCTTTTTTATTTTTTAAATTTACTTTTCTTTTTTATCTATTTTTTTACTATCCAGATTTTTTCTTTTGTCCGTTTTTTTAGTTTTCAAAAAAAAATTCGCCTTTTTTTTTATTTGCCTCTTCAATTTTTGTTTGTCTCTTCGTTTTTTTGTTTGCCGCTTCTTCTTTGGTCAAGATTCGAGTGAGAGGAGTCAAAGGCCTCAGAGCGAGCCGAAAAAATCCAAATTGTTGTCCGACGATTATTCTTATAATAGTAATCGGAGCAAAGATGGAGCCAAAAAATTGGAGCAGTATAACTTGTCATGTTCAAAAGTAGACATTGTTGTGACGAAATGTAATGATTGTGAAAATTTGGTACTTTGGCACTAATGACCATATCAGTGCCAAAAGTACCAACAGAAAACACACAAAAAAACACTAGTAATTTGGTACTTTGGCACTAATGACAATATTAGTGCTAAAAGTGCCAATAGAAAGCACAAAGAAAAATAAATAATTTGGTACTTTGGCACTAATGATCATATTAGTGCAAAAAGTGCCAACATAAAACACAAAAAAGGTAATTTAGTACTTTGGCACTAATGACAATATTAGTGCCAAAAGTGTCAACAGAAAACACAAAGAAACTAAGTAATTTGGTACTTTGGCACTAATGACCATATTAGTGCCATCAGTACCCGACCCATGCCCTGACCCGACCCGCGCGCCCTTCACTAAAGGTATTTTTGTCCCCAAAGGAAAAAATAATGGCTAAAATTTGTGTTTTTGAAGAGGGTGGGCTAAAATTTGTGTTTCAATATTGCTCAATTTTATACCTTTCGAACGTATGCCTATACCTTTCGAAACATGTACTCAGTAATTGTCAGTTGTATGTTGCAATCTCACGAGTCACTAGCAAAACGAGACTTAAACTTTTAGCATATGATGAGGATGGTTAGACACATGACAAAACAACTAACGTCGTGTACAATAAAATCTTCAACATGTTATGAGATAATTGCAAAGTTAATTTCGCCAATTGTAACTAAATATTTTTAATAAACTTGCAAAAGTTAAATTTATATTGATTTTCATATAGGTAAAAGGAATTAGAATGAATCAAATAAACGACCTTCTTCATTTATTTTGTACGAGGTAATTGATTTTGTATAAAAGGAATTAAATTGTTTCAAGTATATGAAAATATAATTTTACAATATAGTTTGATCCCCGTTGATTTTCGACGGGTTATACACTAGTATATATTCAATCATAAACATACAACTTGCACCATCATTATCTTTATACTAAGATCTATCTATCTATATACTCCCTCCGTTAACCAAGTAATGACCCATTTGATGGGTGGCACGGAGATTAAAAAATCTGATAAAGTTGTTTTAAGTGGGGTAAAAGTTAGAAAGTAGGGGTAATGAGACAATAACAAAAAAATAGTGGTAATAATAAAAAAGAGGTGGTATTGACCAAAAATGAGGAATAAAGAGTTGGGATGACAAAAAAGTAAAAATAAAGTAGATGTGAGGTGGGATCATAAATGACAAGGGATAGTAATTTTAATAAAGTAACGAGGGTATATTGGTAAAAATAACGAAACAAGGCATTACTTGGTGAACAAAGAAAAGAGGTGAAACATGGCATTACGTCGTGAACGGAGGGAGTATATATTATTAAAATCATGGTGGATTCTCTCCTTAATTTTAAGTCCTATATGGCACAACCTCCATTTAATATTCTAATTTATCTTAAATCCTTATTTTATGCATTTTTTATTTCAAATATATTATATTATTATTCAACATTTTATATTTTTAAAACTTGCACAATTAAATATGGAATGAGAACCTAACCCATGAAAATCTTTTTTCTAATATACCATCTCAATTCAATAATAGATATATCTCCACGCATTGTTATACAATTTGGCATTTATTTTAATTATTATTATTATTATTATTATTATTATTGTTGTTGTTGTTGTTGTTGTTGTTATTATTATTATTATTATTGATGGTCCCAGTAACGAGTATCTGGTGTATAGAAAGGGGGGAATACACAAGTAGCAATTTTTTTCTTTCAAAATCTTTTCACTGAGTTAACTAGTCAAGTCAATTCACTCAACAACTGGAAAAGTCAGTTAGAGCTGCTTTACAACTGAGATGGTCAGTTGGAGCGGATCACACAGTTAGGTGCACAGCTGAGTTCTTTAACTGAGGGTCAGCTGTGTATTCCAACTGAGGTTTCAAAGAGTTTATCATCGCGGAAGTTGGTGAAAATTAAATCTCGTTACTAAAACTGAAACTTTTATGAAAATAGGGGAGTGTCAAGTTCCCAAAGTTTAGTGCAACTTGTGAGAGTGCAGTTTGTATGCAGTTTGATGCTGGGTCAGTTGATTAGGCAACTGAAAGTAAAATATTGGATGTAAATACAGAAATGTAAAGGACACAGTATTTTAACGTGGTTCAGAGATTGACCTACTACGTCTACGACTTCCTTTTCGAGGAAGTAATCCACTAGATAAGCTTAGGCGTGCTTATCAAATGTCCCACTTTGTTTACGGGTACCAAACAACCTAACCAGTTCGGTTACGGGTTCGAACAAGACCTTACAACACTTTTACGGACAAGTGTACAGCCTGGGCTTAGATTACGGGTTCTAAGGGGACCTAGTCTATTCTTTGATTACGGGTTCAAAAAGGCCGGGTCTTTGATTGCGGGTTCAAAGGGATCTAGTAACTTTGATTGCGGGTTCAAAGTCAAACCTAATGTTTAGGGGTTGGGAGTTTTTCTAACTATGAAGCCTTCTACACAAAGAGAAGTGGAGGCTTCGTCCTAAGGCTTAGAGACTCGATATTTTGGGAGAGAGTCTGCTTAGAATCAAAATATGCAAGAATCTATATTCTAGACTCGATCAAAGAAAGGACTTTTTGAGAGGTTAGATGGAAGAACAACATGAGGGGTGGACACTCGACTTCTACTGGGTATGAGGTCTTCTTGCTGGAGAGAGTGGTGGTCTGCTGCTGCTTCTTCACTCTTGTTTTTCTCTCTTCTCTCTCTTGGCTCTTACGCACTGAGTTTTGATGTGGAAACCTCTATTTATAGAGGGAGATCTAATTAGCCGTTGGAAAGAGCTCTGTCAAAAGCATGGCACTCCACCTGCTTTACTGGACATTTTTCTAAAATGACAACTGTGACCTTCATTTTTTGCGCATCTCTGTTGTTGGTTTATTTATAGTAAGTTTTCCAGCTGCCTTGTGCTTCCGAGTAAATTTGAACTTTGGCTTCAACTCTTCTGTCCTCAACGTCTTCAAAGTCTTCTCTTCTCAGCTTTGTGATGTCTGACTTCAACACAATTTTCTTTACGCTTGAGATGCATAGGTCAGTTGAGGAGTCAACTGAGTTGCTGTCCAACTGGGTTCGTGATCCATCTAAGCATTTCGGTTCAACTAAGCTCATTCTTCAACCGAGCTCGTGATCTCAACTGAGTTCTTCACGAACTGCCTTCTTCAGTTCGACTGTCTTCTTCTGCTTGATACCTGTAAAGATAAAATCCCTACGCCTAAACAGTGAGCTCTAGCTAAGTTCCGACTGATGGCTTTCATCTACTCGGTTGGGGTCAGTTGGGTTTTGGGATAAATCAAAACCTTTACTAATTTTTCCAAAATAATAATAATAATAATAATACTAATAATAATAATAATAATAATAATAATAATAATTATTATTATTATTATTATTATTATTATTATCATTATTATTATTATTATCTTTGTTTGCAAAATTATAATGATATCAAAAAGTCTTTATTTTTCAAATTTTCAAAAATCTTCTTTGTGACTAATATTTTAATAATATGTGGATTAAAATTGAGGTAATTTTTTTTTAAATAATAGATGTGTTGGGAAATTTATTAGTATAAGTTTTGATGAATTCCAAAACCGGCTGACCCCAACCGAGTAGATGTTGCCAGGACCTAATGTTAGAAGTCAGGCTCGCTGTTTGAGCAAAGTTAAGATTTTATCTTTACAGGTCTCCAGCTGAAGATGGCAACAAGGCGTCACTCAGACAGAACATCAGTTTTGAAGAAAGACAACTGAGAGTTCATTTGTTCAGATGTAAACAAGGGGAAGTCTTCAGAAGATCAGTTGAAGGAAACCAACTGAGCGTTCATCAGATGAGAAACAGTTGAAAGGAAGAGAACATCAGATGAAAAAGAAATCATCTGAGGGTTCAAACCCAACTGAGTAAAGAAGTGGAAGACAACTGAGGGTTCAGTTTCAGAACCTCAGTTATAGAATCTGAACAAGGAGTTCAACTATTTTGAAGTTCAAAGTCAGCTGAGAACTCGACAGATCGGAACATCAGCTGAAGATCACTCAGATGAAGGTCAAGAATTTCAACCGACAAACCGAAGTTGACTGTCAAAGATTTGAATTTCAAAAGGATGTCACATGAGGGTTTGACCGTTCAGTCATTACCCCATCTGGCCCAACACAAGGCTGTCTCAGATGGAAAGCAGAAGAGCACAGATGCCATATCGGGAAAGTCTGCAGAGATGAGAGACAAGCCATCGCTTTCAACCGATCAGAGATCAACTGCTCCTCCAACGGCTAGTTGATTCTCTCCGCCTATAAATAGAGGCATCCTCTCATTCGAGAAGTACAGAGATGCAGATAGACACATAGATGACGAAAAATTCAAGAGCTTTCTCTAGAGAAATCAAAGCAAATCTGCAAAATCATCATCTAAGAGCATCAGCAGCTGAGAGTTCCAATTTGAGAGAACATTAGTAGCTGAGGGTTCCTAGAATTAGAAACTGTTTTTGATCTTAGGTTGAGTGTTTATTCGTTCAAGCCTTAGATCCAGCTCTCATTCTTGATCGAGCTGTAGTTGGAAATCCTACCCTTTCTCACACCCTAAAAAGTGTGCTAGGACTTTACTCTTCCTGTAATTGAGTAGTTAGGTCGTCAAGTACCCGCAAACTTGACTTAGGCTGTTTAGTGCCCGCAAACTAAACTGTAACGGTTGCTCAGCCCGCGTAAGTTGAGTGGAACTGTCCAGAAGAACTTGGATTGAGGTGTGTGGACTCACATCTCCCCGTGGACGTAGGAGTTCTCTCCGAACCACGTAAATCTTGTGTGTCGTGTTGTTTTGTGTTCAGTCTTTATTATCATATCTTAACTGACAAACTAACCGCATACAATCTGCATACTTTCACAACAACAGTTTTGGTTTTGACCAACCGTGCATAAAAGCGTGAGTTTGATTTTACGAGTTTATTTTCCACCACATTCCGCACAGCACCAATCTTCCAGCTGAGGTTGCTTACTCAGCTGTGAGATCCCAACTGAGTCCTCTCACTCAGTTGAAGTTGATTTCAAGTGTTAAGTTTTTCGAAAGTTGAAAAATCCTAACTGGTGTATTCTCCCCCCCCATACACCAGTAACTCGTATCGGGACCATCAAGTGGTATCAGAGCAGTGGTTCAAAAGACTGCTGACTCTGTTTCACGAGGTGTGAATTCGAGAATTTTCTTTAGTGGTCAACTGAACAGATCTTTTCACGCTAGTGCATTCTTGCTCGCATTTTTTGTTGTCCTGTTTTTGTTTGTGCAGATGGACGTCAAGGACAAGATCACAGTCATGTTCTCTGTTGTCAACTATACATCATGGAGAACTCGAATGAAGAAGATCCTTTTGTCCAAGCATCATAGGATGCAACAAGTTCTCACATCTGGACCAATCGTCATACGAGACAAAATACTTCGCACTCCCACAAATCCCAACGATGGAGATGCAGTGGTGGAGTATGTGGAGAAACAGCCAAAGGACTACACTCCGGAGGAGGCCAAGGTGAGCCAGCTGGATATCTGGGCTCAGAGCACAATAATGTCCACGGTTGGACAAGATTATCTGCCCTGGATAGAGGAGTGTGAGACCGCAAAAGAGATGTGGGACATCCTGGCCTCGCTAAGTGAAGGAAGCGACGAGACAAAGGAAAACAAGTTCTCGCATGCATGTCAAGATTTTGACAATTTCAGTCTGCGACCTGATGAGACTATAGATCAGCTAGAGCTCCGGTTTATGGACATCATCAGAAGAATCCAATCCATCCGGAAAGGAAAATACACTCTAAGAGAAATAAACCTCAAAGTGTTGCAAGCTCTACCGGCTGAGTGGGATACTTTCACAAATATCCACGAGAGCTGAGCTGACCTAGGTGAAATGAGAACTGAAAGATTGTTCTCAATCTTGAAAGGAAATGAGTATAAGGTCAACAGAAGGAGGTCGCAGCCCTCAAGTCAGACAAATAGAATTGAGGACGTCGGCTCAGCATCAAAGTCAGTTGCCTTCCGAGCTGACTACTCAAAGTCGAGATCGTCAAGGCCAACCAGGTCGGCTGACACGACTGCAAAGGAGCCAAGCAGAGAAGAACTGCAATAGAACATTGCAGCGTTGTCAAAGAAGTTAGCCGATATGGATACTCGGTTCGGCAAATATAAACGTTTCTATAAATCAAACCGAACTCGAGACAGTTCGAAGCCAGTCACCAATGGTTGCTTCGAATGCGGCAAGGAAGGACACTTCAAAGCCGATTGCCCAGACCTCTCAAAGAAGGAAAGAGAAGCACTGAGGGCGAAGCAAACTGCAAAGAATAAGGCCATGGTAGCTGAAGAGGCAGCTGACGATATGGACATCTTCACAGACACTGAAGATGAGGATGACCTGACCTCTACCAACAAAGTCATCAGTCTGGATCAATGCCTCATGGCACTTGGAACCGACCAAGATGATATTGAGGTACAATCTAATCCTGCTCGCTTAAATTCTTCCAATACTTCTAACATGCAGGAATCTATGAACGATGAGTTGGAACCCTCCTGGAATGATTTTCAAGAACTCAGTGAGGAACTGCATCAGCAGTCGGTTGAGTTTAAGAGTCTTCAAGTCCAGTTCGCCAAGCTTGAAGATTCCTTAACCGAAAAGGACGATCTGATCAAAAGACAAGCTAAAGAAATTGACCAGCTGAAAAGTCAACTGAGTACAGCCAACCAAACTGAGGCTTCAACCGATGAACAGTTGAAGGAACAGATCAAGACACAAAGTGAACAGTTGAACAAACAAGAGGCTCAGATCGACCAGCTGATGAAGACATCAGATGCCCAGACCGAGCATATAGCTGTTCTTCTCAAGGATCTTCAAACTGAGAAGGACAACCTGACAAAGCTATATCAGTCATCCGAGATCATCGAGAATCTCATCAAATACAGACGGCAAACGGATGATGTGTCTGGACTCGGATATGACGTTGCAAAGGACACTGGAATTCCACCAGCTACCTTCACCAAGGCTGAGGAAGTCATGGTTGCCAAACCTAACACAGTTGAGTATGCAACTGAACAAACACCCTCACAACCGATAAAGGTAACTACGGCTGAGAAAGGCAAAGGAGCTGCAGATGGAGCACCAACGAAACAGTCCCTGGAGTCTACAACCGAGGGGGAATGTTCCAAGACTCAACGGAGGAACTGGAGACGTCGGAGTCGCAATCAAGCTCAAAATTGACAACATATCCAAACTCAGAACCGACGTGATAACCGACCAACAAACCAACCACAGCAGAGATGGAACCAACAGAACCGACCAAGCTTCAACCGACATAATCAACAACGGTTCCATCACCACAACAATCAGAGGTTCCAACAGAGTCAACCTATGTGGAAAAGTTACGACAGCTATGGTTACTCATGCCACAACATGAATCAACATCCGGGCATGAACAACTATCGTCAACAGCCAAGGCAATGGAATCAGAATCAGCCAAGAAGATTCCACAATGGCGTCCGACCTCACAGACAAACTCAACAGGATAAGAATCGCCATCAAAACAGGGGGAACGCCTCACCTCCTAAAGCCCAACATGGGAGAAATCCAACTCCTCCCAAGAAACAGAGCATCATTTCAAACAACAAGCCTAAGGATAACCGGGGTGTTGTTATAATTGATGAAAATGGGCAGATCATTTGGAATGACAAGGCTATTCGAGTGTACAGAGAAAAGCGACGCACGGTTCCAGCGGGAACTGGTTCTAACCCTCCAGGACCCAACTGAAATTGGGGACCTAAGCGAGTTTCTCCTTGCAGGTACAGGAGAAACAGCTGAGGAAGAAGAAGGCGTCTACAACAATGTGGGTGATGGATAGTGGATGCTCGAAACACATGACAAATCTGAAGGATTTGCTTGGAAGTTTCGTGGAGAAAGAAGGTCCATCAGTTACTTTTGGTGATAACTCAAAAGGTTATACCAGAGGTTACGATACCCTTGAAACCAATCATGTTTCAATTTCTAATGTCTCTTTTGTTGAAGGATTGAAGCATAACCTGCTCTCCATCAGCCAATTCTGTGATAATGGGTTCTCTGTCAAGTTTGATGCACAGGGTTGCAGATTTAAAGATGTCGGATCAAAGCAGGTGATATTGTTGGGAAATCGATCTCCAACAGGGAATGTATACTACGCTGACTGGAACAGCAGCCTCCCTGACACTTGCCTGTTGTCAAAGAGCAGTTCGGATGTGAGCTGGCTGTGGCACAAAAGGCTCAACCATCTGAACTTCAAGACGATGAACCGACTTGCCAGACAAGAACATGCAAGAGGCATACCTAACCGAGTGTTTTCAACAACACACATCTGCAGTGCATGCCAGCTGGGAAAGCTCGCTAGAACCTCCTTCCGGTTGAAGTCAACTCCTTCAACTGACCGAGTGTTACAGCTGATCCACATGGATCTCTTCGGGCCAGTTACACCAAAAAGCATTAATGGAAACGAATATACATTGGTTGTAACTGATGACTACTCAAGATATTTGTGGACCATCTTCATGCGCCACAAAAGTGAGACCCGAGATGAGCTGCCCAAGCTGATGGATCGGATATCGAACCAACAAGAGATGAAGATCATATCTATCAGATCAGATCGTGGAACGGAGTTTCTAAATGAAACCATCATTGAGTATTGCGAAAAGAATGGCATAACCCATCAGACATCAGTCGCGCGTACTCCACAACAGAATGGCGTAGCTGAGCGAAGAAATAGAACTCTGAAGGATGCAGCCACATCCATGTTAGCGAGCTCAGCACTGCCTAAGAGATTTTGGGCTGAAGCGATCAACACAGCATGCTACACACAGAATCGATCTCTTCTCACCAAGCGGTTGGGAAAGACGCTCTACGAGCTGTGGAGAGGCAGAAAGCCAGATATTTCTTATTTTCGTGTTTTTGGATCTAAGTGTTATATTCACAACAATGGGAAGACTCAGTTGAAAACTTTTGATGCCAAAGCTTCGAAGGGCATATTTCTTGGATATGCAGCTCGGATCAAGGCATATAGAGTTTTCAACAACAGCTCTCGTGTTGTGGAAATAACACCTCATGTTAGTTTTGATGAGTCTACCTTCGAGTGCAGGGAACAGGTAAAGGAACAACACGCGGATCCAGCTGTTCTACCAGTTCTCACCAGATCGCAAGCTCTTCGGGAAAAGAACCGAGCTGAACCACTGGTATGGGCAACTGAGGATGAGGACCCATACTCCTCTGAAGATGAATGCGAAGACCTCAGCTTGTCCCTAGGGGGAACTTCAGCTGATGTCCCTCCAACTGCATCAGCATCCGATGCCCAACCAAACTCAGTTCAATCTATTGTAAATGTTGAGGATCCAGACTCAACAGCTGATCAATCACCAACTCTGAAGACTCCAACTCAGATGTCTGAACAGCCACTGTTGGAAGAAGAAGGAAGACGCAACCGAAGATGGTATGAAGTTCATTCCACCAACGACATCATCGGAGATCCAACCGAGGGTGTGTGCACACGGAGCAGAGTTGCAAATCCAGAATCAACCGAGGAAGAATCCAACACTTATGCCCAATATGCTGAGGAATTGGCAGTTCTAGAGGAGTTCGAGCAAGCTGGAGATGTTGCCATGATGTCTTGCTATGTAGCTGATGTTCCAGAACCGAAGAATATTGGGGAAGCTCTCAATTGTGTCCACTGGACAACAGCCATGCAAGAAGAATTGAATGAGTTTCTACACAACTGTGTATGGGAGTTGGTAGAAAGACCAAATGGTGTCAAGGTGATTGGACTAAAGTGGATTTTCAAAAACAAGAGAGACGCCATTGGATTCATTGTGAGGAATAAAGCAAGGTTGGTAGCTCAAGGATACTGCCAACAAGAAGGAATTGACTTTGAAGATTTCTTTGCACCAGTTGCAAGGCTGGAAGCCATCCGGATCTTTCTAGCTTATGCCACACATCACAAGTTCAAAGTATATCAGATGGATGTGAAGTGTGCATTCCTCGATGGAGATATAAAAGAAGATGTATATGTTGAACAGCCTCCTGGTTTTGAGACTGGAGATGGAAGAGTGTACAAGCTGAAGAAAGCTATCTATGGTCTAAAGCAAGCACCAAGAGCATGGTATGACACTCTTTGTGGATTTCTTCTGGACTCGGGGTTCAAACGAGGTTCAGTTGATAAAACTCTGTTCACCATCAAAGTTGGAGAAGATATACTTGTCGTGCAAATTTATGTCGATGACATCATTTTCGGGTCCAAGTCGGAGGAGCTGTGTAAGAAATTCTCTGATCTTATGAAGGAAAAGTTCGAGATGTCAATGATGGGCGAGATGAATTATTTCCTTGGATTACAAGTGAAGCAGTCACCTGAAGGGATTTTCATCAACCAGTCCAAATATACAAAGGAGCTCATCACCAAGCTCGGATTGCAGACAAGTAAGACAACCAAGATCCCTATGAACACGAACTGGAAGATCGAACTAGGAGCTGAGGGAAAGCTCATTGATGCCAGCCAGTATAGAGGGATCATCGGTTCGCTGCTCTACCTAACTGCCAGCCGACCAGACATTTCATACGCAGTTGGAGTGTGTGCTCGTTTTCAAGTCCAACCAAGAGAAGCACACATGTTGGCAGCAAAGAACATTATTAAGTATCTGAAGGGAACTGTCAATGTTGGATTGTGGTACCCAGCTGATGACAATATCCAGCTGACTGGATACTCAGATGCCGACCTAGCAGGAGATCGGTTGGACAGAAAGTCTACTTCTGGACACTGTCAGTTCATGGGAAGCAAGCTGGTTTCATGGTTCTCCAAGAAACAAGCGTGTGTTGCTACTTCGACAACCGAGTCAGAGTACATGGCTGCCGGAAGCTGTTGCATGCAAGTTTTGTGGCTGAAGCAGCAGCTGAGAGATTATGAAGTCTCAACTGGACAGGTTCCCATACATTGTGATAGCTCGAGTGCCATAGCTATCTCTCTAAACCCTGTTAATCACTCTCGGACTAAGCATATCGATATTCGTCATCACTTCATCCGAGATCATATTGAGAAGAAGGATGTGTCCATGGAGAAGATCCCAACTGAGATTCAGAGAGCTGACATCCTCACCAAACCTCTTCCTGAAGCCCGGTTCAAGATGCTGTGTGATCTTCTAGGACTTTTGGATCCAAGCTAAAAAGTCATCCGAGCAGAAGAGTCATCCGAGCTGATAAGGATTCATCCGAGCTGACGAATCGGATATTGAATTAAGGGGGAAGCTCAGATGAAGGGGGAATCTCAGATACGAATTGCCAACTGAGGACATCAAACGTCAGCTGAGGAGATGAACTTGAGACAGCTGATGGTATGCTGCAACAATGGAACAGACGTCAGCTGAACAGACGAACTCGAGTCAGCTGATGGTATGCGGCAACTGAGGAATTCAACAAATGAACACAGCTGATTCAGACATCAGCTGGTAGGTATCATTTATGACTGAAGGTGTTATGATATTAAATGAGAATGTTTGAAATAAATTCAAACATTCCTGAACATGTCAGCTAGACTAAACAAGCCATCATATCGCATTTAATGTAAAGTCTGGCTGAACAACTATAGCCTTACTTTATAGTGCGACTGGGCTGACACCTCAAACTATTCACCTTCTCACTCGCGCGCGTGGTATATCAGTCAAAATTACTCAACAGTCGTGAAATCACAGCCGTTAATAGATTCGCGCGATTTAACCCCAGCCGTTGATTTTATCCGAGTCAAAGATTATATAATACGGCAAATCAGGAAGTGATCCTTACCTTCTCTTTTCGTGCATATCTTTACTCACTATTCATCATCTTCTCAAATCTTGTTTCGTCATTTCCAGTAAAGTCTTTCACTCTTTCTTTGCATATATATCTCCTCGAGATGGCGCCCAAGTCAAAAGCTTCTAAAAAGATGGTTTCCTCAGAGCCTGCAACGTTCCAGGAATCGTTTGACATGGTGATGTCGAAGATTCATTTCGAACAGATATTATCCAGAGCGGCTCTCTCATCGCTTGAGCTCGCTCCAGTCGCCACCATCCTCTCCGACCACCATCTGCTTGATTGGGCCACCCTCTATCCGGCCCTGTTGCTCAGGAAGCAGATCGTACATTTCTACCGGAATCTGCAACGAGTCGCAAATGACGGGCTTGTCACGATCATCCCGTGCAAGCAACGCCACAGAACCTCCCGGACTGTAGAAGACTCCGTTGTGGAGATAAAGGTGTCAAAGGAGCTGGAGAAGCTCATCCCCAGAAACCGTGAAGCCACAGACATGGTGGGGAACTTTTCTGACAAGGAAGCTGATGCCTTCCTTCAAACCATTCTTCTTGTTCCCGAACCATTGAAGGGGAGCATGCAAAGGACAAAGTTGAAGCCGGAGCACCGACTTCTTTTCGATGTAATTTCCAAATGCATCTTCGCATATGGTGGAGCCTTCGGGGACATAAGCCGTCCTAAGCTCAAGCAGCAGAAGGCCCTGGAAGAGATGCACCAGGTCGACTGGTTGGGATATATAGAGAGCCAGCTGTTGTCGGAGAAGCAGAAGATATCCGAGATGACAGCTTAGTCCGGAGATGTTCTGTTGAGTGTCAAGGGGACTCTCAACTTCGGGACAAAGATATCAGCCCTCATCCTCCAAGCCACAAAGGGTCTGCCGCTGACATGGGAAGGGAGTGAGGACACTCCAGTCAGCAAGCTGTCACTGTTCCCCTCAGCCAAGAAGGCCAGGGATGTTGTAGAAGTTGTCTACACCCCCAAGGGTGTCCCCAAGCCAGCTGTGGAGGCAGCTGCTCGTCGCCCTTCGAGGACTAAGTCGGCGAAGCGCCAGCTGGAAGAGGTAGCTGAGGAGGAAGAAGACGAAGATGAGGAAGAGGAGGAACCTCTGCAGAAGAGGCCAAGGATAAGAATCATCCAACCAGCGGCTCAACCATCCACAACAAGTCCAGTGGTGGTCAAGCCGGCTGAGGCGAAGGAGCCAACCGAATTCAGTCAATCGGTTGACCCAGCTGGGTTTATTCTTCAACCTCGCCAGGAGGACGTGGCTGAGGAGGCAGGTGGAGACGTGGAGATCCAAGTGGTGGATGCCAGCACCTCCTCAGATGACTCTTCTTCATCTGAGGAGTCCCACGACAGTCGGTCTAGAGCTGATGCCAGCCAGGTTAACCCACCTGTGACTGAAGAAATCCTCCAGCCAGCCAACTCTCCATCCAAAGAGGATCCAGTTCTCTCAACTGGTCCTCAGTCAGATATTCCGAGCCTCTCGCTCGATGCCAACGTTGTGACCACTTCTTCGGCCAACGTTGATGAAACCATCGAACCCATAACTTTCGATATCGACCCCCCTCAGATCGATGAAGAAGCCAACCGCTAGGCGATCCTGACTGAGTATGAAGGAAGACTCAGCTACTGCTTCCGCAAGCTGATTGGTATGTTCCCCGAGGCAACATCGATGCCCATTTTCTCTGTTCTCGGGACGGAACTTCTATACCAGTTCAGTGTCATATTCAGCTACTGGTACGTGAAGGAGGAGACCCTCAGGATCCATGGTTGGGACAAGTTAAAGGTCGAAGAGTCCAACCTGAGGGAGTACTTCGACTACCAGAGCCTGGAGGTGGCTTACAACCAAAAGGTGGCTGTGCTCCGACGACGTCTGGACAAAAGCATCCAAGAAGGGACAGACACCAGGGAGCTGTGCAATAACCTTGAAGCTGTTCACTTTCTTGATGACATGCTCGCCAAAAATGCCTCCTGCATGGACGACGTCGACGCAGCTGATGAGGCGGCCAAGAGAGAAGAAGACAAGCTCAAGGCCTACCTCGCCAGCAGATCTGCCATGGTTGTCGCGGAGTCTGCTGCCCAGCCACAACCACAGCTTCTGCTCGGACCCTCCGATCAGCCAGCTCTCTCAACTGACGCCATCTGCGAGCTAATCTCGGAGAGGGTCAACCAGCTGAGGACGGAGATGCTGTCCAAGATCCAGCTGGGCAAGGAGGAAGAAGCTGACAGAATGCAGCAGCTGATGGCAGAAAATGCCAGCCTGAAGAATCAGCTAGATCACCTCTCCTCTTCTCTGCAGCACAAGCTCGAAGATCTCTCCACTTCTTCCAGCTCAGAGGTCTCGGCTCTAAGGAAGGCCGTTCAGAGTCTCAGCTCGGATTTCAACGTGTTCAAGACCGTTGCTGAATCTGACCTCGCAAAGTCCCAGCAGACTCAGGACCAGGAGTGGATGGCTCAGTTCGCCTCTTTCCGAGCTGAGTTCGTCTCCCTCCACAAAGAGGTCTCTGCGACTTTTGTAGCTGTGCAGCGAGCTGAGCAGGAGCGCCAAGACCTGGAATTGGCGAAGAAGGTGGAAGAGAAGGACGCTGTTGAAGAGCTGTTTTCCCGCATTCAACAAGCTGAAGCCAAGTTGACCTCTCTGGATGGCACTGTTGCCACCCTTTTGGATGATGCCAAAAAGGGGGAAGACAAGGAGCCAGCAGCTGGGGAAGACAAGGAGCCGGCAGCTGGGGATGGACAAGGGAAAGCTGTTCTCCAGCAAGGAGAAGGAGTGCCAGCTGAAGCTGAAGCTGAAGGGTCGCAGCCCGAACTGGAAGTCTCCCACGACCTCGTAGCCGAGCTCACAGCCGAGCTCGATGCAGAACTTGACGGGATATCCGTTGAAGACTGTATCGAAGCTGCCAAAGCTATGGAGGTGCCTAAGAAGAAGTACTTGAATCCCTCTTGGATCAAGAAGTTCGCTGCCGATCAGGCCAAAAAGGTAGCCAAGTTCGAGAAGGAGCTCGCCAAGGTGGAGAAGAACGTCGACAGAAACAAAGCCAGCCGGAGTGTGCGAAGAATCAACAAGCACCAGATGAAGGCTGAGGCTAGAAAGTCGACGCAACAGCTGTAGAAGAACGCTCCGCTCCCGTCTCGATACCCACATGTTGACAAGTGGATGAATGCGGAGTGGAACGATGACTGGGAACAGTTCAAGCATGAGTTCGTCAATGACTTCTATTACAGGAAAGTCTACTCGACTGAAGACCCAAGGCTAGCCTTCAAGGAAGCCCTGTGGGAACTCAGATCTGGAGACCCTGGAATGTTTAGTCAGTTCAAGCGAGCTATGCTGAATGCTCAGCTTGATCCCAACACTGTTCCAGTTCCAAAGAAGTGCATATACTGCCCTCCGATGATCAAAGGCACAAGCACGCCAAATAGAAATATGATCTTGGCTGAGGCGAGGCAAGTATGCAAGGAACACGGTGTCAACACTGGGATTGAGTCGGAAGCGAAGAAGGAGATCTTCAACCGTATCTTCAACAAGTACGGTCAACAGTATTTCTGAGCTGTCAAAGTTTTTGAGCTGATAATGTTTTTGGATGTTGTAGTTTTCGAAGCAACTGTTGTATCTTTCTATGTTTTGCGCTTAACATTGTAACCTTCAGTTGTAACAAAAACTTCAAAGTATATAATACGATTCACCTTGATGAACAATTCCTCATTGTCCAAGCTCTGAATCACAAAGTCTTTCAATTTCATGTTATAACTGTGCTAACCCTTTGATGTTTTATCTTATAGATTGTCTAGAATTTCAGCTGAAATTTTTGATAAGTTAGTAAGGTTTAGATCAGTAGTGGTTTCAAGTTATAAGTGGTTTTGGCATCATCAAAAAGGGGGAAATTGTTGGGAAATTTATTAGTATAAGTTTTGATGAATTCCAAAACCGGCTGACCCCAACCGAGTAGATGTTGCCAGGACCTAATGTTAGAAGTCAGGCTCGCTGTTTGAGCAAAGTTAAGATTTTATCTTTACAGGTCTCCAGCTGAAGATGGCAACAAGGCGTCACTCAGACAGAACATCAGTTGTGAAGAAAGACAACTGAGAGTTCATTTGTTCAGATGTAAACAAGGGGAAGTCTTCAGAACATCAGTTGAAGGAAACCAACTGAGCGTTCATCAGATGAGAAACAGTTGAAAGGAAGAGAACATCAGATGAAAAAGAAATCGTCTGAGGGTTCAAACCCAATTGAGTAAAGAAGTGGAAGACAACTGAGGGTTCAGTTTCAGAACCTCAGTTATAGAATCTGAACAAGGAGTTCAACTGTTTTGAAGTTCAAAGTCAGCTGAGAACTCGACAGATCGGAACATCAGCTGAAGATCACTCAGATGAAGGTCAAGACTTTCAACCGACAAACCGAAGTTGACTGTCAAAGATTTGAATTTCAAAAGGAAGTCACATGAGGGTTTGACCGTTCAGTCATTACCCCATCTGGCCCAACACAAGGCTGTCTCAGATGGAAAGCAGAAGAGCACAGATGCCATATCGGAAAAGTCTGCAGAGATGAGAGACAAGCCATCGCTTTCAACCGATCAGAGATCAACTGCTCCTCCAACGGCTAGTTGATTCTCTCCGCCTATAAATAGAGGCATCCTCTCATTCGAGAAGTACAGAGATGCAGATAGACACATAGACGACGAAAAATTCAAGAGCTTTCTCGAGAGAAATCAAAGCAAATCTGCAAAATCATCATCTAAGAGCATCAGCAGCTGAGAGTTCCAATTTGAGAGAACATTAGTAGCTGAGGGTTCCTAGAATTAGAAACTGTTTTTGATCTTAGGTTGAGTGTTTATTCGTTCAAGCCTTAGATCCAGCTCTCATTCTTGATCGAGCTGTAGTTGGAAATCCTACCCTTTCTCACACCCTAAAAAGTGTGCTAGGACCTTACTCTTCCTGTAATTGAGTAGTTAGGTCGTCAAGTACCCGCAAACTTGACTTAGGCTGTTTAGTGCCCGCAAACTAAACTGTAACGGTTGCTCTGCCCGCGTAAGTTGAGTGGAACTGTCCAGAAGAACTTGGACTGAGGTGTGTGGACTCACATCTCCCCGTGGACGTAGGAGTTCTCTCCGAACCACGTAAATCTTGTGTGTCGTGTTGTTTTGTGTTCAGTCTTTATTATCATATCTTAACTGACAAACTAACCGCATACAATCTGCATACTTTCACAACAACAGTTTTGGTTTTGACCAACCGTGCATAAAAGCGTGAGTTTGATTTTACGAGTTTATTTTCCACCACATTCCACACAGCACCAATCTTCCAGCTGAGGTTGCTTACTCAGCTGTGAGATCCCAACTGAGTCCTCTCACTCAGTTGAAGTTGATTTCAAGTGTTAAGTTTTTCGAAAGTTGAAAAATCCTAACTGGTGTATTCTCCCCCCCATACACCAGTAACTCGTATCGGGACCATCAAGATGAATACGAGAGAATCACAAAATAATTTTCTTGAATCATATTGAAGTATGTGAATTAAATTAAACTAAAAGGATAACAAATAGTAAATAAATACGGGAGAATCATAGAACGATTTTCTTGAATTCAATTAGATAATAAAGATTTTCACTATCAAAATAAATTTTTATAATTACCAAGAAAATTGCATCCAATATTTAAATATGGGTTAATTTGGTATAAAACCATAAATAATTCTCAAAATTCGGTTTTTCCCATAAACTTTTTATTTTGCATCTAAAACCATAAATTTTCATTGTTTCCGGAATTCCCCCGAAATCGAGTTTCGGCAAAATCGACAATGATGTGGCACCGGAAACTGATGACATGTACTTTTTATGTAAGAGTTAATTTTGTATAAATTCATAAACAATTCCGAACATTCGGTTTTTCCAATAAATTTTTAAATTTATTTCTAAATTCATAAACTTTTATTTTTTTCTTCAAAACTTTTAAAATAAATTTATTTTGCCTTGTTAATTACTAAACTAAGGTGTATTTATTTTTCCATGTTAATTTGTATCTTATAATACACTTGCAATAATTGTATGATTATTTCTATGGACAGGAAAAACAGAAACATCAAAAAGAGTCTTGGTAGCATGGGAAAATGTGCTTACCTAAGAGTGCAGAGGGTTTGAACATTATTAATCTATACATATGGAATAAGGCTGCTATTTGTAAGCAGTTTTGGAGTATAACTCATAAAAAGGAGAAACTTTGGGTCAATGGATCCATGGGTTTTACATAAAAAAATCAAGATATCCTCTCCTTCAAGATACCAAATCGGTGTGCATGGTAGTCAGGAAAATTTTGGAGGCAAGGAAGAATTTCATGGCTACTGACATAAGAAGGAAAATGCTTGAATCATCTAGTTTCTCAATTAAACAGATGTATATGAGTTTGAGAGGGCCAACTCCAAGAGTTGCGTGGAAGAAGATGATATGTGGCAATATGGCCCCACCAAAGCATGTGTTTATCACTTGGTTAGCCATTTTAGTAAAATTGGTAACAAGTGATCAGTTGCAAAGATTTGGAATCCAAGTTGATTTGAAATGCAGTCTATGTGAGTTGGAGAAGGAATCGATCACTCACTTATTCTTCCAGTGTACATATCCTAAAGTGGTTTGGGAGACTGTTTCAGCGTAGGGAGGCCATGCTTGAACTGCAGGGGATTGGGAGGAAGAGAAGAGGTACATGATTACTCAATGTGGGACTAAGAGCGACACTCAAGCTTTATACATGTTGATGCTCTCAATGGTGATTTACCAACTTTGGAAAGAACATAATAATCGAAGATTTCGAGAAGCATCTCATGATGCAAGGAGTGTTATTAGATCATGCCAACTTATAATTGCTCTACGTTGCCAACAGAAGAGAAACATGTTAAGGCTCTTACAGTCTTAGTTTCTGAGTTAGAGCAATTTGTTGCATGTTAGAGTTTGAAGATTTGTACCCTATCTTGTTTACTTGGTGAAATAAATAATTTTATTTACCAAAACAATATAAGAAATTCCCTAAAAGTAGCACTTCTAAGATAGTTTTTTCAAAATCTAGCACTCCTTATAAAAATTTGAAAATTTAGCACTTTATCTCTTTTTAACCCTTACTTTATCTTTCTATTTCCCATGAACTCCCTCCTCATCCAAAAAAACACACCCAACATAAGCAGATCTATCGTCAACACACACACACACACACACACACACCAGACGAGGGCGGCGTTCGTCATCTTTCTCCGTCTTCTCTCACTGTCGCCGACGAGGGCGGTGTTCGCCTCCGCTGCGCCGCCTACCTCCGTTTACCTCCGCCGCCGCCTATCTTCTACGTCATCCATACCCTTTCCAAGTGGGCCTTCTCAAAGCTCCGATCGAGTGCCCGGCCTAACAACCAGGCCCTGCCGCCGACGAGGGTGGCGTTCGCCTCCACCTCGCCGCCTACCTCCGTTCGCCTCCGCCGCCGCCTATATTCTACGTCATCCACACTCTCCCCAAGCGGGCCTTCTCGAAGCACCGATCGAGAGCCCGGCCCAACAACCAGGCTCACCGCCACTTCATCCAGGGAGCGCAGCTCCTGGCCCGAGCCCGATCCACCAATGCCAAGTCCATCTCCTACAAGATGAGCGACCACGACTGCAAGTATATCTCCACTACGAAAAAGGGTGAAATTCCCGAGCTCAAAGAAGACCTAAATTCGCAGTACAAGGTTATCATCCGTTTAATTTCATCTCTATGCAACTGCAGCTTCGGCCTGCTTAATTACAGTCTGCCTTCGATTTTATTCCCCAAATTTTACTACTCCGTGCGTTGATCTACAGCATCTACCCGAGGATGGATCTGTCATTTGATAGTATGAAGATATCTTCGTGGATTTAGTGTCGAAAGAGTTAGATCTAGTAGCTTCTCCGTTTGATTTGTGATTCATACCGTTTTAGATTTTGTTTACGATGTCTGATCTATGTGGTTAAATGTGCGTGATTTGTCGGAGTCAATTATGTCTTGTGTTGCTGTTCAACCGAATAAATTGTGATATTGTTTAATATTCTGTAATACCACTGTAATGGTCTCGGTGACTTCACAAAATTTTTCATTTTTTTTTATAACTTAAGAAATTTTTCCTTTTTTTTGTGACGTCACAATTTTTTTTTACATTTTTTTTTGTGACTTCACAAAATTTTTCATTTTTTTGTGACTTCACAAAGTTTTCAATTTTATTTTGTGACTTCACAAAAATCGTGTAAGATAATTTGTGGTCGCTGGCGACAGTGGCGGCGGCAGAAAAGTGGTGGTTGATGTTTTTTTTTTGTTCAGTCACAACTTTTTTTTGTGACCACCGGCGACAGTGGCGGCGGCGGCGGCAGAAAAGTGGTGGTGGAATGTTTTTTTTTTTGTTCAGTCACAATTTTTTCAATTTTATTTTGTGACTTCAAAAAAAATTTGTGGCCGCTAGCGACAGTGGCGGCGGTGGGGTTGTGGTGGTGGAATATTTTTTTTGTTCAGTCACAATTTTTTTTTGTTACTAGATAGGTGATGAAAGGGCAAAAATGTCAAAAAGTGCTATATTTTCAAAGATTTATAAGGGGTGCTAGATTTTAAAAAAACTATCTTAGAAGTGCTACTCTTAAAATCTTCTAAAAAAAATTGTATGAATAATTCTTTTTGTTAATGTTTTTGCTTCTTACTCAATCAATGCAATTAAGCTAGTTCTAGGCATCTATTTTAGCAAAAAGAATTATTCATACAATTATTGTCAGTGTATTATAAGATATACAAATTAACATGGAAAAATAAATACACCTTGATTTAGTAATTCATTAGGCAAAATAAATTTATTCTAAAATTCTGAAGAAAAAAATGAAAGTTTATAGATTTAGAAACAAAATTAAAAAGTTTATGGAAAAAAGCGGAAGTTTGGAATTCTTTATGGATTTATACCTAATTAACTCTTAAATATAAAAGGTACATGTCAGCAATTTTTGACACCTCATTATCGATTTGGCCGAAATTCGATTTCATGGGAAATTCTGGAAATAATGAAAGTTTATGGTTTTAGACGCAAAATATAAAGTTTATGGGAAAACCTGAATTTAAGAATTTTTATGATCTTATACCAAATTAACCCTTTAAATAATATGTGGATTAAAATTAAAACGAAAAATTGATAAAAAAAAAAGTAAATGAAGACAGAATAATGGCATAATAATTTTCTTTAATATTACTGAAGCGTACGCGTGGGTTTAAATTGAACTGAAAGGTTCAAAAATAGTAGATAAAGACGGGAGAATAGCGGAACATTTTTTTTCTAATTTAATTACATACTAAAGACTCTCACTTTTAAAATAAACTTTTATAACTACTAATATTGTTAATAATCTTAATGAAGTATTTGGATTAAAATTAAACTAAAAAGGAAAGAAAAATAGTAAATGAATACGAGAGAATCGCTGACTATAGAAATTAAATTGACGCAAATTATAGAACAAAAAAGATTAAACCATAAGTTATTATCTCTTCTAATATTAAGGAAGTAGAAATAATGAAACATATGAATTAAAATTGAACTAAAAATATCAAAAATAATAAATGAAGACGGGAGAATGGTGAAACAGTTTTCTTGAATTTAATTGGATACTAAATATTTTTACTTTCAAAATAAATTTCTATAACTACTAAGTAAATTACGTTTAATAATATCCGGTTAATTTTCAACGGATCGATCACCAGTTTATTTTAATATATGGAACAATTAATTTAGTACGTATTTAGTATTAGGTCCCTTTTTTTAGGAATGATTGACCCTACATAACTATCCCTTTTAACATCCCGATATGCAATTAAATTCCGAATTTTGATTGTTTAATACCGACACAAAAATTTAGTAATGGGATATTCTTTTTTTTTTTTTGTTTGAGGGAAAGTGATGGGATATTCTGCATGTGATTTGTTAATTATTGCACATTAATTATTACACATAAATTTAATTATTGCACATTAATAAAGTTTGATGGTCCAATATCTCAAGTTTCAACTCACTAACCTCTTACAATTACGGTTTACTTGTTACGTGTGATTTGTTAATTATTGCACACTAATAAAATTTTTTCAATATGGAATTTAAATGGTGGCAACAAGTTTTTATGATCATAATACAGTGAATATATGATGTAATTACTTATTACCATAATTTATCTTTATTTCAGAAGTAATTATGGTGACGTTTGGTTCGTAAGATATGATAAATGAATTATTAATAATCCATCCAAATTTAAAAACATAAATTATCACACAATTGATTGATCACGAACTATATTTTCTATTATAAGCTTAATTATTGAAACCAAATATGTGATTAAATTAGATTAATTATCATTGTCTTACCACAAACCACTCATGAATTGCACTCGTTCAACGCTGCTTAGTCAGCTCTTAAAGTCTTCTTCTACCCGGCAACTGCTGACAGCCTATATCTGATTCTAATAAAATACCTGCTAGTTGACTTTGCCTTATGGTGTAGGAATTTAGATTTTAATCGTGAAATATTTTTTTACCTTGTGATCATAATTAATTTGCTGTAATTGATGTAATACATTTTATATAACTTTGGGATGAGATTTTTAAATAACTTCATGATATGGAGCCCTGTTAATTGTACTATTATTCCCTTGATTTCACGACTGATCTTGCTCGTTTTATTCGTTTTTATTATATTTTCGAAATGAAAAAACTAAGTTTAACGGAAAAAAAAAAAAAAAAACTCGATTAATTTGTCGTTCTGGATTTTGAAGTGTGTATCGACAATATCAAGATAAATAGTAGTATAACATTAATTGCAAGAAATGAACTTAATTACTTCGTCATTTTTTCCTTTCAAATTTCCGCCCCCACACTATATAGCATGTGAATACATAAGAGAGTTAAACCACATCTTTACGAGTACATGTGTGACAGACACCGTCGTATTTAATGAAGAATAAGGGGTACAAATGTACCCTAAAAAAAATTAAAAAAAAATCAGTAGTTATATATATATATATTTATATTTTTATTGAAGAATATATATATTTATATTAAAAATATAAATATTTAATTAATTTTACTACTTTAATTATTATGTATTTTTTTTGTACTAGTAGTAAAACAAAAAAATCACAAGGAACACTCTAAAATCGTTTATCTAGTTTGTTGTGATGTGTAACTATTAACCACGATCTGTCAAGTCATAGTTTAGACTACAATATTATTTTTTCAGATATAACTAAAAATGCGTATGAATCTAAAACGGACCCTATGATAGGTCCAAATTTTTTTTCCGGGGGCTTCGCCCCGAACCCCCAACCAACTCTCCATGTTTCTTACTCATTTCGCACCCCAAAATCAAAAATCTTGGATACACCACTGGTGACAGATTCGATTAATTAAGACATAATTGGAATTTGAGCGACAATTTTACTTTCTCTACTACTAGGTCACCCGACTAATTTATAAAGTACTGATGCGGCTCAAAAAAGACAACATTAGATTATTGTTGGAATATGAACTGAATGACATAAACATCTACCTATTCCTCCAAGACTCCTTCCTTCTCACACGATTTACCACCACCACGAGCTGGAATGTCTCTTTAACCTGCAACAAGAATGGATACCGGGAGGTTTTTCTGGTGAACCACTTCCGATGACAAAGTCAGATCTTAATAAGGATAGGTGATATGTTTGCAGGTGTTCATATTGGTGTGTGTTGTGTGTATGTTAATGCCTATACTCCCTATCTGACTTGGGGACGAAGTATGAACGTTGGAAATATCCTTCAATACTATTCAGACGTGTGCCTCCTCCCGATTCATTGCACAGAATGTACCTTCTATAATTCTGAAAAAGCGTATGATAAAGTAACTTTCCTGTCAGAGGTATGTTAGCTCTCTTGAGACCTATTCGAAGACCTCATGAGCTCTCTCCTACTTTTGAATTCTGATTAGCTCATCCTCAAGTATCATTCCTTCCCAGCTATCTCATACCAAGTAACTATTCAGGTCTCCCCCAGATTTAGCTCTCAGGGAGTCGAGATAATAAGATCTACAAGGATTTATTAGCTTACTTCATTCATTCTACGGGTTAGGTCTCGGAGGGAGAGACCTGGTTATTTTTAGACCACATCATCTACTCCCCCTACTCTATATTTAAAGGAAAAAAATTCATTTAAATATAAAGAGTAAATTCGTACTTGATTCTTATATATTGAAATAAAGGGATGAGGTCTTCTTTCGTTCCTCAATGGGAGATCTGGATATTTCAAATGACAATGACGTTATTTTCTGACAAGATTTTATAGGCAATCAATTTATGGCGGCATTATTCGCTTTCTTTCTTTTCGGGTAGTGGGAAACTCTTCAGTTTTTCCACCTTTTTCTCAACCGCCTTGCCTTTCCTTTTATTACTTCTCCATTTTCCATTCTCTATTCTACTTACTCTATGCATCTCTTCCCTTCTCGCTTCTCTCTTTATTTCCTCCTATGGGGCGTACTCTGCTTCCCGATCCGACGAAGAAACCTTTTCCGACCATCAGGCAGCGCACTCTGTAGGAGAATGATTGGCTTCCTCTTCTCATGGAGATTCTCAATCTAAAACCACTTCCCGTATTCGAGGGGGAGGCCCTTTGCAGAGGACGAGGCGCTCTCGCCGTTTATCTCATCAAGCACCGGCGACCGTTGATCCCTCCTCTGACTTGAAGAAAATTGTAGATTTGGGAGATGACTCATTACCTTCCCGTCTGGACGGGGAAGGTGACTGACGTAGTCATCGTTTAAGCTGCGACAAAATACAATTTATATTTCACTCCTATGCCTACCCCTAGGAACAGCTAGTTGGCAAGTACAGGGTCGATCCCACAGGGAGTTTCTCGCAATAATCTCTGGTTGGGGCACAAAAAGGTTGTATTGTGTATCTATCTACTATAGCCTTGGGCAACTGTCACTATCACCTTTGGCAAACTGCTGAAAGTAAATATCTGTAACTTGACAAGCAAAAAGATTAGTAATAAAAATAATTCAGATTTAGGTTTCGAATCAATGAGTATAACTTTATCTCGATCATTGGTTCAAGAATATTTGTTGCGTAAATGTGTCAGTCGTTATAGGCTAAAACTATGCAGGAACCCTAATTGTCACGTCGCCACGTACGCTACATAGTCCGCCCAGCTCCATCCTTATGTTCAGGTCTTGACACGGACACCCTAGCTGATCCTCTTGCTGGCCCAAAAGTCCCCAGCATAACACTTTATAAGGCGCATGTTGGTCAAGCAGCATTTGGTTCTAGATGGGCCCACTCCGGCACCATGAGATATCGAGGATCTCCGTCCGACTTACTCCAGCATTGACACATCTTTGCAGGTCTAGGCCAAGACATACAACCCGTTCTTGCCGCTCTCAAGGAACGTAAGGCAAGCACGACCAACACTTGATAACCCTCCTGCGATGTAGGAATCCGTATGTGCCCAGGGCTCGTTGGCCTTCCGAGTTACCTGTGACCACCGAACTTCTTTGGAATCGTTGCCCAATGCCTCAGGAACATACTTATATACAACTATCAAGAACACTTAGACCTCACGAGATTTACAAGTTATACATCATATCATCTATCCTAAACCTGGATTTAAAGGCTTAGCTAGACATAAAGTAAATAACGAAAGCAAAAGAGATAAAGAAAAACATACTTGAATTAATACGATAAGCAAAAGATGTTCGCCCTATTGGGACTTAACAATAAACTTAAATTGTATCTAAAAACATAAACTACAGAAACTAAAAGTGTTTCGAACGTAAGAATGCGGTAAAAGATTGTAAAAAGTGTGCCTTGCGCCTTGCATGCATGAACGTATTTATAGAGTACATAAGCTAGGGCAAACCCACAAACGGGCCTTTTAGAAAACGGGCCGGCTTCTTCCGTGTGAGGATCAACGGATAAGGTTGGAAAGAATTCCTTCCTTATCGCTAAAACGTGTTGTTGTCGAAGTAGGAAACATCGATCTCAATCTTTTGCCGCAAGGAATTTGTTTCCTTGTAGGACTCTAACAGCTGCATCTTCACGCGCCAACGCCGTTGCCCAAGCTCTGCACTCTGCCTTCCCTAGTCTCTCTGCCATCACTTGCCCACGACAGCCTACACCTTGCCTTCTGTAGTGAAATACACAATCGTCTAGATTGACCATACCACTGAAAGTGGAGCAGCTCTTCATCTTGATTTGGACTTATGCCCTCAGTAGCTTGAGCCACGAGCACGGCTACTATGGTCATTGCCTCGTATCGCTAGTTCCTTCTTCTTTTGCATGTTTTGACTCCAGTCTTGCCCAATTCCTGCCTTTCCTTGCCCTGCCAACTCAAGTGTCCTTCCAGACACAAAACAGGCACAAAAGACACTAAAATAGACTTGATCTAGACCTAAAACATATATGACAAGAGCACAAAATATGGGCTCGTCATACCCACACACTTAAAGTCATGCCTGTCCTCAGGCATGGTGTATGGCTTGCCCAAACAAAAGGAAAATAGAAAAGACCCAAAAGACTTGACTCAAAATACAAATAGAGGTTAGCACAACATAGGATAAAGAAATAAGATAGAGCATAATCCAGTTCACATACGATTGAAACAAATAAACCAATCCAAGCAAATCATCAAATAGGTCAAAAATGAACAAGTGAGCATTTTCAAGGACATTCCTCACCAACACTCTCGCTCTTGTGCATGGGGTAGTGTTTACGCTCAAAATATGCCATTCTTAACCACACCATAGGCTTTTCTGCCTGCTACTCTCTCCGCCTCTTAGACTAGGTTCAAAGGACTTATCCTTAGGTCTTTTATTTTATTGTAACTTGGCTTTGGCAAGGGTAGAAAGTATTTGGAACGAGGCTTAGGTCATTCGGACTCAGGTTGGCCAAGCGGAGCGGCCAACCTTAGCTTCTTTTCCTCAGCCTTTTCTTCTTGCAGGCTTTAGCACAACTTATTTTGGACTTCTTCTTCTTCTTTTTTTATATATTTTTTATTCTTTTTTTTCTTTTCTTTTCTTTTTCTTCTAAGTCCTTTATCATCGCCTATATATTTCCTTAAAGGCTCAACTATTTCTCACTTTCTCCCTTCATCTTATGCATCTAAGTCTTTATTGACCGGGTAGGGTATAGTGTATAGGTTGCATATATCTGATCAAAGAATTATAAAAGCTCAAAGGGGCTTAACAAGGGAAATTCAGTTGGGCAGGCTCTTTGGCTCAGTTGGACTCACAAAAGAAAGAACGTGCCTAATTCATCTAAGTTTTTCTAGCCTAAGTCAATGAGGTCTTAAGAAGTAGACAGGCAAGTTCTAGGTAGCATCCAAATAAGCACGTCATAAAATCACACAAGAAAGGAACTGCTTGGTCAATAACATGCAGTGTAAAGCTCAAATCCTCACAATGACATGCTCACAAGTTCGTTCGTCATCCCTATCTTCATATGATAATGCTTGGACTAGAATACAAAAAATGCTCTCATCATATAACTCAGAATCAAATTATGCTCATACATTATCTAATCATCCTAACCATGCTTGACCTCTAATACACACACAAAAGACGCTCCTCCCACCCACACACTTTGCTTGGATAAAGTGGGTGGAAGGAACAAACCGACACAAAATTAAAACTTATAAAGACAGACGCTCTACCCCTCATACCCACACACTTTGCCTTTGGCAAAGTGAGTGAAAATTCAAGGTAGATCACAACACAAACTCTAAACAAAACTTTAAAAACATTTAGACTAAAAAAAATTAAGAAAAACACAAAATAAAACAAAAAACCTAAACTACTAAAAATTGGGAGGACAAAATCATTGGGCAGGGGTAGAACCTAACCTGGTTGGGTCAATCTTCAAGGCACTCATAATCTCGGCAAGGGCATGCTTGTTTTCCAGTCCAAGTTGCTCCAGTCTGGCATTGCTTTCTTCCAACTTGGTCAAGTTCTCCATCATCCCTGCTACATCTTGGGCAGGCAACACCGGAGTACTGGGTACTCCACCTCCAACTGACTGAGTAGGAGTATCAGCAACTTGGGCAGGCTCGTCTAGTGGAATTACAAACACCAATGTTCCTTCATCTTCCCTTCCACATACTCCCATGGCAGCTAGGCAAGCGAGGTCCAGGCGCTCCTCTTGCATTGGCTGTAGCTGCGTAGTGACCTCGTCAAATCCATGCATCCCTATAGCATAGCGGGTCACCAGGTGGGCAACGGAAAACCTCTGATTGCGAGAGTTTACTATATCCTTGAAATGGTGCATAGTATAGGCCCCAAAGTTGAGCCTCTGCTTGTGCACCATGCTCGATAGTATGACGATCTCTTGGCGAGTGACTGAGTTGCTGCTATCCTTCTTCTCGAAAAATTTGTCGGTAAGGATTCGGTGACACGCCCTCAAGGCATCATCCTTCATCATATGCCCTTTTGCCGTGCCAGCCTTGAAGAAGGGGCATCACTGAACTCTGCCCATTTCCTTGCCCACTCATTAGCATCCAGTTGAGGAATGTACCTCAGTGCTCCCTTGTACTCCTCGCTCCTTATTGTGCGAAAATCCTCAATGCCCAATGCCTAGTTCAAATCATTCACCGACAGCTCCTCGATTTGCCCCATGAATCTAAACTGCATGCACTTCGTGTTGTGATTCCCCACCGTGGGACTCCTAACTTGCAAATTCTGATAGAACTCGTACACCAACTCCGGATACACCCTCTCTTGCCACTCCAAAAACTTCTCTCATCCTATTGCTGCAAAATATCCATGCACTTCATCCCACACCCCCAACTCTTCCATTGCACTCCGATCAACCAACTTAGGAAGAATGATTCCCCTCCTTGGCATCTTCTCTATTCCACGATTAGAGGCCCTGCCCGATACTGAGATGCGCCATTTGGGTGGTGCAGAAACCACCTCTTTGCCCTTGGCAACAGACCCTTCCACCTTAACCTTTTTGATTGGGGGTTCCTCCATTCCTTCCTTAACTTGTTCATCCTTCGTAGCCTCTGAATCATGCTGCTCCACCAAAACCAGATCTCCTTCATCACTCCAGCGGGTACGTTCTTCTCCTGCTCCAGTTCATTGCCAAACGAATCGCCTGTCTCAGATATAGCGGTTTCCTCCTCATTGAGTGAAGGAGCAGGTTTATCCACAATCATACGTGCGACATCATCTTCTTCCTTCATGTGAGAGGAAGAACCAGCCATGTGTGATGATTTGGGTAAAAATTTTCGAGTTGTTTTGGAGGGAGTAGTAGTTTTGGTTGGGGACTTGGGTGACTTAGAGATTTTTGCTGCCTTTTTATCTAGTGCTTTGCTGCTGCGTGTGTTTTTCATTATGAGAGTAGTGAGGGTTTTGTTTCTGCAAAAGTAGAGATGGAGAGGGAATCAAAGAGTTCCGGTTTGAATTTAGAAGATGAATGAAAATTGTGAGAGAGAGGGGTGTAGTAGTAGGCTAGAAAGTAGGATATAGGTGTGTGACTCGACAGTTTCAGCAACTGCCAGTGGATGTGACATGCTGACGTCATCCACGTTTTCCTGCTTTGCTTGTCTCGCGTTCACCGGGTTCAGCCTCTATAATACCCCGATCTTCCATGAGTCTTTAAGTTCATCTTAATTGAGTTTATGTACTTAATTGAGTGCCCTTGTGTGATAAAATCACCAAGAAAATAATTTGTCTTGCAAAATTACCAAAATGTCCTTGAGTGTCTTTACGCGAATTCACCTGTTTCGGTTATCTGAATTTAATGTGCGATGAATTGATTGAGCATGAGTATGTAAGTTTGAGTTTGAGTTCAAATTTCGGAAAATTTTGAGAAAATTTATTTTTCAGTGAATAGTAACCGACGACCAGAATTCACTTTTCACCAACTGTTTCCGAATTTCGTCAAATTAGTGTATTTTGAATCTAAAATTTATTCTAAGATCATTGGTGCCCGTTTGAGAATTTTCTGAGTTCGTTTGAATCAAGTTTGAATTTTATTTCTTTGAGGAAATGAATATAAATAGTAACTTTTTATGTTTTCTTCGTTATTTGGAATTTTGATCCGAAACTTGGATTCCTAGTATCCTTGATTTATTTGGTGAAGTTCGAGATGAAGTAGAGAGAATTTTGATGTCGAGAAAGAGTCGCGGTGAGTTTTAAATCGTTTGAGAGTTTAATGAGAAATTAGGGTTAAATTGCACCGGATAACTTTTTCTTCCGGAAAAAATTATATCGCGTTTTTTACCACCGGGTGCAACTAAAATTCCAATAATTACTCTCACTTCTCTCACTCTCTGCTGACATAAATCTCTCTCTCATTCTCTTTCTCTCTTAATCATTTCTCTCTTAAATAATTAATATTCTCTCCAAATATTCTCTCTACACTCTCTCTCTCCCACCCATCTCTCTCATCTCTCTCTCACGGCATTACACACACACACACGAACACTCTATTGAAGAACAAGCTTCAAGCTTCAAGAGCTCCAAGAAGATCTCCTCCAATTATCCATCGATTAATCCGTTAAGGTATTTGTAATCTTCTCGTCATGGTGAACAATTTGAGACTAGGATTCATCCCTTTCATTTTCTTTGAAAATTGGCAGCCTTGTGCCTAAAGAAGGAGCTCTATTTTTATCTTGATTCGGAGCTTAGAATCATGTGGATTGAAGTCCTTTGATCGATCAACCTTTCAAGAGTTAGTAAGTTCTCTTGATTCTTGCTTGATTCTTGAAGGAAATCCCTCTTTTCTTCCCTCTTTAGTTAGTTCAAAATGATCTTCCCTTCAAGGAAATCGAAGCCTCTCTTTCTAGCTTGAATCGTTGATCATTTGAGTGATTTTTATGCAAGAAAATAAGAGTTAAAAATTGATTTCTTCTTCCCCTATAAAACTGCCGAAAATTAAGGTTAGGGATAGAATTTTGATTTTTTATTTTGATTATGATATTCTTGATCCTTGTGTGAATATATGTGTGATAATATTGAAAGAGAAAAATTGAAATATGTATATATGAGGAAGTACCGAAAATTTTAGATATTTTTGGGTGTTTTTATGTTAATGATTCAAGCATGATTTGAGTACTAGATTAAAATTTAAGAGTTTTGATGTATGAGATTGGATGAGGAAAAATGATGAAGTATATATATATATGGACCGAAAGTTAATGAAAAAAATTTAAGAATTTGTTGTTGATGTTTTTAGTTAGATTTGAAGATGGAAATTGAGATAAATGATAGTAAGAAATAAAGAGAAGGAAGAAAAAAAAGAGAAGGAAGAAAGAAAATAATTG
Organism: Schizonepeta tenuifolia; assembly: GCA_029490685.1. Lineage (NCBI taxonomy): Eukaryota > Viridiplantae > Streptophyta > Magnoliopsida > Lamiales > Lamiaceae > Schizonepeta > Schizonepeta tenuifolia. The sequence goes on along the minus strand of CM055958.1, from coordinate 45,306,380 downwards.
TTATAATTTTCTTAAGAAAACCAAAAATTTAGTAAGGATGAAGAAGATGATGTTCTTGAGGAAGAAGATGGTGTTCTTGAGGAAGAAGATGATGTTCTTGAGGATGTTGTTGATGAAAAGATGATATTTTGATGATATATGAATAGATGATGCATGATTTGATGGAATTAAAAGTGTTAAAATAAAAAGAAATAGAAAAATGATTTTTTAATGATTTTTAAGAATTTTATTAATTAAATTCTAATTAAAAGTGATGATCAAGTTTCATAGTTCTTGATGATTCATGTTAGATTTGATGAATATGATGAATCGATGATGATGATGATGATGAAGTTAAAACAATTAGAGTTTCTTCTCGAAGTTTTTGAATTCGAGTTAAGACGAAGAAGTTGTTGAAAATCGAGATCGTTAATGAAAAATCGAGTTTAATTAATGAGAAATGAGAAATAATGTAAAGAAAATGAAAAATAAGAAAAAAATAATCGAGTTAATAAAAAGTAATTAGACGTCATTAGAATCTTTTTATTGAGTTAATAAATTTCCGAGCAGTGGCACGTTTTACGAAAAAAAGATGAAAACTTTATTTAGTAAAATTAATGTTGGATTTAATTACCTATTAATTGATTAAAGTTATAAATTATTAAAAGAGAATGAAATTAATTTCATAAAAATTTAATAATTTATATTCTCTAGAAACCGAGCAGAGTTGAGTTAGCATAATTCAATAACCGAGTCTTGAATGAATAACCGAGTTTATAATTATGATTAAATAATTAATTTAATTTTCTAGAATTTCTAGAATATTTTATTATATTTGAATTTTTTTTTCTTTTTCCAAACAATTATCGAAGTTGATTGTTTACATGTTTGTGAACGTTCGATTCTTCATCTGAAAGTTTGTTTGTGAATGAATTTGAGATGTTAGAAACCGAGAATTAATTTCATAATTTTCTGAGTTCGTTTAATTCGAGAAATCGAGAAAAACGAGACGTGTGATATGAATAGTAACTTTCTGTCTTATATGGATTATTTTATTAATAAAATAATTAGATATTTTTTTTAAGTCAAGTACTTGAGTTCAAAGTCTGTTGGTTTAGTACTTGAATAGAATCGAGAAACCAAGAAAGATAGAGTTAGATAAGTCGAGATGAATTGAGAAACCCGAGTCATGTAGAAGTCCTTCAGCCGAGCATTAGAATTCGTTTATCGTTTCCAAAAAATAGAACTTGTCCTTATAAAAATGTTAACCTTGAAGGAACGAGTAAAGTTCGATAGTAAGAAGCGAGTGGAGTACAGAAGTAAGAAGCGAGAAGAAACGAGGTATTCCGAGCAAAATCACCGAATGACAGGTGGGCTTTCTGAACCGAAACTCAACAATGAATGCGTAATTTATTTTATTATTTGCACTTTTATTTAAAGTTAATTGACTTGCCTGAGTTTTTATGTTTTGGTATGTAATCCTCTACTTTATATTGAGTTGAATGAGTCATTTGGACGCACGGGATTATGTCCTGTTCAAAGCGGGACAATGCATGTATTAGATTAGGTGACTGTGTGCCTTGTTACAGTCTAGCCGGTCGTAAAGTAACTATGAGCCTTGCTTCGATTAGGCCGGTTATGTAAAGAATGTGAGCTTTGCTTTGATTGGGCCGATCACGGTATTCGAGGAGGACGCCTACTTCTCGACACCACAAGAAGACGAGATGCGTAGATGGATTCGTACCTGAGGAAATGACCGGTCGATTTACAAACAAAACGAAAAAGTTTTTAACTGCCACAAGTCGTAAATTCTTTAAATAATTTATCTAACGCTTGTGATGTAGTGGCAAGGCAAGTTCAATTATATAGCTCTATCGAGCGAGTTTTCAAAATATTTTGGCATGTGTTCACTGAGTACGAAGTACTCACGCCCTGCATGTTATTTCTAAAACGTGCAGGTTAGCTCGGATGAGGAAGGATGCGGTGTGCTTGGGGTGACTCGTTGCCAACCACTCTCTAAATAAACGTTTAAGCTTGAGGTTATGTGTCTTCACACATATAACCTTGGGATTTTAAGTTGATGATTATATTCCGATGCAACTTCAACATTTTAAAATAACCCAGCCTTGCATGCTCGGTTCCTATAAAGATGAAAGAGCCCATAAGCTCAATTAATTTCTTAAAACCTTTCTAAATTCCACCTAAAACTCGTTGGAATCATCTAACGACTCATCGTATTTCTTTCACCACCACTTGATAATTAAAAGTTAAAAATTGGCCCACTTTTTGAATGCAAACTATTTATAACTAAATCTAACCCCTCATTGGATCGATATGCAAAAATCTGGACAAATGTTCGTTTCTTGAGAAATCATTAATTGATAATCCACATTGTTCGTTAGCATGTTTGGTTGTTTGATGTTATTCTTCAATTATCGAGCATATTTCTTTGAGAAAAAATCAGTTGTTCCACCTCACTGCCCCTTGCTTTCTAGTCGTTGTAATACATTAGAAGTCGGGTTGTGACAGCCTCTCCTCGACCAACATGAACTCTTTGCTTGCCTATCCTCTTTGCATACCTGCCCTGCACACATAGACACAAAATGCACTTCCAAAACAAAAACTACTATCCTATGATTAGAAAATAAAAACTAAAATAAAATTACGAAAAGAAAATACGAACAAGGAAAACTAAAAATAAAAACTCACTAGGTTGCCTCCTAGCCAGGGGCCCAGTTCACGTCGTGGGCACGACGTAGTCATGCTTGCCCTTTAAACGGGCATCATCACATAGACTTCTTCCTTGTCCATAGCTTCATCCTTCTTGTCCCCATAGAAAAGTCTCAATCTTTGACCATTGACCCTAAAATACTTGGACGTCTTTGGGCAATAAATCTCCACAGACCCATTAGGAAATTGCATCACCACTTCAAATGGTCCAACTCATTTCGACTTTACCTTGACTGATATAGCAGAACTGCTTGCCCAGGCTCAAATTTCTTTACCTTGATCAACTGGTCATGAGCCTTTTTCATTCTTGTCTTATACAAAGTAGTATTATCATAAGCCTCAATTCGAATCTCCTCTAACTCTTGCAACTAGAACTTCCTTTCTTTGTCAATATCATTCCAATCATAATTAAACTTCTTCACTGCCCAATATGATTTATGCTCTAATTCCACAGGCAAGTGACATGGCTTCCCAAACACCAACCGGTATGGTGACATGCCCAAAGGTGTCTTGAAAGTTGTGCGATATGCCCATAATGCATCATCCAAGTGCGAACTCCATTCTTTTCCATTTTGCCCAATTGCCTTCCTCAATATAGTCTTGATGATCCTATTTGTCAGCTCTGCTTGCCCATTGGCTTGCGGATGATAGGCAGTGGTAACTCGATGATGGACTCCATATTTCTTAAATAGATTGTCAATTGTAGCATTGCAAAAATACGACCTTTGATCACTCACGATTGCTCTCGGAACTCCATATCGATTGAAAATATTCTCCTTAAGAAAAGTAGCAACCACGCGGGCATCATTAGTTGGTGTAGCCTTTGCCTCTACCCATTTCAACACATAGTCAACTGCCAATATGATATACTGATTTCCTTTCGAGATGGGCAAAGGTCCCATGAAATCCATTCCCCATATATCAAAAATCTTTACCGGCATGATTGGGGTCATGGGCATCTCATCCCTTCTAGTTGCATTGCCTTCTTTTTGACACTTGAAACAATTCTTGCACCATCATAAGCATCTCTAAAAATCGTAGGTCAAAAGAAACCACAATAAAAAATCTTCCTTGCAATCCTTCGGTGTCCAAAGTGACCTCCACATTCCCTGTTTTGGCAATGCTTCAAGCTACTTTTTGTCTTCCAGTCAGGCACGCACTTCCTTAATCCTTGGTCAACACACTTCTTCCGTAAGTAGGGATCATCCCAAACATACTTTTGACACTCCTTGAGAATCTTTTGCCTTTGATAGTATGAAAAATCATTTGGAACCTCTCCCGTACTCTTAAAGTTGGCAATGTCAGCATACCAAGGCTCTCTATGAAATTGAGCTTCAGTCATATATAGATGCTCATCAGGGAAAGTCTCCATAATGGGCACAGAGTCTTCTTCTCTAACTATCCTACTCAAGTGATCCGCCACCAAATTCTGAGCTCCACTTTTATCTTTGATCTCCACATCGAAGTCTTGCAAAAGAAAAATCTAATGTATAAGCCTTGGCTTCGACTCCTTCTTGTTCATAAGGCATCTCAGCGCTGCATGATCAGTGTAAACAATTGTCTTGCCCCTGAGTAGATAAGATCTGAACTTTTCAAAGGCAAACACAACAGCCAAAAGCTCTTTCTCTGTGGTGGTGTAATTGATTTGTGCTGCATTGAGAGTGTTAGAGGCATAATAAATAACATGACTTTCCTTACCCCTCCTTTGACCAAGCACTGCTCCCACGACATACCCACTTGCATCGCACATCAACTCAAATGGCATACCCCAATCAGGGGGTTGTATCACAGGTGCCGTGACCAAGCATTCCTTCAACACGTCAAACGCCTTTTGACAATCTGTATTGAATTCCCACTCTACTTCATTTTGGAGCAATCTCGTCATTGGTTGGGCAATCTTAGCAAAATCTTTTACATATCTCCTATAGAATCCAGCATGTCCCAAGAATCCTCTTAATTGCTTGACGTTGGTTGGATATGGTAACTTGGAGATGACATCAATCTTCGCCTTGTCAACCTGTATCCCTCTTTCTGAAATAACGTGCCCAAGCACGATGCTTTCTCGTACCATAAAGTGACACTTTTCATAGTTCAACACCAAATTCTTTGCCCCTACTGTGTCACACTAATTTGGTCTGAACCACGACCAACCGAAGTTGACGTGGCTCTGATACCAAAGAGTATGATACGGCCAATGCGTTGCGGAAGCTTAGAATCGAACAACGACAACTAAAGGAATGGTTGAACCCAATAAACAACTGAACAATAATGAAAATTAAACCCTAATTATCGACTGAAAATACCCAATAAACTCGAAAAACAATTAGATTAACAAAATCCTCAAATTATAACCGAAGAACCCTAGAAATTGACTCGATCGATTGACCTAGCAAACGACGTCGGATTGAGCTCAAATTTTAGGAAAAAGTACAATCTATATTCCAGAAAAACATATCCAAAATTCAGCCAAAATGCACGGGTAAGTTGGGAGATGGCTCGGTGGTCAATTTTCGGACCTAAACTAGGTTTTCGGGATGGAAATCGGATTTTTCAGTTATAAACGGGATTGGATAGATTTGGGAGTGAATATGGGGAGGCTAGGGAACGTATTTGATGGCTGGGAATGTGGGGAAAGGCGTGGGGATGGTAAAAACGAGAGGGATAGGTGAATCTTACCCGAAACGAACCCCGAATCGACGAGAACTCGGAACGCGTCTATGGAGCAATCTTCAATGGCTGTCTAACCCGGACACTACGAGATATCATGAACGAGACAAAAGATTTCAAGTCTAGAATCACCAGAACCAAACTCTACCAAAGAACCGATTTGTGTTTGAGACGGGAAGAAGCGTAAACTGCTATTTCATTCAATTCCAGTCTGTCTGCAATCTACAAAAATCCCTAATTAAATAAGCTAGAGGCACAAAAATTCAAGTGCTTTTGGGCCTAGAATTCGATTTGGGCTAATAAAATAACTACTGGGTCCAATATCACTTAAACAGATTGTGATAATTGGGTCTGCTAAATAAATAAAACCACAACTGAAATAATAGACTGGAAATAAATAAAACAACTAATTAAATCAGCAAGGAATGACTTTGCCATGGCTTCAATCGAGCTCCTCGATGCTCAATATAGTCACCAACTTGGACTGCTTGAAATCAGTTCCATCATCTTCCAACTTCTTTCCAACATAGCACTGGAAGTAACCTTGCAGCTTCTTGGCTCTTAATCTCGTCACTGGACCTCTCAGCTGCAACTCCGGATTCAAATCCTCAGTGATTGTCTCGATCTCATCATGCTATCTCGAACTGAGTAGATAATGCCCAAGTCCAACAGTTTGAGTAACTCCTTCATAACAACTTCCTTCATGGCTGGTTTTAACTTTCTTTGAGGATCTCTAGTCGGTTTAGCATCATCTTCCATCAAGATATGGTGATTGCAAAGAGATGGACTAATGCCTTTGATGTCGGCAAGGATCCAACCAATTGCATCTTTATAGCGCATAAGGACATCTCGAACTCCATCTTCTTCTTTCTTGCTCAACTCCGAACTTATAATCACTGGTAATATATCATTCTCTCCTAAAGAGACGTACTTCAAATGAGCGGGGAGAGATTTGAATTCCAACCTCGGTGCTCGAACAAGTGAAGGCACCAATCTATCTTCATCTCTGATCTTGGGCAAGGCATATGGGGACAGTTGGGGTCCATCCATTTCCTCTGCTCCTAAGTACTCCAAAGCTCGACTAACCTGAAAAGAGTTATCCGGGCTCTTTTTAACTCCTCCTTGAATGATTGCATCCAAGGGATCTTGACTTCCAAGAAGAGGGACTGCCTCTTCTACTGCTTGATCAACGTAGTCAATGTACTCGACCATCTCTGTATCTTGGGGGTGCTCCGTCACCTTAAATAAATTGAAAGTAACTGACTCCCCATCAAATTCACATGTTAGTTGCCCTAAGTTGCAACCAATTCTAGTCTTGGCGAATGGCCTTCCCAATAGCATGACCGATGCTTTAGCTCCTGTCTTGTCCATGTCAAGGACATAGAAATCTGCTGGGAAAATTAAGTCCTCCACCTTGACTAGCACATCTTCCAGTATGCCCTCAGGGTACACATTAGACATGTCTGCCAATTAGATAACCACCCTTGTAGGCTTGAGTGGTCCCATAATATCTTCATCATACATGGACCATGGCATCACATTGATTGACGCACCTAGGTCAAGCATGGCACGCTCAATCTTCATATTTCCAATTACGCAGGGAATAGCGAACATCCCTGGATCTCCATACTTGTTGGGCAAGTCTCGCTTCAGGACTGTTGAAACACTCTCTTCTAAGAGAATCTTAGACTCGTCCACACTTTTCAACTTCTTTGAGCAAAGCTTCTTCAGAAATCTTGCACACTTGGGCATGTTGCGTAGTGCTATGAGGAGGGGCAGGTTGATCTCCACTTTTTGAAAGATCTTGAACATCTCAGACAACTCTTCATCCTTCTTTTCTTTTCAACCTAGTAGGAAAATGAACTCGAACAACAGGGTTAGGTTTGACATAAATAGATTCTGGAATTTCTTCCTCGACATCCTTCTCCTCATCTACTTCCTTATCTTTGCCCTCTACCTCGTTCTCTTTTTCCTTGGGCAACACAGTATCAGAATCCGACATCTGTCGGACAACGTCTTTCCTCCTCTCAACATGACTGCATTAACTTGGACCTTAGGGGGCACTTCAGGTTGGGCAGGCAGTTCACCTTGCCTTTTCTCAAATCTCGACATAGCATTGACCGAGTTAGTCAGTTGGTTGGTCATGCTTTGAATGGCTCCCCTTGTCTCCATCCTAAACTTCTTAAGCTCCTGCTGTATTCTGATGTTGTCCTTGGCCACTGAAGTTACTTGATCCGTTAGGCTTGGCCTATTCTGATCTCTAGGAGGATATTGATGTTGCTGCTGTGGTTGTACTTGCTGCTGTTGCCCAAACCCTTGGTAGTTATTGTTTCCATACCTCAAGTTCTCATGATTCCTCCATCCTGGGTTATAGAATTGTGAGTTTGGATCATATGGCCTCCCTTGGTTGTTATTGTTGAACCCAATTGCATTGACCTCCTCTTCCAAGCTTGAGCATTGATCTGTTTCATGTGTGATCGCCATGCAAATTCCACAAGCTCGCACCGCCTTCTTGTTGTTGCCTGATAAAACAGTTACCATGGCATCCATGTTGTTGAACATCTGGTCAAGCTTATCCTCCATACCAGTTGAAGTCGGTGGTGCTTTTGTTATAGTTATTGTTAGCTTGGGCAATTCTCCCCCATTGTCCCTTAGCTCCTTTGCCATTTCAGCAATCATCTTCAACACGACACTTGGCTACTTTCTCATAACTGACCCTCCACAAGCTGCATTGACCAATGCCCTTTCACTCGTTCTTAGTCCAGCCACGAAACATTGGATCAAATCATGTTCCGCAATTTGATGGTGAGGGCACTTTGCTAGCATCTGCTTGAATCTGTGGAAGTACGAGTAAAAATCCTCTCCAATGCCCATCTTAATACCTGTAATCATCTTTCTCATCTTCTAAATTCGGGCGGCTGGAAAGTATTTTTCCAAGAATTTCTGCTGCAGCTCTTGCCAAGTGGTAACACATCCGGTGAGCAATGAATAAAGCCACTCCCTTGCGTTGTCTTGCAAAAAGAATGGGAAGGCAATGAGCCTTACATATTCCCTCAGATTTCCATCAGTATGGATGGTTCCACAAGCCATCTCGAAATCTTGTAAGTGTCTTTGAGGATCTTTGCATGGGTAATCGCTGAACTTGGGCAGGATCTGAATAAAATGGGACTTTGGTTCCCATCCTCGCGTAGGTGTAAGCAAAGTTATGCCTGAAGGCCTCAGGTTCATGGTGTTGGGAAACATCATCTCCCTTAAGGTTTTCTCTTCCTCCACCACTGGGTGCTGCATTGATGCTTCGCTTTGATTGTCTTCTTCTGCTTCGCTTGACAAGGAAAGTTCTTTCTCGTCAAAGGTCTCCTCTGGAATTCCTTCCATTGCCTCTTCCTTCTTCTTTTTCTCTGCTCGAATCTTCCTTAAGGTCAAGTTGATGTTATCATCATACCACGTTTCTCCTTCCTTTCATGTAAGGTTAATTTCTTGTATAAAATAAGATCAAAGAAATTAGCAAACAGAACAACTCCCCAGCAACGGCGCCAATTTTGACACAGCTGTCGTATAAGCTGCGATAAAATACAATTTGTATTTCACTCCTATGCCTACCCCTAGGAACAGATAGTTGGCAAGTACAGGGTCGATCCCACAGGGAGTTGCTCGCGATAATCTCTGGTTGGGGCACAAAAAGGTTGTATTGTGTATCTATCTACTATAGCCTTGGGCAACTATTACTGTCACCTTTGGCAAACTGCTGAAAGTAAATATCTGTAACTTGACAAGCAAAAAGATTTGTAATAAAAATAATCCAGATTTAGGTTTCGAATCAATGAGTATAACTTTATCTTGATCATTAGTTCAAGAATATTTGTTGTGTAAGTGTGTCAGTGGTTAGAGGCTAAAACTATGCAGAGTCTCCAATTGTCACGTCCCCACGTACGCTACATAGTCCGCCCATCTCGATCCTTATGTTCAGGTCTTGACAGGGACACCCTAGTCAATCCTCTTGCTTGCCCAAAAGTTTCCAAGATAACACTTTATAATGCGCATGTTGGTCAAGCAGCATTTGGTTCTAGATGGGCCCACTCCGGCACCATGAGATATCGAGGATCTCCTTCCGACTTACTCCAGCATTGACACATCTTTGCAGGTTTAGGCCAAGACATACAACCTGTTCTTGCAGCTCTCAAGGAACGTAAGGCAAGAACGACCAGCACTTGATAACCCTCCTGCGATGTAGGAATCCGTATGTGCCCAGGGCTCATTAGCCTTCCGAGTTACCTATGACCACCGAACTTCTTTGGAATCGTTGCCCAATGCCTCGGGAACACACTTATATACAACTATCAAGAACACATAGACCTTACGATATTTACAAGTTATACATCATATCATCTATCCTAAACTTGGATTTAAAGGTTCAGCTAGACATAAAGTAAATAACGAAAGCAAAAGAGATAAAGAAAAACATACTTGAATTAATATGATAAGCAAAAGATGTTTGCCCTATTGGGACTTAACAATAAACTTAAATTGTATCTAAAAACATAAATTGCAGAAAATAAAAGTGTTTCGAACATAAGAATGCGGTAAAAGATTGTAAAAAGTGTGTTTTACGCTTTGTATGCATGAACATATTTATAGAGTACATAAGCTAGCGCAAACCCACAAACGGGCCTTCTAGAAAATGGGCCGGCTGCTTCTATGTGAGCATCAACGGATAAGGTTTGAAAGAATTCTTTCTTATCGCTAAAACGTGCTGTTGTTGAAGTAGGAAACATCGATCTCAATCTTGTGCCGCAATGAATTTGTTTCCCTGTAGGACTCTAACAGCTGCATCTTCACGCGCCAACGCCATTGCCCAGCTCTGCACTCTGCCTTCCCCAGTCTCTCTGCCATCACTTGCCCACAACAGCCTGCACCTTGCCTTCTGGAGTGAAACACACAATCGTCTAGATTGACCATACCACTGAAAGTGGAGCAGCTCTTCATCTTGATTTGGACTTATGCCCTCAGTAGCTTGAGCCACGAGCACGGCTACTATGGTCATTGCCTCGTATTGCCAGTTCCTTCTCCTTTTGCATGTTTTGACTCCAATCTTGCCCAATTCCTGCCTTTCCTTGCCCTGCCAACTCAAGTGTCCTCCCAGACACAAAACAGACACAAAAGACACTAAAATAGACTCGATCTAGACGTAAAACACACATGACAAGAGCACAAAATATGAGCTCGTCAGTGACCCAGAAGTTGTTGGTACCAACACCCTTGAGTCTTCCTACAATGTGGATTCCGCCATTCCCCCTTCGGCTTCTCATGAAAATACAGGTGAATCCCTCTTGACCCTGAGGAACTAATATTAGTGAAATCCTGGTTAAATTGTGATGATTACTTTGACATTCGCTTGCCTGAATCTCATGAACGACCATACTACTTGCAATACCCCTCTGTAGCTTTTTGGTATAGCCATATCTGTGGCCCAATCAGTTCCTCCCTTCTTCTACTAAGATTATTTTAGCATTTTTCATTCTTATGTGTGGCAACGGAAGCTTTCCCACCCCTACTTTATTTCAAACGGTTTACGATATAAAAGCTATGTTTGGTTTTTACTATGCGAGTTCTAGACCTAAGGGTCCAGCTCAACATCTGTGTGTGCTACGTAGTTCAAGAAAAGAGTGGGAAAACAAGTATTTCATTGTCACGCCCTAGCAAAGGGACTGGCCTTTCTCTTATGGCCCTTGGCAAAAATTCCAACTGAAGCAGCCTCACCCTGCTATAGAAACCATTTCTCCTATTGATCGTAAGGTGCTAAACAAGCTTACTGGGAAGGCTAAACTCAGTGCTTTTAAATTCAACTCCTTCTTGACTAACGCCTCCGTGCTCTCATTTTTCGAATTAGATCCTCCTAGGGGGTGCTCTTTCTGTCGTGAGGGTGGGTTCTACACACCCTTTATTTACTTGTCATTTTCTTAATAATCCACTGATTTCCTTCTTATCACACAAAACTTCTTGCCCTCTCACTTTTTGCAGAGATGTGTTGGATTAAAGATGTTAAGCTCCATGGTGATGACAAGTTTGACTTTGAGATCCTTTTTCAAGAACAAGCTAAAAAGGAATCGCAAGGCTTAACTACCACTAGGATCCACACTACCCCTCTTCAGTAGCGAGTATAGGGGAGACACCTCCCACTTCTCACACTGCTCAGATCAAGACCAAAACTCGTCAAGCAACTCGTGTTGGTACTTTCTCTTCCCTTCCTCCTTATTCTGAGGCAAAAGGGAAGAAAATTGGTAAGACCACTTCGAAGGTTAAGAGGCCTCCACCCACTCGTTCTCCACTTAACACCTCCAAGAAAAGCAAGACTGTTGTTCATCTCGTAGATCCCCCTTCCAAACTCCCAGACTCTTCTGGATATGTTTTTCGAGGGCAGACTTCCAGTTCTCTTCGCGAGCTCCCTCCTTCGAAATGCCTTTCGCTACTGCAAGCTATCCCTCTCTCCGAAGATGAAACTCGCGTGAGGCCTTCTTCCCTCCTCCAGCTCCAAGAGGAAAGTGCTCATCACCTAGTACAAGTATGTCTATTACTTATTTACTTATTATTTTGATGTCACATCTGTTACTTATTTTCTAATATCTATCCTTCATACGTGTATCTTCCATCCTCAGGCAGCTTATCAGTGCTCATGGCCCACTGCTCCAATTTAAAGATGGTTCTCAAGAGGAGGAAGTCAAAAAAACTACGAGAAAGTTTGGTCTCCTGCCGATCTCAGTTGAATGACTTGACCAGATCTCATAAAGAATTGCAACTGCATAATCGGGATATTCTAGAGGCCAGTAGCCAGCTCTCCCTAGCCAATGACGATTTAAAGAGGCAGAATCATGACTTGGCTAAATCACTTGATAATATGTCTGCCTTAGCCGAAGAAAATGCTTCTCTGAGCACCGCAAATGCAGACCTCAATCGCCATTTGGTTCAAGTGAGCAAAGAGCTTTCAGAAGCAAATGACCTCCTCCACGGTATACAATTGTCTTACAATTCGGGGTATGCTGACGAAATCCAGGGATGCCGCAGCCTCATTCTCCGCACTCCAATGGGACAAAGAGCCCTTCAGATTCTTCATGAAGGGCTTCTCGAAGCTTTCCAAGCTTCCTCTGAATATATGGCATTAATTCGTCAAGACATAGCTTTTTTGTCAAGAGGTGTGGCATGACAGTGGTAGCAAAGGCCCGCAATCTCGGATTCATAGATCCCATTGACGTCAACCCCATAGTGAAGCACCTGCCCCGGCCCCTATCTTTCATATGAGATCCCAAAACTCCCCTTGGCACTCCTTGGTGGCTTCTTGTGATGCATAAGGCCTTTGAAGCTTTGACCGCTCCCTGCGACCTTCCCTCAGCTTTTTCTGGTACATCAGCCCTCACTTACGACAGTTTCCCTCCAGATCTCATTCAAGTGGTTGAGCAGTGTGGTACCTACTTATCTCAAGTTCCACCTGAAGTGGTTCCTTGTCATGAATCTTTTCCCCGAGGTACATTTTAATTTAATCCCATGTTATTACTGCTTTTCCTACTCTTCGTGCTAAAAAAGTTTCTCACTTATGCATTGTCCTTCTTACAGGGGGTCCCTCAACTCCTTCTGCATTTCGTGAAGGTCCTCAAGGAGAAGCTGGCTTCTCTCCTCCTTGCAACTCCAACTCTTCCAAGCCTGCCGATGATGGGGAGATACCATTGATGCGGATGCTACTAACTTCTTTACCTGATTCTTATCATGCTCTCTGCCCCCTGGACAATTATTATCTTCTACTATGTAACTTTAATTTCAATAAACAACTTTTATTTTACCCTTGATGCATTTACTTAGTAGCTTTTGGATAATGAGTTTTATTTTGCTTATGCTGCCATTACATTTGGCAGCTCTAAACAGATTGACCTTATCCTGCTTATTGTTTGTTTGTCAGTCCATTTCTTCGTCTTTATTCATTTATATTCTTACGCACACATTTCTTATGTCTGCTATTTTTGCATTTTCATGGGGTATTTCAGGACCCCCTAGGGGTGTAGGGTACACCCATACTCCCCCCTACACTAGATGGTTTCATCCCTTTGTTAAACCATTTAGAGTATTACTTAAATTGGATACTATTGTACTATAAAATCGCCGAGGTCTCAAGGAGACCTGAGCTCTTTATGGGAGGGTTTGATGAGCCTGCAAGACAGTTCTCACAAGAAGACCCGGGCTCAGGTATTGAAGTAGAAGTCAAGTCAGGTCTCATTATCAGTCTCCTCATCAGGTCTCTTAATGAGATCCCACATCAGAACATAGGGCTAGAAGTCAGGTCAGGTCGTCCGTCATTTAATGAGTCTGACATGTACAGACTGCTTTTGCTTTCACGAACTCAGACTTGTCAGAGAGTACATTTCCACAGTAGCAAATGAGCAAAGAACACGTGTAAAAGGAAGATAAAGACACTCTCAAATCGGGATAGCTTCACACCCACAAAGAAAGCAAGTATAAATAGGGTGAAAAACTTCTAAGTAATCTCTCTCTTTTTCATTATCATCAGATTCAACAGAAAAAACATATCTACTGTTTTATTTATAAAAAACCTACTTCCTCTAAAAACTAACTTAGGCGTCGGAGGTGGTTCATCGGGAAAAATCCCCGGCCCTCCTTTTCTTTGTGCAGTTCCGGCAGTTGCGGTCGATCAATCTCCCAGCTCAGGTGCTCAAGCAAAGAATAGTGGAGGAAGAGAATGTAGATGTTCATAATCTTTAGTTGAATTTGTAATACATCGATTTTATGGATGTATTATCTGGCGTCGTCTGCGGGAACGACGTTTCCTTTAAAAGTCTCTTTCCTTAGAGTGTTATCGGAAAATTTCATTCTACCATTTGTCTCTGGAAATTAGATTAATCTAGTGGAAGAAAAAGTTTCTGGTTTTTCCGCAAGCAGTTTCATATTTAGTGTATGTTAATGTAGAAAAATAAAAAACACGAAAGCTCTTTGACATCCATTTTTAGTTTTCCAAAGTTTTCCTCTGCTTGGTTCAAAATATCTGAGTTTCATACTGGATGTAGTTCTTTGGTTTTCTTTGATTTTCGCTTTTTTTTGTTCCCTCGAATATTTTGGGGAGATGAGTACGGATTCTGATTCTGAATCTGCTCCCAATTGATGTTAGAAGGAACTCGACGGTCCTAAGGCAGGGACTTTGAGGAATCTCATGATATGAGAAAAGAAAACGTAGAAAAGTGTGAAGCTCCTGAAGTAGGTTTCGCATAACCTCAGTGGAAGTTGATGAAGTAATCCCGGGATGGGGAGCATGGTGAATCATGCTCTCTGGTACTCCTGGTTTTAAGGAAAGCTTAGTCATAGCTTTTCTGAAAGAAGCATAGTGCTGAACACTTATGATGATTATTTTTGACAATTCCATCTGGTGGCTAACTAACCGTTGATAACTCTGTGTTGTAGTCATGAATGATACGGTGGTCTGAGACCTGGGACCTCCCTTTGATGGAGTTTTCGTGATGACAGCTCTCCCGAAGGGCAAAGTGATGAAAGAAATCATGATGCCTCGAAGGTGGTTGCGCAGAAACCCACTACGCCTCAGAAAGAACGGTCCTCTAAATCAATGAGCCCTCACAAAGTAAGAGCTCGCAAAGGGGCAGAAGATCAAAGGGATAAGTTTCAAACTCCCTCACAACAGAATGTCACCTGTGTGATCTCAATGTATCAAATTAGTGCCATGGTGAACCAAGCAGTATCTAAAGCTATAGTTTCACCTGAAAGTCAGAACAAAAAAACTAGCAGTGCAGCAAAAAGAAAAACCAAGAGAGGTATAGATATATCTGGTTTGACTGTAATAATGATGAGTCAGTCACGAGGCAAGCTAAGCCTTGCTTAAACGATAAATAATGGTCCATAACCCAAATGTCATGTAATTGATGGCAGGAAAAACCTGAAGATGAAAATCACTACGAAAGTGAAGGATATGAAAGTCCTCGGACCGAATCTGAAAATGGTCAGTGGTGTCAATAAAATGTATGAGCAGTACTAATGATGATCGAGTTGATGATTTTTAACTTGTTCTGTCCCATTTCCCTCTTGAAAATGTGCAAAGGATGGATAGAGGATAGTAAAATCCCGAGATAAAGCTGCAGCAGCCAAAATTGCAGCTCTCAAGCAGCAGCTCAAAGACCTTCAGAAAAGGGTCTCTTCACCAAAGAAGACTCCCAAGAAATCTGTCAGGATAAGTGATAATCAGTCTCCTTTCTCTAGAGACATAATAGAAGATCAGCTACCCGCCAACTTCAAAACATTGGCACTGGACTATGATGGTTCTATAGATCCACATGAGCATATGATGAGATTTGAAAATGGTGCAATGCTACACCAATACACAGAAGGGGTTAAGTATAGAGTTTTTCTTAAGACTCTGTCGAAAGTGGCTCAACAGTGGTTTTCTCAGTTGTCTACCAATAGTATAAGCTCGTTCAATGAATTCAGGTCTATGTTTCTCCACCAATTTGCTAGCGCGAGAAGGCATGTGAAAACGTCCTCTTCGCTTATGGTATTAAGGCAGGGACCTTCAGAAAGTCTACGTCAGTATGTGGGACATTTTAACGCTAAGGCATTACAAGTTCCTCTAGCTTCTGACGATGTGAAGGTGTAAGCACTCATATAGGGGCTAACACCTGGATTATTTTTTAACTCGCTAAATAAGAGAGCTCCCTTATATTTTGAGGAACTGATGCAGAGAGCTGAATAAAATATGTTAACTTAGAAGAGGCCCAGGAAGCCCGTAGGGCTAAGGATCAGTCTCCCATTCCCAAAAAGGAGGCCTCAGAGAAAAGATCGTCCTTAACACCGAGAGTTTAAAGGGACAAAGGGGGACATAAACCTAAGAGAGCCCCAGAGAGGTTTGATCAATATAATAGAGGTTATGGAAGCCACAGCTAGGTTTCCTCACTTCAAGTTCCCGAGTACTTATAAGGAAGCTCCTCGTAACCCGCGATCCGAGTTATACTGCAAATACCACAATGACTACGGGCATGACACAAACTCTTGCAAACATCTGAAAGATGCTATTGAATGATTGTTGAAGAAAGATGATACCCTGCTTCAGTTTGTTAAGAAGAAAAGGGAAAAGGGGTACAAGAGAAAGGAACCAGAGCAGAGAAAGCCAGACCAAAGGGAGAGAACCCCTCCACGACGGGAAGATCCCCCCCCTAAAAGGGAAAACATTAGTATGATCATGGGGGAAAATGTCAATGGAGATTTAGGTTGAGCTTGTAAAGCTCATGTGAGAGCTGCCAAGGCTCACGTAAGCAAGGAGGTACAAGAGTTGGCAGAGGCAGTTGGGATGGAGATTGATGTAGTGAACTCATTTCCTAGAGAGGAGACAAGTCCAAAAGCATGTGTGAGCTTTGACCCAGGGGATCTAGTAAGTACAGAACCTCATAATGATGCTTTGGTGATTAGCACTGAAGTAGCCAATTGGAGAGTAGCGCGAATATTTGTAGATACGGGAAGTGCCGTGAATATGCTCTTCTGGGACTGCTTCCAGAAAATGAAAATTAATGCTGAGTTGGCATCAGTAAACACTATACTATATGGCTTTGCTGGAGGCGAAATACAACGTAAAGGAGAGGTAACCCTTCAAGTAACTTTGAGGAGTGGTGAGACGTCAAACACTCGAATGGTGAAGTTTTTGGTGGTAGACACACCTTCGACTTATAACATAATATTGGGAAGACCTGCGCTGAATGACTTTCAAGTGGTGGTCTCAACATACCATATGAAAATGAAATTTCCAGCTCAAAAAGAGGGGCTGATGGGAGAGGTCGCTGGAGACCAGGAGATGTCAAAGGAATCTTATGTAAAGTCCATTAAGCACGCCAAGCAGAAAGCAAAGGGAGCTCTAACAGCAGAGCGCCCATCGCAGAGCAATGATGTGAAGATGAGAGGTGTGGAAGAGGATCGAGAACCTCGTATGCAGCCAACTGAGGAAGAATTAATGATGGTGGAGTTGTTCCCGGAAAAGACAGGTTTCACTATGAAGATGGAAAAGCTGATGACTAAAGAACAGAAGGAAACTATAATTCAGTGCTTAAGGAGAAATGCAGATTTATTTACGTTCTGTCCAGAGGACATGGTGGGAATTGACCCCTTTTTAGCCTTACATCATCTGAATGTGGATCCTAAAGCAAAGCCGGTGAGACAGAAGAAGAGGTCTTTTGGTCCGGAGAAGGAAAAAGTGATAAGAGAAAAAATTAAACGATTGCTGGATGCTGGCCACATCGTTAGAATCCAATACTCTGAATGGCTATCAAACATAGTCATGGTAGCTAAGAGTAATGGTAGTTGTCAGATGTGTATAGACTTCAGAGACCTAAATAAAGCTTGTCCAAAAGACCACTATCCATTGCCATGTATTGATCAATTGGTTGACTCAACGTCGGGATGTGAGTTGTTGTCCATGCTGGACGCGTACCAGGGGTATCACCAGATACAGTTAGCTCCTGAGGACGTGGTTAAAATGGCTTTTGTGACTGTGTATGGTACATTCACATACATAACAATGCCTTTTGGTTTGAAAAATGCGGGAGCCACTTACCAAAGGATGATGGATATGATATTTGAAAATCAGATAGGGAAAATCCTAGAGGTGTATGTGGATGATATCCTTGTAAAGAGCATGAAGGTAGAACATCATGTTGGAGACCTAGAGGAGGTCCTGACAGTGGTAAGGGAGTATAGCCTGAGGTTAAATCCGGCGAAGTGCACATTCAGAGTTAAGTCGGGAAAATTCTTAGGATACATGGTGACCCCGTGATGAACCCATATTTGTGTCCATCTTTTCTTGTATTTTTCTTGTATTTTTAGTCTTTATTGGGTCAATATGTGTCTGGGAGGAGTAAGAAAAAATTAGGTACATAAAAGAATAAGTGTGCTAGATAAGAAGGAGTAAAGAATCAAGGGCAATCTGTTGCTCGAGAACCTAGTTCTTGACTTCGTTAGTTCCTAAATGTCCCTACCTTTTGCCTTAAGCCACATTACAATCCATTAAAGACCTAAGGATAAGTGGTTTGATTTTGTTCGAAGAAGTAGAGATGTAGAGGGCAGGCAAGCCTATGGAGAAACATTGTTGATCTTGGTCAAGAGCATATACACTTAACCTTATACACTTGAGAGATGAGTGCTGGTAAGGATATCCATGTTGCCCAATAACTCTATCTTGACCTGTTTGATGGCAATATCTGTTTACATATCCTGTTTTGACTAACATGTTGATGAGCTGATCTTTTGAGTCTGTGTTTTCTGTTTTGCCTTTTCTGTGTTTGAGTCTTGGGCAAGTTGCAACCATACACTTGAGGGCAAGTGTAATTCAAGTGTGTGGGTGTGATGAACCCATATTTGTGTCCATCTTTTCTTGTGTTTTTAGTCTTTATCGAGTCAATATGTGTCTGGGAGGACACGCAAGTCGAGAGATAATGTGCAGGGAAGAACAGGTGGATGCTGGACAAATCTGATGGAAAATCTGTTGTTGAGATGGTGATACAATACGAATGGGCATAGGGCTGGAAGCTTGTAGCTGGGCAACATCAAAATATCCAATCTACAAGTCAGGAAGTACCTCCCCATATTCTTGAAGCCAACAGATAGAGTACTCGGAGGAGCCAGGATCTTGGTCAAGATAGGAAGCAATTCAGGATGCAGACGATAAAGGGCAGGAACAGAGTCGGACCAGCAGCAACAGAATTCTTTTCCTTCAAGGAAGAGAATAAGGATTAGATACTTCTTTCCTTATCCTAGCCGAGCTTAATCAAAGAAGATATTCACCACTCAAGGAAAGAAGAATCGTGCATGCTTGGATAAGAGAGAAAGGTGGATGTGATATGCATGGAAGAATCCTTCACCAACAAGGAAACTTCCCTAAACCCTAAATTTCCGTCGCCTATATATATATGGCCGACTCCATTATGTGAGAGAGAGAGTTCTTAGCCCCATTTTTAGAGATTTTTATAGTTTAGTTCTGCATCTTAATTCGAGTGGAAGTGAGGAAGAAACAAGTCCTACGGGCAATTTACTTTTATTTCGTATTTTTACTGCTTTAAGTTTAGTTGTTGGCGTGAAGCCAAGACCTTGGTTGCTGATTACGCTTTTGGGCAGCAATCAATTTCCAGATTTATGCTCAGTATGTTTACCTTTATTTGCTTTGTGTTCTTATTTAATATTATGTCTACCTAAGTTTATTGTTTGGGTTGGATGTAGATTAAGTGATTCTAAATTACTCGTTCAAACTTGTGAGGTCTAATTGGTTAAGTTCGTTAATTGATTTCGTTCCAAAAACACTTAGGATTAATTCTAGATTTAATTGATATTGAAGTTGATTGATCACCATCTAGATATTGAGATTAAGTCATTAACAGAAATTGGGATTAATACGAGAGTGTCTTTCGTGCCCAAGAAGGTAAAGGGTGTTGGAGAGCAGTCGGTATTGACCTACCCCTTGGCTGTCTTGGGTTTGTTTGTTTCTTAATGCCTGTTGGGCAGCATCGTTACTGAAGTGTCTTCGTGACTTTGCTGATCAAGAGAGGAGATCTTGCCTTCTGGTCAAGACCTGTAAAATTGATTAGACATAGGCTAAGTGTGTTTATATCGTGACTTCGTGACCTTAGGGTATAAACTAATCTTTTTCTTAAACCAAGTAATAAAATCAGTTAATTGAATATCTTTGCACCAATGAACGAGTAAAGAGTAATTAGGATCATGGATTCGAAACCCAATCCAAACTCTTTTGTTATTTGATATTGTTACTTGTTGAGTACAGGTTATTTAGATACTACGTGACCAAAACCCTTTTTGTTGAGCAACATCGGAAGAACAGATTACACCAGGTCCCTTGTGCACGATCCCACTTATCGTTGACTACTACCTTGTTGGGCAAGAGGTGTTATAAATATTACTTGTACGAAGTGTGTGACGACAGCGCTCCGTCAAATTGGCGCCGTTGCCGAGGACTTGGTTTTAAGCTAGTTTGTTCTTCTAGCTTGAGTTGAGCACGGTTTATGCCCAAGCCACATCTAAGGAGTGACGGAGATCCACAAGATCACGGTGCTTGCCTGAAGGTGATAGCTAGGAGAAATCGAGCAGATTAACGCAAGAAGAAGAGAGATCTGGAGGAAGGCGTCAACGAACCTTCAGAGTCGCAAAGCTTGACAGACGACCAGGATACTGAGCAAGAAGTCAATTCTTGCTCAACAGCAAGTACAGACAGTGAGAAGTCAACATCCAGTTCAGAAGCAGAAACATCAACAATCATGGCAGGAACACCGGAGAGAACCATCCGTCAGATCATGTTCCCTGACAACAAGGGAATCAGACCATCAAGTATACAGTTGCCCACCATTAATGGTAATTGGGAGCTCAAGCACTCGCTGATACACATACTGCACAAGTTCAGTGATCATCCTGAAGAAGACCCCTAAACTCATCTTCAAAACTTTGAGATTACGATTAGCACAGTAAGGAACAATGCCACTACTACCAGGAACAATGGGGATAGACAAGTTGTTAGGAACGATGCTGAAGTTATGAGGAACCAAGATGCTGCCCAAGACACCTTTCCTGACTACGTAAGGTTTCTCACGTTCCCGTTCTCACTTCTTGACGGGGCACGTGAGTGACTTTACACGTTGCCAGAGGGAAGAATTGACACATGAAACAAGATGGAGCAGGCCTTTCTTGACAAATACATACCCGTTGGCCGGATACAAAGTGGGAGGAATGCTATTTCATCGATCAAGATGTGGGGAAATGAGTCATTATACGACTATTATGAAAGGTTCAAGAAGTTGTTGGCGAGTTGTCCTCAACATCGAATTGAGGATATTGATTTGATTGAGCATTTCTTGAAGGGATTAAGGGCATCAGAGAGGAAGTATATAATTGTAGCGTGTGGAGGAGCAATAGTCGATCAACGACCATCTGAAGTGTTCAAAAAAATAGCCGCCATGGCTGAACAATCATGAGATGAAGATGATATCCCAAGAGGGAGGTATGAAGGCAGCAAAGGAAATCAAGATAACTTGGTCAGCACCATGAAAGACTTCATGTTTAAGATGTCTGGCCAAATGGAGGATTTGAAGAAGAAGGTAGATGGCAAGGAAGTTCAAAGAGCTGTGAAGAGATGTGAAGTATGCCAGGCAACATCACATATCACCTCAAAATGTCCTAGTTGGTTCGTGGAAGAAGGAGAAGAGGCGAAGGCAATAGGTCAGAACCAGCAAGGCGGTGGGTAACAAAGGTTCCAGTATAGCAATAACAACAACTATGGCAACAACTACGGCTATAGGCAGAATCAGCACGAGAACCTGAGGTATGGCAACAACCATTACCAAATGCCTCCTACCCACCAACAACCGCAGCAGCCTGTTCAGCAGCAATATGTACCTCCACCTCAACAACAGCCTCAACAGCAAAATAACTATGTGCCTCCACATCGAGAACCAGCAAAGATGGAGTTTATGAAGGAGACCATTGATAGGTTTACCAACAAGAACCAAAGGCTGAGGAGAGACTTCGAGAACTTCCAATTAGAAAGTCGAGGACAATCCAACAACTTTCAAGCTCAATTGACTCATATCAACCAAACCTTGTCAAGGTTGGTAGATGACAAGCCAGGAAGCCTTCCTGCCAAGGTAGAGGTCAATAAGGAGCAAGTCAATGTTGTAACGTTGCGCAGCGGGAAGAATTTGCCAGAGATGTTGCCCAAGACCCAACCTAAGGAACCAGCTCGAGTAGAGGAAACTAAAATGAGCTCAGGAGATATCAATGACATCTACGAGGAGGATAAAGGCCAACAAGAACCCAGTCTTTGATAATGAAGAGGATGAAGCCTTGTTTGATTACGTGAAGATGGAGAGATCTAAGCTGGGATTTGACAAGGATGACGTGATGTTGGAATCTTTGAAGGCCGAGAAAGAAGCAGAGGCTTTGGCCAAGAAGACTGTTCCTCGCACCACTAAGGCCAAGATCCCGTATCCAAGACGCTTTGCCCACGATCGTGATCAGAAGGAGTTGGAGGACATGATGGAGGTGTTCAAGAAAGTGGAGATCAACCTGCCGTTGTTGATGGCATTACAATCTATGCCAAAGTGTGCAAAATTTTTGCGAGAGATGTGCTTGAAGAAGACTAAGTACCCAGATAATGCCCGTTTCCATGTGGAGAATGTGTCAGCACTAATGATTCCCATATCCCGACCAAGAAGAGGGATCCTGGCATGTTCACCATCCCATGCACGATTGGTACTACGTCAATACCCAAGGCGATGCTTGATCTTGGAGCTTCGATAAATGTGATGCCAAGAGCCATGTTCGACGAGATGAGATTTGGACCTCTTTCTCCTACACGTGTTGCCATCCAATTAGCAAATTTATCCACAGTCTACCCCGATGGAGTGTTGGAGGACGTACTGGTCAAAGTGGGGTATCTTCTGTTCCCAGCCGACTTCTATGTTCTTGACATGGATAAGAAAGCAATCAAGAATCCAATGATCTTGCTCGGGTGGCCATTCTTGAGGACAGCATGTACCAAGATTGATTGCAATACGGGGAAGTTGACAGTTCAAGTATTGGGAGAGGTAGTAGAGTTTGATGCTTATAGGCAAAATCAGGATGATGCTCTGGAACACCTCAACACCCTCAGTGCATGTGGAAAGCAAGTGGAGACATTGAATAGCTTAAGTTGTTTCGTAAAAGACAATGAAGATGCAATCCAGGCGGAATTCAACCTAATTCAGGATCTTGACCTGGATCCTGATCAGTATGAGGATAATGAGGAAGATGGTGCCTTTATGCAATTCTACGAAGGAGATGAGTACGAGAGTGAAAAAGATTTTTGGGAAGAATCAGTCTATGGACATAGCTTTGATTCCACCGACATGGACTACCCCACGGATGAAGATGAGGACCAGAATTTAGGGGACCAAAAACCCCTTGATGAGTTTGATGAAGAACTTGAGGAGTTACCACATGATGAGATTGAAGAGTTAGTAGAGGAATTTTGGCAACAAACAGTTCTTGAGGAGGATGCCAGCTTACAAATAGAAGAGGATCTTGCCCAGAACGAAGAACCAGCAGATGTGGAGGAATGCAGTTATGCAAGAATTCCGGGCAACATGCAGCCTCAGGGGTTCGAACCACTCAACATCCCTGAGTTGAAACCGGAGGACATATTGATGCCATCATTACAAAAAGCCCCTACATTGGAGTTGAAACCTTTGCCCAAGCACCTGAAGTACATATATATTGGCAAGAACAAGACCTTGCCTGTGATCATATCATCAGAGTTATCAAGCATGGAGGAGGTTAGAGTTGGTGAGGTGCTGAGCAAGTACAAGGAGGCATTAGGGTGGACGTTGGCTGACATCAAGGGCATTAAACCTTTTGATGTGGTAAAAAAAGACCAGGTCTCTCCCTTAGAGACCTGATTCGCATAATGATGAAAGTAGGCGAGCAAATTACCATAAGTCCTCATTATTTCGATTATCTGAGAGCTCATTCCAGAAGAGACCTCAGCAGTTATATAATGAGAGATACTTGATAACAGAAGATACTTCAAAGACGAGTGATGTGGCATAAAATTATCAGGTCTCGGTTAGAGACCTGAGACCTGAGACTTGAGACTTGAGACCTGAGACCTGAGACCTGAGACCTGATCAGGTCTCCCGTGTCCTTTCCTGCCAGCCTGAGACCACATACAATCACATCCCGCCATGTGGCATTGGAGTAAGTACTGACAGCTGGAAATATAGCTAATTCTCCAAGCCATTCATTTCTCCTATAAATAACCAACCTCATTCACATTTACTCTCAGGTTCTTTCTACTACTTTAACTTGAACACTCACTCTTCTTTTAAAAAACGAATCTGACTTAGGCTTCGAAGGGTGTTCGCCGGAAACCACCCCCGGCGTTCATTCTTTTGCAGGCGAACACACATCGACATGAAACGGGAGCGTAGCAGTTCATCTCTTGGCCCCGAATTCACAACAAGCTGGCATCAATTTTCCCTTTTCTTTATGTGGAGAATGTTCTCCAAGATGTTGGGCTGACTTTGGCCGCAACAGTTAGTTTATATGGTGTGTCACTTATTAGGACGCAACATCTGGCACCGTCTGTGGAAAACGAAGGCTAACGCGCGACAACTCCTAGCCTCATAATTATTAGATCTGAGATGGGATAGAACGAAGAAAAACGTTGCAGAAGTCCAGATCTTGGATTTTCTTCCATTCACGTTCGTGGTCCACCATTGAGCCTCACGCTGCTGCGACGATTTCAGCAACACAGATTCGTCGAAGTTAGTCACTGCCACTGCACCGCGAGGGTGCAATCAGCCACCAGCCTCCGCTTTCCCTGCTCATCGCCGGAGTTTTAGCACGTAGCTGGTCCGATCTAGCCTCAGGCTTTCCGCAATATCAACATAGGGAGTAGAGCCTCTATGCAAAGCTCATGCAACCGAGCTACTATCCTGGTTTGAATCTCGTGAATTGATATTTACCTACTGTTTTACTGTGATAATTGCCTATGCTATTGATGGCTGTTAATTTTTTGGCTTGGATTATTTGTGAATTTTGCATAATTAGCAGTGAATACCAACTGTTTGTGAAAATGCCACAAGGCACTTTGACTATTCTTTGCAAAATCTAGATGCAAAAGATTTTACTCGAGCATACCTGTTAAAGAATCATGGTTATCCAAATCCGAATTTTCCTGTTTTATAGTTTTCGTAAATAAATCGAAAGGTTAATATGTGAAGTATTGGATTTAAATTATTTTTTATTATGAACAATAGTTGGAACTTGAGTTTAAGTGAGGAACTCTTGATCTCGAAATATAATTGTACTCTAATTCTCTTCGTAATCTGGTGTTCTATAGATTATGTGACATCTGATTTGTGGGTGTTTATGCTGATTTGACATGCATGATTTCGTGATTTATAATTGTGGCACGCCAGCTGTTTGTGAGAAAACCCCCAAGTGCTTCGGCTATTTTGGTAAAACTCCAAGCAGTGTTTTCAGTTTTGTTTGTTGTCGACTTGTGGATAATTGTTGTCAAGTGTGAGAATTTGGTGTTTCTGGTTAAATAGCTGGTTTTGGTTGATTATTTCTCAGTCTGCAATGGAGTTTGAACTCTGTGCACACCAACTGTTGGAGGAAATCTCTTGCACATTTTTCTCAATAATGGCTGAACATATTTTGACATGGTGTTGCTAATAGATTGTGAATGTTTAAGTCCACACTGACCTAATACTTTTAGCCTTGATTCTAATTCTTATACAGTAAATTGTGGAGCACATGAACTTTTTTGTAATTTGAGATCAAGTTCTAAGGCCGTTAGATGATGAATAATGGCCAGTAATTGAAATTGCTTCTGTAATCAACTCCGAAATCTATATGTACTTTATGGATGGACTCTTGACTGGGATTATATGAAGATTTGAGAACTTTATTTACCTCCTCTTAACTGATTGTAAAGATTTGAAGCCACAATTCCTTATGTGGCGAATAAGTAATTGAAATTTTTGATTGAGTGAGCTGCTTGTGATATATTTTGGATATTTTAGTGTAGTGCTAAGCTACTTTTGAGCTCTGAATTGTATGTTCCGCAATGACTGGTATTATCTTCCCGTGCATTCAACAAGTGAGATTTTCTTGCATTTATGGAACCAATGTGTCCTAATTGGGGTACATTAATTGATTTTCTGTTAAGTGTCAAGGGCAGGTAGCCTCACTTATTTGATGTAGCTAAAGAAGAGCAGGAAATCAAAA
The DNA here is from genome assembly GCA_029490685.1 of Schizonepeta tenuifolia. Lineage (NCBI taxonomy): Eukaryota > Viridiplantae > Streptophyta > Magnoliopsida > Lamiales > Lamiaceae > Schizonepeta > Schizonepeta tenuifolia. The sequence continues at coordinate 45,280,187 of CM055958.1, read as the reverse complement.
TAAAAATACAATACAACCACCGACATCTCTGGTTGTCCATGTTCCTGAAGAAATAAGTTACGAGCCGGGATCAAACAACAAAGGATAAGGTCAGCAGCATCGTGGAATGCTTGAGAGGTAAAAGCATAACAGTGAGACGCGGATTACAGAGTATCTAATAAACTCGGTAAGTAAGGTCTGCTTGGGAATTAAACTTAATTTGCTTGACGGAAATGAATTCGACAATATATATCTCTCTTGAAAGTGAGTGTCATGACTATATGCTTATGCTTCTGGAATATGATAAAAGATTGGGGAACGTGGTCGTATTATCTGCCCCTAGTTAAAGCTTATTTGTCTATGTGGTATTGTTCGTTCATACCGGAGGTTTGAATAGTATAATGAAATGTTCATGAATGAGCTCTCATAATTTACTTAGTAGTAATTTTGTATTTGTTTGTCTGAATATGTGCTTACTCAGGCTGAAAGCCAGGATAGGCGAAGTAGTTGGTTAGTCGTTTGGCTATCTAAGAAATATTACTTTCTGGTTTCACCTTTAACATTTGGTTACGTTTTTCGATAATTGGTGATAATTGTACTTGTTTTATGCATTGTTATAGAATTCTTGAATTCTATAGTGAAGAATAATATGAGCAGATTTGAGTTCACTAGCCCACTCAGTGCTTGAGAAGAAATTGTTATTTATGCTTTTGGGTATTTGGTTATGCTAAGAGTTGTTTCAAATATTTAGCGAAGCGTAGGGGAAAACCGAAATGATTACTCCCCAGAGAATAGTAACACATTTTGCAGATAGCAGCAGTTAGAAGTAAAATCAGAAATTAAGTATCAAAGTCGAACCCAAGGGTCAGAAAGAGAACATGAGGACAGCAAGGACCTGTCAATAAAACCTTGGCAACAACGGGTGTAGCGGCCTGATGCGTGATGGGCGATTGCTTCAGTAACTTGAGCTCCACCCCTCGTATTTATTGCATGACAAGCTTGAGCTCTTACGAATTGAATGTAAAACCAACCTTACTCCGACTGACAACTTAAGAATGAAGTCAATCGGAGTAAAAGAGAGTAAGATGTACAATCTACATTTTTGTGCAATAAATTTAAGATGATTGATTTTTCTAGATGAATTGAATGATGAATTTTGTTATCTACTCCATTGATGGAGCTGATTGAGCAGGTTTTAAGTTTTAAATATGAACGAGACCATTCAAAGTATGAATGCAGGAGAGAGCAAGATGTGTGATACTCACAGAGGTCTCTCGTCAGAAGCACAGGAGACAACATGTTATGTGATTACTCACATTGAAAAGCCTCTTAGCTTGCGCGAATAGCAACAAAGAGCATGTTATGTGATTATTCACATTGAAAAGCCTCTTAGCTTGCGCGAATAGCAACAAAGAGTATGTTATGTGATTATTCACATTGAAAAGCCTCTTAGCTTGCATGAATAGCAACAAAGAGCATGTTATGTGATTACTCACACTGAAAAGTCTCTCAGCTTGCATGAATCGCAACACAGAGCATGTTAAATAATTACTTATGATGAAATATGAGCCTCTTGGCTCGCTTGAAGCACATGAAAGAGCAGAATACGCGGCTACTTCGCGATGAGATGACAAACTACATGAATTGCAGCACATGGCAAGTTACATGATCAGCCACTGAAAAACAGTTCTCTCAAAGCACCTGAGAGAGTAGGAGACGGGATTACTCCACAATAAAAAAAAAAGATCATAATCATCATCATACCTTGAGTGCTGAAGAAAGCTCTCGAGCGCATACTTGACTAGGCTATCATGACCACATCAACTAGCCATAGCAAGGACAGTACTTTCAATAATTCGAGATTGATGTTACTCTTTAAGCCCATAGTGGCTCATTATTTCAGCAATCAAATTCTAAGTCACCAGCTATACAACATGAGAAATGTTGACGAATACATGTGAAACTAACTTTACTCCGAACGACAAGAGAGAGCTCCAGTCACTCGGAGTAGGAGGAGTAGGGGTGTACCTTACACCCCTAAGGGGGTGTCCAAAATACCTCATGAAAATGAAATTTTTTGAAAAAATGGCCACTACCAAATTTGGAATCCTGGTAAGAAAAATGCATAGCGCATGCATATACGTGTAGATACATTGCTGCTAGAGATGAACTGCATGAGAACTCAACCTAAGAAATGATATTCAGCGAGAGCTGAATTCTGAATATGGATTGAGATCAGAAAGAGACCTGAATTGAAGAACATCAGCATTAGCTGAGGTTTAAATTAAATAAAATGATATTCAACGAGAGCTGAATTCTGAATATGGATTAAGGTCAGAAAGAGACCTGAATCGAAGAACTTCAACATTAGCTGAGGTTTAAATTAAATAAAATGATATTCAGCGAGAGCTGAATTTGAATTAAGGTCACGAAGAGACCTAAATCTAAAATTTGTAAAATAAGCCTCAGCGTAAGCTCAGGTAAAAATTGAATGAAGCAAAATCCAACGAGAACTGAATGAATAAGGTCAAGATAAGACCTGAATTCGAAATTCAAAGATGAGCTTCAACATGAGTGAGCTAAATATTAAATGAAATAAAATTCAATGAGAACTGAAAATATGGGGGATAAACTTCAATAAGAGCTAACTCAAACGTGGCTAAATGAATTTTTACAAGAGCCAATGTTCATAGTTCGAGATATATGGTCCTGGGAGTCCTGAATTGAAAAATTGGAAAGATGAATTTTATGAAGACAATTTTAGAGAATTAATAACATATTGCTCATAGAGAGTGAAACTCAAAAGTAACTACCCTCATATTAGCCATTATACTAACTGAAATTTGAGTTAGCTTTATCGTGGGTTAAGAATTAAATGAAAGAGGATTCAATGGGAGCTGAATTGTGGATTTGAGAATAAGGTCGAGAATTAAGAGACCTATATTAAGGATTTAAAAGATGATTTTCAGCACAAGTTGAGCTTAAAGTTGAATGAAAGTTCGGCGAGAATTGAATTCTGGATTTTTGATTAGGGTCGGAAAGAGACTTGAATCCAGAATTCGAAAGAAGAGCTTTAAAAATAGCTTAGTAAAAGGTTAAGGAATTAGGGTGCAGTATAAGCTAAACTCCGAAGCTGAAAAATGGTCAAGAAGAGACCTAAATTTAGAAATTGAAATGGAATTTTAGCATGAGTTAAACTTTGAGAGAACTCGGAAAGAGCTCGAGTTCTCAGCCTATAGAAGAAGCTCCGGCATGAGCTGAACCTTACATAAACTAGGCATAAAGCCTGAATCCTTAGCCTATGAATCTAGCTCCAGTGTGAGCTGAGATCTCTCAGATCTCAGCGGGCGCTTTAGCTATCAGCTTGAGATACGAGCCCCAACGCAAGCCAAGCCTTGAGTAACGGAATCAAAGTATTAGCATGAGCTGAACTTCGAGAGATACTGGCAAAAGCCTAAGCTCCTAACCATGTGGGAAGCTCCAGTGTGAGCTAAACTTTGAATGAACTAGGTAGGAGCTGAGCTCTCAACCTAAGAAGTTAACTCCAGTGAGAGCTATACTCTGCTTATTATAATCAAGCTCCAGCTTGAGCTAAACTCTGATGGAACTAGGTAAGAGCTGAGCTCTCAACCTAGAAAGTTAGCTCCCGCGTGAGCTATACTCTACTTGTTTTAGTCAAGCTCTAGCGTGAGCTAAACTTCGAATGAGCTAAAGAGGAGCTGAGCTCTTAGCGTAAGAAGTTAACTCCAACAAGAGTTGAAATCTAAATATTGAAATCAAGAGTCAGCAAGAGTTGAGCTTTGAGAAAACTCGGAAGGATCCTGAGTTCTCAGAGGTAGGTTTCAGCACGAGCTGAACTCTAAGCATTGAAGTAAACTGTCAGCGAGAGCTAAATTTTGAAAGAAATTAGCAAGGGTCTGAATTCTCAGTGCGAAAAGGGAGGTGAACTCTGGATATTAAGGATCATTAAGTTGAACGTGGGATGAACTCAAACTTGAGTTCCATGCCTAAGAGATAAGCTTCAGTAAAAATTGATGATAAAATGAATCTCTGCAAGATAAGGAGTGGCCGCATACCGAGCTGTTAGCCTGAGCTGCCACATGAGTTAACACGAGCATCGACTTGGCCTAAGCCAATAGAAGTGGGCCTAATCGTGATGGAGTACCATGAAATTTAGAAACAAGCCTCATAAAAGGCTGATCCGTGAAAGTGAAGATTAGGATTAGCGAGAACTGATATTTAAAGATAGCTCGAATTAAATTTCGATGAACTAAAGTTCAACGAGAAGTTGAACTTTGAGTCTAAGTTAAGGTTACGAGGAGACCTAAATCTAGAATTTATGAGATAAGTGTCAGCATAAGTTGAGGAGAATTTGGATTAAGGACAAGAAGAAACTTGAATCCAGAATTTGTAAAATGAACCTCAGTGTGAGCTGAGGTAGAAATTGAATGAAGTAATATTCAGCGTGAGCTAAATTGTGAATTTTGATTAAAATCAATGAAATAGTATTCAGTGAGAGTTGAATTCTAAATTTAGATTAGGATCACGAAGAGACCTAAATCCAGAAATTTGAAGGATAAGGTTCAATAAAAAACCAAACTTTGGAATTAAGGAATAGTTTTCAGCATGTTGTCGAACATGCTGAATGAAGTAGGCTTAAGCATGTAATTTGAGAGATGAACTTTAAGGTAAGTTGAGGAAAGTAAGCTTAAGTATGCTCTTGGTGAAATGGCTTTGAACATAAGCCGAATGATACGAGTCTTAGAAATCAGGGCTCAGAGTTTGTAAAGTTTGTTCAAGTAAGATCTGAGCTAAAGAATAATTGAAGTATGATTCCACGAATTAGAAACAACTACTCCGGCTTTCTTCTTGATAAAGAATCAGTCAGAGTAGGGGGGAGTAGTTGATGTTGTAAAAAAAGACCAGGTCTCTCCCTCAGAGACCTGATTCGCGTAATGACGAAAGTAGGTGAGCAAATTACCATAAGTCCTCATTATTTCGATTATCTGAGAGCTCATTCCGGAAGAGACCTCAGCAGCTATATAATGAGAGATACTTGATAACAGAAGATACTTCAAAGACGGGTGATGTGGCACAAAATTATCAGGTCTCGGTTAGAGACCTGAGACCTGAGACTTGAGACCTGAGACCTGAGACCTGATCAGGTCTCCCGTGTCCTTTCCTGCCAGCCTGAGACCACATACAATCACATCCTGCCATGTGGCATTGGAGTAAGTACTGACAGCTGGAAATATAGCTTATTCTCCAAGCCATTCATTTATCCTATAAATAACCAACCTCATTCACATTTACTCTCAGGTTCTTTCTACTACTTTAACTCGAACAGTCACTCTTCTTTTAAAAAACGAATCTGACTTAGGCTTCGGAGGGTGTTCACCGGAAACTACCCCCGACATTCATTCTTTTGTAGGCAAACACACATCGACATGAAATGGGAGCGTAGCAGTTCATCTCTTGGCCCCGAATTCACAACAAGCGGGCAGCAATTTCCCCTTTTCTTTATGTGGAGAATGTTCTCCAAGATGTTGGGCTGACTTTGGCCGCAACAGTTAGTTTATATGGTGTGTCACTTTTTGGGACGCAACACCTTTAGACTGTGTTCATCACATTTTGCTTGAGGAGGATGCTGCCCCCGTACGAGATCCACAAAGGAGATTGAATCCAGCCATGAAAGAAGTGGTGATGACGGAGATACTTAAGCTTCTTGACTTGGGAATCATCTACCCCGTGTCCGACAGCCGGTGGGTGAGCCCTGTGCACGTGGTGCCCAAGAAGTCAGGAATTCAAGTTGTTGAGAACGACAAGAACGAGATGGTGGCCATGAAACTACAAACCGGATGACGAGTGTGTATAGACTACCGAAAGCTCAACCAAAAGACGAAGAAGGACCATTTTCCTTTGCCCTTTATCGACGAGATGCTTGAGAGGTTAGCCGGTAATGACTACTACTGCTTTCTTGACGGTTATTCTGGTTACATGCAGATCTGGGTTGCTGATAAGGATCAAGGCAAGACCACATTCACGTGCCCATTTGGCACATTTGCATATAGGAGGATGCCGTTCGGATTATGCAATGCACCAGGTACATTTCAAAGGTGTATCATGCACATTTTTTCAGACCTTCTTGAAGAGTGTATCGAAGTCTTCATGGACAACTTTACCGTCTACGGCAAGACCTTCGAATCATGCCTTAACAACCTAGATCGAGTCTTGAAGAGATGTGTTGAGAAGAGCCTTGTGTTGAACTATGAGAAATGCCATTTCATGGTAAAAGAAGGAATTGTTTTGGGGCATGTCATCTCAGGAAAAGGTATTGAGGTGGATAAGGCCAAGATCGATATTATTGCCAAGTTACCATACCCAAGAACGATGAAGGAGTTGAGAGGATTTCTAGGGCATGCTGGATTCTATAGAAGATTTGTCAAGGACTTTGCCAAGATCGCCCAACCAATGACGAGACTACTTCAAAACGATGTACCATGGGAGTTCAATAAAGATTGTAAGAAGGTGTTCCATGCCTTGAAGGAGAACTTGATCACTGCCCCCATCATCTAACCTCCGGATTGGGGGATGCCTTTTGAGTTAATGTGTGATGCCAGTGGTTATGCCGTAGGAGTAGTTCTTGGGCAAAAGCGCGGAAAGGAGAGCTATGTCATCTATTACGCATCCAAGACGTTGAACCCAGCCCAATGTAACTATGCCACTACGGAAAAGGAGTTGTTGGCCATTGTCTTTGCCTTTGAGAAGTTTAGATCCTACTTGCTTGGAGGCAAAACCATAGTGTACACGGACCACGCGGCGCTGAAGTACTTATTGAGCAAGAAGGAGTCCAAGCCAAGATTGATTAGACGGATTCTTTTGTTGCAGGAATTTGACATAGAGATCAAGGACAAGAGTGGTGCCCAGAATCAAGTTGCCGACCACTTAAGTCAAATCCTCCAGCCAGACGATGGGGTGCCGATCAAGGAGACCTTTCCCGACGAGCACCTGAGTTTTGCCAAGATGAACCATGGTTTGCTGATATCGTGAATTACTTGGTGACTGGAGAGATCCCCTCCGATCTTGGGCGTTATCAAAGAAACAAGCTAAAACATGAGAGTCGTTTCTACATTTAGGACGAACCATATTTATGGAGGGAATGCGCGGATAAGATAATAAGGAGGTATGTTGAGGATAAAGAGCAAAGAAGCATTCTTGAGCATTGCCAAAACAAGGATTGTGGAGGACACTTTGGGCACCAACGTACTGCAAGGAAGATTTTGGAGTGTGGCTTTTATTGGCCAACACAGTTTAAAGGCTGTTACGAGTGGGTCAAGATGTGCAAGAAGTGCCAAAGGGAAGGCAACATCATAAGAAGGAACGAGATGCCCATGATCCCCATCTTGTCCGTGGAAGTGTTCGATACATGGGGGATGGAGTTTATGGGACCATTGCCAAGTTCCAAAGGAAACAAGTACATCATATTGGCAATAGATTATGTCTCGAAGTGGGTAGAGGCACGTGCTTCATACAAGGATGATTTAAAGGTGGTTTCTCATTTTTTGAGAACTGAAATTTTCAATAGGTTTGGTGTACCTCGAGCTATCATTAGTGATCAAGGTTCTCATTTTTGCAACGCGACGGTGACCGTCTTGTTCAAGAAGTATGGAGTTACTCATCACGTGTCAACAACTTACCACCCACAAGCCAATGGACAAGCGGAGTTGTCCAATAGAATAATCAAGACGATCTTGAGGAAGACCGTGGGCACAACAAGGAAGGATTGGAGTATGCACTTGGATGATGCCTTGTAGGCGTATAGGACTGCCTTCAAAACACCTTTTGGCATGTCCCCTTATCGCATGGTCTATCGCAAGAGATGTCACTTGCCCGTGGAGCTGGAACATCGAGCACATTTGGCTGTTGCCCAACTTAACCTCGACTGGAATGAAGCAAGTGAATCAAGGAAGCTCGAGATCCAGGAACTCGACAAGATCAGACTTCAAGCCTACGACAATGATGGTCTATACAAGGAAAGGATGAAGAAGACCCACGACCTTTTGATTAAAGAAAAGGAGTTCCATTTTGGGCAACAAGTGCTGCTCTATCAAACTCGGTTCAGGCTATCTTCAGGGAAGCTCTCGACCAAGTGGACAAGACCTTATGAAGTACAAGCTCAATTCCCAAATGGAGCTGTTGAGATCAAGGATCCCAAGAACGAGAAGATTTTTAAAGTCAATAGCCTGTGCTTGAAGGCCTATCTTGGGCAAGAACAGTTTGTTGAGGGGAACCATTTGGGTTTTCTGTCGAGGAGGACCTCTTCTAAGGAGAGGGGTATCGTGCCCAAGACCTTAAATGGGGCGCTGTCCAGGAGGCAACCTGGTTAGTTTTTAATTTTTCGTTATTTTTTTTGGTTTATTCTTTACTTTCGTACACAAATTATGAAAATCCAAAAAAAATTTAGCTAGTTTATGTTTTAAGTATTTTATTTCAGAGTATTTAATTTTGAAGAATTTTATGTTCGAGCCTAACCATAGGAAAAAGTTTGTTTCTGGAGTGTATTTGTGTTTTTAAATATGCAGGAGATGTTGAGCAAGATGCAGGTTGTAGATCAGGATCCACTGTAAGAGAAGGAACTGTGGGAGTGGAGCAAGGGTTTTTGGGCAAGAACAAAATTGTCGGTCAACAACTGTTGAGGCGGTTACTGTACCCCTAAAACTACGTGCCCTTTAAAACCACCCTACCACGTCTATACCCCCACTACCCGATTTCAAATTCAAGTCTGCAACCTCTCATCTTCTCTCTTCTCTCTCTCCATCGAAACTCCCAAATCCCCTACAATGGTGTCTACTCGTGCCAAAAACAAACTCAACAAGATCCCTGCCGGAACCAACATTGACCTCACCACCGAACACCCTACTACCACCACCACAAAGCCCAAAATCACCACCAAGAGAAAACTACCCATGGAACCCGCCAACCCTTCTGCTGACCAAAACCCCGAAATCACCATCGGAACCACCGTACCCAAAAGTCCACCGATCGATGCCACGCTTCTGATGAGCGACGAAAACCTTAGCCTGATGGAAGGGGCGGAGAAGCAGCAGCAGGAGGAGAAGCAATCGAAGCAGGTTTTCGAGCAAGAGGAGTTAACGGAAGAAGCAGAGGAGGAAGAACATGACTGCGAGGATGAAGATGAAGAGAAAGGTGATGAGGGAGAAGGCGACAATGGCAGAGATGAAGTTGATGAGGCCATTGAAGCAGAGGCGGCGAGGCTAGCAGCGGAGGTGTTGGTGCAGGCGAAGACCAAGGCCAAGGAAAGCCCGAAGAAGAAAGAAGCCCAGACGCCTAGGAAACGCCCTCACGGTGGCGAGGGGATGCCAGCGAAGAAGCACAAGTCTGCTACTTCGGACGCCGGGTCTTTTCAGCCGTCGATCTCGAAAGGAACGGCTGCCAGCGAACAAGAAGAAGAAGGAGACGATGTTGAGGATGAAGGGGATGATGAGCAGTCTACCCAAGCAAGTGGAAAAAGCAGGAAGAAGATGAGGGGTCCTACAGTGATGATGTGTAGAAAGCCCAGAGAGTGGAAGGTGACCACGCCCAGGGGTCTCAACTTCAAATTCCACGAGAATCTGGGTGTTGCCCAGGAAGTTAGGAAGCTGTTTGAAGGGATAGGCTGGAGCAAGTTTTTGGAGTGGCCTGTGGAGGTCTATGAGGAGTAGGTTAAGGAGGTGTACAGCACGGTGGTAATAACAAGTGATCTAGAGAATGGGGTAAGCATGATCTCTTTCTCGCTTTTGGGCGAGAAGTATGACTTTCAGGTGAGTGCGCTGAACCAGATACTGGGGATGGTAAGTTTGAGGGATCTGGACAAGAAGGAGTTCATGGAGGCCAAGACTAAGGTGCCACCCCCAGGAGATGTGGCTTACGAGGAGCAATGGAAGGAGATCGGGAATGGAACGCCGTACTATGGGGCCAACAACAAGAGAACCGAGCTGAAGACTCACGCCCTTAAGCTTTGCCATCGCATCCTTGCCTACAACTTGTATGGCAAGAGCGATAGTGGCAACAGCTTGAGCAACAAGGAGTGGTATTTATTGTGGTGTATGCACAACAAGACCAGGGTCAACTTCGCGGCATTCCTTGGCGAGCAGCTCAAGACGGTTCTAGCAAAGCAATCTCTGAGATGCACTTGTGGCAATTTTGTGACAGCTTTTGCGCATGGAGTCAGGGTCTATGGTGAGCTAGAAGGGAAGCCGGTGATGGTGGTCAACAAGCTGGGAGAAGCTGCCTTGAAGAAGATGAATGATATTGAGATAAGGAATGGCAGGTACGTGTTTGTTCAACACGACAAACCAAAATCCACCAGGCTACCACCCTTGGGCAAGAAGGAGGAGGCAAGCACCAGCGCAGCGGTGCTGCCCAACATCGAGATCGAGACCAGACTGGCCAATGTGGAGAGCTTGTTGACCGAGATCAGGGATGCCTAGCTGGCATTCTTTGCACACCAAGGATTCAGGTATCCACCTGAATCTTCTCTTTGATTTGTGTTCCTCCCTTTTTGTTAGTTTAGGTTTTTATTTTCGTTTTTGTGTTTTGTTATATCTTGTTGGTCGAGAGGGCGATTTTATTGACTTCACCTACAAATTGGCCAGCAAATTGTGTAGTAAAGACCTTATTCCCTTCTCGGTTGTGTGAATTAATATTTGTTGAGTCAGTTTGTTTTATGTGTGTTTGTTGACCAACAATTTACCTACTTTGCCTAAGGCAAAGTGTGTGGGTGTTGGGGTGTCAGTTTGTGTTTTTAAAGTGTGTCTTAGTTGTTGATCAGCATGTTGACATGATAGTTGGAATAGGTTTATAGATGATGCCGTATGTAAATAGGTAGGACGGAATGAGATATTGGGCATTAACTGTGAGGATTTGAGCTTTTAAAATGCTATATATATGTGCAGCATTGCTTTATTTCTTGAGTGATGATGACCAATTGACATTTGTTGATCTAGAACTTTCCTGCATCTCTTGTTAAAGCTTCATGAAACTTAGTTGAACTACTTAGATGAATTAGGCATTTTTGTTCAAAGAAGCCTATGGCCGAAAAATTACCTACCTTGACATTATCCTTTGTTTAGCCCCTTTGAGCTTGGATCGTATTCTTTCTATTCACTTATAGAAGCCTGAATTTTAAACCTTCCCGATCAGGAACTTAGGCCTAGAAGAACGAGGGAAGGAAGGAAATGTTGGGTAGCACTTACTGGGCATTATCACCTACGTTAGAGGTATTGGGTTGAATTAAAAAAAAAAGGGAAAAAAATAAATAATAAATAAGAAAAAATTAGGTACAGAAAAGAATAAGTGTGCTAGATAAGGAGGAGTAAGGAATCAAGGGCAATCTGTTGCTCGAGAACCTAGTTCTTGACTTCGCTAGTTCCTAAATATCCCTATCTTTTGCCTTAAGCTACATTACAATCCATTAAAGATCTAAGGATAAGTGGTTTGATTTTGTTCAAAGAAGTAGAGATGTAGAGGGTAGGCAAGCCTATGGAGAAACATTGTTGATCTTGGTCAAGAGCGTATACACTTAACCTTATACACTTGAGAGATGAGTGCTGGTAAGGATATCCATGTTGCCCAATAACTCTATCTTGACCTGTTTGATGGCAATATTACATATCATGTTTTGACTAACATGTTGATGAGCTGATCTTTTGAGTCTGTGTTTTCTGTTTTGTCTTTTCTGTGTTTGAGTCTTGGGCAAGTTGCAACCATACACTTGAGGACAAGTGTAATTCAAGTGTGTGGGTGTGATGAACCCATATTTGTGTCCATCTTTTCTTGTGTTTTTAGTCTTTATCGAGTCAATATGTGTCTGGGAGGACATGCAAGTCGAGAGATAATGTGCAGGGAAGAACAGGTGGATGCTGGGAAAATCCGATGGAAAATCTGTTGTTGAGATGGTGATACGATACGAATGGGCATAGGGCTGGAAGCTTGTAGCTGGGCAACATCAAAATATCCAATCTACAAGTCAGGAAGTACCTCCCCATATTCTTGAAGTCAACAGATAGAGTACTCGGAGGAGCCAGGATCTTGGTCAAGATAGGAAGCAATTCAGGATGCAGACGATAAAGGGCATGAACAGAGTCGGACCAGCAGCAGTAGAATTCTTTTCCTTCAAGGAAGAGGATAAGGATTAGATACTTCTTTTCTTATCCTAGCTGAGCTTAATCAAGAAGATATTTACCACGCAAGGAAAGAAGAATCGTGCATGCTTGGATAAGAGAGAAAGGCGGATGTGATATGCATGGAAGAATCCTTCACCAACAAGGAAACTTCCCTAAACCCTAAATTTCCATCGCCTATATATATATAGCCGACTCCATTATGTGAGAGAGAGTTTTTAGCCCCATTTTTAGAGAGTTTAATAGTTTAGTTCTGCATCTTAATTCGAGTGGAAGTGAGGATAAAACAAGTCCTACGGGCAATTTACTTTTATTTCGTATTTTTACTGCTTTAAGTTTAGTTGTTGGCGTGAAGCCAAAACCTTGGTTGCTGACTACGCTTTTGGGCAGCAATCCGTTTCCAGATTTATGCTAAGTATGTTTACCTTTATTTTCTTTGTGTTCTTATTTAATATTATGTCTAGCTAAGTTTATTGTTTGGGTTGGATGTAGATTAAGTGAATCTAAATTACTCGTTCAAACTCGTGAGGTCTAATTGGTTAAGTTCGTTAATTGATTTCGTTCCCGAAACACTTAGGATTAATTCTAGATTTAATTGATATTGAAGTTGATTGATCACCATCTAGATATTGAGATTAAGTCATTAACAGAAATTGGGATTAATGCGAGAGTGTCTTTCGTGCCCAAGAAGGTAAAGGGTGTTGGAGAGCAGTCGGTATTAACCTACCCCTTGGCTGTCTTGGGTCTGTTTGTTTCTTAATGCCTGTTGGGCAGCATCGTTACTGAAGTGTCTTCGTGACTTTGCTGATCAAGAGAGGAGATCTTGCCTTTTGGCCAAGACCTGTAAAATTGATTAGACATAAGCTAAGTGTCTTTATATCATGACTTCGTGACCTTAGGGTATAAACTAATCTTTGTCTTTGAACAAAAATGGGCTGAGTTTGTCGCCTTCCAAACAGAAGTCACTGAAACCTTCGCCACCATGAAGAAAGCTGATCAAGAGCGTCGAGACAACGAACTGGCGAAGAAGGTTGATGTGGAGTGTGCAGTAGATGAACTCTTCAACCGGATCCAGCAAGCTGAACAAAACCTCACTTCTCTGGATGGCTCAGTCGCAAGCCTTATTGCTGATTCCAAAAAGGGGGAAGATGGGGAAGATGAGATGCAAGCTGAAGAAGGGATACCAGCCGAAAAGGAATCTCAGCTGAAGAAGACAGCTCCAGCTCCGAAGAAGTCCGCTCCGAAGAAGAACCCAACCTACAAGAAACAACAACAGCTGAAATCCATTATTGTCGGAGGAGAAGAAATGGCTAAGGACATGGAGCAGGCAAAGAAGTATGGAGTCTCCTACAATTCCATAGCCGAGATTGCAGCCGAGATTGATGCTGAACTCGACGGTATTACAACCGAAGAGTGTATTGCTGCTGCTAAAGCTATGGATGTTCCGGAGAAGGATTACATGAATCCGGAATGGATAAAGAAATTCGCAGCCAACCAAGCAACGAGAGTGAACAAGTTCGAGGAAGAGCTCGCCAAGGTTACCAACAACTTGGATAGAAATGTTGCCTCCCGATGCCGACGACGCATAGAGAAACATCAGGTGAAGGCTGAAGCAAGAATGAAGCAGCAAAGACTGCCGGGAAAAATCAAGCTCCAAGGACGCTTCAAGCATGTTGACAAATGGATGCCTGCAGAATGGAATGATGATTGGGAATCATTCAAACAAGAATTTGTGAATGATTTCTACTACAGGAAGGTGTTCGCAACTGAAGATCCAAGAAGAGCGTTCAAAGAAGCCCTAACCGAGCTCCACTCTGGGGATCCGGGCATGTTCAACCAGTTCAGACGAGCTATGATTGATGCAAAGCTGGACATGAATACCGTCCCTGTCCCTCAGAAGGTCACTTATCTTCCTCCATTCATTCCAGACACAAGAAATCCTAACAGGCAGAAGATCGCAGCTGAAGCCAGGAAAGTTTGTTAGGAAAATGGAGTGGATATCTCGAAGGAGTCTGATGCCAAGAGAGAAATTTTTGTCAGGATTTTCGGCAAGTATGGGCTGAAGTATTAGCCGAAGATAGAGTTTTTGAGCCACTGATGTATTTGATTTCTGTGCATTTCTGTGTAAACATCAGTTGTAATGAAAACTTTCATCATATATCCGATTCACCTTGACGTACAATTTTCCAGTTGTCCAAGCTCTGAATCGCAAAGTTATTTCAATACCATGTTATAACTGTGCTAACCCTTTGATGTTTAATCTTATAGACTGTCTAGAATTTCAGCTGAGATTATAGATAGGTCAGTGAGGTTTAGATCAGTAGGGTTTTGGCATCATCAAAAAGGGGGAAATTGTTGGGAAATTTAAGTTAAGTTTTGATTGATTCCAAAACAAACTGACCCCAACCGAGTAGATGTTGCCATATCCTAATGTTAGTATTTAGGCTCGCTGTTTGAGCAATGTTCAGATTTCATCTTTACAGGACTCCAGCTGAAAATGGCAACATGGCTATACTCGGATAACTTTCAATGGAAACTCGGATGTGGAACATCAGATGTAAGAAAGACAACTGAGCGTTCAAGCCAACAGATCGAATGTAGATCATCGGATGAAAGAAAACATCTGAGTAATCAACTATTCATCAGATGTGACAATCCACCTGATCAGATGGAACATCAGTTGCAGGACTTAATCTGATAGATCGACAACATGAAGTTCAAGGCAGCTGAGGGTTCAACTGTTCCTATTCAGACAGAAGGTTAGATGAATGTAGCGATCAGATGGAACATCAGCTGAAGACACTCGTTGAAGATCGAATGTCTCAACCGACCAACCAATGTTGAAAGACAAAGGTTGAAATTTGAATTTCAAATAGGAAGTCACGTGAAGGTTTGTCGTTCTGTCATTACCTCATTTGGCCCAACACAAGGTTGTCTCAGAAGGAAAGCAGAAGTTCACAGTTGCCAAATCGGGAAAATCTGCAGAGATGAGAGACAAGCCATCGCTTTCACAGAACAGAGATCAACGGCTCTTCCAACGGCTAGTTGATCCTCACCGCCTATATATAGAGGCATTCATCAATATAGAAGACACGACATAGAAGAGACAGACGAGCGAAAGAACGACGATATTCTGCGCACAAGCTAAACTGCAATTATTCTCTAAGAGCATCACCAGCTGAGAGTTCATAGAGAGTTAGAATCTGTCTTGGTGTTTTCGATCTTAGTTTGAGTCTTCATTTGTTCAAGCTTAGATCCTAGCTCACTTCTTTGTTAGAGCTAGTAGTTGGAAAACCCACCCTTATTCACATCCCCTAAAAAGATTGTTAGGATCCTGCTCTTCCCGAAATTGAGTAGAAAGGTTAATAAGTACTTGCAAACTTATCTGTAAGGTTGATAAGTACCCGCAAACTTATCTGAACGGTTGCAAAGCCCGCGTAAGCTTTGTGGTAGCTGTCCTAAAGAATTTGGACTGAGTTGTGTGGATTCACAACTCCCCGTGGACGTAGGAGTTCTCTCCGAACCACGTAATTCCTTTGTGTTGTGTTTTCAGTTCAGTTACTATTTGCATATCCAACTGACCAACTAACTAGCACTCAAAACTGCATCTTTACATTTCAACTGATTTGGTTGTTGACCGACCTTGCATCTGAGCGTGAGTTATTTTATACGAGTTATTGTTGTATCCACCACATTCCGCACAGCACCACTCTTCCAGCTGAGTTTTCTTACTCAGTTGTGATTCCAGCTTAGTCCTCTTACTCAGTTGTGATAATTTTCAGGGGGTTGTTTTTTAAATTCCTATCTGGTGTATTCCCACCAGAACTCTTATCGGGACCATCACCAGCACCCTGGTTAAGCCATACCTGCAGCAGATGTTTTTCCATATGAACTTTATGATGCTCTCCTCAGTTATCGAAGATAAAGGTTCCGCTTCTACCCATTTACTAAAGAAATCCATTGCCACTATGAGATGACTCTTCTTTCCTGTCGCCATGGGCAGCTTTCCTACCATATCTATGCCCCATTTATCAAAAGGACACTCTGTGTATTGGACCTCCAATTCCTCTGCAGGTCTATAGATCGATGGGCCATGTTTCTGGCAATTAGGACATCTTCTCACGAAGGCCTCGGCATCATTCTTCAGGGAAGGCCAATAATACCCAACCCTCAGCACTCGTCTGATCAGGTCATGCACGGTGCCCTGAATAACATCCTGCTCTACCCTGGTGTACTTCTTTGATCATCTGGAGACTCTCTTTCTCAGTTATACACCTAAGTAGAGGTTGTGACAGAGCTCTCTTGAATAAGTGACCTCCCAGTATACAATATTTGGCATATACTCGTTTCTTGAAAGCTCTCTTCTGGCAACTCCCGTTCTTAGGAAATGCAGGATAGGCACTCTCCAATCTTCTCTTTCCTCTATCTCGTTAACATTTTTCTCTGTGCACTTAGCGCTTAATTTTATTAAGGTTACATTCTCGGGGATCAGTTCTCCTACTGATCTTGCTATTCTGGTGAGGTGATCTGTCTGGGCATTGAGATCTCTGGGTATCTGTTCCATGTTCGAATTTTGGAACTCTTTCCTCAAGTTACAAATTCGCTCCACGTATTTAATCATCCTTTCATCTTTTGTTTCAAATTGCCTAGAGACCTGCTGCACAACTAACTGCGAATCAGAGTAAATATTGACCTTTTGAGCTCCCAACTTAGCTATCATCTCCAGGCCTTTGATGAATGCTTCATACTCAGCTTCATTATTAGATGCCCTGAAATTAAATCTCAATGCATAATGCATCTCTTCTTGATCTAGTGTTATTATAACAACTCCTACACCACATCCATCAATTGTCACCGATCCATCCACATAAACTTTCCACTCCGGCCACAACACGGGCTGAGTGGTCTCCTGAATGAAATCTGCCAGGGCTTGCGCCTTAATAGTTGTTCTTGGTTCAAACTCCACATCGTATTCGCCCAACTCCACACTCCATTTTACCATCCTTCCTGAGAGGTCTGGCTTACTCAGTACTTGCTTAAAAGGGAAGTTGGTTCTAACTATTATTCTGTGAGATAAGAAATATAATCTCAATCTCCTTGTTGTCGTCATTACAGCCAAAGGAGCTCTTTCAATCTCCATATATTTGTATTGAGCCCCCTGCAAGGCTTTGCTAACATAATAAATAGGCTTCTGTGAAGATTTATCTTCTCTAATAAGAACTGCGCTCAACGAGTGATCTCTGACAGAGATGTACAGGTACAAGGTCTCTCCTGGTATTGGCTTAGTCAGCACGGGTAATTCTGCTAAATGGTCTTTCAGCTCTTCAGCCTTCTTGCAGCTCTCATTCCATTCGAACTTGCTAGCGTTCTTCAATGCTTTGAAGAACAAGAAGCTTTTCTCCGCGGAAGTTGATATGAATCGACTAAGAGCTGTGAGCCTCTCATTCAACCGCTAAACCTCTTTAATATTAGAAGGAGCAGCCATTTTCATAACAGCTCTCACTTTTTCCTTATTCACTTCAATTCCTCTTGGGGTTACCATGTATCCCAAGAACTTCTCTAACTTAACTCCAAATGTACATTTTGCTGGATTCAATCTCAGATTATATTTCCTTACCACTGCCAAAACTTCTTCCAAGTCTTCGGCATGGTGCTCTGCTTTCACACTTTTTACAAGGATGTCATCTACATAAACTTCCAGAATTCGTCCTATTTGGTTTTCAAAGATCGCGTCCATCATCCTCTGATACGTGGCTCCTGCATTCTTTAGGCCAAAAGGCATTCTCACATATGTATACGTGCCACATACAGTCAGGAAAGTCGTTTTCACCACATCTTCAGGTGCCAGCTATATCTGATGGTACCCCTGATATGCATCTAGCATGGAGAGCAATTTGCACCCCGAAGTTGAATCCACCAATTAATCAATATAGGGTAATGGGTAGTGATCTTTCGGACAAGCTTTATTTAGATCTGTGAAATCTATACACATTCGCCAGCTGCCATTACTTTTGGCTACCATCACAACATTTGACAACCATTCAGAATATTGTATCTTTACGATGTGGCCAGCATCCCACAGCCGCTTGATCTCTTCTCTTATCACCTTCTTCTTTTCTGGTCCAAAAGCTCTCTTCTTTTGTCTTATTGGTTTCGCTCTAAGATCTACATTCAAACGATGAACTGCTATCGCTGGGGTCTATTCCCACCATATCTTTTAGGCATAACGCAAACAAATCCACATTTCTCCTTAAGCACAAAATTATGGCTTCTTTCTGTTCGTCAGTCATAAGCTTTCCCATTTTCGTGGAAAACCGGCTTTTTGCGGGAATAGTTCCACCATCATTAGTTCTTCCTCAACTGGCTGCATACGAGGTTCGAGACCTTGCTCCGCCTCCTCCGTTCTTACTTCATTACTTTGCGACTAGCCTCCCATTCCCAGAGCTCCCTTCACATTCCTCTTAGCATACTTAACTGATTTTACATAGGATTCTTTTAATATCTCCTGGTCTCCAGTGACCTCTCCCACCAGCCCTTCCTTTTGAGCAGGGAATTTCATTTTCATGTGGTATGTAGAGACCACCACTTGAAAATCGTTCAACGCAGGTAATCCCAAGATTATGTTATAAGCTGATGGAGTATCTACTATTAAGAATTTCACCATCCGAGTGTTGGATGCCTCTCCATTTCTTAAGGTCACCTGAAGGATCACCTCTCCTTTGGGTTGTATCTCACCCCCAGCAAAACCATACAATGCAGTATTTACTGGTGCTAAGTCAGCACTAATTTTCATTTTCTGAAAACAATCCCAAAAAAGCACATTAACCGCACTCCCCGTATCTACATAGATGCGTGCTACCCTCCAGTTAGCTACCTCCACACTGATCACCAAGGCATCATTATGGGGTTCCACGCTAACCAGGTCTTCAGGACCAAAACTCACACACGCTCTCGGACTCAACTCTTCTCCTGGGAACGAGTCCACCACATCAATTTCCATTCCCACTGTTTCTGCCAGGTCTTGCACTTCCCTGCTCACCTGGGCTTTAGCAGATTTTAGGTGAGCTTTACGGGCCTGACCTGAGTCCCCATTAATGTTTCCTGCCATAATCATACTAATATTACCTCTCTTTGGGGGAGGATCTTCTCGATGCGGAGGAGTCCTTTCCCTTTGGTCAGGCTTCCTTTGCTCTGGTTCTTTTCTCTTGTAACATTTCTTCCTTTCTTTTTTGACAAATTGGAGTAGGGTATCATCTTTCTTTAACAACCGCTCGATGGCATCTTTTAGATGTCTGCAAGAGTTCGTGCCATGACCATAATCATTATGGTACTTGCAATACAACTCAGATCGCGGATTATGAGGAGCTTCCTTATACGTGCTTGGAAATTTGAAATGTGGAGACCTAGGTGCAGCTTCCATTACCTCCACCAATGATGCGTTGAGAGGTGTATAGTGGTCAAACCTTTTAGGAGCTCTCTTAGGTTTCTGCCCTCCTTTGTCTCTATCAGTTCTAGGTGTTGACGATGACCTTCTCTCTGAAGTCTCCTTCTTAGGGACAAGAGATTGCTCTTTAGCCTTTCGGGCCTCCTGAGCTTTTTCCGGGTTAACATACTTATCAGCTCTCTGTAGCAACTCCTCAAAGTATAGGGGAGGTTTCTTGTTTAGTGAATTAAAGAATAGCCCATGTGCTAACCCTTGTATGAGTGCTTGCACCTGCACATCATCTGAGGCCAGAGGGACCTGCAGCGCTTCAGCATTAAAGCGCCCAACATACTGGCGCAAACTTTCGATAGGTCATTGCCTTAGTAAAATAAGTGAGGAAGGCATCTTCACATGTCGTCTTGCACTGGTGAACTGGTGTAGAAACATCGACCTGAATTCAGCAAATGAGCTTATACTATTATGTGGCAACTGGGAGAACCACTGTTGAGCCACCTTGGATAGAGTTGTGAGGAAAACTCTACATTTAACTCCCTCGATGTATTGGTGCAACATTGCCCCATTTTCAAACCTCATCACATGTTCATGTGGATCTGTAGAGCCGTCATACTCCAATGCTAGCATTTTGAAATTTAAGGGCAAATGATCTTCTCGAATGTCTTTGGAGAAAAGAGACTGGCTATCACTTATCCTGATAGATTTTTTAGGAGACTTCTTTGGTGAGGAGACCTTTTTCTAAAGGTCCCTAAGTGCTGCTTAAGGGCTAAGATTTCAGCTGCTGCAGCTTTATCCCGAGATTTTACTATCCTCTCTCCTCCTTCTGCACGTTTTCAAAACTAAAATAGGAAAGCACAAGTTAAAGATCATCAACTCGATCATTATTACTGTTGTTTATACATTTTATTAATATCACTGACCATTTTCAGATTCAGTTCAAGGACTTTCATAATGATTTTCATCTTCAGGTTCTCCCTGCCATAAATCACGCAGCATTTAGGTTACGGACTGATAGTGACAAAAAACACCCAAGTCTCATGAAGACCTGAGCATTCTACATGGTCGTTACAAATGTCTTGCTCAGGAACCGATCTAGTGAAGAAGCTGAGATCTCTCCCAAGAATCTCACCGTAGAGACCTGTTGGTAGGTCTCCCATCCAAATCTAGCCAAATATCTGTCCGAGGTCCCTCACTCAGGGCTCTCTACTGGGTGAATACCTGACTAACCCACAACGCTTTAATTAATGCCTATTTGGTACTGTCAGAAGGTACAGTCATACCATAGCCAATAGAATATTAGAGCGTGTAAAGTAAAAGGTAAAAGAAGCTGGTAGCTATACAACTTCATTCACAAGAAAACACGAGTATATATATTAAAAAATCTAACACACACAAACATACAATTCTTCAGACTTATTTTTCTCATGTTACATTCATCTCTCGAGAAAAGACTTAGAATACTGACTTAAGCTTCGGAGGTGGTTCGCTGGGAAGACTCCCCGGCCCTTCTTTTCTTGCAGAGTTACGCTAGGATCTCTCCGGGGACGACAATTCTGACCATCTGGAACGAAGAGGAGTTGCCGAGCAGGTGAGAATCCTTTATCATCCACCCATGTATTCTGATCTTTTCATGATGTGTAATTTTGGACACATCATTTGGCGCCGTTTGTGGGAAACGCATAATTTTGTTTCGAAATTTCGTTCCAAAACTCGTTTTATGTGTTCTTTCAACAAATGTTGAATTTAAGCTTAAACTTGAAAAGAGAAAAGTACCGAGAAACTGGGTCTGAATATTTTAAGCGATTTGCGCTTTTATTTGCAAAAGCTTTTATTATGATTAAAAGAAGTGAGTTGAGTGATTTCAGAATCGCCATATTTTAAACCTCCTTACGAATCTTGTTGTAATCTCTTGAACTTGCTTATTTTCTGTGTTTCCGTAAAAATCCTCGTTTCATAATATAGTTTAAAGCTGTGGCTGGGATAAAAGATAAGTAAAATTTTCCGTTGTATGGAAGAATGGTTCGAAAATACATAATATCGAGAAATAAATCCTGTAAATCCTCATGATGTAAGGAGCCAAAACGGGTAGAGGCATGAAGTCTTCAGAGCGAGTCTCACGCAAACCCAACGGAGTTTGGGAATGAATGTGTACGGAAAGGGGATATGGTGCAACATATTCCCTGAATTCCTTGAAATGCCCCCTTGAGACCTGATAATGGTCCTTCGAGAAGGGTAACGTAGACCTGGAAATGGTCTCTTGAGACCTGATGATGGACCTAGTGCTGTCCTTTGACTGATAGCTGAAAATTTTGAAATGCAGAACCAAGCATGGAAAATATATCAGTCCGAGACCTAGAATCCCCACCTGAAGGAGTGGTACGTGATGATAGCTCCTCGGAAGAATGTACTGAGGAGGAGAACCAAAATGTGCTGAAAGAGGCCCCACCAAAGATAACTACGCCTCAGAAAGAGGGAGCCTCCAAATCGACCAGTCCTCAGAAGGAGGGAGGCCACAAAGGTTCAGAAATCACGAGAGATGAACCTCAAATGCCCGTGCAGCAGAGTGTCACTTATGCTATATCCATGGATCAACTCAGTGCCATGGTGAAACAGGTTGTATCTAAAGCCCTGGCCCCGCTGGAAGGTCAAAGTAAAAAGCTAGGCAGCACAGCAAAAGGCAAAGCCAAGAAGGTACTGATGGATCTCACAATATCCCCACGATAATGAGATACCAATGAAATGGTTTAAATCATACCAATGTAAAAGTAAATATTCATGATCTGAATATCCCTCTTTTCCTTGACAGGAAGAACCTGTGGAAGAAGAGCAGTATGAGAGCAATGGGTATGAGAGTCCGCAAACTGAATCAGAAAATGGTTAGTAAACGAATAGAGAAATAGGATATTAGTGACATTCCTAAAGTGACTTATTCACTAATGAAATTATGATTACTTATCACTGCAATGAAATTTGCAGAGAACGATGCACGAGTTGTGAGACCTCAGGATGAGGGAGCTGCTGCTGAGATTGCAGCCCTCAAACAACAATTAAAAGACCTTCAGAAGAAAGCCTCTTCGCCTAAGAAATCTCCTAAGAACCCTATCAAAGCCAATAACAGCCAGTCTCCTTTCTCGAGAGACATTAGAGAGGATCAGCTACTTCCGAATTTCAAGACGTAGACATTGGAATATGATGGCTCCACAGACCCATACGAACACATAATGAGGTTTGAGAATGGAGCAATGCTCCACCAATACACAGAGGGAGTGAAGTGCAGGGTTTTCCTCACGACTTTGTCAAAAATAGCTCAGCAGTGGTTCTCTCAACTACCACCTAACAGCATAGGCTCGTTTGCCGAGTTCAAGTCTATGTTCTTACATCAGTTCGCTAGTGCGAGAAGGCATGTTAAGACCTCCTCCTCGCTCATGGCTTTGAGACAAAAATCCTCAGATTCAACTTTGGGATGTGAGTTGCTGTCTATGCTCGACGCTTACCAGGGGTATCACCAGATACAGCTGGCGCCCGAAGACGTGATCAAAACAGCCTTTGTAACTGTATGTGGCATGTTTGCATATGTAAGAATGCCTTTCGGCCTAAAGAATGCTGGAGCTACTTATCAGAGAATGATGGATGCGATATTTGAGGAGCAAATAGGGAAGATCCTGGAGGTATACGTGGATAACATTTTAGTAAAAAGTGTGAAAGCAGAACACCATGCCAGAGACCTAGAGGAGGTCCTGACAGTTGTAAGAAAGTATGATTTACGATTGAACCCAGCAAAGTGTACATTTTGGGTTAGGTCAGGAAAATTCTTGGGATATATGGTGACTCCCAGAGGAATTGAAGTAAATCAAGATAAGGTACGAGCTGTACTGGAAATGGCCGCTCCTACCAATGTGAGGGAGGTACAGCGGCTGAATGGAAGAATCACCGCACTTAGTCAGTTCATATCTACTTCGGCAGAGAGAAGTTATCCGTTCTTCAAGTTGTTGAAGAAGGCCAGTAAATTTGAATGGAATGAGAGCTGTCAGAAAGCATTTGAAGAATTGAAAGCTCATCTAGCAAGCTTACCAGTGTTGACCAAGCCTACCCCAGGGGAAACCCTGTACCTATACATATCTGTTGGAGATCACTCCCTAAGCGCAGTCCTCATAAAGGAGGAGGGCTCCGTGCAGAAGCCCATTTATTACATTAGTAAAGCCTTGCAGGGAGCTGAGTACAGATACTCAGAGGTGGAGAGAGCTGCTTTAGCTGTGATGACAGCAGCAAGGCGGTTGAGATTGTACTTCTTAGCTCAAAAGGTGGTAGTAAGAACTAATTTCCCCTTTAAGCAGGTATTGAGCAAACCAGATCTCTCAGGAAGAATGGTGAAGTGGAGTGTTGAGCTAGGAGAATATGAGGTGGAATTTGAACCGCGTACAGCTGTTAAGGCACAAGCCCTGGCAGATTTTATCCAAGAAACTACTCAGCCCGCACAGGGGCCAAAATGGAAAGTCTTTGTTGATGGATCAGTGACAATTGAAGGTTGTGGTGCTGGAATTGTCATAATAACGCCGGATCAGAGCGAACTTAGTTTTGCGATGAAGTTTGAGTTCAGAGTTTCTAACAACGAAGCTGAGTACGAAGCGTTTGGCAGAGGGCTGGAAATGGTAGCTGAACTAGGGGCTCAGAGGGTTGTCATCCACTCTGACTCCCAATTGGTAGTCCAACAGGTCTCAGGAAATTATGAGATCAAGGAGATAGGATGATCAGGTATGTGGAACAGGTCAGAGACCTGAGTAAGCAGTTTCAGCATCTAGAGGTGAAACAGATACCTCGAGACCTCAATACACAGGCAGATCGCCTTGCTAGGTTGGCCAGCTCTCTGAATGTGCTGGTACCTGAAAAAGTGACATTGTTGAAAATAGCCAACAGTCGCATAGAAGAGAGTTTTCATGAAATAGAAGAGAGAAGCGATTGGAGAATGCCTATTCTACATTTCCTGAGAACGGGGGAGGTGTTAGAAGGCGAGAGAACAGGAAAAAGGAAAATCTATGCCAAATACTGTTTGGTTGGGGGACACTTATTCAGGAGGGCTTACTCACAACTCTTATTGAGATGTGTAACGGAAGCCGAAGGTCTGCGGATAATTAAGGAAGCACATCAAGGAATAGCGGGATGCCACACGGGGTTCCGAGACCTGATCCAGCGAGTGCTGAGAGTTGGGTACTATTGGCCTTCTTTGAAGAAGGATGCTGAGGTCTTCATAAGAAGGTGTGCCAGATGTCAGAAGCATAGACCACTGATTCATAGGCCAGCTGAAGAGCTGGGAGTCCAGTATGCAAAATGTCCATTCGACAAATGGGGCATAGATCTAGTTGGCAAGCTTCCCATGACAGCGGAAAGGAAGTGCCACATCATTGTAGCGGTGGATTATTTCAGCAAATGGGTAGAGGCAGAGCCTTTATCTTCAGTAACAGAGGAAAGCATCATAAAGTTCATATGGAAGAATATCTGCTGCAGGTATGGCCTACCCAGAGTGCTGGTCTCCGATAATGGGACGCAATTCTTTGGAAAAAGAACTCAAGCTTGGTGTAAAGCTAGAGGAATCAAGCAGAGGTTCACTGCTGTTGCTCACCCAGAGACCTGTGGGCAAGTCGAAGTCACCAATCGGACCATAGTGAATGGCATAAAAGCAAGGCTAGAAAAAGAGATCTCAATGGGTGGAAGAGCTGAGCTCAGTGTTATGGGAGTATAGAACTGGACAGAAAACAGCTACAGGGCAGTCCCCTTTCTGTTTGGTGTACGGCACTGATGCCGTTATGCCGATGGAGATAAAGATTCCGACACATAGAATCATGTCTTACAATGAGGACCTGAACGGAGAACTGAGAGCGAACAGCTTAGATCTGATTGATGAGGTGTGTGAAGAGACGCACCAGCGAGCTCTGGCCTACAAGGCCCGCGTGAAGGCTGCATATGATGTGAAGGAAAAGACCAGGAGGTTTCAAGAGGGAGACCTGGTGCTCAAGAGAGCTGATGTGATGCATCCAGTGAGAAAGTTCGAACCGAATTGGGAAGGACCATTTTTTGGTAACCAAAGTGCTCCCTGGCGAAGCATATGAGCTCACGAGCCATGAAGGATACGTGGAACCAAGATCGTGGAACGTAGGCAATTTGAAGAAGTACTATGTTTAAAAACATGCCAGGGAAAATTTTTGTTTTGAGTGGGCGGAGGTCTACGTGCCAGGTCTTAAGCCCATCTTTTTTGGTAGGATACTTGCTTAGCTAGACAAGTATTCCTGTAATGGCACGAGGAGAGCTTGTCGTGAATAAATAAAGGCTGAGAAGTTGTTTTCTTTAATTTACGTCTGTGTTTACATATCGTCGCAATGCGATAAATGAGATTATGAAATTACGGCGAGACAATAACTACGTCGCATAATAAAATAGAGTGAAATATTTACTCTAAATGGTTTTGATAATGAGATGAAACCATCTAGAGTAGGGAGGAGTAGGGGTGTACCTTACACTCCTAGGGGGGACCCGCAATACCTCATGAAAATGCAAATGAAAATGCGAAACAAAAGAAATGCATAGACAAACAATAGCAAAAAAGACATAGTGGGTTAAGCTGATAAGCAAGAAGTGCAGCGGTAATGAAGCAAATGAAAGTACCGAAATTGTTCAACATCAAGAGTACGAAGGAAATTGTTTAGTACAAAAACAGGTAGTATTGTTTGAAACATAAACTACATAGCAACTAAGCTAAGAAGTTGGTAGAGCCATCATCAGGGTCAGCCCTTGCAGCATTAGCAGATTCATATCCAGGGGCATTCTTTGGCTCTTCTGACCCATCACCAAGGACCTGTGGAGTCCCACCAGCTGAAGGCACATCTAAAGGAAAGAAGTGAGAAATGAGTCAGTCAAGAAAATGAAAGTGTTAGGGTAATAAACATAAGGATGGGTATATGAGAACAAAATAGAGCATGAGATACCTGATATCCTGTGAGCAGGAAGGAAGTCCTTGGGGAAGAAATCATATATGAGCTCAGGAGGATCAGAAAAAACTGCTTGTAGATCGCATGGTGCCGTAAGAGCCTCGAAGGCCCTCTGCATGGTAGAAAGCCACCAAGCCGTTCCCAGAGGAGTAGAGGAGTCGCCTTTGAATGAGGGGGGGTAGAGGAAGATGTTTAACTATCGAATCTACCTCTATAGGCTCCTTGAAACCCAAATTGTGAGCCTTGGCCAGCACTGTCATGCCACATCTCTTTGCTAGAGAGGCAATATCTTGGCGGATAGCCAATAAGTACTCAGGAAATGCCTGGAAAGATTCTAAGAGACCTTGATGGAGAATTTGCAGTGATCGTTGGCCTAGAGAGGTCCGAAGGATGTAGCTGCGACAGTAGTGAACCCCTTCAGTGTAGCCTGATTGGTAAGATAGGTTAGCAGTGTGAAGAAGGTTCTTGGTCCCCTCGAGTTCCTTACTAGCTTAGGACAAATGACGGCTGAGCTCGGCATTGGCATGGTTGAGAGACGCATTCTCTTCAGATAAGGCAGACATTTTCTCCTGTGACATGAGTAGCTCGTGGTTTTTCCTCTTGAGATCATCATTAGCCAACGACAGCCTGCTGCTTGTGTCCAGGATGTCCTGAATCTGGTGCTGCAGGTCCTCATTCGCTCTAGATAACTCCTGCAACTGCACCTGGCTAGCCACTAGTGCCTCCCTTAGCTTCTCCACCTCCTTCTCTTGAGCAACACCTTGAAATTGTAGCAGTCATCCATGAGTACTGATCAGCTGCGATGTTGTTAAGAAGAAGAAAGAGAAACATTAGATAGATAAAAGTAAAGTTGCAATGGTATCTAAAGAGGGAATAACTTATGAGAATGAAAGCATAATGTTGATGATACCTGCACCAGATTATGGGCACTCTCCTCTTGAAGCTGGCGTAGAGAGGGAGGGTTAGTTTCAGCCTCTTCGTCCGAGAGAGGAATAGCTGTCAACAATGAAAGGCACTCAGAGGGAGGTAACTTGCATAGTGAGCTAGAGGTCTGGCCTCTGAAAGCGTAACCGGATGAATCGGTGCTCTTAGGAGGAAAGCTGCCGAGGAGAGGGGTATGTTTGGACTTCTTAGCAGTACCAGGAGGAGGTCGAGGAAAAAGTGGCCTCTTAAGAGTGGTAGAGGCGTCTGCTCGGGTGTTTTCCTTGAGAGATGAGGAAGAGGGCTTAGTGGAAGTAGCCTGGTCCTTGCCGAAGCCTTGAGAAGGAACATCTAAACTGAGTGTTTTAGAGGCTGTAGGCTTAATGATGGTCCATGAGGCCGTAATGGGAGCTAACTGCGGCTGTGTGGATGCTGCAGCAGCTGAGGAAGCTTGATGAAGAGGGCGCGAAGTATTGTGATCTTGAGATTCCAGTCGTGCTTGCTCCTCCAACAGAATAGCAAAGTCAAAGTCTTTGTCATCAGGAAGTTTCACATCCAGAATCCAGCTTGTGCCTGCACCAAGCAAGGTGCGGAGAATGAAATTCATATTAGTAAGGCTAGAAAAACAGAAAAGGGAAAGATGAAAGGATAGCTGAATCCCACCCTCGATTGAAAAGGAGTGATCTCCTCGAGGTGCCAACCCGAAGAAGAAAAGTACACTAGGGTCAGTTAACAAGGAATTGAACGGGAAGGGGGCAAGTCGTGCCCTTTGAGATAATTGCGATAACACTTTGAGGTTAATATCGGAGATACTCGCAACAGCAGGGCGGGGTTGCTTCAGGTGAAGTGCTTGCCATTGGGGATAAACAAAAGGCCAATAACCTTGCTTGGGAGTAGCAATGAAGTATTTATCCCTCCATTCTTTTCCCGCTGAGCGGGGAACGTATAAGTACTGAGCAGGACCTTTGGGCCTAGCACTAGCATAATAAAAGGGACCAGAGCAAAATGAAGAAGGTCAGTAATGCCTCCATTTGGAATAGAATGAAGAAAGTACACTAGCATTCCTACAGTTTGGAATAGGGAAGGGGTAGGAATGCCTCCATTTCCGCGGAGCAAAATGAAGAAGGTCAGTAAAATTTTGAAAAAGGAAGGGTGAAACTGATTAGGCTACAGACTATATAGATCGCAAACTTGAGTCACAAAGTCGGGAAGGGGAAACCTTAAGCCTGACTCTATCTGATGGTACCAGAACGCTACTGAGGGATATTCTAAAAGTTGGGGACGGTCATACTCCTCCGGCATACTAATGTCAAATAACTCGTCACAGTTTAACATTGATTTCACTAATGCTAATTCTGTAGAAGTTAGAGAGGATTCACCTGATATAGTGTTCGGAGCCATAACAGGATGCGCGGAAATATCCGCAGGAGGAAGTGATGAATCTGTCTCTTTGACCCCCTGGCCAGATGGGGGTGAACCCTCGGTCAAAATAATAACCTCGTCAGGATTAGAAGAGGGCACTGAACTGGAAGGGTTTTGAATGGCTATCCGTCGGGAACGGCGAGCACCAACCTTCTTTCTTCTAACCTGAGTGCAAGCGGATGTGTT
This sequence comes from Schizonepeta tenuifolia, assembly GCA_029490685.1. Lineage (NCBI taxonomy): Eukaryota > Viridiplantae > Streptophyta > Magnoliopsida > Lamiales > Lamiaceae > Schizonepeta > Schizonepeta tenuifolia. Next base: position 45,251,079 of record CM055958.1, on the reverse strand, counting down.
TGACTGAGAGTTTTCAGGTGAGAAGGGCGGAGGTTGAATGTCAAACCCTCGAGGCCCGTGCTAATCAGAAGTGGTGTACTCCTCGGAAAGGGAAGAAGTTTGCGCCATGATGGAATTACCGTGAAAAAATCGAAGAGGTAGCCAAAAGTGAAAGAAGATGAAAGTGAAACCCTGGGATAAGGGAAACAGGGGACGGTTGAATAAAGTTAAGGAAGTCCAAGAGTTTTCCCCCCAATTTTCCATTTAATAAAATAATGGCCCTCAGAGACCTGATTTGAAAAATTAAAGTGAGAAAGTACTCACAAAGAAAGACCAAATCATTAAAGGTAGTCCCCCATTGCATCAGTCATGAGAGGACATTTACTCTGTATTTCTCAAAAGGGGACCTTCTGAAATGCAAAGTAGAGGGGAGTAGATGATAGTGACAAAAAACACCCAGGTCTCATGAAGACCCGAGCATTCTACATGGTCGTTACAAATGTCTTGCTCAGGAACCGATCTAGTGAAGAAGCTGAGATCTCTCCCAAGAATCTCACCTCAGAGACCTGTTGGTAGGTCTCCCATCCAAATCTAGCCAGATATCTGTCTGAGGTCCCTCACTCAGGGCTCTCTACTGGGTGAATATCTGACGAACCCACAGCGCTTTAATTAATGCCTATTTGGTACTGTCAGAAGGTACAGTCATACCATAGCCAATAGAATATTAGAGTGTGTAAAGTAAAAGGTAAAAGGAGCTGGTAGCTATACAACTTCATTCACAAGAAAACACGAGTATATATATTAAAAAATCTAACACACACAAACACACAATTCTTCAGACTTATTTTTCTTCTGTTACATTCATCTCTCGAGAAAAGACTCGGAATACTGACTTAAGCTTCGCCGGGAAGACTCCCCGGCCCTCCTTTTCTTGCAGAGTTACGCTAGGATCTCTCCGGGGACGACAATTTTGACCATCTGGAACGAAGAGGAGTTGCCGAGCAGGTAAGAATCCTTCGTCATCCACCCATGTGTTCTGATCTTTTCATGATGTGTAATTTTGGACACATCACGGACCATCATTCACTACTTAAGCAAGACTTAGCTTACTTCCTTACTAATTTGTTATTATCATAATCAGGTCAGATATATTTGTACCTCTCTTGGTTTTCCTTTAGTTGTACTGATAATTTTTTTATTCTGACTTTCAGGTAAAACCATAGCTTTAGATACTGCTTGGTTCACCATGGCACTGATTTGATCCATTGAGATTGCATAAGTGACGTTCTGCTGTGAGGGAGTTTGGAACTCATTTCTTTGGCTTTCTGCACCTTTGCGAGCTCCTTCTTTGCGAGGGCTCATGGATTTAGAAGACCCCTCATTCTGAGGTGTAGTGGGTTTCTGCGGAACCACCTTTAAAGCGTCATGATTTTCTTCATTGCTATGCCCTTCCGGGAGCTGTCATCACGCACAACCCCTTCAAAGGGAGGTCCCAGTTCTCGGACCACTGTGTCATCCATGACTACAGCACAAAATTATCAATGGTTAGCTGACCATCAGAGGAAATTATTAAGATAATAACAAGTGTTCAACACTATGCTTCTTTCAGAAAAGCTATGACTAAGCCTTCCTTAGGACCAGGAGAATCAGAGAACAAGATTCACCATGCTCCCTCTCCTGGTATTACTTCATCAACTTTCGTTGGGGCTATGTGAGACCCATTTCAGGAGCTTTATACTTTTCTACACTTTCTTTTCTCATATCATGAGATTCCTCAAAGTCCTCGTCTCAGGATCAGTGAGTTCTTTCCAATATCACTGAGGGACAGATTCAAAATCAGAATCCGTACCCCCACAAAGTCTTTGAGGAAAGACAAAAAAGCGAAAATCAAGGAAAACCAAAAAATCCTATCCACCATAAAACTCGGATATTTTAAACCAAACAAAGAACATTTTAGAAACTGAAAATGAATTTCAAAGAGCCTTCACATTTCTCATCTTCCTATTTAGAAATATGCCAAATATGAAACTGTTTGTGAAGAACCCAGAAACTTTTTCTTCCACTAAGTTCAGCTAATTTCTAGAGACAAGGGATAGAACGAAATTTTCTCGAAGTTGTCGTAATCTTTCCAATAACGTTTTAAGGAAAAAGAGTTTTAAAGGAAACGTCGTTCCCACAAACGGCGCCAGATGATGCGGCTAAAAAAAGACAGCATCAGATTATTGTTGGAATAAGAACTGAATGACATAAACATCTACCTATTCCTCCAAGACTCCTTCCTTCTCACACGATTTACCACCACCACGAGCTGGAATGTCTCTTTAACCTGCAACAAGAATGGATACCGGGAGGTTTTCCCGGTGAACCACCTCCGATGCCAAAGTCAGATCTTAATGAGGATAGGTGATATGTTTGCTGGTGTTCATATGGGTGTGTGTTGTGTGTATGTTAATGCCTATGCTTGAAAACATATTTAATATCCATATATATACTCCCTATCTGACTTGGGGATGAAGTATGAACGTTGGAAATATCCTCCAATACTATTCAGACGTGTGTCTCCTCCTGATTCGTTGCACAGAATGTACCTTCTATAATTCTGAAAAAGCGTATGATAAAGTAACTTTCCTGTCAGAGGTATGTTAGCTCTCTTGAGACCTATTCGAAGACCTCATGAGCTCTCTCCTACCTTTGAATTTTGATTAGCTCATCCTCAAGTACCATTCCTGCCCAGCTATCTCATACCAAGTAACTATTCAGGTCTCCCCTAGATTTAGTTCTCAGAGAGTCAAGATAATAAGACCTACAAGGATTTATTAGCTTATTTCATTCATTCTACGGGTCAGGTCTCGGAGGGAGAGACCTAGTTGTTTTTAGACCTCATCAAGTACTATATTAGTTTCTTATACAATACTACAAATAAATGTACGTATTTAATCGACAGGGTGAGAGCGATCTGCCATTCTTTTGGGACAACTTGTAACATAGTATAAATATTGCAAAGGAATAGATAGCAACGAATTGACGATGGAATAATTAACGATGGACAATGTCCCGACGAATTCGTGAGTTTTATGATAGAATTTTGTGTGGCTATTAACCAATTTATATTTCGCTTTAGTGCAATAAGTGATTCAAGTACTTTAAATTCGGTTGATTAATACAACAAGGCATATATGTTCTTCCACCATATCTTCTCTGCAAACTATAGTAAATATATTATTTTTAGTAAAAAAAAATTCATTATAACGTTGTTAACACTGATTCTGCTATATCTCTATCTTTAGTTTAAAATACCCAGTGGGATATTATGACTTGACTTGCTGCACGTCTACCCTACTCGAAGTCAACTTACACGGCTACATGACCTACCGAATTTCTTTACTGAATTTACCGAAAAAGTCAACCTCTCAAACGATCATCTCCCATTCATTACCCTAACGCAACCTCTACTAATTCAAATGAGATCCACTATTATATTTTGGTGTTTCATCTTTTTTTATTACACTAGAATTGTGTGTATTCTATCTTGTTTGTCCCACATCGAAAATTCAAGGATGTTTTGTGCTATATATAAGGAGCAACACTATAAGGGAGTATATCCAAGTGTGTTACCTATGGTGCACCTTAGTGGCTCAAGTGTTGGCATCTTTTGTGCTTGACCATGAGTCCGAGTTCGACGCCGATAGCGACGAGCACGTGCACGTCGCAATGAGTGCTTTGAGGCGCACTTTGCACTTCGCTCAGTCGCGATCGGAGCCAAAGTTATTTTGGCTAAGGGACTCGAACACACGTGACATGTGCGCACGGAGAGGCGGTTATGGCGGTTTGTAGGGATAAGGGAGCGTTCGGTGTGGCCGACCGCACGGTGCGGTTACACGGCGGTTGATGTCGGTTTCAACCGAATCAACTCCTTTCGCCACGTGTCGCCATCACACGAGACATCCCTTCATCAACGCCCACAGAATCTGACACGAAAATACACAACAATACGAACTCACAACAACGAGTTTGCATACATACATCTCATATATAGTAGAGTTTAGAATCGAGTACTCGTCCCGAGTATCGAGTTGTTCGCCGGAACTGCGACACGTCGTGCAACGTCTCAAAGTTCATCAGAACCGTTGTATCTTGGGGGCAATTGTTGTAGACCGCGTGCACGATAGCGGAGCAATATTGTCTTACGGAGATAGTGTCTAACTCTAGCTTCGGTTCATTTCTTTTCTGTCTTTCATTTTCGTACACATATCACACACGCTCATATATTTTCCAACATATACTACTATAACCTAATTATTTTAGTAGCTACGGATAAAAAAAAAAGGTTGCACAATAACGTGAGTAAAATCACGTATGGGCGAAATAACAAGATTGGTATCACATATTAACAAGGATATAAACACAGAATAGGTATATTAATAATATATTTCTTTCAAATCATAATATAATATAAGGTAAATAATATATATTATCAATAAGGTAAGTTTGTATTTATCATGGCATATTATATATTATATCTTATATTACGCTATTGCCCTTAATTTTAATAAGTAGTAAGGATATTTTAGGCGATTCAAATTTTGTAAAACAAGGCTCTTTTTATATAAGTATAAGATTTATAAGGGACGATAAGTGACATGACTAAGGGTACAAAATTTAAAGTATATATATAACAAAAATATATCCCCTAAATCTTAAACCTTTAATTATACCACGTGTCAGTTCCCTTATTAATCCAATAAAAGATCAAACACCAAATTGCAATTCATGATCCAAATAATACACAGCATATATTTCTACTCCCCAAATTAAACTACTTACTAACTTCAACTATGCCGGAAAACATGCTCCCATGGCCACTCCTGGCCTGGCTTCTCTTCACCGGTATAACCCTAACACTCGCTGCCACAGACTCCATCTCCGCCGACGCCACCGCCGCTACTGTTGACACATACAACATCTTAAAAGCCGCAACCATCACCAAACCCGGGTGCCTCAGAAAATGCGGCAACCTCACCATTCCCTACCCTTTTGGCATCGGCGCCCACTCCGGCTGCGCACTCAACGAAGGCTTTGTGCTCAACTGCACCACCGCCTTCGGAGAGCCGCAAGCACTGATCGGAGACTTTCGATTCTTCGACATTTCCGACGACCGCTGCCGCATATCCAACCCCGTTGCCAGAAGATGCTATGACAGGTTAGGCTCACCAACACTTCAGACCTCAGCCGAATCTGACATCACAGGCACCGTGTTCAGCTACTCGCCGCTGAACAAGTTCACCGTCATAGGCTGCGACGACGTGGCTTTGGTCAACGGAGGCGGCAGCCGCAACTTCACGAGCGGCTGTGTTACGCTCTGCTCCAGAGCGGAGGACGTGATCAACGGCTCCTGCTCCGGCATTGGCTGCTGCCAGACTTCGCTACCAAAAGGCTTGCAGTACTATTTCACGTCTCTGTCGAGCTTAGGCAATCACACCAACATCTCGTCGTTCGACCCGTGTAGCTACGCCTTCTTCGGAGAGCAGAAGCGGTTCGAGTTTCGCGGTGCGGATGATCTTTCCGACCCGAATTTCAGGGAGCGGGTCAAGGAGACCGTACCCGTCGTCGTGGATTGGGCCATCGGGAATATGACTTGCGATGAGGCCAAGAGTTCGGCTGATTATGCATGCAAGGATAATAGTGACTGCGTAGATTCCGATACCGGCTTGGGAGGGTACCGGTGCAGATGTAAAAGCGGGTATGAAGGTAGCCCGTATTTGGATCCGGGATGCATAGGTAATGAAATTAGTTAATGTTCTTTATCTAGCATAAATATATGTTTTTTCGAGTCATATTTGAGAAGTCAAATTGACACAAACATGTTTGCATATGTTTGAGTTTGTAGATATTGATGAATGCGCAGCCCAAAGCCTCAACGATTGTGTTGAAAATCGTTGCTTTAACACTTTGGGGAGTTACAATTGTTTATGTCCTAAAGGGCAGTTTGGGGATGGCCGAAAGGAGGGTAAAGGTTGCAATGCTAAGAGCTCTGAGTTTCCTGTGATCAGCGTTGCATTAGGTAAATATTCGTATTTACTTTACTGTACCAATCGTTGATGTTGTGTGTAGATTGTGTCTAGTGGGTTTCATTGGACCATATTACCCTTATATAGTCTCTAAAGGATTTTTATGGATCGGCCTAACATGATTAATTACATGTATTGATTGATATATATATATATATATATATAGGAGGAGGAACAAGTGAGAATGATTTCTTATGTGATAAATGAAAATAAATCGCCGGGTGCATGTCATGCATGCCAGTCCTTTTTCCCGACTTTTTCTTTATTTTTGGTTTTTCTATCAATTTTTAAAAATTTCATTTTTGCCTTAATTAATCTTTAAATATTGGTGGTGTATTCATTTCAATTAGGATTTATATTAATTAACTTAATTTTAAAGAAAAACTTCAACACAAAAAATAAAAGGAAACTATGGTGTAGAAGATAAAATTGATGAATGTATCTTTCAGCATATATGTGATCGTGTTTGATATAATTGAATGCAGGTATTGGATTCGGTTTCCTGGCCATAATTATTGCCGCTACATTGATATATTTCAGCCTCAAGAAAAGAAAATTGATACAACTAAGAGAGAAATTCTTCCAACAAAACGGAGGTATGCTACTAAAACAGCAAGTCTCTTCCAACGAAGGCTCGATGGAGTCGACAAAAATATTCACAGCAGAAGAGCTAGAGAGAGCAACCAACAACTACGCCACTGACAGAATCCTCGGCAAGGGAGGCTACGGCATCGTCTACAGAGGCATCCTGCCTAATAACAGCATAGTCGCAATCAAAAAGTCGAAAGTAATGGACCAGAGCCAAATCGAACAGTTCATCAACGAAGTCGTGATTCTGACACAGATCAACCACAGAAATGTGGTTAAGCTGTTGGGATGTTGTCTGGAGTCGGAGGTACCCCTCTTGGTGTACGAGTACGTCTCCCACGGCACACTCTATGAGCACATCAACAACACGAGAGCCAATTGGCTGACGTGGGAGAATCGTCTGAGAATCGCATCAGAGGCTGCCGGTGCCCTGTCGTACCTCCATTCGGCCGCCAACATCCCTGTCATCCACAGGGATGTTAAATCGGCCAACATTTTACTTGACGAGAACTTCGTTGCTAAGATATCAGATTTCGGGGCCTCCAGGCTCATCTCCCTGGACCAAACCGAAGTAACGACTTTGGTCCAGGGGACATTGGGTTACCTGGACCCCGAGTACTTCCACTCGAGTCAGTTAACAGAAAAGAGCGACGTTTATAGTTTTGGAGTAGTGCTCACGGAACTCATGACGGGGAAAAAGCCAATCGACATGGAAAGGAGCCTCGAGACTCGCAATCTTACTACATATTTTGTCATGTCAATGAAGGAAAACAAACTGTTTCAAATACTGGAACCAAGAGTAGTGAGAGAAGGATCGCTGGAGCAGCTGCAGGCTATGGCGCAGCTTGTGAAGAGATGCCTCAACTTGAACGGTGAAGATCGGCCGACGATGAAGGAAGTGGCGATGGAGCTCGAAGGTTTAAGGAAGTTCAACAAACATCCTTGGGCGAATCAGACTGTGGACGAGGAATCTGTGGGATTGATGAATGCGAACGAAGGTGCAGCTGATCTTTATTCTGCTCCGATGGCATCTGGAGGAGATCTCTACACTGCGCCGATCAGCTCAGCGGATTACTCCGGTCAATACAGTTTGAACAGTGATCCGAGTCAAAACTTCTTCCCTCACATGAATAGCCCGCGTTGATGAAGTGTGTCGGGCCAGGGCGGGCTGGGCTGATTGTTGGTGTTATGTACATATATTCTGATTTTTCTATTATTAATTCTTGATTTTTTAGCAGTCGATGATTTAATCTGGGTTGTACCTTGATTCGATAAAAGGGTTATGGCTTCTGTTTTGTTGAATTTATTTTGTATCTGTTGCTGGAATAATATTTCAATTTCTCCCAAATTGGGAAATAAAGCCCAAGTGTTGTGAAGGTAAATTTTGGTCTTTCCTCTCTGCCTAAATTTTCTTTGTGACGCAGCGCGTCAAATTCTTTTCGTCCATTTATGGTGTCTGCTTTGTGCATGGGTAAATTAACTAGTTAGGCCATCTCCTATAAAAACAACTCTGTGCCTTTAATTAGCTCTAATCATGTAATCAAATCTAAAATGCTTTAAAAGGTCAGAGCACTCAAACAGAGAATTTGACATTAAAAGACTAAGGGGACGTTTATTAAGCGAGATAATCCGGATAGATAAAAATAATATAGACTAATCAAGCTAGCGTTTACATTTAGAGATTAGATATAAAGATATCTCATAGCACATGATCGATCATGAGATAAAAATAGACAATCATATCCTATTTAGTAAGTGCTCCCTAAGGGTATATTTAGATGTTAGATTTATAAATTGAAAGAAAATTCTACATATGTTTTTGATACTCGAACTTGAGAGCTTGCAGCTACAATTACTCTCTCTCTCTCAATTTGTTCATTTACTACCATCCATCACTAACACATACAGCTATCTCCTATCACAGTACAAAAAGACAATCATTTTTTCGTATGTTGTTTTTTTATTTATTGCATAGATATCTCAGTTTACCACATCAACTCAAACTAATTACTTAAATTCAACAAAGAATTGCAGCAAAATACGGGTACAAACATATTCCTAGGCCAAAAAGAGTTGATATCCCTCCTAGTGACCAGACCACTGAGCATATGCTTAAGGTTTGCTCTTAACTTTGTCTATGGCAGAAAGCTTAAGTTGATCTAAATACGAGGTAACAAGTCTCTCGAAAAACTCTGCATCAAACAAATAGCAAAGCATATTAAGAGTAGGCCAAATTTCAATAAGGTTCCTCCTACTTTCAAGAAGTTTTAAAACAAACAACAAAGCATATTAAGAATAGGTCAAGTTTCATTAAGGTTCCTACTTTCAAGAACTTTTAAATTTCTCAATCACTGCTTATACCTCCTCTCGAAGCTGAACATAAGTGATAACAGATATTCGAAAATGTACTTAAACATAAGTGTTGAACAAATATTCGACAATATCCAGTCCCAATCAGGCCCTCTGTTATCTTTTTGACTTCTCAGTGTATATACAACACTCGAGGCTCCTTACTAGACATACACAATATTTTACTGTCCGATAATCCCACTTCACGGAAAGCTTGCAACTTGACCTTCCAAACCTCGTTTCTCATTGAAGCAATAGTTGGAATGGCGTAAATGAAAGCTTTGGAAAGTGCTCTCATCCCCATTTCTTTATACTTCTCTACACAACAGTACCAGGATAACCATTGAGAGGATGATAGTTCGATGCATAGAAAGGCCGCAGCTCTTCAAGAATTCCACAATAGCCACCACAGTTCTTTCCATGTACATGGTCAGTAAATTAGGATATTTTCTCACGACTTTGAAAACTATAGAAAAGGGATAACACACAAGATATGAGAATATAAATGCACCAACCCTCGGTCAGAGATCTGAGAAACAGATAGTTCCCTAAAATATAAAGAAACAACTTAGTACGCTTGTTTAGAGACCTGGCTAGCACCTAGCACAAGGTCTGTAGCACGAGAGACCTCATCAGGTCTCCCGTGTCCTTTTCTGTCAACCCTGACACCACTACCAGTGGCAGACAACTTTAGCCCCAGGTTCTGCAACGCTGTCGAACAATACATTATAGGTGAATCAATATGACTTTGCTACGTGGAAAGATGGCTGCATTGGATGTACTGCTTAATTTCTAAGCAACACTCATTTCCATATAAATAGGGGAGTTGGTCAATTTTTTACGCACATTATTCTCTACACAAATATTCACGCACTCTACACTGTTATATTCCAAAATGAGAAAATCTGACTTAAACTTCCAAGTGTGCATGTTCGCTGGAACCCACCCCCGACGTTCATTCTTTTGCAGGCAAGCGAATGTTGACATGACACAGGAGTGCAACAATTCATCCTTTGGTGGCTCGACCTCTGATTCATAGCGTGCAAGTGACAAATTTCCTCTTTTCTTTGTGTGGAGAATGTTCATGATGTTGGGCTGATTTTGGTCACATTAGCAGTATTGGATCCCAACAAGCCTTTGAGCAGAAATAATAAAGGAATAATGTTGTTCTTCAAACTCAACCCCATAATTCTTGGGCTACGTGAGATTATTGTGGAAATATCGCCGGAAGAAAAACCCCCGTCTTGGAAACCCTTGATTTTGGGTTTAATGTTGTCTTCAAGGCTAAAACAAAGAGATAACAAGGCCTATATTTCAAGATTTTCTGCAACTGAAAATCCACTCGATTCAAGAATGAGAGCATCGAATCAATTGTTTCTGGGTTCTTGATGAGACTCAATTATGAGGCAACCCGCGAAGCAAAACCATATGGGAAACCGTGTTTATCATCAAAATGTCATAAACAGTAATCTCGATATTGATATCTGTTGGGAACAGAAAGTAGAAAACAAGAGAAAGATAAAGAATGCAATATGAGATAGATGGACTCAAAAGCTGATAATATATTTACTGATATGCAGAGGTATTTATAGCCTCTAACCAACTGAAATATAGCAACTGAATGATAATCTCTTCAACAGAAAAATCAGAAATCCTAGCCACTAAACAAGATACGATATGCTAACTAGAAATACTGAAAAATAGGGATAATAAAATAACAACCAAAGACTAAGTCTAGATGTTGAGCTGTCAATGATGAATTAGCAATCTTCATTCAATAATATCGAAATGGGTCGACTTCTGAGTAGAGAAGAAATTGAGCAATAAAGAGAGAGAGAGAGAAACAAGGGATGGGCACTGATGAGACCAAATTTTGTATGATTTTCGAGTCTTATTTTAGGTCTAGATCGAGTCGTTTTGTGTATTTTTGTTTGTCTTTAGTGTCTGGGAGGACACATTGAGAAGGCAGGGATGTACAGGGTAAACCGTAACAAAATTGGGCAGAAATGGGCAAGATATGACCAAATTCCGCAACAGACATTTTGGGCGTAGATACGAAGCACTTTGGACAAGGAAATGATGCTCGCAACTTGGGCAAGGAAGCAGATATTCAGAACTAAAGTTGCTCGCTTCATAACCTGACCAAATCAAGTACCGTGCGGGATCAAGTCATTTGGGGCAAGAAGATATGTAAAATGGCCAAGGCGTAAGGCAGAGCACAGAAGAGAGGTAGGAGTACACGTCTTGGGCATGGAGATCTGCGACAGTTCAGCATATCAAGAAAGAGTGCAGCGCAAGAAAGAGATTAATCTACAAGGGAAAAGTGCGAACTAAGTAAAAGATCAACCTTATCCAAGTAGCCAACAAGGAATGAATTAATTCCTTCTTTGTCCATGAAGATTCGTCCATATCAAAATCTAAATAAGGAAAGTCTCTTGGTCAACAGAAGCTGACAGCTGGTAGACAGCTCGCCCAAACCTAGTTGCTATCAACTTACCTAATGGGCTGAGCCTATAAGACCCACGAATTTCACCTCTATAAATACTCCTAGATAGCAAGCCATATGTAACTCTTAAGATCTTTAATTTTTTGAATTATCTTCTTTAGACTAGGGTTTTCTTTCTTTTGCTCTAGAGTTTGCCCCTTCGGGGGCAAACTAACTTTTGTACTTTGTTGCCGGTGATGCCGGTATCGTCCAGATTTATTTTAATTATAGTTCTTTTTCTATTTCGTTCTTTCTTTTCTTGTTATTTACTTTATGCCTAGGTAGTTATACAAATCTGCATTTGGGCAAGATGATGCTGCAGAAGCACTGAATCATGAGTGATTCGGGCAAGGCGTGATGGCTATATATATGTGTGTTCCCGAGGCGTTAGGCAATGATTTCAAAGTGGTCTGTTTGAGCCAAGAGACCATACTGCAGATGGGCAATTGAAGTGCGGCAGATTCCTTAATAGGGAGGTAGCTTAGACCAACAGGGACTGGGTGATGAGATCGGGTCTAGCACTGAAGAATTAAACCCGGAGTTGCAGCTTAGAGGTCCAGTGACGAGATTAAGAGCCAAGAAGCTGCAAGGCTATTTCCAGTGCTATGTTCAGAAGAAGTTGGAGAATGATGGAACTGAATCCCGACAATACAAGTTGGTGAATTTGACGAGCATCGAGGAAGACACCTATGTCGTGGCCACGCCATGTTTGGGACGTGCGCTATTTAATTATTTATCCATTATTATAGTTTGTTTTATTTAATTTTAATTAGAGCCCAATTACTACAATTTGTGATTAGTCGTTTTGGGCCAATGGATTTATTTAATTTTATTTTAGTTTAGCCTAGTTCGAAAATTATTAAGCCCAAGGCCTTGTAATTTTCGAATCTTAGTCTAGTATTTATGTTATTTTCGACATAATTGTTAGTAGATGAGTTTAAATCAAAAAGTTTTTTTCAACTTTGTCTCACGTGTTCTTCAAGTACACAAACCCTAGCTCATGGTAGGATTCGAATTGGCACCTTTGAATCGGAAATCTATAGTTCGTTCGTGATCTTGTGTGGGTCTCGGGTTAACTACACCACAAGAGAATTGCTTCCGTGATACGTATTTCAATCGTTCGTCGATTCGGGGTCCGTATTGAGGTAAATCTTCAAATCTGTTTCGTTTCCTTGTTCTGTGTTTTTCGTCCAATCATCCACACCTTCTTATCACCATCATACTTCAACCATATTCATCCATTCCTTCTCTCAACTCAAGATTCCATCAAATTCAATCCCATCGCTTTGCTAAAAACCCTAAACTAGACCAAAATTGAGCAACGAGCGTTTTTTAGTTCTACTCGTGCATTTTGGCTGAATTTTGGATATGTTCTTTTTGTATTCAATTTATAAGTTGTGTTAAATTTTCAGCTCAATCGGAGTTGATTTGCTGTAGTTTCTGATCGAGAAGTCTTCTAGGGTTTTATTCGATAGTTATGGGGGTTTGTTTCGTATTCTGTTCTTTTCTGGTTCAATTCTCGTTTGAGATCAATGGAATAGGTGTATAGTCTATATTGATTCAGTTTGTGTTTTGGGTTGAATCATCCTTTTTGTTGACGTGGGTTCGAGTCCTCGTTCCCCATATTGATTGGTCGTATCATAAATTTAGTATCAGAGCCACGTCAGCTTGCTGGTCGTGGTTCAATCCAAATTGTGGTGTGATATACTAGGGGCAAAAAGGATCGATCAGATTATAAAAAAAAAACAAACAAAAAAATAAAAACAAAAAAAAACAAAAACAAAAAAGAAACAAAAAAAAAGATTGAGCCCTAGCTTCCTTTGAGTTCACTGGATATGCAGCAACATGGTGGGTGTTGGGAAATTTAAGTAAAGTTTTGATTGATTCCAAAACCAACTGACCCCAACCGAGTAGATGTTGCCAGATCCTAATGTTAGTTTTTAGGCTCGCTGTTTGAGCATTGTTGAGATTTTATCTTTACAGGACTCCAGCTGAAGATGGCAACAAAGCTACACTCGGATAGAACATCAGAAGTACGAACATCAACTAAGCATTCAGAAGATAGAACATCAGATAAGCAATTCAAAGGGGAAGATGTAAGAAACACATCTGAGAATTTAAAGGGGGAAGCTATAAGAAAATCAACTGAGCGTTCAAGAGATAGAACATCAGTTGAGTGTTAAAAGGGAAGTTGAAAGAGAACATCAGATGGAAGAAAGTCAACTGAGTGTTCAAGATTCAGAACATCAAGAAAGACAACTGAGTGTTCAGATGGAACATCAGTTACAAGACTAAATCAGATAGATCAACATGAAGCTCTAAGCAGCTGAGGGTTCAACTGTTCCTACTCAGATAGAAGCATTCAGACAGAACATCAGCTAAGACCAATCAGATGAAGATCAAACGACTCAACCGACCAATCAAGGTTGAGAGTCAAAGGTTGAAATTTGAATTTCGAATAAGAAAGTCACGTGAAGGTTTGACTCTCTGTCATTACCTCATTTGGGCCAACACAAGGCTGTCTCAGATGGAAAGCAGAAGCACACAGTTGCCAAATCCGAAAAGTCTACAGAGATGAGAGACAAGCCATCGCTTTCACAAGAACAGAGATCAACGGCTCTTCCAACGGCTAGTTGATTCTCTCCACCTATAAATAGAGGCATTCATTCATTCACCAAGACTGACGAACACACAAGACAGAGAAGACAGAATATAAGTGCAAGAAGAGTTAGATGATCGAACATCACCAGTTGAGAGTTCATATCGCAAACGAGCTAAACTGAAATCAATCTCTTAGAACATCACTAGTTGAGAGTTCGTAGAGTGTTAGATCCTAACTCACTTCTTGTTCGAGCTAGTAGTTGGAAAACCCACCCACACACACACCCCTTAAAAGGTTTTTAGGACCCTAATCTTCCCAGAATTGAGTAGATAGGTTGATAAGTACCCGTAAACTTATCTGTAAGGTTGATAAGTACCCGTAAACTTATCTTAACGGTTGCAAAGCCCGCGTAAGCTTTGTAGTTTGTCCAGAATAACTTGGACTGAGTTGTGTGGACTCACAACTCCCCGTGGACATAGGAGTTATCTCCGAACCACGTAAATCCTTGTGTGTTTGTGTTTTTCAGTTCAGTTATTTCTTATTGCATATTCAACTCACCAACTAACCAGCATACAAAACTGCATCGTTTGCATATCAACTGACTTGGTTATTGACCTACCTTGCATCTGTAGCGTGAGTTATAGTTATACGAGTTATTATTTTCCACCACATTCCGCACAGCACCACTCTTCGAACTGAGTTTGCTTACTCAGTTGTGAATCCAGTTGAGTCTTTCATACTCGGTTGAGTTATTTTTCAAGAGTTATTTAAAATTTCCTATCTGGTGTATTTCCCCCCCCCCCATACACCAGAGAACTCGTATCGAGACCATCAAGTGGTATCAGAGCAGTGGTTCAAAAGACTGCTGACTCTGTTTCACGAGGTGTGAATTCGAGGAATTTTTCTTCAGTGGTCAACTGAACAGATCTCTTTTTCATGCTAGTGCAAATCTGCTTGGATCTTTCTTCTGTTTATTGTGTGCAGATGGACGTCAAAGACAAGATCGTTGTCATGTTCTCGGTTGTGAATTACACATCCTGGAGAACTCGGATGAAGAAGATTCTACTGTCAAAGCATCATCGAATGCAACAAGTACTCACATCCGGACCGATCATCATCAGAGAAAAGGTCACTCGCACTCCTACAAATCCCAATGATGGGGATGTAACTGAGGAGTTGGTCGAGAAGAAGCCAGAAGACTTCACTCCAGAGGAAGCTAAAGTGAGCCAACTGGACATCTGGGCTCAGGGCACTATCATGTCCACAGTTGGACAAGACTATCTGCCTTGGATAGAAGAGTGCAACACCGCCAAGGAGATGTGGGATATCTTGGCATCTCTGAGCGAAGGGAGTGACGAAACAAAGGAGAACAAATTCGCACATGCCTGTTAAGACTTCGACAACTTCTGTCTAAGAGCTGATGAAACCATAGATTAGTTGGAACTTCGGTTCATGGATATCATCAGAGAGATCCAGTCCATCCAAAGAGGAAAATATACTTTGAGAGAAATCAACCTCAAAGTATTACAAGCTCTACCAGCTGAGTGGGATACCTTCACCAATATCCATGAGAGCCGAGCTGATCTTGGTGAGATGGGAACAGAGAGGTTGTCTCAATCCTAAAAGAAAATGAGTACAAGGTGAACCGAAGAAGGTCAACTCAGTCCTCGGTTCAAACGAGTCGACATGAGAATGTTGGTTCAGCCACAAAAACAGTAGCACTTTGAGCTGACTACTCCAAGCCGCGAACATCAAGGCTAACACGATCTGTGGACACAGCTACGAAGGAGCCAAGCAGAGAAGAGCTGCAACAGAGCATTGCCGCCATGTCTAAGAAGCTAGCTGACATGGATGCTCAGTTCGGAAAATACAAAAAATTTTACAAAACCAACCGAACTCGAGACAACTCAAAGCCTGTGAACAACGGTTGCTTTGAATGCGGCAAAGAGGGACATTTCAAAGTTGATTGTCCAGACCTCTCAAAGAAAGAGAGAGAAGCGTTGAGGGCCAAACAAAGTGGAAAGAACAAGGCCATGGTTGCAGAAGAAGCAGCTGACGACATGGACATCTTCACCGACACTGAAGATGAGGACGAGCTGACTTCCACCAACAATGCTATCAGCCAGGATCAATGCCTCATGGCATTTGGAACCGACCAGAATGATACTGAGGTACATTCTAGTCCTGCTAATTTAAATTCTTCCAATATTTCTAACATGCAGGAAACACTGGATGAAGAGTTGGAACTCTCATGGGATAACTTCCTAACACTCAATGAGGAAGTGCAACAGCAATCGGTTGAGTTTAAGAGTCTTCAAGAACAGTTCGCCAGACTTGAAGAATCCTTAACCGAAAAGGACGATCTGATTAAGAGTCAAACTGAAGAGATTGACAATCTCAAAAATCAACTGAATGCTGCCAATCAAACTAAGGCTCCAACCGATGAGGAGTTGAAGGAGAAGATCTAGAAGCAGCAAGATCAGTTGAGCAAGCAAGAGGCACAGATCGACCAGCTGACGAAAATGTCAGACGCACAGTCCGAGTATATAGCTGTTCTTCTCAAGGATCTGCAAATTGAGAAGGACACCCTGATCAAGCTATATCAGTCATCCAAGATCATCGAGAATCTCATCAGTTACAGAAGACAGATGGATGACGTGTCAGGACTTGGATACGACGTGGTCAAAGATACTGGAATTCCTCCAGCAACCTTCATCAAAGTTGTGGATGTCAAGGTTGTCAAACCTGACACAGTTGAGTCTGCAACTCCCCAGATTAATCCAACCTCCACTTCTCAGCAAGCTCAACCGACTAAGGAAACTTCAACTGAGAAAGGAAAAGGAGCGGTGGATGGAGAACTGAGCATTCCATCGGTTGGAACATCAACCGAGAGGGAATGTTCCAAGTCTCAGAAGAGGAACCAGAGGCGTCGGAGATATAGTCAGAACCGAACTCAAAACCGACCTCTGAACCGACCTCAGAGCCAACCTCAGAAAGAATGGAACATACCACAGAACCGACAAGGATTCAACCATCTGAATCAACATCAGTTCCATCATCAGTTCAACCAGAGGTTCCATCCGGGTCAACCAATGAGGAACGGTTCCAACAACTGCAGATATTCAAGCCAGAACATGAATCATCAACAGGGCTTGAACAGCAGTCATCGACAGTCAAGAAAATAGAATCAAACACAGCTTCAAAGATTCCAACATGGCGTCCGACCTCATCTACAAATCCAACAGGATAAGAATCGCCATCAAAACAGGGGGAAAGTCTCTCCTCCTAAAGCTCACAATGGGAGAAATCCATCTCCTCCCAGGAAACAGAACATCACTACTAACAACAAGCCTAAGGATAACCGAGGTGTTGTTATAGTTGATGATGAAGGAAAAGTGATCTGGAATGATAAATTATCCGTGTATACAGGGAAAAGTGAATCACAGTTCAAGGGGGAACTGGTTCTAACCCTTCAGGACCCAACTAAAATTGGGGACCTAAGTGTGTTTCTCTGTGCAGGAACAGGAGAAATAGCTGAGGAAGAATAAAGCATCGCAAACCATGTGGGTGATGGATAGTGGATGCTCGAAACACATAACAAATCTGAGAGATTTGCTTGGAAGTTTCATGGAGAAAGAAGGACCATCAGTTACCTTTGGTGACAACTCAAAAGGTCACACCAAAGGATACGGTACCCTTGAAACCAATCACGTGTCGATTTCAAATGTTTCATATGTTGATGGATTGAAGCATAACTTGCTCTCCATCAGCCAATTCTGTGATAATGATTTCTCTGTTAAGTTTGATGCACAAGGCTGCAGGGTTAAAAATGTCGGAACAAAGCAGGTCATATTGTTGGGAAATCGCTCCCCAACGGGGAATGTCTACTATGCTGACTGGAATAGTAGTCCTCCTGACACCTGACTGTTATCAAAGAGCAGTTCACATGTGAGCTGGCTGTGGCACAAAAGGCTCAACCATCTAAACTTCAAGACTATGAACCGACTTGCCAGACAAGAACATGCAAAAGGCATACCGAACCGAGTGTTTTCAACAACACATATCTGCAATGCATGCCAGCTGGAAAAGCTCGCTAGATCCTTCTTCCAGTTGAAAACAACTCCCTCAACCGACCGAGTATTACAACTGATCCATATGGATCTCTTCAGGCTAGTTACACCAAAAAGCATGAATGGTAATGAGTATACCCTTGTTGTTACTGATGATTTCTCCAGATACACGTGGACCATTTTCATGCGGCACATGAGTGAAACCCGAGATGAGCTACCCAAGCTAATGGATCAGATATCGAACCAACAAGAGATGAAAATTATTTCTATCCGATCAGACCGTGGAACCGAGTTTCTAAATGAAACCCTCATCGAGTACTGCGAAAAGAATGGAATTACTCATCAAACATCAGCTGCGCGTACTCCACAACAAATGGAGTAGCTGAGCGAAGGAACCGAACACTGAAGGATGCTGCTACATCCATGTTGACAAGCTCAGCTCTGCCAAAGAGATTTTGGGTTGAGGCCATCAACACAGCCTGCTACACCCAGAACCGGTCTCTTCTGACCAAGCGGTTGAGAAAGACACCATACGAGCTATGGAGACGCAAGAAGCCTGATATCTCATATTTTCGTATTTTTGGTTCTAAGTGTTATATTCACAATAATGGGAAGACTCGGCTGAAAACTTTTGACGCCAAGGCTTCGAAGGGCATATTTCTTAAATATAGCGCTCGGATCAAGGCTTATAGAGTTTTCAACAATAGCTCTCGTGTTGTGGAGATAACACCTCATGTTAGTTTTGATGAATCTACTTTTGAGTGCAGGGAACAGGCTAAAGGACAACAAGCTGATCCACATGTTCCACCAGCTCTCACCAGATCGCAGATTCTAAGGCAGAAGAATCTAGCTA
The DNA here is from genome assembly GCA_029490685.1 of Schizonepeta tenuifolia. Lineage (NCBI taxonomy): Eukaryota > Viridiplantae > Streptophyta > Magnoliopsida > Lamiales > Lamiaceae > Schizonepeta > Schizonepeta tenuifolia. Next base: position 45,232,085 of record CM055958.1, on the reverse strand, counting down.
AACCATTGGTATGGGCAACTGAGGACGATGATCCATATTCCTCTGAAGACGAATGTGAAGACCCCAGCTCATCTCAAGGGGGAACTTCATGTCACGCCCCGACTCTCGAGGTGCGACTTACGAGCAACAACAAAACTAAACAACTAACAACTAACTCAAACAAAGGGAACATGCTCGGGGAAAACAAAGATGGAATATAAGACAATCGAATTTGGTTTTCAAAAGCATAATGAAATAATAACCGAGCATCTTGACTTCACTTTTAACAGGAATTTCAACAAGTAAATCATGCTGATGGGAAAGAAATTCCAACAAAAAGAGGAAGCATACGATTATATACATCAAGATAAGGGATCATGTTCAACAACAAATCATGTTACGAGCCCATCGCTCGGGATTACAAGTTAAAAAGTTATGAATTCAACAAGCATTCAAAGTCTTCGAGCACAACGCTCGGAATCAAAAACATGAATATTAGAGTACTAGCATCAACAGACATTAGATCAAAAAGATTGCAGCGGAAATTAGCATCAACTCCCAACACTTGCACGTATGAAGACGTACAAATGCCAGTCCGAAATTCTACCAAACTTAACCAACAAAACCAAACCACACCACCAAGTATCCACGCCATCGCCATCCAGTCAACCTGCATGTTTAGAAACACACGCAGGGCTGAGTACTTCGTACTCAGTGAACACAAGCCAAAACATTTGAATAAAGATGCTTTTTAAAGCTATATTAATTGAACTTGCCTTGCCAAACATCACAAGTATGTAAGCAGTTTTTAAAAACGGTTTTACTTGTGCATGTCAAAACATTTTTATTTAAAACAGACTGCGCAGTCAAATAACATAATATAATAGCATGTATCATCTATCACCAATAACTTCACTGTGCCGAGAAGTAGGCCTCCTTCTCAAACACTGTGACCGGCCCAACCGAAGCAAGGCTCATAGTCACCTCAACATATACCACACGTGGGTTCCTGCTTCCACAGGATAATCACATCTTCATATAAATAGATGATAACACATACTAACTTCAATAAAATGGCAAGTCAATCACATTTGAAAATCATATCATAATATTCAATAGCATACTAATTTTCATCGATAGTTTTTGTTCAGAAAAGCCCACCTGACTTCCGAAGAACTAGCTAGGTGGTCTAGGGCTATTTGTCCTCGCTTAACGATCCGTTCGGCTCGATCCTTCACAGTTCGACATTGATAGGTAAGGTATATGAAAGACGGACACAAAGGCGTTGGACTTTAACTGACGGACTTCTATTTGAGTCATCGCTCTCTTCGTTCTAACTTTTCTAAAAGATCTCACGTTCTCGTCTTTATTTTATTAACTCTATTCGAATTGGTTAACTTTACTACTTAACATCGTACACTTTTCTCGTTCTAATTAATAACTTCATTGTTATCATTCTATTACTTGAGCTTCCTTTCAAAGACTTTAGTTCATTCTCAATTTAACAATCAATCATTTAGCATACAAATTCAATCATCTTTCACATTATAATACTATCATGCATTTAAACACTTATTCAAACATATAATAAATTCAAATAAATCAAACACACTTCAAGATACATTAACATGCATTCCATTTGGATCTTAAAGTCTAACTCGATTATGCATTTCCTTTTATAGAGGCTTAAACTATTAATTCTATCTTTCTTATTTATATAGACAACGCTTCGTTCTATCCGCTATCTTATAAGGTATTTTATAACTTTTATTTATTTAACAAAAATTCTCTTAGCTCTTAATAAACTCTTATGAAATTATAAATTCTTGTTCAATTCTAACTTGATTCTCATTTCTTAACTTGAATATTATTCCTTTAATTATTATCTCGGTTTATCTTTTCTTCGCTTGGTTGGAACGACGTCCCTAAATTAATTATTTAATTAATCTTCTATCAACTTATTATTCGGCATCTTATTTTATTCTCATTTTCTCGATCAACTTATACGAGTATCTATCTTAACTCGTCTAGCATCTTTTCTTTATTCAATTTAACTTTCTTTTTTTTATTTCTTATCGATTAATTCTTCTTAAACTCGGTTTTCTCTATTTTGTTTATTTCTTTAATAATTTATTCTTTATTTGTTTTAAACCTTTAAGCTATTTCTTACTTAATAATTTCTTAATCTTTTGATAAACATTTTTATGAATTAGCTCATTTTATTAATCACATTATAAAAGATCTTTTTGTTGTATTTTTAGTAAAAATTTCAAGTCTTTAAATTTTAATACAAGATATTTAATTAATATATCTTTTCATATATCTTTTCATCTTTTATTTAATTAAAAGCTTTTCAATTTTAAGTCTTTTTATCAAAACTTCTATTTTTATTCCATATTCAAAATAATCACTAATACATACTTAAACATCCAATCCTTTTTTATTATTTCTACAATTAATTTCTTTCAAAAATTTCAACATGCAATCTCATTTTCTTCACTTAAACACATGTATGATTATACTAACATAACATACAATCATCTCATTGATCAAAACATCACTCAATACATCAACAAAATCATCAAAATAAATTCTCCATTTTTCCTCAAAAATCACGGCACACACACATACATTTTGTGCATTTTATTTCTCAATTTTTCATGCAAATAATCTCATTACTAACATGATAAAAATAACAAATCAAGCATCACAAAAACAATAACTCAAAGAATTCATATTTCTCTTATTTTTACTATATTTTTCAGCATTTATCAATTCTTTAGGGTTTTAGTTTCTTTTTCTTCTCTTAATTCATCGATTAATATCTAGTGCTCGATTCTCCTAACGAATTCTTCTCACTCGATTAGCACATGCATATCCTAAGTTTGCCTAAACATAAATTAAATAACACGCATGCATAGATCTTTCCTTTAGGACTTATAGACATACATTTTTACAACTAATCAAATGAATTCATACTTAATTAAAAGGGAATTCTTCTCTTGGCTCTTGGGATTGAAATGGATGGAAATGGTAGCTTCAAAGCTTGAATCTTGAAAGAAAGAAGGATGTCTTCTTGAATCCTCAAAGAAAAAGAAATAATATGGGATTAATCATCCATAGGTTTTAGGAATCAAAATAAAGAAAAGTGTTGGATAATTCTTGAATTCAACTTCAAGAACTTGGAAAATTCTTACCTTTCTTTGAAAATATGGATGAAATGGATGGAGATTGATACCTTCTACTTCATTCCATGGATGGAGAGCTTGAATCTATGGTTGCATGTGAAGAAAAATCAAGTATGAGGGAGAGAGAGAGAATGCCGTGAGGGAGAGAGAGCTTGGGAGGGTTTGAGAGGTTGTTTTTCTCTTCTTGCAAGAGAGAGAGATCGAATGGAGAGAGAGAGAGAGATGGAGTTTGATAATGAATTGTGGTCTTTCCTACTTGTCTTAGATGAATAAGATTCAAATTCAACAAAGAGAAAAAGATATACTTGTTGGAAATTGTAAAAGACAAGATTTGATGGTTGATGTGAACTTAACTTGTATGCATACTTTAAGCAATCAATGCATAAGACATCATCATGGTGTTGGTCTTGGAAATTGAGGGATGATGGGAGAGGAGTTGTGAGGTGGTGAGAGAGGGGGAGAGGTGGATGACACGTGTCGTCGTCGTGTCGTTACGGGTATTAATTATCCGGTCGTAAAGGTTTTTCGGGTAAAACGATTCGTATTAATTCTGTTTTGTTCTATTAACGGGTCTAACCTCTTCTCGTTTCACTTTTAACACTAACTCATCCCAATCCTATGTCACGTCTCAAATTAAAAGATTAAAGGCTTCGATCATTTTAGTCCTTTAATTCTTAAAAGAATTTAATCGGCTTATTAATCCGTTTATTAATCCTTTTCAAGACTAATGCCTCATTTCTCTTCTCAATTCTCGGATAAGTTCTTACCCTATCTCAGTGATCTTAAAAGAAATTCTAAGTTCGAAGGTTCTATTTTAATTCTATTCTAGGTTCATCGGCGTAAACATATTTCTCGGTGATTATCGTTATGTTATCTTAATTAAACAAACTTCTCGGGATTTTTCCGGAATTTGATCTCATACTCATTTTCATATAAATGACTCAACAAACATATCACATCATCATCATCTCAGATAATTAGAACATATAAATTCACACAAGATTCACAAGGCAAATTAAACGTTTTATTCAAAACTTATCGATTAGAAAAGAAAAATTTTACTCCTAAATTCTCATCTTTGAACTTTACTCGGTTAATTAGACACTCTCTAAAGGGATAAAAACTCGAGGTATCACACTTCAGCTGATGCCACTCCAACTGCATCGGCATCCGAAGCCCAACCGAGCCTGGTTCAAAATATTATCAATGTTGAGGATCTAGACTCAACAACTGACAAATCACCAGTTCTGAAGAATCCAGCATCTACCACAGCTCAGGTTATCCCATCAGTTGAAATCTCGGAACAGCCACTGTTGGAAGAAGAAAGAAGACACAACAGGAGATGGTATGAAGATCATCCCACTGACAACATCATCGGAGATCCAACTGAAGGTGTACCTACAAGGAGCAGAGTTGCAAATCCAGATTCAACCGAGGAAGATTCCAACACTTATGCCCAATATGCTGAGGAGTTGGCAGTTCTTGAGGAGTTCGAGCAAGCTGGAGATGTTGCCATGATTTCTTGCTTCGTAGCTGATGTGCCAGAACCGAAGAATGTTGTGGAAGCTCTCAACTGTGTTCACTGGACAACAGCCATGCAAGAAGAACTGAACGAATTTCTACGCAATTGTGTATGGGAGTTGGTAGAAAGACCAAATGGTGTCAAAGTCATTGGATTGAAGTGGATTTTTAAGAACAAGAGAGACGCCATTGGATTTATCGTGAGGAACAAGGCAAGGTTGGTAGCTCAGGGATATTGCCAACAAGAAGGAGTTGATTTCGAGGACTCCTTCGCGCCTGTTGCAAGGTTGGAAGCCATCCGAATCTTTCTAGCTTATGCTGCATTTCACAAATTCAAGGTCTATCAGATGGATGTGAAGTGTGCCTTCCTCAACGGTGATATCAAGGAAGATGTATATGTTGAACAACCTCTCGGTTTTGAGACTGGAGATGGAAGAGTGTACAAGTTGAAGAAAGCTATCTATGGATTGAAGCAAGCACCAAGAGCTTGGTATGACACTCTTTGTGGTTTTCTACTGAACTCGGGGTTCAAACGAGGGTCAGTTGACAAAACACTGTTCACCATCAAAGTTAGAGAAGATATACTTGTTGTGCAAATCTACGTCGACGACATCATATTCGGTTCTAAGTCGGAGGAGCTGTGCGAGAAATTCTCAAATCTCATGAAGGAGAAATTCGAGATGTCGATGATGGGCGAGATGAATTATTTTCTTGGACTACAGGTGAAGCAGTCACCAGAAGGGATTTTTATCAATCAGTCCAAATATACAAAGGAGCTCATCGCAAAGTTCGGATTGCAGACAAGTAAAACCACAAGGATCCCAATAAATACTAACTGGAAGATTGAACCCGGATCTGAGGGAAAACTCGTGGATGCCAGTAAATATAGAGGGATTATCGGTTCTTTGCTATATCTAACCGCCAGTCGGCCAGACATATCTTACGCGGTTGGAGTGTGTGCTCCGTTCCAAGTTCAACCGAGGGAAGCACACATGTTGGCAGCAAAGAACATCATCAAGTATCTGAAGGGTACAGTTAATGTTGGGTTGTGGTATCCAACTGATGACAATATTCTACTGTCCGGATACTCAGATGCGGATTTAGCCGGAGATCGGCTGGACAGGAAGTCTACATCTGGAAACTGTCAGTTCATGGGAAGCAAGCTAGTTTCGTGGTTCTCCAAGAAACAAGCATGTGTTGCCACTTCTACAACCGAGTCAGAGTATATGGCTACCGGTAGTTGTTGCATGCAAGTGTTGTGGCTGAAGCAACAGCTGAGAGACTATGAAGTTGCAACTGGACAAGTTCCCAGTCATTGTGATAGCTCTAGTGCCATTGCTATCTCATTGAATCCTGTTCACCATTCTCGGACGAAGCACATTGATATCCGACATCATTTCATCTGAGATCATATTAAGAAGAAGGACGTATCCATGGAGAAGATTCCAACTGAGATTCAGAGAGCTGATATCTTCACCAAACCTCTAGCCGAAGCACGGTTCAAGATGTTGTGTGATCTACTTGGATTGTTGGATCCATCAGATGAGGAACCAGCTGAGGTGAAGAGATAGATATCCATCTGAGGGGGAAGCTCAGATGAAGGGGGAATCTCAGATGCAGACGGCTAACCGAAGACATCGGATGCGGATTGCCAACCAAAAAAATCAAACGTCAGCTGAATAGACAAACTCGAGTCAGCTGATGGTATGCCGCAACATTGGAACACAGCTGATTCCGACATCAGCTGGGAGGTATTACACAGCTGATTACGACATCAGCTGGCAGGTAACATTTATGGCTGAAGGTGTTATGATCTTAAATGAGAATGTTTGAAATAAATTCACACATTCATGAGCATGTCAGTTAGACTAAAATAGCCATCATAGCGCATTTAATGTAAAGTACGGCTGAACATCAATAGCCCTACTTTATAGTGCGACTGGGCTGACATGAAAAACAGTTCACCTTCTCACGCGCTGGTTGGAACTCGGATCATGACATAAGTCAAAGATAGTCAACAGTCGCGTGATCTCAGCCGTTGATGGATTCGCGCCATTCAACCCTAGCCGTCGATTTCAACCGAGTCACTAACCTATAAAAGGCAGAAAATCAGGAAGTGATCTCTTACCTTCTACATTTGTGTATATCTGCAGTAACTGTTCATCATCGTCTATAATTCTGTGTAACCATTTTCTACAAAGTTTTTCCTTCTCTCCTATATAATCTACACATCATTACAAAAATGGCACCAAAAGGAAAGAAGATGGCATCCTCCGGACCTTCCCTAGTCCCTATATCATATGAAGAATCGTTCGACATGCTGTTGTCCAAGATACACTTTGAGCAGATTCTATCGGAAGAGGAACTGGAAACGCCGGTTCTGTCTCCCCTTGCCAATACCCTCAGGGAGAACGGCCTACTGAACTGGGCGACGCTCTTCCCCTCCTACCTTCTCAGGCGTCAAGTTGGAGAGTTTTATCGGAACCTGCAACTACCCATCACCAGCTAAGACAGCCTCGTCATAGAAGTTACTTGTCGTTAACGCGACGTTCCGGCCAGAACCATCCTCAAGGTCACCGTCCCCATTCAAGTTTCAGACATTCTACGCCAAATCATTCCTCCAAATCATTCCGCCACAGACTTAGTTGACAACATCTCCGATGTGGAAGCCGATAAATTTCTGGAAAGTGCTCTGATCACCCCAGAAAAACTGAGGAGCAATATGCAGAGAACTAAGTTGAAGCCTGAACATCGACTTTTGTTCGATGTTTTATCCAAGGTTGTGTTCGGATACAGCGGCGCTTTCGGAGACATCAACCGACCGAAGCTCAAACAGTTGCTAGCCTTGGAACACAAACATGAGATCAACTGGTTCCAGTATTTTGAAAACCAGCTGACACTGGAGAGGCAGAAGATTTCTGAGACCACAACCGAATCTGGCGAGAAGTTGTTGAGTGTCAAGGGAACTCTCAACTTCGGTTGTAAAATTTCTGCCATGATCCTTTTTGCCACAAAGGGTCAGAACATGGTCTGGGATGACTGTGAAGAGACCCCTGTGAAGAAGCTGATGATGTTCCCAACAGCAAAGAAGGCTCTGGATGTGGTTAGGAGTTCCTAAGAAGAAGAAAGAAGCTGTGAAGACAGCTGAAGAAAAGGATGCAGCTGAGGAGGTACCAGCTGTCAGCCGCCCCTCAAAATCGAAAACTGCTAGACAAAGAGCTGAGTCGGAAAAGGAGAAAGCTAAAGAGCCAGCCAAGAAGAAGATGAGGCTGCGGATCAAGAAGAAATCGGTTGCGACACCAGCTGAGGAAGTTCCAGCTGAGGAGCCACCTGAGGAGCCCTCTGAGGATGTGCCAGCAGAAGATATACCAGCTGAGGATATTCCAGCGGAGGAGGAGATACTAGCTGAGGCGGAGCCATCTGAGTCAAGTCACTCGGTTGACAAGGATGCGTTTGTGATTGTTCCTTGTGCTGCTGGAACAGATGAAATGGAAGGCATGGAAACGGATCTGACCTCGGATGCATCTTCTTCATTTGAGGAAACCGAGGACATTCCAACCTCCCCCACGGCAGGAGCTGATGCCGTACCGCCCACAGAGCCTCTCACTCTTACAACCGACACACATCCAGATATTCCGAGCTCTTCGCTCGATGCCAACATTGAGACCACTCTTTCGGCTAATGTTGATGAACCTATTGCTACCCCCCTCCCCACAGAGTCCGAAATTCCGAGCTCCCAGCTCGATGCCAACGTTGAGACCACTTTTTTGGCCAACGTTGAAGAAACCATTGAACCACTTCCATATGAAAATCTATCTCCCTCCCCTATCGACGAAGAAGCCGACCGTCAAGCTGTTGCACAAGAACATGAAGGCAAGTTGGCCTACTGTTTTCAGAAATTGATTGGGATGTTCCCAGAAGCGCGCGACATGCCGATTTTTGCCACTCTTGGGACCGAGCTGTTGTATCAGTTCACCATCATCTTCAGTCACTGGTATGTGAAGGAAGATACAATCAGGATACACAGCTGGGACCAGCTGAAGGCTGACGAGTCACGCATCAGAGATTATTTCAACTATACCAACCTTGAGGTTGCCTACAACAACAAGGTGGCACTGCTGACGCGTCGTCTGGACCTCAGCAAGGCAGAAGGCAGAGATACAAGGGATACGGCTGATCAAGTCTGTGTCGCCTTCCTTGACAACATGCTTGTCAAGACTGCCGACTTCATCGATGACATTGACGCAGCCGCAGCAGCAGCCAAGCAAGAATAAGAAGAGCTTCAATTGTACCTGGCCAACCATAAAGCCATGGTTACAGTTGACCAGCCAGCTCTAATTGAACAACAAGCTCCAGCTGATCAGCCAGCACCCTCAACTGAAGAAATTTGCGAGCTGATCGCTGAGAGGGTCAACCAGCTAAGGATGGAGATGCTTGCTAACTTCCAGCACAACAAAGAAGATCAGCTGAGGATGTTGGAAGCACAGGAGGAGAAGAACAAGCAGCTGCTGGAGGAGAATGTTTCGCTGAAGATAAAGCTGGATGAATTCTCAACATCCACTAGCCAAGACATCTCTGACCTGAAGACAACCGTCCATGGAATCCGATCCGATCTGAACGTCTTTAAATCCATATCTGATTCCAACCTCGCCAAATCTCAACAGACTCAAGACCAAGAATGAGAGTCTCGGTTCGAGTCAAGATGGGCTGAGTTCGTTGCTTTCCAGACCGAAGTCAATGAAAACCTCGCTACTCTTAAGAAAGCCGAACAAGAGTGCTTGGACACTGAACTGGCGAAGAAGGTTGGAGTAGAATGCGCGGTCGATGAGCTCTTCAATCGCATCCAACAAGCTGAACAACAACTCACCTCTCTGGATGGATCAGTAGCAAGCCTTATTGCTGGGGGAAGATAAAAAGGGGGAAGAGGAGTTGCTGGGGGAAGTTGAGATGCAGGGAGAGTTGAGATGCAGGGGGAAGTTGAGACCCAGGCTGAGGAAGAGATTCCAGCCGAAAAATCTCAGCTGAGGAAGAAGACCCAGAAGAAGAAGTCCACACCCAAGCCAACCGACGTCGGCGGAGCTGAAATGGCGAAGGACTTGGAGCAGGCGGAGAAGTATGGAGTTTCTTACAACTCCATAGCTGAGATAGCAGCCGAGCTTGATGCAGAACTCGACGTCATTACAACCGAAGAGTGCATTGCTGCTGTCAAAGCTATGGATGTTCCTGAGAAGGACTACATGAATCCGAACTGGATCAAGAAGTTTGCTGCCAGCCAAGCCAGAAGAGTTAACCAGTTTGAGGAGGAGCTGACCAAAATCACCAACAACCTGGACAGGAACATTGCCTCCCGCAGCCGTCGCCAAATTGAAAAACATCAAGTTAAAGCTGAAGCTCGGTTGAAGCAACAGAGGCTGCCAGGGAAGGTTAAACTTCAAAGTCGGTTCAAGCACGTGGACAAGTGGATGCCAGTTGAGTGGAATGAAGACTAGGAGTCATTCAAGCAGGAGTTTGTGAATGACTTCTATTACAGAAAAGTCTTCACAACTGACGATCCGAGGAAAGCATTCAAGGAAGCCCTGACCGAGCTGCACTCAGGGGACCCGGGCATGTTCAGTCAGTTCTGGCGAGCCATGATAGAAGCAAAACTGGACATGAACACAGTTCCGGTCCCTCAAAAGGTCACATATCAGCCTCCATTCCTCCCAGACTCTCGAAACCCCAACCGAACGAAGATAGCAGCTGAGGCAAGACAAGTTTGCCGAGAGCACGGGGTTGACATCTCGAAGGAGTCTGAAGCTAAAAGAGAAATTTTTGTTAGAATATTCAGCAAATATGGGCTTAAGTATTAGCTCAGTTAGTTTTTGAGCAACTGATGTATTTTTTGATCTTTTGTGCTTACTTTGTAACCATTAGTTGTAATGAAAACTTTCTTCAGTTATACGATTCATCTTGACGTACAATATCTCGTTGTCCAAGCTCTGAATCGCAAAGTTATTTCAATACCATGTTATATCTGTGCTAACCCTTTGATGTTTTAATCTTACAGATTGTCTAGAATTTCAGCTGAGATTTTAGATAGGACAGTAGGGTTTAGATTAGTTTGATCTGTGAGGATTTTATAATGGTTTTGGCATCATCAAAAAGGGGGAAATTGTTGGGAAATTTAAGTAAAGTTTTGATTGATTCCAAAACCAACTGACCCCAACCGAGTAGATGTTGTCAAATCCTAATATTAGTTTTTAGGCTCGCTGTTTGAGCATTGTTGAGATTTTATCTTTACAGGACTCCAGCTGAAGACGGCAACAAAGCTACACTCGGATAGAACATCAGATGTACGAAGATCAACTGAGCGTTCAGAAGATAGAACATCAGATGAGCAATTCAAAGGGAAAGATGTAAGAAACACATCTGAGAATTTAAAGGGGGAAGCTATAAGAAAATCAAGTGAGCGTTCAAGAGATAGAACATCAGTTGAGTGTTAAAAGGGAAGTTGAAAGAGAACATCAGATGGAAGAAAGTCAACTGAGCGTTCAAGATTCAGAACATCAAGAAAGACAACTGAGCGTTCAGATGGAACATCAGTTACAAGACTAAATCAGATAGATCAACATGAAGCTCTAAGCAGCTGAGGTTCAACTGTTCCTACTCAGATAGAAGCATTCAGACAGAACATCAGCTGAAGACCAATCAGATGAAGATCAAACGACTCAACCGACCAACCAAGGTTGAGAGTCAAAGGTTGAAATTTGAATTTCGAATAAGGAAGTCACATGAAGGTTTGACTCTCTGTCATTACCTCATTTGGGCTAACACAAGGCTGTCTCAGATGGAAAGCAGAAGCACACAGTTGCCAAATCCGGAAAGTCTGCAGAGATGGGAGACAAGCCATCGCTTTCACAAGAACAGAGATCAACGGCTCTTCCAACAGCTAGTTGATTCTCTCCGCCTATAAATAGAGGCATTCATTCATTCACCAAGACTGACGAACACACAAGACAGAGAAGACAGAATATAAGTGCAAACGAGCTAAACTGAAATTAATCTCTTAGAAATCACTAGTTGAGAGTTCGTAGAGTGTTAGATCCTAGCTCACTTCTTGTTCGAGCTAGTAGTTAGAAAACCCACCCACACACACACCCCTTAAAAGGTTGTTAGGACCCTACTCTTCCCGAAATTGAGTAGATAGATTGATAAGTACCCGTAAACTTATCTGTAAGATTGATAAGTACCCGTAAACTTATCTGTAAGGTTGATAAGTACCCATAAACTTATCTTAACGGTTGCAAAGCCCGCGTAAGCTTTGTGGTTTGTCCAGAAGAACTTGGACCGAGTTGTGTAGACTCACAACTCCCCGTGGACGTAGGAGTTATCTCCGAACCACGTAAATCCTTGTGTGTTTGTGTTTTTCAGTTCAGTTATTTCTTATTGCATATTCAACTGACCAACTAACCAGCATACAAAACTGCATCGTTTGCATATCAACTGACTTGGTTATTGACCTACCTTGCATCTATAGCGTGAGTTATAGTTATACGAGTTATTATTTTCCACCACATTCCGCACAGCACCACTCTTCCAACTGAGTTTGCTTACTCAGTTGTGAATCCAGCTGAGTCTTTCATACTCGGTTGAGTTATTTTTCAAAAGTTGTTTAAAATTTCCTATCTGGTGTATTCCCCCCCCCCCCCCATACACCAGAGAACTCGTATCGGGACCATCAGTAGGAGTTTCAGCAGACCCGGCGACGCAATCAGAGATATCCTCCTATTGATACCTGGCAGGAGATGAAGGATATTACGAGAGGTAGGTTCATCCCAGTTCACTATGAAAGAGAATTGGAAAAGAAGCTCAGTCAGATTCGTCAAGGATCCAGATCAATTGAGGAATATCACAAGGAATTAGAGACAACCTTGAACCGGGTTGGAAAAGAAGAGACACTGTTTGCTACACTCAACCGATATATTGAAGGAATGAACCCTGACATTGCTTGTGAAGTCGAGCTGAAGGACTTTGACAGTATTGAGGCAATAGTTCATTATGCATCTATTGTAGAGCGGTAGCTTAGAAATGGACGCTGACGTTCTTCTCATTCCACGCCTACAAAGACGCCGTGGGTTAGGGTCGAGTCATCTATGCCTAAGACCCCTCCCACACGTCCTCCAGCACAGTCTACGCCACCAGCCCGCCATTTTGAGCAGTCTACACCCCAGGCCAGCCACAGGAATGATTTCAGTATGCCAAACAGAAGCTCACAGAATCGGTCAGTGCAGTCTAGTCAACCTCAGAATGCTACATCAGGCAGAGCACGTGACGTTCAGTGTCACAAGTGTCATGGTTGGGGACACTTTCAGGCCCAGTGCCCTAACCGACGTGTTATGTTCATCACCGAGCAGAATGAAGTGGAATCAGCCAGTGAAGACGAGATAGATGATACTGAAGCTACAGAGGCCGAAAATCAGCCAAAGATTAACATACCAATGGCCGAATTTGAGGAGGAGACAGCCCCTCCTGCACATGGTTGTCTAGTGTCCATCCGGACTTTGAGCATGCTGAGAGAAGAAGATCTGACAAACCAACGGGAAAACATCTTCTATACCCGTTGCGTTGTTCAAGACAAAACATGCTCCGTGATAATTGACAGTGGCAGTGTGGTGAATGCCATTAGTCAATATGCAGTCGACAAGCTCGCACTCGTGCCTCACAAGCATCCAAAGCCATACAAATTGCAAAGGCTTACAGACAGAGGCGAGATCAGAGTCGTGTGTCAGGTAAATGTTCAATTTACTATTGGTAGATTTACTGACACAGTTCTTTGTGATGTTATTCCTATGGAGGCAGCACATATCTTATTAGGTCGTCCATGGCAGTTTGATAAACAAACAATTCATGATGGGTACGCGAACACTTATGCGATACCAAGAGAAGGAAAGACGACCATATTGAAACCATTGTCCCCAAAGGAAGTAGTTGAGGATCAAGTCAGAATGCAGGAGAAGTTTAAGGAGGAACGAGAAAGAAAGGCCAAAGCTGAGGCCGCCACCTCTAAGCATGAAATGGCCGAACGCTCCAAGGCCAAGCCCGCACCTCCAGTGACTAAGAATTCAAAGCGAGCAGCTCCTGTTTTAAGTCCACCTAGCTCCAGTGACAACAGTGCAGACCCAGTGCACAAAAATCTGTTCATTAGTGCAAAGGGAGTTCAAAAAGCCATCAAAGCTGGTAAGTCTATCGTTCTGGTTACTTTTAAGGCTTATGATACTTCTAACCCTATTATTCCTACTATTTTGCAGCCTTTGATGGAGGAGTTCAAGGATGTGTTCCCAGAAAAGATTCCCAGTGGTCTGCCGCCAATTCGAGGAATTGAGCATCAGATCGACTTTTAGCCGGGTGCAGTCCTTCCCAACAGGCCAGCTTACCGGACCAACCCTGAGGAGACTAAAGAAATAGACCGACAAGTTAGGGAATTGTTGGAAGATAAGTGAATCAGAGAGAGCATGTCGCCATGTGCAGTTCATGTGATTCTTGTGCCAAAGAAGACAAATGAATGGCGTATGTGTATGGATTGCAGAGCTATCAATAAAATCACGGTAAAGTATCATTTTCCCATTCCTAGGCTTGATGATATGCTAGATGAGTTGTCTGGAGCGTCTGTCTTTTCTAAAATTGATTTGCGTTCTGGATATTTTCAAGTTCGAATGAGTGAAGGTGATGAGTGGAAAACCGCATTTAAGACTAAGCATGGATTATATGAGTGGCTTGTGATGCCCTTTGGTTTAACTAATGCGCCTAGTACTTTTATGCGTTTGATGAATCATGTTTTACGTGATGTGATTGGAAAATTCGTTATGGTTTACTTTGATGATATCCTCATTTATAGTACTTCTGTTAATGAGCATGTTAGACATCTTAGGCATGTTTTTGAATTGCTGCGTGATGCTAAACTGTATGCTAATTTGTCTAAGTGCACCTTTTGCATGAATGAGGTTGTTTTTCTTGGCTTTGTTGTGAGCAGTCGTGGTGTTGAGGTAGATAAGGCTAAGGTGAAAGCCATTTAGGAATGGCCCACGCCTAAGTCATGTTCTGATGTGAGGTTCTTTCATGGTTTAGCTGGATTTTATCGTCGTTTTGTGTGTGATTTTTCTAGTATAGCTGCACCATTGACTGAATTGAGTAAAAAGGATCGAAAGTTTGAATGGGGTAAAGCCCAAGAGCATGCGTTTAATTTGTTGAAGTCTAAATTATGTAATGCTCCTATTTTGGTTTTACCTGACTTTGCTAAGACATTCGAGATCGAGTGTGATGCCTCTGGTATAGGCATTGGTGCTGTTTTGATGCAGGACAGGAAGCCGGTCGCCTACTTCAGTGAGAAACTGAACGGCGCAGCCCTTAGGTATTCCACATACGATAAGGAGTTGTATGCCTTGAACAGGTCTTTGGAGACTTGGCAGCACTATCTGAGACCAAAGGAGTTCGTGATTCACACTGATCATGAATCCTTGAAGCATTTGAAAGGGCAGCAGAATCTGAATTCACGCCATGCCAGGTGGGTTGAATTCATCGAATCTTTTCCCTATGTGATAAAGTACAAGAAAGGAGAAGAAAATGTAGTTGTTGATGCTTTATCTAGCAGGAAAGCCAAGTTGCCGGCGCCATCGTCCCCTTGGGTTGATATATCCATGGATTTCATTCTTGGTTTGCCTAGATCTAAGTCTGGGAAAGATTCTATTTATGTGGTAGTTGATCATTTTTCCAAGATGTCTCACTTTATTGCTTGCAAACAAACTGATGATGTTGTTAACATTGCAAATTTATTCTTTCGTGAAGTAGTTCGTCTGCATGGGGTTCCTAGAACCATTGTGTCTGATAAGGATTCCAAGTTTTTGGGACATTTCTGGCGTGTTTTATTGGGGAAGTTGGGTACCAAACTTTTATTTTCTACTGCATGTCATCCACAAACAGATGGCCAAACTGAAGTAGTTAATAGGACGTTAGGTACTTTATTGCGTGCACTTGTTAAAAATAATTTGAAGTCATGGGAAGAATGTTTGCCATTTGTTGAATTTGCTTATAACAGGGTTGTGGATTCTTCTACACATATGTCCCCATTTGAGGTCGTTTATGGCTTTAATCCTTTGACTCCAACGGATCTTATTCCTTTACCTACTGATCATCTTTCGAGTTTGCAAGGTTCCCGTAGGGCTGAACAGGTTCGAGAGATGCATGAGAAAGTAAAGATGAGGATTGAGCTTCAAGGTGTGAGGAACGCAACAAAGGTTAATACGCACCATAAGCAAGTGTTGTTCAAACCTGGTGATAAAGTTTGGCTTCACTTCAGCCCGGGACGTTTTCTTAATCTAAGGAAGTCGAAGCTAATGCCTCATGGAGATGGACCGTTCACTATGGTGGCTCGAGTTAATGACAATGCCTACCGCATTGAACTTCTAGGTGAGTATAAGTGTTCCAATACATTTAATGTCTCTGACTTATCTCCTTTTCCTGTAGATGATTTTGATGCTGAGGAGGAGCTGAATTCGAGGACGAATTCATTTCAGCAGGGGGAGAATGATGAGATCGGGTCTAGCACTGAAGAATTAAACCCGGAGTTGCAGCTTAGAAGTCCAGTGACGAGATTAAGAGCCAAGAAGCTGCAAGGCTATTTCTAGTGCTATGTTCAGAAGAAGTTGGAGAATGATGGAACTGAATCCCGACAGTACAAGTTGGTGAATTTGACGAGCATTGAGGAAGACACCTAGGTCGTGGCCACGCCATGTTTGGGACGTGCGCTATTTAATTATTTATCCATTAGTATAGTTTGTTTTATTTAATTTTAATTAGAGCCCAATTACTACAATTTGTGATTAGTCGTATTGGGCCAATGGATTTATTTAATTTTATTTTAGTTTAGCCTAGTTCAAAAATTATCAAGCCCAAGGCCTTGTAATTTTCGAATCTTAGTCTAGTATTTATGTTATTTTCGACATTATTGTTAGTAGACGAGTTTAAATCAAAAAGTTTTTTTCAACTTTGTCTCACGTGTTCTTCAAGTACACAAACTCTAGCTCATGGTAGGATTCGAATTGGCACCTTTGAATCTGAAATCTATAGTTCATTCGTGATCTTGTGTGGGTCTCGGGTTAACTACGCCACCGAAGAATTGCTTCCGTGATACGTATTTCAATCGTTCGTCGATTCGGGATCCGTATTGAGGTAAATCTCCAAATCTGTTTCGTTTCCTTGTTCTGTGTTTTTCGTCCAGTCATCCACGCCTTCTTATCACCATCATACTTCGACCATATTCATCCATTCCTTCTCTCAACTCCAGATTCCATCAAATTCAATCCCATCGCTTTGCTAAAAACCCTAAACTAGACCAAAATTGAGCAACGAGCGTTTTTTAGTTCTACTCGTGCGTTTTGGCTGAATTTTGGATATGCTCTTTCTGTATTCAATTTATAAGTTGTGTTAAAATTTCAGCTCAATCGGAGTTGATTTGCTGTAGTTTCTGATCGGGTAGTCTTCTAGGGTTTTATTCGATAGTTTTGGGGGTTTGTTTCGTATTCTGTTCTTTTCTGGTTCAATTCTCATTTGAGATCAGTGGAATAGGTGTATAGTCTATATTGATTCAGTTTGTGTTTTGGGTTGAATCATCCTTTCTGTTGACATGGGTTCGAGTCCTCGTTTCCGCATATTGATTGGTCGTATCACTAGGAGAGGTTTGCCTCACGCTCCATGAGGGCGGCAAATTTCAGGTTGAACTTGGGTGGAGCCGAACGAAGTACGCTGACGCTGGTGAAAAGTCTGAGCGGGATCCTTGTATCTCATAAGGCCGGAACGGATCGTCTAGTGCCCAAAGCTGCTTGTTTCAATCTTTGCCCCTTGAGGAATGTTCGGGGGTGAGTTGGGCAAGTTAGGAAGACTGGGGTGGGAATGTCACGTAGGATTCACAAGTAAGGATGAATTGGGCAGATCGTGGCTGTAGATGTGACAACGTGACAGTAGGACTATGACGCGGTTTGCCTATAACCGTTGATACACATACGTACCATGTACCCTTGCTCAATGTTTGTGCAATTGACTCAACACCTAAATCCAGGTTTATCTTTATCTTTTATTTATGTTTTAGTTTAGATTTATTTTACCTGTTTGGCCAAGACGTGTCCGTGCAGAAACCAAAACCTTTGGATGACCCGTGACCAAAGAGAAAGCTACACCAACTCCTCGTGGGATCGACCCTATATTTATTGCTAACTGATCCCAGTAGTGGGAAATAGGAGAATTATAAATGTATTTTGTACGTGACAAAACGACGGTCGCGTCAGGCACACATGAACACTCTTATTTAAAGCGTGCTTGAAAATTAGAAAGGTCAGGTTTTTGCGAATAGACGTAGCCATTTTTATTTTTATTTTGAAGAAAACGGGAAATTGATGATGTAAATCATGAGTTGCCTTCCAAATCGAAGCAAATGCCCACCATGGAAGCTTTTGATCCGACCAGTGGCGAAGGGAGAGGGGGTCCTGGGGGGGGGGGGCATGGAATCCCCACAAATTTTGGAAAAAAAATTATATATATAATACTATTATTATTTTTAATCTTTCATTATTACAATAAGACATATCATTAAATATGGTAATTTTTCCTTTTATTTCTCAAATTAAAATTTAGCTCATGTGATTACTCTACTTTGAATTAATATATTATTAATGTTTATCTTATGGTTGAATTTAAATTTAGTGTTCATTACAGATTATAGTAGGAATTAATATTTGAGCTTTCTAAATTAATATTCTTGAGGTTGGAACTCATATCTTACTTCTTATGTTGAGTCTTTTGATTTTCGTAGCTATTATGAATTGTTTGTTTAATTATTTATAAGTGAATTAAAATGTAGTTATGAACTTTAACTTCTATATTTTATTATGAATTTTATGGTTTTAAGTCCTTTTAGGAGATAGATGCTAAGTTGTTGAAATTTGAGGATAAATGTGAATCACTAACTTAAATGCAATTGATCATCATGGTGTAATGATTTAGATGTCAGATTTTTCATCTTGGCTCATAGACGTCGTTTTTTATGATTTGGCCATTTAATTCAATGGAATGATTTGCCTCCAAAAAAATTTCTTTATATCACGTGTCTTTTTTATCTATTCTATTATTATGAATTGAACCCTCCAGATAAAATTTTCTGGCTCCACTGCGGATCCGACGGAAGTTTAAGGTCGGTAAAAAATAAAGTAAAAGTCAAGAGTGACTAGAGTTGCATTTAAACCCTTATGTTTTCTCGAATTTGCAAAGTACACCTCTTAATTCTCAACCAATTAAAACTAGGTTGATTGGCATTACACTTTTATGGTCTAAATTGTGGCAATGTGTCACGATGGCATGAACTTTTGAAAGAATTATAAAAAATACCTTAATGTCATTTCATTGTTTATTTGATGGCAGTGAGCTAAAATTTAAAGACGAAAGGTGACGTGCGATACAAGAGTATGATATTGAGCCTTTTCATTTCTAAGTCTTATTCAATATCAGAATTCTTCTATGTTGACATAATATTATAGATTCATTAGCGCTTTGACGTGCTAGGTAAGGATGAGCAAGATTCTGTTAATTGATTCTTTGTGAATTAATGTACAGTTTTCAAAGGGTGCTGATTTTTGGACAACCGTTGTCCAAGCCATCTCCGGTTTTTTTGGGTATTAACCGGTTGAACGAAAATTAGGAAAAAAACTGGTTTTCCTATAATTTTAGTATGTCCATTTTATCCTCAAACCATTTCCCTTCTTTATTTTATAATTTCCTCCATAACATGAAAATTCATATAATGAATTTAGATATTGTATTATTGTTCAAATTTTATGGATAAATTTTGTATCTTTTTTTTTTGTTGTTGAACATCAATATATCCATGTAAAATTATTTATATATCAATTTCATATTATTCGTCATACTTTAATAAAAATGAAAACAATTTTATTACCATTTAAAATTAATTATATATTTATTATAAATAAATACATTATTTATCAATTGATATATTTAATGCAAAATAAATTTCATTTATCGATTTAATATTTTTCCTTATTCATATTACGAGCTATAGTGTAATGTTTGAAAGTTAAAATTAATTAAAGTAAATTATATTTAATATAAATCAATTAAGATTTTGTTTTTAGAGGAAAAAATATGAGTACAAATTTTATGATGTTTGTACCGCCCAAAATCCATATCTTGTATGAATAATTAGTTCCTTTAATTGGGGATTATATTAGGTTTTATTTCTCTCCCAAAATATAATTATTCTCTAATACACAAAATAATTCCTAAATTAGTGGTATCATATATATCTCTGAATTTTGCACGATTTTCATTGCAATTAAATTAGGTAATTATTTCATCCCAAATTTTGTTCCTAAATTAGTGGGATTTCTTTTTCTAATTAGATCCAATAATTTTATCCTAAATTATTATTTCGATTTCCCTCCCGAAATCACACGTTTTATTAGGGTTTTTCCTAAATTGGTGGGATCAAATATACCTCCTAATTTAGCACGATTTCATCTTTCAATTATATTAGATTTTTATTCCATCCCAAAATTTAGTTCCTAAATTTGTGGGATTTTATTTATCTCTTAAGATCCTATGATTTGATTCACACGTTTTATTAGGATTTATTTTTTCCTCCCTCAAATTGGTTCCTAAATTTGTGGGATTTTAATTTCACGCAATTTATCCTACCTAAAATATACCGCCGATAGAAATTTATTTAAATAATATTTATAATAATAATAATATAATAATAATAAAAAAAAATAAAAAATAATAATAATAATAATATTAATAATAATAATTGTAATTTTGTTTTTCTCAACCTCCATCGTGTTCAACTCAACTCTTACAAAAAAAAAACCAATGTAATCCGCTGACAATTTTAAACTGTGCAAGCTTTGCATGTTCAATTATGGCGTCTGAAGATGTAACCAACGTTATGACTTCAATCTTCGGTGAAATCCCATTGTCGGATGATGAATCTGATGAGTTCAACTACAATAACCAGTCTAACAATGAAGAAATGCATGATGATGAAGAACTGCATGGTGATGAAGAAATGCATAGCGATGAAGAAGAGAAAAGTGAAAACCCTAGTGAGGAGGCCGAACCAGAAACAATTGAAATTGATGGAACAAATGTTGATGAGGAGGAAGAGGGAGATTTTGCTATTTCAGGCCCTCAAATAGGTATGATATTTAAGACTAGAGACAATCTTGTAGATGCTTATAAGGCTTTCGGCAAGATGAAGGGTTTTTGTGTTTCCATTCGAAATTCAAGGCATAACTATGGCACCATATCGTGGTCGAAAAAATGATAAGGCAAAGAAGAGAACAAAAAGAGTCGACTGTGAGGCTAAAATTTCTGCACGTAAAGATAAGAATGATTATTGGATTGTGAGCATAGTGAATGTTGCTCACAATCATGAGATGGATCCAGATATGTCGAAGTTCATGGCAGGTCATAGAACAATCACATACGCGCAGAAGAGACATCTTGAGAATGTTGATATAAGTGGTGTGCCGGTGTGCAAGAATATTCGATGGCTACAATTTCAAGCGGGTGGCCCTGGAAATTTAAGCTGCTCGGATAGAGATTGCAGAAATTTCATCGACTAAATGAGACGATTGCGACTTTGTGATGGAGATGCAGCTGCTATTCATAAACTTTTCAATAGACTGCAAAAGAAAGATCCATCATTTTATCACAGGATGGATATTGGTGATGATTGCACGCTGCGCAACGTCATGTGAATTCATCCACGTAGTAAAGCAGCTTACGAAGAATTTCATGACGTCATTAATTTCGATACAACATATCTTGTGAACCGGTACCGTATGTCGTTCGCAACTATGGTTGGTATCAATCATCATCATCGGTCTATCTTATTAGGGTGTGCACTTTTGACACACGAGCAATCTGAGTCTTTTAAGTGCTTTTTTTAGCAATTGGTTGGAAGCTATGGGAGGCGTGGCGCCTACAACAATTCTAACGGATCAATGAGAGAGCATCAAGAATGCTTTGAGAGAAGTTATGCCGAATACCATCCAACGTTTTTGTATTTGGCATATTCTATACAAGTTGCCCGATAAGTTCAAGGGGATGAAACAATATAAGAAGCTGGAAATAGCTTTCAAAAGCATCATATATGATAGCCTAAGCATTGGTGAATTTGAAACGAGGTGGGCTGCATTCATAGATGAATATGGGTTTGAAGATAATACATGGCTGGCAGACCTCTATGAACTGAGAGAAAGCTGGGTACCGATATATTTGAATCACATGTTTTGGGCTGGTATGCAGTCAACATAAATGATTGAATCAATGTATGCTTTTTTTGATAGCTACATCAACTCCCGGAGCAAGTTGAAGTCTTTTGTTGAGCAATACGAGATTGTTATAACAAACAAAACGCATAAAGAATTGGAGGCTTTTTTCAAGTCTAAGTGTTTGATTTGACACGGCTGATTTCAAGTCTAATTGCTCGCAATCATCATACCAACTGTGAAATTCATCAACAATGTTTTAAGAAACTTGATGTAGTGGATGAAGAATAGGATACACAATTTCCTGTGCTTCTTCACCTACTACATTCTTCCGAGGCCGTCCATGACCATGCTTCGCAGGGGTGAAAAACTGGATGAAATCAATCGGTGGATGTCCAAGTCCAAGCTTGGTGGAGCTGACAATAGTATATGCATTCTTATTCTTCGGAGGCCTTCAACGACCACGCTTTGCAGGGGTGAAAGTACTGAAGAAAGTCTTATCTATTGGTGGATGTCCAAGTCCAAGCTTCATCGAGCTGACAGTAGTACATGCAGTCTTATCCTTCGAAGGCCGTCCACGATCACGCTTTAGTGGTTGAGCCTCAACCACCACCGTATCATGAACCACATGCTCACTCTCTAAATAATTTCCGGCATGGTTTCTACGGGTTCGAGTTGTTGGACCCCTAACATCAGCCACAGACACTTCTTTCTCACTTAGATTCTTACTTAACTTATCGATCTTCGCGTCCAATGTTCCCACCACATCAGAAAGTAACTTTAAATGCTCTCTCACATGTGTAGATAACTCAACAGAGCAGCACTTTCATGTAGAAAAAATGAATGAAATCATCATTAACTATATCACATATTATGATATCAGAAGTTCAGTATTCAACACTAGTACTTAGAAATTAAGCACCATTATTTGTACTATCCAGCTTAGCATCTAACATTAATAAGATGGCAATGTATTAATGAATATCAGGTCATAAGTAATCTCTTTATCATCACAAACAATCACATTATATACAATTACAAACTCAAGACAGTGGAGGCTTACAACTCTTTCTTGGCCTCCACGTTCGTTTGAGGTGTTTGCAGTTACTTTCTTGCGCTTCTTAGTAATTTTTGGTTGGCGTAGTTGTAATTCGAAGCAAATTCTCTTTTACTTATACCTACATGTGATAACAAATAATATGATGAAACATTTTTTATCAACAGACATATTGTATTACTCTGTCCCACACTAAGTCAATACGACAAAAAATTTCACTCTCAACTCATTATTTATTGATTTCCAAAAATAATATACAAAAAAATAACATATCGGCATAAATCTAACCCTTGTGACGGGACGATACTGCTACCAATGTTTCTTCCCTTTCGTTCTCGCTCGTGTCCATATTTCCCTCTACCGACATCACCAACACTTAGAAAATACTACAAGATATAAAATAAAATAAAAACTTACAAAAAGTTCTTCAAGAAACTGAGTTGAACATATACAACAGAAAAAAAACGGGAAAACTTACCTCACATATGCGTCGTCAAGATACAAGCTACGCCGGACTTGTCACAGCCCCAAATCCCGAGGGACGGCAGAAGCCGGGGTGCGACTGGGGTTGGATTAAAGAAGCGGGGAAGAAGGGGACTAACTGAACTAAACATACATAGGAGACATCATAGATTCTATGAACATGATTTTATTTGCAAAAAGAAGAGTTAATCTCAAGGATTACTCAACGAAGTTCCAAAAAAAGGTAAACTAGGTTATATTACAGAACTTATACCACAGTGTTTTACTAATATACAAAACATCATAAGTTTAGAGTTTTGCAGTGGAAATGTGATTCATACTAACTAAAGTCTTCCTAAGACAACTTAATTCAAGCCTCGCCGCTTCCATCGCTTCAACCTGCACATTTAGAAAACATATGCAGGGCTAAGTACAAAAGTACTTAGTGGGCACATTGCCGAAAACATAATCATACGTATAAAATAATCAGGCATTTCATAATTGTAGCACATCGGAGTTTTATTGAAAGGGGCTCGTGACTACTAAACATTTTCTGACTCATTTACATAAATTAGCTTGTACAAGCATTTTTCTGGTATGTTACGTTCAAATCTTGACCGATTCCTCATTCACTGTGGCTGGTTACCCCTCAACAGAATACCACATACACCACAGGTTACAAAGTGCACTAACTCTGGAAAGCACTTAATAGCTAACTCAGAGCTGATCAATAGTTAACATCCTAGCGGTTAACTCATAAATCTGGAAAACACGAATGTTAACTCAGATAGGTACAAGAGAACTCACATAAAATATTTAAACAGTTTATGCCATGATTATCACTTTGAAAATACGTTTATCAAAGCGATAAAGAATTACTTTCGAGTTGTGGAAAAACCCACATTTTATTTGTTATAGAATAAAAGCCCACCTTTATACTTTACATAACTTATTACTCGTACTTTCGTCTTCTAGTCTTCCGTCCTTTCCTTACTGCTGACTTCCTCCTTCATCGTACATAATTCAATATTTTAATAAATCGGTCGTAAAAGATTTAAGAAAACGGAGATTGGAATTTGGTTTTAGTCGTAGTCCTTTTAGTTCTTTAGGCATTTGCACGCTACTAATTCTTTTTGATTAAACGGGAACGAGACTTGAACAAATCTCATTTGGAACTCGAAAGGTTCCTTAATCGACTCTTAGGTCAGTAGAAAAGATAGTCGATAACTCATTATGACTTAAATGATCAAAAGAAACTAAGTTGCAAAGAAAACAACTTAGGAAATTGAATTCTGAAAATTCACTGCGCAACACAGAAGTTCTGGGGACCGCCCAGAACAGAGCATTTGAAAACAGGGGAAGTGCCCTGTTCCGTTAGAAAGCCTGGGATGTCTAGTTTACTCTCCAATTTACGGATCTCAAATCCGATAAATGAGCTAAGAGATATTACAGTTTCCGAAAAGGGTCGCAAAACTGCCGCGGCTAACCCTAACGCTCGATAGAATTCGTCGTATGACATCCTAGGTTCGTTCTATGTTATCGAACCTACATTCTCACGATTTTAACACTTCAAGGTAGTCAACACGTACTCCCGTACGTGAAAAACTCCTTTCCAACGTTCGTCTATTAGCACGACGTTCTAAACATCGGCTTTCAAACTAACAAGTACTATACCAACATCAAGTTAACATTCTCGTTTCTATTTCTCGATTTTAACTACAACTCATCAATTAATAATCCGAAAGCTCATGGTATCAATTACAAAGTTGTTCCTTAGTCCATAATAAGCATTATTATCTAATTAGAAACCTTACTCGACTTCTCGATTATTACTTACGTTCCCTTGTTCGTCTCTTACAAATTTTCCAAAGTTATCGCAATTCATTTATTTTCTACAACCTTAATCATTATCTTACGTAGATCATTATTACGTATATCATTTCCTTTTATCATCAACAAATCTTGACTTAATTCGAGTTCTTTGTCTCTTACCATTTTCATAATAATTTTAGAAAATTCTAATTAAATTCATAACATCGTCTAATGTCATTAGGAACCATATTCTATCATCTAATCATCAATTAAACTAAGCTATATAAAACCCCTAATTTATCCCTAAAAATCGGTATTAATAAATAAATTAAAAGGGGTGCTCTCTTCATCAATTTCATTCACTAATCTAATTATACTACTACTACAACATATATTGTCCTAAGATCATTACTTCCACTTCATTAATTTGAAAAATCAATATTGAAACTCTAACCTAATTTTCGGCTCTCATCCAAATCTTAGGGAAATTAGTTCCCTCTTTGTATCAATCATCAATTAACCTACTCCTAAACCCAATTATCTAAACAGTTAAAGAATTAATTCATCCTAACACTAAACCCCTATTTTCGGTCATCAAGAAAAATTAAGGAAATGGATTTCAATTGGATAGAACAAGAGAGGAGATGAATACCTTAACAATTAATGAAGGAAGAAATAGGATTTGATGGTTGGATGATGAGTTTGATGAAAAATCCTTGCTAATAGCTTGAAGCTTCTTCAATGGAGGGAAGAAAATGAAAGTGTGCGTGTGTTGAAGAAGATGGTGGTAATGGGAGGTGGAGAAGGAGAGACTAAACTAACTAATGTAATAGTATTTGCTTAGGTGTTACTTATTATAATATTTAGAACATAAGTAGAATGGTGAGCCATAAGTTTAAACATTATAAAAAATGAAATATCAAAGAATGAAAGTGGGAGGAGGTCGGCAGCCTTATTAAAAATTAGGGAGAAATACGCTCTTTTCTGGCGCGATACAACGTTACGGAAACCGATAGACAAAAAACGTATTTCGGCATATTATCGTCAAATTCCGAGTTGACCATAAATTCCAACGTATTTTACTTGTTCGGAAATTAATATTTTAAAACTTAATTCCGACAAAATCTCGGGACATCACAGTCCGAGTTTTGTCCGGTAAATCATAAAAACGAACTTTCTCGGGCGAACTCGTATCGCGATTTCGTGAATGTAAAAATCAGACGGTTTTCCGTTCTGAGTTCTAGAATTAAAAATTTATCATACGCGACAACCCTAAATACAGTAGTCGTTAAGCTGACTTCCGTAATTTATTTTCGGAAACGGATTTCACCGTTAGTTTTAGAATTTAATTTCATGAACTTAGGCGTGCAAAGCCATTTTTATTATTAACTTTGAATTTTTAAAACAGTACGAAATTTTCTGGGGTATTACATCCTACCCCCCTTGCAAAAAATTTCGTCCCAAAATTTGCTTATCCCCTTTAAAAAACTTGGAGTACTTCTTACTCCACTCTTTTCCGAATTCTCACATGGCTTCCTCTTGCCGGTGATGATCTTATAACGTTTTTACTAATCGTCTCGACTTGCTCCTTAGCCTTTGCGCTTTTCGATCCAAGATCGTTTTCGATCTTTCCTAATAACTTAAGTCGATTTCAAGATCAATGTCTTGCTGACCAACTATGTGTATAGAATCGAACGTACATACTTCTTCTCAAAATGAGATATACATAAAATAAGTATTTCATAAATTTGGCGATAAAGCCATAACTATTCGCATTGAAAGCTATCTTTTCCAAGTTATTTGCTAATTATATAAATCTTTATCGAAGTCTGAACTTGACACGAAACTAATGTTTCTCATTAACGGAGAAATCTTAAGGAGCTTTTATTTTCCTTCTCGATTATTAAGTTCGAATTGTCGTATATACTTAAGACTTTTGTCTTCTTTAAACTCATTTTATTCTGACTCGAATCTATCAAATGATCTCGATCATTTCATTGACCGTGTCTGGTCCTAAATTCTTGCTTTCACCTACCTTATAATAATAAGGCAACTATGTAAATCTTCTCCTTCTACAAGGTCTCGTAAGTCGTAATACTTATCGTAGCTTAATAATTATTGTTATAACAATTCAGTTGTTGGCTATGTGTTCTTCAATTCGCTCTTCGGCTAATCTTATCGTTCTTAGCATATCAACGAGTATCTGAATCATTTTCTCGAATTGTCCATCCAACTGGAGGTGGGAAACGTACTAAAGTTAAGTTTGCTATCTAACTTTTCTGCCTTGTGACTTACAAACATCTCGTCGTCGTAAAATTATAACTATATCCTTCCATTTCCATTCTGGAATACCTTAATGGTTATCACAACTCGTATAATCATCAGTGAAAAGCTTTCTCCTACTTATAAACTAAACATCTTTCTATCAACGAAACAACATCTCGTTTCACTCTATTCCACGGAAAATCCTTTCTTAAATCTTAAATTCGTTGTCATCGGAAATACTAAGTCCACTCTTTAATTTCTATCATAATACTCATTGCTTCAGAGTCACTGTCTGGTTTATCCATTCTTATCCTTAGTCGAGGCTTATCCATTGACTCGTCCTTTCTCTAGATACTTATAATCTTTCTCGTAATTTGGTATAGCTACTTGTGCCGCTATTTGCCCTGCGATCGATGCTAATGCATCATGCATTTCTATATCCATCATCTCGAATCCTCGTATAATCGTTTCTTCTCCGACGTAGAGATACCTAAACTTAGTTGGAGTCTCACGACTCAGCTTGTCTATTTTTTTTTTTTTTACGCTTAGTTTTTCCTAGATGGTAATTAATTTCACAAACATAATATTTTACTAATTCGAGCCATCTCCTTTGTCTTACGTTAATTCCTTTGCTCGAAAACGCATTCCAAACTTTTGTGATCTGTGAAGATATTAACTCCTACACCATATAAATGATGTGTCCAACTTCTATGCATGCACTACGGCTGCAAGCTCTAAGTCGTAGATTGGATACTCAATTTCCTGAGGTTAATGTGTCGTGAAGCGTAAGTTATCACTCTCTCATCTTGCATTTATACCATCCTGACCTGTTCTTCGTAGCATTGGTATCTACCTCGTATTCCTTGTCATTTCTGGGAGGGCTAAATCTGGGGTAATGATCAACCTTTCCTTGAACGTCTGCGTACCTACCTCACACTTGTCTATACATTTATACTTCTTTTCCTTCTATGTAGTCGTGTCGTAAGTCTTAGTAAACATTTAAAATTCCTTAATGAATCCTTTATAATATCTGTCCAAAACCTAAGAATTTCCTTATTTCATTCAGGCCGGTAAACAATTTCCATTAAAGTACTGCCTCTTCCTTGGCAGGATTTATCTTAACGTCTTCTGTTGACACTATATATCCATGAAACTTCACTTTCTTCAATCGAACTTGCTCTTACCGAACTTGGCATATAGTTTCTCGACTCTAGGCATTTCTAGTACTATTCGCAAGTGTTCTTCGTGCTCCTCCTCATTCTTGGGGTAACTGAAATTATCATTGAAGAATACTAAAACAAATTTTTCTAAGTCTAGGTGTAAATCCTATCCACGAGGTTCATGATTACTACGGGAGCGTTTGTCAACCAAATGGCATAACTAAGCATTCGTAATGGCCATATCTGGCTTGAAAGATAAATTTTTGGGTATATCTCCAGTTTACTCTTCTAACTAGGGTTATTTAGTCATTAAGTCTATCCTCGCAAATACACTTGTTTCTTTTTAAGCTTATCGAGGGGTCTTCTATTCTCGTTAAAGGATACTTATTCTTAAGGGTTATCTTATTTAACTTTTGACAGCCTATATACATTCTCGCAGAATCATCCTTCTTCGATGATGAACATCTCAAATGTTTTCCATGGTGAAAACGTTTGTCTAATGAAATCGTCATCTAACAACTCTTGCAGTTGGATCTTAAGCTCCTCTAACTCCTTCGATACCATTATATATAAAGCCTTTGATTTGGGAGATGCTCGTAGTTCTAAGTCGATCGTGAAACCTACACAACAATCTGGTGATAAACCAGAAAATATTTCTGAAAACCAGATACTATTTCTGAAAAGACATTTTCATTTTCGTTATAACCCTCACGTTTTTGAATGGTCTTCTTGGCTCCTGGACTCCAACTAGGTACATGAGATAAGCGATCGTATCCTTTTTCTTCATCAACATCTTGGCTTGTAGGGCGGATATTTTTGGTATCCTCCTGCCCATCGATATTTCATAGAATTCTGTAGGTTCTCTACTCGGGGGTGAAAAGAGATTTTTCTCTCGTTGCAGAAAATCCTGACGAAATTCTCATGCAACTAGTCTATTCCTAAAATTATATATATGTCTTACATTTTATTACTTCCCCATCGATTGCTATGTTCAAACAGAAAGACCCTAAATTAAATTCTATGCTCAACAAAACTAAGGGAATAACTCTATGAGATTATCGTCACTCCCTGAAGCGTAATTGTTCTTATTTCAAGATTAGCGCGTTCTGGTCTTAGTCCTATAGTGTCAGAGGGTACTAGCCAAATGAATATAATGCTCTAGTATGGTCAAAATTATGATAGGGTAATTTATAAGGTTCGTCCAATACCTGTCAAATCTCCATTTCCTTCATTATGCCTCTCCTGCCTAATCATGTATGCGCTTGCATTCTGTTGTGATTGTATCAGCTGTGGCTGTGACTAGACTTGAGTTGTATTTGATGGTTGAAGCTGGCCGTATTGATTTGGTTTTGCCGTCCGAAGCAGCGTTGGACAACTCCTCCTTATATGCTCCATCTGCCCACAATTAAAACATTTATCCGTGTTTGCTAGACACACACCCTCATGCTTCTTATCACATCTAGAACAAGTATAAATTTCTCGTTTCTGTTCTACTGCTTGCCACGGCTCGGGACAATCCCTCTTAACGTGCCCCTTACGTCCACAGTTGAAGCAAACACCAGTTTTTGCTAAACAAACACCGGGGTGTTCCTTATTACACTTAGGGTAATCTGGATTAGTGATTTTTCCTTGGTTACCGTTCCTTGGCTGCCCTTGCAGCTGTCCTAGTAGATGGTTTCTCTTGCCCTAACTTGATTGTTTATTTCCCTGTGATTTTTTTCTTTGCCACGCTTTCTTTCCATAGTTGCTTCCTTTTCCTGGCTGCTGGAAACTCTGCCGAGTCCTATTCTGTTTTCCTTACTTGTTGTAGTGCTGGTTACAATCACTGCTACTCCCCTCCCATTTCCTTTTTCCCTTATAGTTAATATTATTGTTGGGACGGTTTTGGGTTGAAGTCTGATTTAGTGCTGGTGTGGGCATTACCATCTTTCCTTTATTAGGCACCACTGCCTCTATTTTACGGACTCGTCCTAGTAGTTTTGCATAACTCAGTCCCTCCTGTCTGGCTACTGCTATTCCCAGTTTCATACTTAAGTTCTCCCTGAAGCTTCCTGGCTATTTCCTCCTCAGTTTCGACTTGATCGGATACATACTTTTCATAATATGCCTCCTTAAAACCATTCCAGGTGGTTAGAGCCGCTTGCTTTACCGGCATAATTCTCTGTCTAGTCTTCCACCAATATTTAGCTGGTCCAGTTAGCTGATACCCAGCACATGCTAGACGCTCCTCATCACTAAGTCTAATCGGCTCAAAGATTCTCTCCATAGAACGTATCCATTGCTCGGCCTCACTCGGATTACCAGATCCATCGAAATATGGTGGTTTTCTTCCGAAGAATAAATTCTCAATGCTATGACGTTGCGGAGATAGGGGAAATGAAAAGGTTGCTGGGTGTTTTTGCCTTTCCTTGCTTATACGTTGTTCTTGACCTCTATCCGACTCTCTAGGACTATCAGGTCCTCTTCGATCGTTAACAGCTCTCAGCGACATTTTTAAAACTATAAGATACAAAAATTCTCTCGTTACTACTTGCTTTTAAGCCTTCATTTTCTCACTAACCCTTTTCTTTTCCCACTTAATACTTTCACGTAAACGAGAATAACAAATTAACTTCGACTCTATTTCTTTCAACTTTTAACCTCCAAGGTTAAATTAAACTCTCGTTACACGAGTTCGTTTGATATTCTGGTTTAGTTATACGATTTATAAGAAACTTTTTGTGACTAAAACCCTCTCATGGGTCATGTATATTATATATACATCAAAAAGAATATTAGTTTTGCCTTTAACAAGGACTTATACAAAACTAGACTACAATGAGTCTAAGCTGGTCTGACTGCCTACCTGTACAGGATACACTAACATATCGCATTAATGTAATACTGAAAGTACTAGAATGGAAACGATTCAAAAAAATTTCGCATCTGTTGGAGTACTACAAAACTATCTAGTTACTGATCCGACTATGTACATAACAAAAGGCTACTATACTACTATGCGTCCCTGACGCCTTGCTCAACAATCTGCGGTCAAGTCACCACTGCCCTCTAAGGCCTAATCCTTCTCGGGGTCCTCGTCCGGATCCTTATCCGTGTCCTCCTCCGGATCCTCCTTCTCTGACTCTGAACCGAAAGCAAACTGAGTGCCTCATCAACCCTCAAAGTAGTGCCGTCTGTAAGTGTAAGTGGTGGCGGTACTGGCACATCTGAAACTGTTGTCTCGGTATCCGAAACCAGCTAGTCCCAGCAGGTCACTAACGCCCGCTTCTTCGGAGGCAGCAGGTGGTCAGGAAGGGAACTCGTCTCGTACTCCTCCCTGGAACGGACCCTGGATGGTCCTGCCTCAAACTCAGCCCGAACTCTGGCCAACTCCGTGCAAATCTCATCAAGGGGTCTGTATGAGGATGGTAACTGTAATAGGGCGGTAAGCTCTGCGTCCGTGTCTAAGTACTCTGATCCTGTCTCGAATAGTCCCTGAACTCTCGCAGAAGGCTCGGGTAGGATAGGAGCAGGTAACCCTAATCCATCAACTGTCTCTGCAACTAACTCCCATGTGCCCTCACTGGGTACCATCACTGAAGGGATCTCTAACTGTGCAATCATCTCTAGACCTATCTCATTATGCTCTGACCCTGAATCTGCCGGGAAGTGAGTGTAGGGAGGATGCGCCTGAACAGGATATGCTGCTATGTGTATGCTCTGAAAGAAACGCCTGTGTATCTCTAAAGCAAATCCCTTGTAATCCCCTGTCGGCTCTGTATCGTCACCAAACATCCCAAGATAGTACCATGCCGTATCGTGTGCCCAACCACGCCATTCCTCTGGTAGTCGTCTAACCAAGTCAAGTATAGCCTGACTCTCTGTAATAGAACGCCGGACTGGATGATAAACTAATGAAAAGTAACTAATCCTCTGTCCTACGTCGTGTCTCGGGTTTGCCTCATAATCTCTATACCTATCCAATAACTGATCTGCCCAAGTACGCTGTGGCGGGGACTGACTCTCCGAAGTCGTGTCACTACTGGAAGCCATCCTACAAAGTTTTTAAGAAACACGGATCAGTAACGGTAAGGTGATAACTTATCTTACGTAAATACTCCAATTACAAAATGAATATTCCCTATTCAATTGTAATATCACACCACTTAATCTAACAAACTTATCTTAAACATCTAGCAATTTCACAGAAAATTGCACTCGTACACACAATATATAGAAATAAAATTTCAAGATTTTATTCCCATTTCTTATCCTATTCTTTTAATTTCTTACTTTAATTCCTTATTATTTTCTTTCATTAATCCTTATCTCTTTCTCAAGGAAAAAAATTTCTTATCGATTCTCATTTATTAAAACAAAGCACGTCTACTTTGTTCACGTTACTTATGCAAAAGTAACATTTATTTACAAAAGACTTTGTCGTTTACAAGTCTTAATACTCATACGTGTCGTATTCTTCGCTTAAGGACGAAGTATAACAATATAAATTCCAAAAGAGAAATGGAATATATCCTAAGAATAATTTTTTAGAACATAAGTTCTAGTCGTCGTCGCTAGAATCGAGCGATCGTTGGAAATTTAATCAAGCTTCGTGCTTGACTCCTAATAGTAAAAATAATTCTCTTCGCAAAGTTCGAACAAGGTGAACTCTACTGAAAAACGAAATGAAATGAAAAGGAACGACGTCGTTACATGTTACTTATACGTAATTAACATTCGTCTCTTTAAACCACTTATGCCATACTAAAAAGGTTTTGCTTGCAGGGCATAAAACCCATATTACCGAGTTTCTTATTATGTGGGTTGATCAAGTCCACATAAGAGTCTCTCAATCACATGGATCCACGTTTTCTCAAACGTCTTTTTGTTTCTTTCATTCATTTCGTACATATTTACTTTATTTTATCAATATTTATTTCATTTCCCTCGAAGGAAATTCTCATCGGATTTTAAAACAAAGATCGACTTTGCCGAGTCTTTATTCATGTCACTTGCGTACGTGACATTCATCAATAGAAGTCCTTCTCGTGTTGTGGATCTCCTTTCGAAATCATTTGGATTAACGTTTCTTAAAAACGTCTAAGTTCTCGGAGAATCGGAAAGACCTTAAGTTTTTCGTCTACATTCTCAATAACCCGGAAAAATCCCTAGATTCCTTCTAGGTTCTAGTACCAAGGTACTTTTTGAAATTTAAAAGAAATTATTGCGCAAATAATTTCACATAAGATAGTACTCGTACTATCACAAAATCACATAGTCAAAACAAAGTATAAATTAAATTATACTTTCATAAAATTCTTATTTTTGGCACCATTATCATTCTCGTTCTCATTTTCATTGAATATTTGTTCATAAAATTTCTTATTAAAAGAAATCACATTATTAAAATTATTTCCTTTCTTTCCTCGTTGAGTCGACGTAGCGGAAGGTTGAGTTGTCGTCTACATTCTGATTCTTAATGCCATAACTTAACTCTTATCTTTACTTAAGAGAAAACTCTGATCTAGAGTATATGCAAATATTCTATCTTACGACTCGAAAGAAGACTCGACATAGAGTACGAACGAATACTCTATACTTACTACTCGAAGGAAGACTCGTATCCAGAGCAGAAACGATTGCTCTGATACCA
The DNA here is from genome assembly GCA_029490685.1 of Schizonepeta tenuifolia. Taxonomy (NCBI): domain Eukaryota; kingdom Viridiplantae; phylum Streptophyta; class Magnoliopsida; order Lamiales; family Lamiaceae; genus Schizonepeta; species Schizonepeta tenuifolia. The sequence continues at coordinate 45,197,694 of CM055958.1, read as the reverse complement.
CTCTGTCACAGCTCCAAATCCCGAGGGACGGCAGAAGCCGGGGTGCGATTGGGGTTGGATTAAAGAAGCGGGGAAGAAGGGGACTAACTGAACTAAACATACATAGGAGATATCATACATTCTATGAACATGACTTTATTTGCAAAAAGAAGAGTTAATCTCAAGGATTACTCGACGAAGTTCCAAAAAAAGGTAAACTAGGTTATATTACAGAACTTATACCACAGTGTTTTACTAATATACATAACATCATAAGTTTAGAGTTTTGCAGCGGAAATGTGATTCATACTAACTAAAGTCTTCCTAAGACAACTTAATTCAAGCCTCGCCGCTTCCATCGCTTCAACCTGCACATTTAGAAAACATATGCAGGGCTAAGTACAAAAGTACTTAGTGGGCACATTGCCGAAAACATAATCATACGTATAAAATAATCAGGCATTTCATAATTGTAGCACATCGGGGTTTTATTGAAAGGGGCCCGTGACTACTAAACATTTTCTGACTCATTTACATAAATTAGCTTGTACAAGCATTTTTCTGGTATGTTACGTTCAAATCTTGACCGATTCCTCATTCACCGTGGCTGGTTACCCCTCAACAGGATACCACATACACCACAGGTTACAAAGTGCACTAACTCTAGAAAGCACTTAATAGCTAACTCAGAGCCGATCGATAGTTAACATCCTAGCGGTTAACTCATAAATATGGAAAACACAAATGTTAACTCAGATAGGTACAAGAGAACTCACATAAAATATTTAAACAGTTTATGCCATGATTATTACTTTGAAAATACGTTTATCAAAGCGTTAAAGAATTACTTTCGAGTTGTGGAAAAACCCACATTTTATTTGTTATAGAATAAAAGCCCACCTTTATACTTTACAGAACTTATTACTCGTACTTTCATCTTCTAGTCTTCCGTCCTTTCCTTACTGCTGACTTCCTCCTTCATCGTACATAATTCAATATTTTGATAAATCGGTCGTAAAAGATTTAAGAAAACGGAGATTGGAATTTGGTTTTAGTCGTAGTCCTTTTAGTTCTTTAGACATTTGCACGCTACTAATTCTTTTTGATTAAACGGGAACGAGACTTGAACAAATCTCGTTTGGAACTCGAAAGGTTCCTTAATCGACTCTTAGGTCAGTAGAAAAGATAGTTGATAACTCATTACGACTTAAATGATCGAAAGAAACTAAGTTGCGAAGAAAACAACTTAGGAAATTGAATTCTGAAAATTCCCTGCGCAACATAGAAGTTCTGGGGACTGCCCAGAACAGAGCATTTGGAAACAGGGGAAGTGCCCTGTTCCGTTAGAAAGCCTGGGATGTCTAGTTTACTCTTCTATTTACGGATCTCAAATCCGATAAACGAGCTAAGAGATATTACAGTTTCCGGAAAGGGTCGCAAAACTGACGCGGCTAACCCTAACGCTCGATAGAATTCGTCGTATGACATCCTAGGTTCGTTCTATGTTATCGAACCTACATTCTCACGATTTTAACACTTCAAGGCAGTCAACACGTACTCCCGTACGTGAAGAACTCCTTTCCAACGTTCGTCTATTAGCACGACGTTCTAAACATCGGCTTTCAAACTAACAAGTACTATACCAACATTAAGTTAACATTCTCGTTTCTATTTCTCGATTTTAACTACAACTCATCAATTAATAATCTGAAAGCTCATGGTATCAATTACAAAGTTGTTCCTTAGTCCATAATAAGCATTATTATATAATTAGAAACCTTACTCAACTTCTCGATTATTACTTACGTTCCCTTGTTCGTCTTTTACAAATTTTCCAAAGTTATTGGAATTCATTTATTTTCTACAACCTTAATCATTATCTTACGTAGATCATTATTACGTATATCATTTCCTTTTATCATCAACTAATCTTGACTTAATTCGAGTTCTTTGTCTCTTACCATTTTCATAATAATTTTAGAAAATTCTAATTAAATTCATAACATCATCTAATGTCATTAGGAACCATATTCTATCATCTAATCATCAATTAAACTAAGCTATATAAAACCCCTAATTTATCCCTAAAAATTGGTATTAATAAATAAATTAAAAGGGGTGCTCTCTTCATCAATTTCATTCACTAATCCAATTATACTACTACTACAACATATATTATCCTAAGATCATTACTTCCACATCATTAATTTGAAAAATCAATATTGAAACCCTAACCTAATTTTCGGCTCTCATCCAAATCTTAGAGAAATTAGTTCCCTCTTTGTATCAATCATCAATTAACCTACTCCTAAACCCAATTATCTGAACAATTAAGGAATTAATTCATCCTAACACTAAACCCCTATTATCGGTCATCAAGAAAAAGTTTTTCATGGGAAGAGTTTAAGGAGATCTTCTTTGATAAGTACGTCCCCAAGACGTATAGGGCACAGAAGGAAGCCGAGTTTTATAATCTGAAGCAGGGAAAGCTGACTGTGACAGAATATGATGCCAAATTTTGCGAGTTGTCAAGGTACGCGCCGACTTTGGTGGATACTGAGGAAAAGTTATCAAAGAAATTTCAAGGGGGTTTACGATATGAATTAGGAATCGCTCTGGCTAGTCATGGAGGACTAGGCTATATGGATATACTGGGAAGAGCACTGGAAATGGAGGCCGTCGTGCCTGATGAGAAGAAAATCGTACCAACTGCGTCAGCACCAGCGCAGAGTCAGAACCGAGGCTACTACAACAACAATAGTAGCAACTACCAAGGGAAGAGGAAATGGAACGGAGGAGGTAGCGGAGCCTACAACCAGGGTTACAACAACAACCAGGGAGGTCAGAGAAAGGGCTATTAGCAGCCTGGACAGAATAGCAACAACAACAACAACAACAACAAAAGGCCATGGTAGGGAAACAACCAATCGGGGTTGTTCATTCAGGGGAACAAGCAGAACTCACCGTGGAAGGGCAACAATCAGCTGAACCAGCCGCAGGGGCAACAGAGAAACTTCAAGCACAGCCGCAGCAGCCGCAGCAGCCGCCCATGAACCAACAACAGTTTCAGCAGCATGCACAGCAGCAACAGAATGCGAGGGCATGCGCTATCAAACAGGGTGGCCAGCACAAAGGAAAAGGCAATCTCGCAGGTATGGGAAAACTCCACAACATCCCCATTAAGATACTGTTTGATACTGGCGCATCGCATTCTTTCATTGCTGGCTTGTGTGCCGATAACTTAGACATCAGACCTGTAAGAGCTGCACAATCTATGAGAGTAGCCACACCTTCAGGAGAGATCACTACTTCCACACACGTTTGCTCTAATCTAGAACTAGAAATCGGAACTCATAAGGTTATAGCGAACAACTTAAATGTTATGATAATGTAGGACGTAGATATAATCCTAGGAATGGATTGGTTGTCAGAGAATTACGCTACGATTCTCTGCAATGAGAGAAAAATCTCTTTTCAGCCGCCGGGTAAAGAACCGACCGAATTCCACGGAATTTCAATGGGTAGAGGCGTACCAATTATATCAGCCCTTCAAGCCACAAAACTCATGAGGAAGAAAGGTACCACAGCCTATTTTATGTACCTAGTCGGAGAACCAGGAGCCGAGAAGACCATCCAAGACGTAAAAGTTGTAAATGAATACGAAGATGTCTTTCCGGAAGTGCTACCAGGATTGCCACCAGATCGTCATGTGGACTTTACGATCGACTTAGAACCAGGAGCAGCTCCTAAGTCTAAAGCCCCATACAGAATGGCACCGAAGGAACTGGAAGAGCTCAAAATCCAGTTACAGGAATTAATAGACCTTGGTTTTATCAGGCCAAGCATCTCACCTTGGGGAACACCCGTGCTATTTGTTAGGAAAAAGGACGGATCGATGAGAATGTGCATCGATTACTGAGCACTGAACAAGATAACGTTCAAGAACAAATATCCTTTGCCAAGGATCGAGGATCTGTTTGATCAGCTTAAGGGTGCAGGAGTCTTCTCCAAGATAGATTTGAGGTCAGGGTATCATCAACTCAAGATCAAACCTGAAGATGTACCGAAGACCCCTTTTAGAACCCGATATGGCCATTACGAATTTTTAGTGATGCCATTTGGTTTGACCAACGCTCCAGCCGTATTCATGGACCTTATGAATAGAGTTTTCCACCCCTATTTGGACAAATTTGTTTTAGTATTCATCGACGATATCCTCGTTTACTCTAAGAATGAAACGGAGCACGAGGAAAATCTACGGATAGTGTTGGAAACACTAAGAGCCGAGAAACTCTACGCCAAATTCAGTAAATGCGAATTTCGGCTGAAGGAAGTAATGTTCCTTGGGCACATAGTATCGGCAGAAGGAATCAAGGTGGATCCAGCCAAGGTAGAAGCAGTGCACAACTGGAAGTCACCAACAAGTCAGAACGAGATCAGAAGTTTCTTGGGTTTAGCCGGTTATTACAGAAGGTTTATCGAGGGATTCTCTACGATCGCTCGCCTGATGACGCAGCTACTCAGGAAGGATACCAAATTCAAATGGACGGATGAGTGTGAGAAGAGTTTCTAAACTCTTAAGGAGAAGTTAACTACAGCGCCAGTACTAGCACTTCCAGACACGAACAAAGAATATGTGGTTTACACTGACGCATCGAAAAATTGATTAGGTTGTGTCTTGATGCAAGACGAACGAGTGATAGCTTATGCTTCACGACAACTTCGACCTCACGAAGTTGAGTACCCAACCCACGATTTAGAACTCGCAGCCGTAGTGCATGCGTTAAAGATTTGGAGACACCATCTCTATGGTGTAAGAGTTGAGATATTCACTGATCACAAGAGCCTGAAGTACTTTTTCCAGCAAAAAGAACTGAACATGAGACAAAGAAGATGGATGGAATTAGTCAAAGATTATGACTGCGGAATCAACTATCATCCCGGAAAGGCTAATGTGGTAGCAGACGCATTGAGTCGCAAGGCTCCAACGAAGTTAGGATGCCTTTTTGTAGAAGAAGGAACTTTAGTACGAGAATTCGAGAAGATGGATATCAGAGTGCTTGACACGCCAGCTACGATAACAAGTCAGATAGTAGCATTAGAAGCTACACCAGATTTGAGAGAAAGAATCATCAGTGCTCAGAGAAAAGACGGGTCAATGGAAAGGTTGCGAGTAAGGATAAGAACAGACAAACCAGAAGGATATTCTGAAGCACCTGACAATGCGATACTTTATGAAGGCAGGATTTGTATTCCTGACGATGACAACGAATTGAAGAACGAGATCTTGAGTGAGGCTCACGATACGCCTTACACAGCACATCCAGGAAGTACGAAAATGTATCAAGATTTAAGAAGGAACTTTTGGTGGAATGGAATGAAACGAGACGTTGCATCGTTTGTAGAAAGATGCCTAGCATGTCAGCAAGTTAAGGCCTTACACCGACGACCATATGGATTGCTACAACCGTTGGATGTCCCAGATTGGAAATAGGAAGGCATAGCTATGGACTTTATCATAGGCTTGCCTAAGTCGAGAAGAGGAACACAACAATTTGGGTGATAATAGATAGGCTTACAAAGTCAGCACATTTCTTACCGATTAAGATCACATATGGATCAGAGAAACTAGCTCAGTTGTATGTCAGAGAGATTGTACGTCTGCATGGAATACCGAAGGTCATAATATCAGATAGAGATGCCAAATTCACCTCGAGATTTTGGATTACGATGCAGAAAGAGTTGGGAACAGAGCTTAATTTCAGTACAGCATTTCACCCACAGACAGATGGGCAGTCAGAGAGAACGATTCAGATTTTGGTCGATATGTTGAGGACAGTAATTTTGGACCGAGGCGCGAATTGGGAAGAAATTCTACACTTAGTTGAATTCGCTTATAACAACAGCTATCAGGCCGCGATAGGAATGGCGCCGTTTGAGGCTTTGTATGGAAGGAAATGTAGATCGCCACTCTATTGGGACGAAGTAGGTGAGAGAAAGAACCTAGGCCCAGATGCGATCAATGAGATGATTGAGATAGTTCGACAGATCCGAGATAGAATGAAAGAGGCCCAGAGCCGACAGAAATCTTATGCCGACGATCGTCGAACCAATCTTGAGTTTGAAAGAGGAGATAAAGTTTTTCTTAAGATATCCCCGACCAAAGGAATCCTTAGGTTCGGAGTTAAGGGTAAGCTAAGACCCAGGTTTATAGGACCTTATGAAATCCTCGAGAGAATAGGACCCGTCGCTTATAGATTGGCCTTACCGCCAAGTCTAGGAAGCGTTCATAACGTTTTTCACGTTTCTTAGTTGAGAAAATATGTTTACGATCCTAAGCACGTCATTAGTCAGCAAGACGTAGTTCTTGAATCTGACCTAAGCTATGAAGAGAAGCCGATATCGATCTTGGATAGAAAAGTTCAAGAATTAAGAACTAAATCGATACCAATAGTTAAAGTGCTTTGGAACCACCACGGGCAAGAATAAGCCACGTGGGAACTCGAGGAGAAGATGAAGGAGCGATATCCTCATCTTTTTGCAGAAGGTAAGCAAATTTCGGAACGAAATTTTTCGTAAGGGGGGTAGGATGTAATTCCCCGTAAATTCCTTACGACCTTAAAATTTTAAAGTTAATTAAATAAATGGCTTTGCACGCCTAAGTTTACGATTTTGAATTCTAAGACTAACGGTCGAATCCGTTTCCGAAAATAAATTACGGAAGTCAGCTAGACGACTACTGTATTTAGGGTTAGTGCGTACGAAAAGTATTTAGTTCGTGAACTCAGAACGGAAAACCGTCTGATTTTTACATTCACGAAATCGCGATACGAACTCGCCCGAGAAAGTTCGTTTTTATGATTTTCCGGACGAAACTCGGACTCTGTCGTCCCGAGTTTTTGTCAAAATAAATTTTATAAATTTATTTTCCGATTAAGTTTCATACGTTAAAATTTTCGGTCGAATCAGATCGCGACGATTTTGTGCCGAGCGACGTTTTTCGTCGAACATTTTCCGTAACGTCGGATCGCGCCGGAAAAACGCGTATTTTCTTTCTCTCTCTCTCTCTCTCCTTGACCGACATCATCATCTCTCTCTTAGATGATATTTTCATTTTATTAGTTAAATAAGGGACACCTAAAGTATTACTATTCACCCCTTTACACCTATTAACCTTATAACTTATGTTTAATTCAAATTAAAACACCATCTCTCCCTCCCACACCTTAGAAATCGGCAGCACCCCTACTCCATTCTCCCATCTTCATTTCTTCATCTCCATTGAAGAAAGCTTCAAGAACTTCAAGAAGAAAATCACAAGTCTTCATTCATCCATCCAAGCCTAATACTTCTTTCACTAATTAGCAAGGTAATCCTCTCCTCTATACTTCTATCCATTCATCATCCTCTTCTTTTTATTTTCCTTTTTGGATCGAAAATTAGGGTGATGAATTAGATGATTCGATCTTGAATTAATGAAATTGGATGTGTTAGATAGGTTAATTAGGGTTTAGAATTGAACAAAATCAAGAACCTTAATCTCTATGTCTTTACCGAAAATTTAGGGTTATTTGTAGGATTTTTGGATTTGTTCAATTGATGATAGATTCATGCCTAAGAGGTGTTTAATTGGTGATTAGAACAAAGAGGAATCGAAAGCCCCATGTTTTGTGAAAACCGATTTAGGGTTTGAGTTTGAATTTGGGGATTTATGCATGTTAGATGAAATTGGATTCGCAATTGGTTAATTGTTGTTATAATAGGATGATTAATGAATAAATGGTGTTAATTGGAGAAGAAAATCACTCTCTTAACATATATATAAATACCGAAATTCATAGTAGTTTTAGGGGTTTTCATGTGTTGAATTTAATTGATGAATTGATGATGGAATTATGTTGTAGTTGATGTTAATTGATTATGGGAATTTAATTAGATTTTTCTAAAAATATTTATTGGAATGTAAGAGACGAAGAACTCGTCATAAGTTGAAATATAGTGATGATATGAAATGTTTGTATGCATAAAAGTGATTCTCGTTAGATGTAGTTTAACGTCGTAAAATTTGAACGGAATCCGACAACTTTGAAAATTTCATAAGAGACGAACAACTAGACGTAACTAGTAACCGAGAAGTCGAATGAGAATTATAATTGGATAATATTGTCTTTGATGGACTTGAGAACAACTTTGTAGTTGACGTCATGAGCTTTTGAGCTAATATAATATGAGCTATAGTTATAGTCGAGAACTAGAACGCGAATTTCATAACTTGTTGGTTTAGTAATTGTTAGTTGAAAGCCGACGTTTAGAACGTCGTGCTATTGGACGAATTTTGAGAAGGAGTTCACCACGTATGGGAGTACGTGATGACTGCCTTGTGGGTCCAGTTTCTAAATAAATCGAATTCGAGAGCTTAGAACGAACCTAAGACGTTATACGTCGAATCTATCGAGCAACTAGGGTTATCGCGGCAGTTTTGCGACCCTCGCCGGAAACTGTAATAACTTTTGGCTCGTTTATCGGATTTGCGATCCGTAAATTGGAGCGTAAACTAGACATCCCAAACTTTCCAAAGGTACAAGGCTCATCCCCTGTTTCCAAATCCTCTGTTCTGGGCAGACCCCAGAGTCACTGTATTGCGCAGTAAAATTTCAGTTTCATTTCTTCTAAGTTGTTTCGTTCGCAACTTAGTTTCTTTCGATCGTTTAAGCCGTAATAGCTATCGAATATCACCCTACTGACCCTAGAGTCACGTACAGGGCCTTGAGTGATAAAAACCAGTCGAGATCTTATCTCTTATCCGTTCAAATAAAGAAGTAGTAAGCGAGGAATTTCATAAGTTGTTTAATGAACTAAAACGTAATTTCTTCTAAGTTGATTCTTCCCAACTTAGTTCCTTATGATCTCTTAAGTCGTATCGAGTTATCGACTACCCTCTCTACTGAGTGATAAAAACCAGTTGAGACCTTCCGAGTTCTAAACGGGATTTGTTCGAGTCTCGTTCCCGTTTAAGTAAAATGAATCTAGTAAGCGTGCAAATGCCTAAAGAATGAAACGGCTAAAACTTATTTCGATTCTCTTTGATCGATTATCTTTTACGACCCGTTTTTAAGTATTATTATTTTAAGATGAAAGAGGAAGCCAGCTGTAAAGAAAGGACGGAAGATCCGAAGATTGGAAGCTAGTGCTTTTAGTTCTGTATATCGAGGTGGGCTTTTATATACAAAATAAAACGAGCAATGCTCGGAAAATCTTTCTTTATCGCTTTGATATCTGTGTTTTCAAAGTGATATTATGGCATGAACTGTTTTATGTTTTTATGTGAGTTCTCTTGTACCTATCTGAATCAACATTCGTGTTTTCCAGATTTAGAGTTAATCTAACTAGGTTAACTAACGATCGGCTCTGAGTTAGCTGCTAAGGCTTTCCAGAGTTAGTGCACTTTGTAACCTGTGGTGTATGTGATATCCTGTTGAGAGGTACCAGCCACGGTGAATGAGAATTGGTCAAGATTGAACATAACATTAGTCAGAAAATGCTCGCGCGAGTGATTTATGAGAAAAGAGTCAGAAAATGTTTAGTAGACACGGGCTTCTTTTAAATAAAACCCCGATGTGCTACAATTATGAAATGTCATATTTATCTATACTTATGATTATGATTTCGGCATCGTGCCCACTAAGTAATTTTTGTACTTAGCCCTGCATTGTTTTCTAAATGTGCAGGTTGAAGCGACGGTGAGCGGCAACGGTTGATGTTGAGTTGAAAGATAGGATGCTTTAGTTAGAACTCTTTCGCTGCAGAACTCTCAGTCTTTTTGAATATGTACCTTTTGAACAATACACTGTAGTTTAAGTCTGTAAATTTAAACTTAGTTTCTACTGTGTACTTTTGTCGAGTAATCCTTAGCGATTAACTCTTTCTTATTTATATTCAAGTCTTGTTCATGGTTTATCGATGCCTTTCATGTATGTTTAGTCAGTTAGCCTCCTTCTTCCCCGCTTCTTTAATCCAACCCCAGTCGCACCCCGGCTTCTACCGTCCCTCGGGATTTGGGGCTGTGACATTACGATTTAAATGATCGAAAGAAACTAAGTTGCGAAGAAAACAACTTAGGAAATTGAATTCTGAAAATTCACTGCGCAACACAGAAGTTCTGGGGACTGCCCAGAACAGAGCATTTGGAAACAGGGGAATTGCCTTGTTCCGTTAGAAAGACTGGGATGTCTAGTTTACTCTCCAATTTACGGATCTCAAATCCGATAAACGAGCTAAGAGATATTACTGTTTCTGGAAAGGGTCGCAAAACTGCCGCGCCTAACCCTAACGCTCGATAGAATTCGTCGTATGACATCCTAGGTTCGTTCTATGTTATCGAACCTACATTCTCACGATTTTAACACTTCAAGGCAGTCAACACGTACTCCCGTACGTGAAGAACTCCTTTCCAACGTTCGTCTATTAGCACGACGTTCTAAACATCGGCTTTCAAACTAACAAGTACTATACCAACATCAAGTTAACATTCTCGTTTCTATTTCTCGATTTTAACTACAACTCATCAATTAATAATCCGAAAGCTCATGGTATCAATTACAAAGTTGTTCCTTAGTCCATAATAAGCATTATTATCTAATTAGAAACCTTACTCGACTTCTCGATTATTACTTACGTTCCCTTGTTCGTCTCTTACAAATTTTCCAAAGTTATCGGAATTCATTTATTTTCTACAACCTTAATCATTATCTTACGTAGATCATTATTACGTATATCATTTCCTTTTATCATCAACTAATCTTGACTTAATTCGAGTTCTTTGTCTCTTACCATTTTCATAATAATTTTAGAAAATTCTAATTAAATTCATAACATCATCTAATGTCATTAGGAACCATATTCTATCATCTAATCATCAATTAAACTAAGCTATATAAAACCCCTAATTTATCCCTAAAAATCAGTATTAATAAATAAATTAAAAGGGGTGCTCTCTTCATCAATTTCATTCACTAATCCAATTATACTACCACTACAACATATATTATCCTAAGATCATTACTTCCACATCATTAATTTGAAAAATCAATATTGAAACCCTAACCTAATTTTCGGCTCTCATCCAAATCTTAGGGAAATTAGTTCCCTCTTTGTATCAATCATCAATTAACCTACTCCTAAACCCAATTATCTGAACAATTAAGGAATTAATTCATCCTAACACTAAACCCCTATTATCGGTCATCAAGAAAAATTAAGGAAATGGATTTCAATTGGATAGAACAAGAGAGGAGATGAATACCTTAACAATTAATGAAAGAAGAAATAGGATTTGATGGTTGGATGAAAAATCCTTGCTAATAGCTTGAAGCTTCTTCAATGGAGGGAAGAAAATGAAAGTGTGTGTGTGTGTTGAAGAAGATGGCGGTAATGGGAGGTGGAGAAGGAGAGATTAAACTAACTAATGTAATAGTATTTGCTTAGGTGTTACTTATTATAATATTTAGAACATAAGTGGAATGGTGAGTCATAAGTTTAAACATTATAAAAAATGAAATATCAAAGAATGAAAGTGGGAGGAGGTCGGCAGCCTTATTAAAAATTGGGAGAAATGCGCGCTTTTCTGGCGCGATACGATGTTACGGAAACCGATAAACGAAAAATGTATTTCGGCACATTATCATCAAATTCCGATTTGACCATAAATTCCAACGTATTTTACTTGTTCGGAAATTAATATTTTAAAACTTAATTCCGACAAAATCTCGGGACATCACAGTCCGAGTTTTGTCCGGTAAATCATAAAAACGAACTTTCTCAGGCGAACTCGTATCGCGATTTCGTGAATGTAAAAATCAGACGGTTTTCCGTTCTGAGTTCTAGAATTAAAAATTTATCATGCGCGACAACCCTAAATACAGTAGTCGTTAAGCTGACTTCCGTAATTTATTTTTGGAAACGGATTTCACCGTTAGTTTTAGAATTTAATTTCATGAACTTAGGCGTGCAAAGCCATTTTTATTATTAACTTTGAATTTTTAAAACAGTACGAAATTTTTGGGGTATTACAGGACTGTAGATCGACAAAGCAACAACACTATTCCGGCTTCTTTTAACAGGGGAGGAAGGTTTGGGTACAGGCGGATTAACCGAGGTGGGTAATGTGATTTTGAGATAAGAGGTAACAAGGGTGAATGGAGGAGAAATCGTGGTCAATGGGGTGAAACCGTTTTCAACCCCTAATTATCTTATTTAATTAATGATTTTTTTAAATATATTATTTAAGAAAATACAAAAAAAATTAAAATAAAAAAACTAAAATTTATTTACATTTGTTTCGTTCATAATAAATTATTCAAATTTATGTCCACTTCGATATTGCATTTATAATGGTAAATGCGTATTTTCTATTTTTAAAAATAAAAAGTTGAAAGTTGAAAAATATATAGTATATAATTTCAATGCACAATTCAAATAAATTTGATATAATAATTGGATTTTTTTAAGTGAAATTTCATCTATGAATCGTTACAAATATCGAATTTCATTAAAAAAGGTATTTTGTATTTTTTATATTTGATTCTCACGAATCGAATATTCGATTCAAATGCTCGTCTCACGAATCAGATATTTGATTCGCTATTTCATTATCACTATTCCAAGATTCGATTCAAATGCTCGTCTCACAAATCGAATATTCAAATCGATATTCCATTCTAACTATTTCAAGATTAGATTCAACATCTCGTCTCACGAATCTATAATCTATAAAATAATTTGTTGTCCCTATTCGAATATTATAATGGATATAGACTTTGGCACATGATGTCTCTCACGCTCCGACACGTGCTTGACTTCCGGGATCTGTCTCCCGGGGGCCAACACGTGCTTCAGATATTTTAATAATAAAATACACAATTTCATTATCACTATTCCAACATTCGATTCGATATTTCATTATCACTATTCCAAGATTACATTCAAATGCTCGTCTGAAGAATCGAATATTCGATTCAGAATTTCATTATCACTATTCTATTAATCTATTAAACATTTCATTCGCACTATTCCAACATTCAATTCGATATTTCATCTCGTCTCATTAATTTTTTCCGCATAGCATCACAAATGTTGTCCGCATAGCATCTATTAAATTAGACTATTTTTACCCTTATAGTTCATATTGTGTCGGAATTAGTCGAGGTGGGTCGAGGCACGAGCAAGTTACCCTTTAACACGAACCCTTGTTTAGTTGTAGTCAACTATCACTGATAAGAATTTGACTTTTGCAATTACACATTCAATAATTGAGAAATTATTAAATTGACTCGTCGAAATAACTGAACAAGGGTTCGTGTTAAAGGGTAACTTGCTCGTACCTCGACCCACCTCGACTAATTCCGACCCAATTTGCAATTATAAGGGTAAAATTAGTCTAATTTAAATGTCAATTTAATAATTTCTCAATTATTCAATGTATAATTGCAAAAAAATAATTTATCATGCTATGCGGACAAAATTTGTGATGCTATGCGCACAAATTTAGTGAGACGAGATGAAATATCGAATCGAATGTTGGAATATTGCGAATGAATTGTTTAATATATTATTAGAATAGTGATAATGAATTTCCGAATCGAATATTCGATTCGTCAGACGAGCATTTGAATATAATCTTGGAATAGTGATAATGAAATATCGAATCGAATGTTGGAATAGTGATAATGAAATTTTGTATTTTATTATAAAAATATTTGAAGCATGTGTTGGCCCCCGAGAGACGGATCCCGGGAGTCAAGCACGTGTCGGCGCCCGAGAGATGGATCATGGGAGTCAAGCACGTGTTGGCCCCCTAGAGACGGATCCCGGAAGTCAAGCACGTGTTGCCCCCGAGAGATGGATCATGGAAGTCAAGCACTTGTTGGCCCCCGATAGACGGATCTCGGGAGTAAATGCAAATTGATCTATTATCTATTATACTAGATTGTAATTAAATATTTCATTATATTTATTCCAACATTCTATTCAACATCTCGTCTCACGAATCGATATTCCATTCTCACTATTTCTAATTACAAAAACAACAAAATGTTATTATAGATATATAATTGTCTACATTATGATCTTATTAAATCAAAAATCAAGAAATATTATACTATTTAAAAAGTTAACATACATTATGTGAGTACTATTATCATAATTAAAAAAAATAATTTCATCTATTAGAATGTTAGACTCGCTATTTCATTCTGACGAGTCGAATATTCGAATTCATATTTCATCTATTAAAATTCGTGGTAAACACAAAATAAATAACTTCATTATTTAAATCTATATCGTTTTCTCATAAGATGTAAAAATTATTATTATTATTATTATTATTATTATTATTATTATTATTATTATTATTATTATTATTATTATTATTATTATTATTATTATGCTCTTATTGTGCTCTTATTATATAAAAAATCGACAAAAAATAATTATTTTTAAAAATAGTACAAAAATTCTCAAAAAAAAGTAAATAAGAGGTCTCGATCTCTCAACATCAATATCGAATAAGTAGTAATGAACCACTGGGTAAAGGCTTGATTTTGGAGAGTAAAAAGAAAAAATAAAATAATAATAAACGAAAAACAAAATCCCATAAAATTTTATGGCCGTATGAAAGGGCACTACCACCCATTTCCCAAATAATTACAACTCAAACTAGGGCAATCGAAATTCATGTTGAGGAAGGCGCCGTCGCCGACACCGACGTAGAGCACAGGTAATACGGCGACACCCAAGTTGTAATCGATTTTTTTTTTTGTTTTCGTTTAAATTGGTTTTCTTATGTTATTTTCCAACGATTTTTCAGTGAATTTGTTGCCCAACTGAAACTGGGAACACGCAAGTCGAAGGAATATTGCCTTCTTTCTATCTCCGTCTTCGGCTATGAGATTATGACACCAATATTTGCTACATTATAAGTTTTGTGGTTGTCGATTTTAAGTTATATTCCAATTTATGCCTTTGGTATTTTTTTCCCACTCAATACATTGAATTATGGGAATTCAGTCGAATATTTAGTACATTATATTTCATTGTTTCGCACACTCGTTGTCACGACCCCAAATCCCGAGGGACGGCAGAAGTCGGGGTGCGACTGGGGTTCTAGTAAAGAAGCGGGGAAGAAGGGGGGCTAACTGACTAAACATACATAAAAGACAACATACATTCGATGAACAAGACTTTACTAAAATAAAGGAAGAGTTAATCGCGAAGGATTACTCGACAGAAGTACTCGATAGTATCTAAGTTCAAGTTTACAGACTTATACTACAGTAATTCATCAAAATGTACATATTCTCAAAAGTCTAGAATTTTGCAGCGGAAGTAAGTCATAAACTAAAGCAATCCTACTTCTCAACTCAACTTCAACCACCGCCGCTCCCGTCGCATCAACCTACACATTTAGAAAACACATGCAGGGCTAAGTACAAAGGTACTTAGTTGGCACGATGCCGAAATCATAATCATAAGTATAGATAATATTGCATTTCATAATTTGTAGCACATCGGGGTTTTATTTGAAATTAGCCCGTGCCTACTAAACATTTTCTGACTCGTTTTTCTCAATTTAGCTTGCAAGCATTTTTCTGGTATGTTACGTTCAATCTTGACCAAAGCTCATTCACCGTGGCTGGTACCCCTCAACAGGGTATCACATACACCACAGGTTACAATGTGCACTAACTCTGGAAAGACTTAGAGAGCCGATCGTTAGTTAACCTATTTAGATTAACTCTAAATCTGGAAAACACGAATGTTAACTCAGATAGGTACAAGAGAACTCACATAAAACATAAAACAGTTCATGCCATAATTATCACTTTGAAAACACATATATCAAAGCGATAAAGAAAGGTTTTTCGAGCATTGCTCGTTTTATTGTATATATAAAAGCCCACCTTAGTGTTTACAGAACTAAGCACTAGCTTCCGATCTCCTGATCTTCCGTCCTTTTCTCACTGCTGGCTTCCTCCTTCATCGTAAAATAATAACACTTAAAATCGGTCGCAAAAGAATAATCGAATATAGAAATTCGAATTTAGGTTTTAGTCGTTTCATTTCTTTAGGCATTTGCACGCTACTAGATTCATTTTACTTAAACAGAAAACGAGACTTGAACAAATCTCGTTTAGAACTCGAAAGGTCTCATACTCGACTCTTAGGTTAGTAGAGAAGATAGTCGTCGACTTATTACGGCTTAAACGATCGAAAGGAACTAAGTTGTGAAAGAAACAACTTAGGAAAATGAATCCTGAAAATCACTGCGCATTACAGTAACTCTGGGGACTGCCCAGAACAGAGGAATGAGAAACAGGGGATGAGCCCTGTACCATTTGAAATCTTGGGAAGTCTAGTTTACGCTCCAATTTACGGATCTCAAATCCGATAAACGAGCTAGAAGTTATTACAGTTTCCGGGAAGGGTCGCAAAACTGCCGCGCTAACCCTAATTGCTCGATAGAATCGACGTATAACTTCTTAGGTTCGTTCTAAGTTCTCGTACTCGATTTCTCACAAAACTGGACTCTCAAGGCAGTCGACACGTACCCCCGTACGTGAAGAACTCCTTTTCAAAACTCGACCAATAGCACGGCGTTCTAAACATCGGCTTTCAACTAACAAGTACTAAACCAAAAATCAAGTTAAACAATTCTCGTTTCCAGTTCTTGACTTTAACTACAACTCATCATTAAACAACTCGAAAGCTCATGTCGTCAACTACAAAGTCGTACCTTAGTCCATAATAAACAATATTATAAAGTTAGAAATCTTATTCGACTTCTCAGTTATTAAATACGACCACTTGTTCGTCTCTTACGAGATTTCAAAAGTTGTCGGATTTCGCTCAAATTTTACGTCATCAAACAACATCTAACGAGATTCATTTTCATGCATATCATCACTTCATATTATTACTACATCTCAACTTAATTCGAGTTCTTTGTCTCTTACGACTCACAAATTATTTTTAGAAAATTCCAAATAAATTCATATCAACATCTAATATTATCAACATCATTATTTCATCAACCAATCCTCAACTAATTCAACTACATGCAAACCCCTAAATCCTTCAAAATTTTCGGTATTATCATACAATTAAAGAGGGTGTTTTTCTTCATCAATTAACATCATTTATCCCATTATCATACTACCATATCATCAATTGATCAAATACAAGTCTAATTACACAATAAATTGCAAAACCCCAAATCAAAACCCTAGCCCTAAATCGGTTTCTATCCAATTTCATAGGGTTTTCGATTTCTTTTTGTTTTAATCCTCAATCGAACACTTCCTAAGCATGATTATAACATCAATTGAAGGATTCAAACATCCCACCAAATTGCCCTAATTTTCGGTAATGTCAAGGAGTTAGGGCTCTTGATTTTCTTCCAATTTTAATCCTAGAATTCATATCTAATCACATCTAATTACACTAATCGAAGATCACACATCTAATTCCATCACCCATAATTTTCGATCCAAATGAAAAATAAAAAGAAATGGATTTGGAATGGATAGAATTAGAGAGGAGGTGAATACCTTGAAGTTTAATGAAGGAAGAATTAGGATTCGATGGAGGATGAAGAACTTGTGTGAAATCCTTTCTCCAAGAACTTGATGTCTTCAACAATGGTGAAAAAAAATGAAAATGGGAGAGAGGGAGAGAGTGGCTGCCGATTTTGGGAGGGAGGGAGATGAGAGAGATGACTAAATTATGTAACATAATGTTATTAGGATTAATAGGTGTAAAGTAGTATAGATTAAAAGGACATTAGTCATAGGTTAAATACTATATAAAAATCAAAATATCAAGGTTAAAGAGAGAGTGCAATGTCGGTCAAGAGGGAAGGGAAAAGAAATTACGCGCTTTTCCGGCGCGATACGACGTTACGAAAATCGAACGACGAAAAACGAAGCTCGGCACAAAATCGTCAAATTCCGTTTCGTCCAAAAATTCTAACGTATAAAACTTAATCGGAAAATAATATTTAAAATTTTAATTCCGACAAAAACTCGGGGCGACACAGTCCGAGTTTCGTCCGGAAAATTATAAAAATGAACTTTCTTGGGCGAGTTCGTATCGCGATTTCGTGAATGTAAAAATCAGACGGTTTTCCGTTCTGAGTTCACGAACTAAAAGCTTTTCGTACGCGATAACTCTAAATACAGTAGTCATCTAACTGACTTCCGTAATTTATTTTCGGAAACGGATTTCACCGTTGGTCTTAGAATTCAAAATCCTAAACTTAGGCGTGCAAAGTCATTTTTATTATTAACTTTAAATTTTTAAGATCGTAAGGAATTTCCGGGGTATTACACTCGTATTGGATTTGAAAGATTAATACATTGGTTTGTTCATACAAATTGTGTTTCAAATGGTAATGTTTGGTTCTTTATTTTGGCAATTTCCCATTCCCCTCCATTGTAGTTATTGATTTGATCAGGTTATATGGCTTAAACTCTAAGTTTACGTTGAGTTAAATTTGCATTACAGATAATCCTCATACTATATTGTTGTGTGTATGTCTTTAATGGAGGTTAATATGACGATGCATCATGCATCAGTTGACAAAAATGATTATAGGATTGTAAGTACGCCAACTGTTCGAATAAATGTTTTCAATAGAAATGTAAGTCATTACATGTCATTCAAAGTAGTTTCTGTTATAGTTTGTGTTTTTATTTATGCGTCATGAAGTTCATAGAGTGTGTACTTTGCTTTCACGATTAATGAATGATTTAGGGAAGGTAATTGCAGTAGCAAGGATGAATGATGCATCAGGATCGAATATGCGTTGTGCTGACCATTACAGTCTATCAAGAAATCAGCCCTTCTTTGATGTATTTCTAACAAACTCACACGTGTCTAAACCCTTCTGTATGGTATTATGAATTTCAATCTATCTTTCATTTTCCATTTCAATTAATTTTGTTCACAACTTAAATAAAGATCATAATTTAGTGCAACATGAAGTGTCGGCACGTGCCAGACACATGATCTGTCGTGCTAATGTGCCGGCAGAACTTACTTATCTTGGAGAAACATCTAACCTATTCTTCTGCGGGAAAGAGGATAGGCCGCGGTTTGACAATGACGATTGGAAAAAATACGTGCGAAAACACAATCTCAAGAAAGATGATGCTATTGGCTTTGAAGTTCTGGAATCCACTAATGAGATTCTTAGGCTCAAACTTGTTATAGAGTGCGACACTAATTGGCTGCCGGCTGAACTCCAGGAAAAAGTCGACGCAGCTGGGAAGACACCAGAAACGGCCATAGATGTCAATTAGCTATATTTAAGTTCTATCTCTTTATTTGCATGTATTCGTAATTAAGTTGATGGATTGTGGTTGTTTAAGGATCTAATATATTACCTTCGTTTTGGACTTAATGAATGTTTTATGTCATTTTGAATTTATGCTACAGTTCAAATTTTCCGATTAGTTCCTTTTGATATAGTTCGTCCAATATTCAATTTACAATTACTGAGTATAATGTTATTTTGTACATATACTTTCACTAGTAGATTTTAAACAATGTGGCAATCAATACTACATCCATTTATCCTATGATAAAATCAAAAATTAAATTGAAGAGTAGCTACGTCAATATAAAAAAAATTAATATATGATTTATTTCAAGACCAATCAAATCAATATGAGCTACCTACATCTCTTTTACACAAATTCATATTCGACAGAATCGTTACATGGTAGTATATATAAAGTGAGTGATAAATGGTAACAGTGAATTCTTTCACTGAATGAACT